>OW679195.1:39637872-39762300 GCA_940337035.1 Agriotes lineatus | reverse complement strand
CTTTTGTGATAACATGGTTTCATAAAAGTAAGCCGATATTTCTGAAATTTTGCATGATACTATAATTTTATATTTTGAACACCTCTTCCTAATGACATTTTTTCGTATTTAAAACAAAAGGGGTACTTTACCTGAAAAAACAATTGTTTTTAGCTACCGCTCGTGAGGGCTTATGAAGACCAATCCAACATTTTCGTATTAAGATTTTCAACTCAGAATTGTACAAGGAATATCGCTACTTGGAGCTTTTGCGCCAATTTGTATACACCTTGTATACATTTTCTAATTGTAAAATTAAAAAGCTATGTGCTCCTGGAAATTATAAATCACTTGGTAATGATATGCGCAACATATGTGATTGCTTTCTCATTATATTACTTAAGCGTTTTCAGTGTTACTGATTTTACATAGTTTCCTGTTAGCTTTAGGGATTTTGTAAAATTATAAGTAGTCATTACGAAACAGCGTTTGAGCTAAATTTCAGCTGGTTTTATGTTTCTACTGGTTGTTCTGATATATTGACAGCATCAACACAAGTGACGAATTTGAAAATGTATATAAGATTTCAAAAGCAAATTCTTGTTGAGAACTGCCCTCGTATGCTGACTGAATAAATTTTATCGCTGAGTTAAATATTATATTTTTTATGTACATAATATTTTGCGACTACTACGACATACTCTCTATGAAATTGTATTATTCTCTTACGCACTAACAGGCACAAATTAATGGAATAAAAACATTCTGCCTCTTACTCTTGGGGATTCCTTGCTACCCGCTGATTGAAGTCTCCGAAACAATTTCATTTTATAAATGATCCATCTGAGAAATGGCTCTATTATAAAATTGCTAAATAAAACTACCAATATAAAAATATGATTGTAAACATTCACATGAAACGAACGATTACTATAAAACTTTCAAAACGATTACACCATTACTTGAAAATGCAATACTGCAATGCTGCTTTCCAGTACATGTATCAAAGTTGGCATTGAAACAAACCCTAAATTTAAAACCCTTAACTAGCTCTCTATTGTAAGGTTATGGTAAGTTTTGGTTTTATCTGAAATTGTTACCACACATTTCAAAAATTGGCAATTCTGCTTTCTAATCCGTACTTAACAGCTGATGCAATTCAGCATTTACAAAAGATTCTCAATTCTATAATTGAAGCGTTTCACAAATAAAAAAATTGATGGTAATAGGAAACTTTCCCTTTGAAACAGTTCGGCTTTAAAAATCATTACTTTAGTAATTACCAATCTACTTCGCAGATGCGACTTTTAAAGAACAGAGTTTCAGTAAATTATTGAAAATTCCTTTAGCACGAAATTCGATTTACTTATTAAACAGCTGTATGTCTGAAAGTACATCAGAAATAATAGTTTGGAATATAAACACCATTTTAAGAATTGTAATTTACGTACTTTTAATCATCAATGATTTTGTCAAAGATGAGGTAATAAAGCAACGGAAAGAAATGTTTGCCTTTTTCCCTGGAACTGGAAAACCAACGTAGATTTTGCAATGACTATATTGTACTAAAATATTATGTACACCCTTTTGATGTTTCATAATAATTTGTGTAAGAATTTGTTTTGGTTAATATACATATATCTAATCTAAATAAAACCTAAAAGACGTATTTGGACATGGAGTTTCCCATTTCATAAGCAGGCTTGAATTAGTGTATTACTTTGACATTAATGAATTAATATGCAATCCACTTACTTACTGAACTTCAATTAAAAAACAATGATCATAAGCTTATAGGCACTGGCCTAGAATTTTTAAACTGCAGCTGTTATTTACTGCTAATACTAAGAAGCGAAAGCTGAAAATTAAATTTTTCACTCTGTCGTATAAATGAAACAAAAATATGAAGCATGTTTCTTTATCTCCTACTCTGTACTAAATCCTGATTTTAAACACGATCTTTCGAACACGCTGTATAAGTTGTTTATGATTGTCATTTTTCAATGAGTATATAATAGCAGTCCTTGAACGTACATACGTCTGTGTAGAACACAAAAAAATATAATACAACATATCAAGAATTCGTAAATATATTATGCATAAATAAAACTGCTGAATATTACATTGACACATTGGAATGTAACGCTCGCTTAAATAAGCCATGTAGTTCAAATTACTATGAGAGTGGACCCTAGAAATTGAAAAAGAAAACCATAGTTGTCGTTAGAAAATGTTAAAAAAAGTCAAAAATATAAGGAGTGAGAAACACGACCCCAAGAAGACGAACAGTAACTAATTTTTTTTCAGATAATTACATTTTATAATGTGTCAGAAAGTAAATATGAGTACACATGAGTACATTAATATTTGCTGTTTGTAAATGGTGTTTAGGTATGCTGAAGTATTTCCATCATTGGGGAAAGCACTTTGAATATGTATATTGTAACACGGCTTCTCTGTTACCTACCTACACTTACTAAATTATTATTTTAATTTGCCCTGGGTTCGCTAGCTGATTCAGTCGTTATTCTTATGAGACTCTCTTGTTTCACTCCCAGTGCAGCGAAGGGAAAGCTAATGTTATTCGAGACCAACTCGTATACACCTGAAATGTTGTACTCACCAACGAATGGCAATAAAAATCCCGACAATTTACATTTAATACATATAATCTGTAAATAATCAGGAACACACAAAGAAAAGATACATAAAAACAAATCCACAACACAGGTATAAGCTACGCAACATATAGTACCTTATAATAAACCGCAAACGTTTGATAACGTTGACAAAGTTAATTGAACACACCCCGAAACAGTTGATACTCGACGCTGTCTATTCTTGTTTTACTGCGGGCGCGTGATGATTCACGCCTCGAAATGCACACGCCATCGTACGGTGATTTCCTCTTATCAATCCGTGACAAAAACATTCGCTGAGTATTGGGCAATGATTTATTTCAGCAATAATCGGCCCAATCGCAATTAACACGCTGCACTAAACTGATGGTTTCTCTCGTAGCTCGGAAACGCTGTTGGATCCTGTAGCTTTGGGTTTTGGTAGTCGTTAGCTTCTTCCAGGGACTGTTATCAACGAACCAAATTGGCCCGCGTTGTTCGCAGGTCTTGTAGCTTGGTTTCGTTCGCTTGTTTAGGCGCGAATCCGTTGATTCGCCTGCTTCAAGCACTTGTGCCCGAATGTCTTCTTGCAGGCGTCCAGTGCTGATTTATGTTATCGGCCGGTTATTCCCGCGAACGAAAAGGCACTGTTGACACATTTTATCACGTATTCGCAGGGCGGTACACTCTATGGTTATTACCTACGTATACATTAAATATCAATCTATATTAACAACCTACGTACATAAATACAAGAACACTTACTGTAAGGCTTCATTGCTTATTAGCATATAATGAAAATAAAAATACATAATTATAGGTGGCACGAATTGACCCGTTTCAATATTAAACTATATTTTTTATGGTTATGCGTACTACAAAGGATGTTCGAAAAAATTTTGGGAGCTACATTTTAAATTTCGTCCAAGTTCACACAATAATATGAATATTCGCCATCCTTAAACGTCTCATTGAATGCAATAAATATGAAAATAACTTTAAAATAAAAGAATGCGTCTGTATATCGGTAGTAAGTAACTTATAAATAGGAAAAATTATAGAAATATACTTCTTAAGAAGTCGCAAAAGATCTTAGTTGAAGTGTAGCTTCTATGCGATATTAACTGCAATAGAAATATATTCTTTAGATATCATTTATTTAAGACCTTTGCCACTTTAAATAAATTACGGTTTTGATCTCCATCTTTAAACTACGTAGCAGGTGGTATTATTGACGTTTTCAGTAAAGCTAAATCACCCATACTCTTTTATAAACTATGAAAACAGGCCGTCCACCTTCAAATAAGTTTTCTTTGAAAGCAATTCATGTAACATGCTTGGAGGCACCGTTAATAATAATCTTAAATTATTAATGAGCCGAAAGCATCTGCCACGTTTTTAAAGTACAGATTCATGTTTGACTGAAACTCTAAAAATAAGAACATTTAAAGCTGCAATCGTTACTACTAAATAGAATGTATTATATAATCTACAGTAATTTAACAGATCTTCAGATCAAAAACAGTTTGACAAAACATTTCCAAATTTTATAGGAAAAACTGCGGTAGAAGAAGTAATAAAAGTAACTGGCCTATAGTTTTTCAAATAAATTTTAACAGAACCCCTAAGGTACTAATTTAAAATAAATGAATAGCTATTTATGCAACAAGTGCTAAAAGTTGAGGTTTATGCACGAAACATGAAAATTATGAAACGAAGCCGAAGGCTGAGTTTCATAACATGTCTCGTGCATAAACCACTTTTAGCACGAGTTGCATACAAAATTTTTTCTATGACCTTAAATTTACTGTTATTAATCCATAAATGTCGATTTAACAAAGGTTTGCATCTGCGACAGTTATAATTTATGTAATAATAAACAGTAGGCCTTGAAGCACAGGTGAATCTTTGTGGAGCCAGTACTGTCAAAGTCAGTTATGAAAAGTAATTATTAATACTACACATCTGACTGTATTCATTACATAACGCTTTAATTGTTTAAAAAACACTTTACCTCTAATGCAAGAAGTAACTAGAACAACTTTTCAACTTCACTTCCAGTTCGAAATTGTTGTTTACAACCTCACTTCACTTTATACCACACATGCGCTAAAAGTAAACAACTGATCTCTTTAAACACGCTAAATTATAAAACGTCACTTTTAGTGAAACAAGCTAGTGCAAAAAGGCCTAACTATTAGTAGCGGTCATAGAAAAAGATATTGTCTATGTTTACCTCTATTTATAACCACTGGTTACGACAAAGTTCACCGAATAAAACACCGTGTTTCATCTGTTTTGTAATGACGTAAAGGTGTTTTTTCAGGACATGGCACGGAAAACTTTTCCCTATGTCCGATTTTTTCCGTGCGCTAAATTAATAAAAAATAAATCGTTGCTATGGAAATGTTAATCGTGTTTGTACTATTTTTACGATGTATTATTATTACTCTGATTATATCACTTCCTATTACATCAACCAATGAAAAACGGTAAAAATGTATAGTTACCCATGTACTAACTTTTGATAATGTACATACCAACGGTGATAATCATATACCTCCTTGACTAATAACTGATAGTCACATACCCTCCCAAACATCGAGTTATCTGCTTAAAGTACAATCGTGATAGAAACCACACTAACTGTACTTTTAATATTTATAAATAAACTGTTCAGACGTTGTTTATTGACTCGTGATGTAATCTAGCCGAATGCAACTCGTGTCTTCTTGATTATCAAATTATTTCTGTTTCCACTCGATATATTGTTTTAGGCAATCACGCAAGTATAATAACAAATATTGTGCATTACATGTCCAGAAAGGGATTTTCCGAGCTTGCACGACTTCCCGTGTTCGGCTTCGCCTCACATGAGAATTTGTCACACGCGGACGGTAAAATCCTTCTTTTCCGACTCGTAATGAAATATACTATAGCTGTATGTTATGTGTATGACTATAAAGCTCTCAACAAAAATCAAGGAGGCAAATAGTGTTTCAAGTAAGTTTAAAAGCAAAGCCGCCACAACAACTTTCAGTGTTGACATATTATCGAAATAACCTGTTAAATGTTATTGCTGTTTAAATTAATATGACATTGTAAATCTACACAACAAACTAAAGACCGTTTAATATTTCAAAAATGTAACTTACATAGAGAAACAAACTCTGAGAACCCAGTGTGTACAGGCACGTTGAACTAACGTTGAAATATAACATTGGATCAAGCGTTATATTAACGTCGAAGTGTCGCGAAAGGCTACCAGTTTTTCAAAGTTACGTGGTGGATTATTTTAACGTAAGTTATGACTAAACCAAACCGCTATATGTGGACGTTATAATCGCGATCCAAGCCACGTGTATTATGATCAACGTTGCCGATTATTTAACGTGTTTTTTTTACGTTTGGTAGCCCGTCTTTTGCACGTCACATCACTACACAATTTTCATGTGGTAGCTTTCTTGCATACTCAGAAGTACATCTACGTGTTTTATATGTTAAAACTACGTTTTATTAACGTCATTGTTTAGTAAAGTGCAAACGTTATAAGCACGTTACGTTGTAACCGCAACTTTAACTTGTCTTTTATGTTGAATCCACGTTTTAATGGATACAGAATTGATATTTTATTTAGGTCAAGTGCTAACGACAGAACAACAATACTTTTTTCTGAATAACCTTTATTATGCCCAGTCTAATGGAATAAAATGGCTATTTCATTTGATAAACGAAATCTCAAAACAGTTTGGCTAATTGCTTCAACACTATATAGTTCTATCGAAAGTGGACAGCCGTTGTATCTTAAATGGGAAAAAATAAGCTTAGTGGATGATGGAACGTATTACCTACCATGTATTCTTCTAATAGAGCATATTCTGCTAACCTTGTCTCAATCTGAAATAATAAACATACATAAACAGTGAAGTAAGATCACCGGACAAGACAGGAGAACGACTTGTCAGCAAACTATAACATTTCACTATGATACCATAACGTAGTCCAATGGGTCGGCACTAACGTGTGAGCAATGACTTCACGCGTGATAGAGATGCTGTGCACACGCACCGAAGGATACAATTTTTTTTATGAACGGCATATCAACATTAAACACTAACTGCTGGTTTAAAATATACTTAAAATCAACCACATAACAACGTAATGCAAAAAGTAATGATCACGTTGTATCTGCGCACATCCAAGTTAAAAGTCGACTACTGATCTAAAAGGCGTTTTATATTAACGTTATTTTAAGGTAATACATAAAACGTAAAATTTTTAGTGATTTTATAAACGTCCTGTCCACGTTTCACGTTAGCTGCTGGTCTAAAAAGCACGTAATCCAAATACGTTATTATCACATTGTTGTATTACCATTACATCGACATTAAAGGTCGACTGCTAATCTAAAAGGTCAATTTATATTAACGTAATAAGACAATGTAAAATTTTCGTTTTCTCGTAAACGTATAATCTACGTTTTACACTAACTGCTGATTTAAAAGGCTGTTAAAACCAACGACATATCGGCGTCATATCAACACGCTTAATAAACGTCATAGCCCACACGTTTAATAAACGGAATAATTACGTAAACAGTAAAAAGAATTACTTCACACCTAGTTCAGGCTGAGAAAATTGCCTTGACTCCTTGACCAATATACAACATTTAAATTTCAATCAATTACGTCATTTCAACGATGTAAACTTCCTTTCTACGTATTTTAAACGTACGCGTGCTAGCTGACACATTACACATTAAATTTTAAAAATAGAAAGAGCTATATAAGGCACTTAAAATAATAACAACGCATCAGTTCACTCGTAACAACTGTCATTTATCAAGAAGAAATTGATTATTTGTTACGACTACATCACGGATTCATTTTGCGGGGAAATTTCAAAACTTTAGAGAATAGATACTTATTTTACTGCAAACTATTGATGGTTGCAAGATGCATTTTTAATTTTTGTTTAGAAAATATACTTATATTTTGTTGACAAAAATGCAATTACAATCAGACAGGTCGCGTAGAGGCGTAACAAAAATTATTTACAAACACCAAATTCAATCTATCAGTGTAGTATGACTTTTACTTCTTCAAAATTTTCTGGCCAAAACAATTTTCAGTATAAATCTCACTAATTTTCATAAAAGTAATTATCACTTACAATATTCCTTGTAAATTGAATATTACGAATAATATTTTGGGGCTCCCAAATGATTTTTAACGGGAAATTATCTGGGAATGTCTGTTTCGGGTGGGATATTCAATACGATTAGTTTTACCATTTCTTTAAAAGACACATATTTTACGACGTTTAACTGGAAAAACCTACTGCTAAAATCTTGCACTTGCGCAAATGATCATATATAATGCAACTAGTGGGTTCTTGATTATCAAATTTATTTCTGTTTACACGAGATATATTGTTTGTAAAACAATACATCGAGTGGAAACAGAAATGATTTGATAATCAAGAAGACACGAGTTGCATTCGGCTAGATTACATCACGAGTCAATAAACAACGTCTGAACAGTTTATTTATAAATATTAAAAGTACAGTTAGTGTGGTTTCTATAACGATTGTACTTTCAGCAGATAACGCGGTGTTTGGGAGGGTATCTGACTATCAGTTATTAGTCAAGAAGGTATATGATTATCACCGTTGCTATGTACATTATCAAAAGTTAGTAAATCCGTAACTATGCATTTTTATCGTTTTTCATTAGCTGATGTTATAGGGAGTGGTATAATCAGTTGTAATATAACAAGTGGAATGACTATTATCGATGATTTTTTTCCGAGTTAAAACCGGAACCTAAATTTAACGAGTGCGTAGCACGAGTTAAATTTGCTGTTTCGGTTTTAACGAGTAAAAAATTATCGATCATTAATCATTACACAAATTATATTTGGAAAGAGAATATATTTAATGAAATGCAAAATATCAAATATTTACTTTTTGTTCTTAGGTTGGCACTGTTAATGTTGGTTACCCTGATTTCAATTTTAAGTCTATGTCAAATTCGAGGTTAGCAGGTTAGATTTTCCGTCACTTTTGACACAAAGTGACACAAAACCTAACCTGCTAACGTCGAATTTGACACGGACTTAAAATTGACAGCAGGGTAAGCAACATTAACAGTGCCAACCTAAGAAAAAAATCACAACCATTTATGATCACCCGTAAAAACAATTACGAAAATAAATTACTACCGCTGTGGTAATGTGTAACTAGGCATTTGCATGCCCCTCATTGGTTGAAATTGCGTCACGTGATACATGAATTATATTCTCGCTGAAGTTGCACTCTTGTAAAACTGTCACCTGGAATCTACTATCTCCATGGAAGCTACGGCAAACTTATTACTGGTTTTTTGAATCAGTCTCGACGCCTCTTCTAATTATCTTTTCCTCTCATATTAACAAAAATAAGAATTTGTACAGAAAAGCTCTTATTATGTAAAAAACTAAGTCAAATAACTTTTACCAGGATTATTATTTCACTAAAGCAAATTTAAAAAGTTACAGCTATTTCTTTCGCTTCCAGGGTGGTGCTAAAATATTATCTACTAATAAATAAATTCAACATATTTGGGAAAGCTATCGAAAAAGAAAATCGTTATTATTTCGGCGATCCATGTATGAGAGAGGCATTTTACCCAGAAAGCATCCACAGAATTATAAAATATACAAATTAGATGACCGACAGAGTATATCTTATACAAATACAGGCCAAATGCTAAAAATGAGATTTTCGTACAAGTTCAACATTCACTTTCTATATAAAAGATAATACTTATGATATGCACACGCAGTTTGTTGTTAACATATATTTACGAATTTTGCGTTTATACTCTATTGAAATTATTTTTAACAACACTATTAGTAAAATATTTTGCTATTTTGTATACATCCTTCTGAATGTTATAGTGATTTAAAATTTCTAATAAATGAATATTGTTTGCTATGTATGTAGCTTTTGTTAACAGAATACATATGTAAGTTGCCTTCCTTGCAAACCTTACTTGAAGCAATACAGATTGGATGCCCTTGGAACAAATTCGCGACATTGTTTAGCTTCTGACGTATAATAGAAAAATAAAATTCTTGTTGTTTTCATTTCCTACAAAGAATTATTGGCAGCATGAGAATATCTCTCCTGTTGTAAAAATGTGAAAAGAGCACGAGTATTTTAGGTAGAAACCATTTAAAACTGAGTATTATATACAAAAATAAAGACAGTTGTTTAACCGTTCCCGATTCTTATACAGAATTTGAACTAACCATCAACTTATAAAAAATTGAGGAAAACAACAATTGAGGCAATATTAAATAGTAATCTCTAGAAACTGGATTTCTATCTATTTACATAGTTTGTTTAAACATACAATTATCACCTATTTAACATTTATATATTGCTTCCTACCAAGTTTTATTTTACATAAAACTGAATATTTCAAGGTTTTACAGGGTATGATATTTATTATCCACATTTCGACTATTAGTCGCACATCAAATACATATTTACAATTTTCCTAGAAAAGCATATTTTATTATAGTAAAAGTCACCTCCACTGCATTTGAAGAAAGCGGTGATCACATGATCCTCTGCTTGTAACAAATGAAACTATAAGTTGCCTGACGTTTTAATGATACCCTTGTTTTGTTATATTCTTCAAAAGATACCACTGGAAGAAGCTTCGAGATCGAGGATTTTGTTCAAGAATTTTCGAGATCGAGATCGAGAATAGGTAAATCTGGCCTCGTTTCGTTTTGCGGCAACACTAATGTTACCAACATGAAATTTGCTCCCGTTACATCGTAAGATGATGGGAAGTCATTTTATGTATTTAAAGTTCTAGTAAACACACGAGACAATCTTTTGCTCGATAGTTTGAATAAAATAATGGTCCTTACCTGCAGTACATTTTTATACATTATAACACAAAAGAATAATTTGTTAACTTTATATTCTATTATGGTCTTTTTTCTGTGTGCAATGTGACGTTACGTAAAGTTTTTAGTTTTTTTACTGCAATCTACTTGAAACGTATAAATAAATGGCAAGTTTTTAGTTTATTTAAGGTAGCCTGCAGCGTTTGCAGTATGTAAAGTTTTATAAAAAAAGATTACAGTTGGTATTTTTCAAAAATGTTTAATATGTTTCTCAATATTTTTAATTGTATCCGCATAGGGTATCCTTATTTTGCCTTTTTAAGCTCATACAAAACATTTACTTTGATAATTTTTAGTACATATAAATCCGGTTTCTAATAATTACTAAGTTTTAGTTGGAATGTATACGAGAATGCTTAGCTTGTAAGGCGCGATACACTTTTTGAAATGAGAATATTTTTGCAGTTCTAAGAAATGGAGCAAAGCATTGATTCTAGTTTTTGTAAAAAATGAAAGATATAAATATACTTTTTAATTATAGGGCTGCAGTTATTTGATTCCGCAGGCCTCTAATATGCTGCTGGCATAATATCTTTTAATATAGAAATAATATTTCAACCAATCTGAACATTAAAGGGTAAATATATACGGGGTTGTATACATTTCAGCTGGAGAGCATTAGTCTCTTGGAAATTGTAAGAAATAAAAAATTGCTTCAATTAAACGACAGTGGCTAGATTTGAACTGGCATATTTACCACCCCACATTTAGAGATTTGCTAAAACTAGTCCAGATTTTCTTAGAAGAAAAATTCAAAATATTTATTTTTATGTAGTAGACATTTAAAACTACTTATAAATTGAAAAAATATTTATATTGAAGAATATCGAGACATTCCAGGAATGAGGCCACATATAGGGTTAGTTCTGGTATAAAAACTTGCTACCTGGATGCATTACAGGCGTTTTAAATAGCTGAAAAGATAGTACTTTTCTACAGGTGGTGGAAATCATTTGAAATTAAGTGATACTAATAATAATTTAAAGATTTATAATATAATGCCCTTCGGAGATGGTCTAAGAATTTATATTTTTCTAATATTTATTTTTGGATTTTGTAACGCTTTTTAGATGTGAAATAGAACAGTTGGTTACAAATGAATAAATGTAAATTGCTACGCTAATTGTATTTTGTACGCCAAGTTTTCCTCTTACTGATTATGAAAATATACAATGTAAGTTATCAAAAAGTTAGCAGAGATTGAGTTTGTTTTTTCTCTGATGAATGTTATTGGTATACTCTGGCGACGCTATCGGTAAATTGCTAATGCGACTGAAAATCGTACATCAGTACTGCTACTGCTAGTGATTTGAAGAGGTAGCTCAAAAACTATTAGAACTCGGTTATAGTAGGCTCTCAGGTGTTCAGAATGGCAAAACCGAGAAACTCGTTCATAATAGGTGCGAAATCATACCAACTGGTTGGGGAAAGATATGGCAACATGTTTTACAGATGGAGAGCAGAATTGGTTGAAGGCCTGATAATAGATGCATACGACTATGAAGAAGCAGTGTTCGTATAGAACTATAGACAGACCCAAATGTGTTCAATTGGTGAAAATTTTTAAAACGGCAGTATAATAGTTGGGGGTGAAGTATGAATTGATGAACGAACTAATCTTATTTTGGTAAATGGGTTTATGAATGGTGTGAGATATTGAGATATGATAGTTCGTCAATTGGCTGGTGTCATTCCGTCAAGCTTTGATATAGGATAATGCACTTCTTCATGTAAATTCGGATGTTTCCGAAGTTAAACAAAGACGATATTTCTGCGTTACCATAGCTTGCTTAATCGCCTGATCTTAATCCTACAGAACACTTGCAGAATAGACTGAACACAAGCGTTATGTTGAAAGAATGTATCATACAGTTCACATTTTGTTGAATGATTGGTAACCAATAACCTAATTCTTTTTATTTTTGCCTTTCAGTTTAATACCAGGAGAAAAACTATATACCCATAAACCACTTCGAAGTGTGTATTTATTAGAAAGGCAGATGTAACAGACATAAAACAATCTATAAAAACATATGTATTGCACATTATTTAAACAAATACCACCAACCACAAGTGGGTTTCTTGACATGCTCTTGTGTCGAAGCTTCTCCTAAAACAAAATTTATGATGTAAGAAACATATTATATTTCTTTTATTAATATTGAATTAGCTATCGATTAGTTGTTCTACAGAGAGATATGTAAAATGTAGAAATCTGAACCTGAAATCTGTAATTATAGTCTGCCAACATGAAACAGTCACATTCTATTATTAGTTAATTTATAATAAATTAGATCTTTGATACTTCTCGTTCATGATGTTATTTTAAAACTATAAAATTATATTAATGTTTGAATCGTATTTTATAATTGTATAATCGTTTAACATCTATGATGATTTTTAATGGTAGCAGGATTCCATTCTTCCAAATTTTAAAATTGAGAAAATCTCCTTCGTCGCGGATGTTTTTATAAGTTTTGGAAATAAAGAATAGTGGTTGGTTGCCAAATCAGGGCTCTATGGTGTATGTTTGAACCGTATAAGCTGATGTTTGTGTGTGACCAATTGGGCCTCGCATCTTTTTGAAATAAACTTGATATCTTCAGCAAAAGACTATAAAACTTTAGCTATTCTGTAAGCAATATTGGAATCTAGCATGCTCACTCTGGCACTTCGACTTATTCGTTCATCCCACAAAACTTCCACAGGCCTTCCCTACATTGCATTATCTTAAATCCATTAAAAATCGCTTACATAAAATTTCCCTTGAAAATATGTGCTCATTTCCTCTATACACGTCAATAATTTTTAGTGCAAAGTTTTTCTTCTTTGTCGTTAATCAAACTGAATATCAGCCATCTTTTATTCTTTAAAGCGCTACTACCTCCAAACTGCAAAAGTGGTTTGATCTCAACTATACTTGGTAATTATGTCTATACCTCCTGGTAACAGATGCTGGAGAAGCGAAAATAGCATTTTTTAAATTAATATTTATGATTGGGTAGATTACATAATATATATTCACGAAGTAACAGTTATTTTTAAAAGAATTGTTGCGTAGAACTTGCTCTATTTAGTGCAGCAATTGAAATTGGTCTTGACAAGAATATTTGAAAAATGGTAAATGTCGAACATATCCGTAAATGTATAGTGGCTGTAGAAGTAATGGTATCGTTGCTCTTATCAAAAAGCCTTACAAAAATCTGTCTGAATATCAATCACTCAAGGATTCACTAACCAAATCGACGAAGGTTGATAACAGGTGTTCACTGACTGGTTTCTGATAAAGTGGTAAACTAAAAGGTCGATATAGTATTGCCATTGGTCTATAATTGTGAATAATGTAACTTATATTTCTATTATTTTATTTACAGATACTAATTACGTAAGTAATCTGTTTAGTGTACATATATAAAGATGCTTCTGGAATGGAGATACGCATTCCTGTCTACTAATCCAGGTGCTTAAATGGAAATCATGCAAAATTCCTTTTGAGTGTCGCCGAAATCAAAGTTAAACAGAGGCTTTGATAAATTTTCAATTACGTCGTAATTTTCTTATTGCCGGTTCGCTTCTTCCACCGCCACTCACAATTGAGCGTTTTCGGAATCACCGCGCTTTCCACCAATAAATTACCGAGTTCCTTACATCAAATACGTACTATTTGAACAAGTTAAAACGTTTGAAACGCAGGAACTCTAATTAGAGGCAGCCTTACTCAAAGCAGGCTTGTCCGGAAAATACGGCCGATGTGTGCCCGGCCATTTTGTTTGTTACAGCAGGATATAAAGTTTAAAGGGAATTAGTGAAATGTCTGCGTATCCGGCCTTTCGTATGTAAAGCATCTCGGACCTTTCATTGTGCCGATCTAAATGAATTTATCGAAAATTGGTGAAATTGTTGCTAATGCTTTCGCCGGCAGCTTTTGATTTTAAATATTTGCTCTTGATTTGCGGTATTTCGTTCGGGGCGGCTAAAGTTTGTAAATTCGCATTATTTCAAATTATTTGCATGGATTTATTGTTGCGGCCAAATATATGCCTTCTGTGTTTCAGATATTTAGTTAAACGTCGACTTTCGTTCCCATAATTCCTAAACGGAATTAGTACCGATATACAATCTGAACTATTGTGATTGTGAATTCTTAAATCTTAAAAAACACGAAAAATAAAATCCAAGAACATGCATCTATATTAAGTAGTAGTAACTTTATATAAACTAGCTATGAAAGGGGATTTTTATGTAATTTACCTAGTCATGAAAATAATAGAAGTAATTGATATTTTTTGCTGCCAAATAGTTGCGACATTTCCAAACTATTTCTGCAGTTTTGAAACAAAATGAAATGATCGAAATTAGCTTAAACGCACTTAAAAGCACTATAAAACTCTTCGCGAAAATGGTACGGGCGGCAAACTATTGACAAAAGAAATATTGACTTGTACAGAAAAACTAATAGTATTAAATAGAATAATAGTACCTAATTGGAGACGTTAGAGCTTTGCAACAACAGTGATAATATACGTTTCGACTATTTCGTTACCCAATCTTATGACTCTATGATTAACATAAAATAGTTTCCAAGAAGCCGTTAAACATTATTTAGTAGTCGGTTGCGTATTCTACTTTCTGTATTTACATTGATGTTGTCTATTTTTCGTCCGTTTTATTATATTATTATTATTTCTAATTCATTTTAATTCATACTCGTACATGACAAAGTTGTCCTGTACAATGGTTGAAATGCAATAAAAAGTTACGTAACATAATTAATATTGTATATAGAATATAATATAATAGTAATTATTATTAATACTACAGATAGATAGTAAAGCTGTTGGACTGCAAATAACTACCCAAGAAAATACACATTTAAAAATATTACAACATAAATTATTATTCTACGTACAGAACTTATTGACTGCATATAACAATAAGTACACAATCATGGAAACAAACCTTTGAAAATATTCTAACATAAAATTAAAATTCTAGGTACATACAGGATTCAAATATCGAATTTTATACATTAAAAGGAATTTTTTGCATAGTGATCATGAAAGTCGTGTTTCCTTAACGAAAAATCGTATTGAAAGTACCACTTTTTTAACGCAAAATTGTGAAAAAAAGTACACTTTTTTAACTATTTTATTGAAATGTTAATTTGACAGTTGTAAATTTCGAAGTCCTTTTCGACTAAATTTCGAGTTACAAGAGGTCACTATGCAAAAAAACTACGTGTACAACACGCTGCAAAACTAGTTGTACAAATTACTATTCATTCACTGATGTTACACGCAGTTTAGCTAGCATTCAATTCGTCGTAGGCAATTTTTAAAACAATCTGCGGTACCTAATATTATTTACTATACGAGTAAGAGATATAATTTGAAAAATAAAGTGTAGGTTATTTTCATCGTTAACCGAGTATTTTTTAAGAAGTTTATTTATAGGACATTAAGTAGAAAAGTGAAAGAAGGTTTCAAGTTTGCTGCAGAGCAGGCGCACGGTACATATAAAATACATCGAAAGGACGTTGACATAGTTAAAAAGACGTTATTCGTTGAAAATTAAACATTGTATTTTACTCGAACAGTTAATGTCATTTTCTCAACCTTTAGACGTTGATTTTTAGTAACTCTTTTACTGTTTACATAGTTACATGTTTCATTAAATGTGTCGGCTAGAACGTTTATTGAGCATGTTTATATAACGCTAATATGTCGTTGATTTTACTAGCTTTTTAAACCACTACTTAAAGTAAAACATAGATATTACGTTTGTAAAAACATGAAAATTTAACATTTTCTATATTACGTTAAAATAACGTTAATATAAAACGCTTTTTAGATTAGTAGGTAACTCTTAACGTGGATGTAACGTTTTGATGGTCGTTGATTTTTAGGTGCTTTTTAGACCAGCAGTTAACGTGAAACGTAAACATGAAGTTTATAAAAAAGTGAAAACGTAACATTCTCCACATTACGTAAAATAACGTCCTAGAATAGCTTGGTAATCTTGTTATTACAATGCAAAACCATTGTCAATAATTGATATGCGGAAATTATAACTGGAAAGGCTACTTACATATAAATTTGCCGACCCAATGAGCATTACACTTAAATATGTATACATTACTAACATTTATTTGCATACTGTTATAAGTAATTGGTAAGTTTTTCTGTAAGCATGTGTGTGTAAAAAAATACCATATTATTCACTCTTTTGTTTTCATTAAATTTAACTTTTCTAAGATACTTTTTACCAGTGTAAATCTGTCACATTTTAATAGCGATGTCACTATCCTATTTTGTATTTTTTGCGTTTTATTTAAATCACAATCCTCTAGCGTGTACAGTAAGGACTAAAGGAGGAGCAATACTTAACTTATATATTATTAACATTTAGATATTTGCCCACCCCAGTTATTTAACTAACTTTCTTTGCATTTTCTTTTACAAATCATTTCATTGGTTATATTTATAATTACACCAGGGTATAATGATATCATACTAATGTTCGTTAAATTACTTCCAAATACCATATATTTCGTTTTTAATACATTATTTTCAACTGGGCACGTACATAGCTTATATAAAAACAAAATCTAGATTTGTATTAATAATTTCTTTGATCTCCGTTATTTAGAGCATTATGTGACGTCAGAAAATAGATGAATATTACCGAAATGTCGTATTATTAATGGATAAAATAAAAATAGCAGAGGTCCTAAAACACTCCCTTGTGGGACCCCATATTTGTTTACTAATATATTAGACCTATTCTTTAAAACATTTGCAGACACATTATTCGAATCACAAAATGCCAATAATTGGTTTTTTCAGTAGTATCATAAGATGCTGCACAAAATAAAAATTATGAAAGTTGCCAAATAAAAAACAGGGCGAAATGACAGTCGTAAATTGCCTGCTAAGTAACGCAACAAGGAACATAGTATCTAGCGATCCAGTCATTGTTTATACTACTATCTATCGAATAGTTCGTTGTACATACTACTTTTTTAAATATAAATTGCTACATCTCCCGTGTGACGACTGCGCGATGAGCATATTATAATTACAGTATTTTCAATATCCAGTTCACTATTCTTAATTTCATTTGTAGCAGGTGTTTCAGTCAAGTACCACACAATGGGCGCATTATTTCCACTAATATAGGACTCAAAACTTTGTTTGTTTTTGATAGTTCAGCGCAAAAATATAAACAATTCAAATGTTTCAGTAAAAAGCTAACCAAGCATGTTTGAATTTATACAATCCAGAAGAACTTTGGCTTTTTATTTAGGTTAGTTAAATATAATTTTTCTTAGTTAATTAATTGTCTGGTCTTGATTATACTACCAAGTATTTATAGGCTATAGGCTTACTTTCTAATATTAATTTACGTGCTGAGTTACTTACTAAAAAAAATATGCAAAAAAATGCAATATTTACTCGGTGTTAACGTATTTGCTTAATAAAATTGGTTTAACGATCAAAACTTCCAAAATATTGCGTCGTTTGAAGTTCATTCTACGTACGTATATTGATTTTTAAAAAGTTGACGGGACAGTAATGAAATATATAAAATTTCTAGAAAATGTGAAGTTAATTGTAGACATTTCCATTACGTAATGTACATACTTTAATGGCATTCCTTATTATGTAAATTACCTACTAAAACCTCAAACAGTAAATTGAAATAAGTGGTTTTGACTTTGTCACCGGAAAATTATGTTTACTAATTTGTTTATCTTGCTGTTTTGTACTGTGATTCAATATTTTCCTGTCATTTATGCCGAAATTCTAAAACAACACATTAGACCTTTTTATGACGTGGTATATAATATAATCATCCTGATTAAAGCAAACTGCCAGATTACCGCATTAAGGATTGCCAAACCCTAACCATAGGTTTATGTATTATTTAGTTCTCGTCGTTTAATTTTAACCACATTATTTTATAGTATCAATAACCGTGTTGGGTTATAAACTTATAAATCAAGGAATTTTAATTATTTTAAATTCAGTACCAGATAGAGATTGGCCCATGCCTATTGCTACTTGGAATTTTTGTTTATACAGTTAGCTGTTATAAAAAAATAGTTTGAATTTAGTACATTTTGAACTGCGTATAAAAATTCATTTTAAGGTATTTTCGTAAATTTTTAAAATGTTTATATTATTATTTAAATAGCATTAATAGCTAACTCTGTGGCGATACTAGTGTATAGACACAATATCTAAAGAAAAGCGTATGTGCTTTTAAGAAAATTTAATTTGATTAATTTCTTATTTATGAGTTTTTAACACTGCATTTATTTTTTTAGTAAATTGAATTAATATTTTTGATAAATGATAAGTGTTTAGAAAGTTTACGTAATAGACTCATATACGATGCAAGTATCGGTCTTAAAGGGATATTTCCTATATGCCATTTTTGTATCCCGTACATTTTAGGAAGGAGTCCATTCTGAGATATTAGTGTTTAAGCAATATGATCTATATAGTTGTTATTAACCCAAGTTTTTAGCAAATTATTATTTAGGGTTTGAAAATTATTTGTTGAATTCACTTAATAAATTTAGCATTTAGCATTACAATCTTTATGAATTATTACAGTTTTTGAGTTTTATCTGTTTTAGTGACAAATATTTATTCTGTTACCTATCTAAAAAAAACGTTTTTCTAATTTTAAGTAATGCGAGTTTTTATTTGTTTTTGTCTGCGTTGCCAGAACAAGCTTTAACATTTTTAGATAACATTGTTTCAAATATTTATGTTCTAACAAAAACATTTAATTATCAAGTAAACAATGATAAACATTTCAATTCCTTAGTCATTAACACATTTTGCTTTATTAAACTGTCTACTAGCTTGTTGCATCTTGTGATGCGAGTTTTGATAATCAATCTTTTAAATTTTTTTCTTTTTAAGTGGTATAACACGAATTTATTAAAATCTGGAAATAAGTCAACTTATAACTTATCATGGATAATTGTATCGGGTTCTGCTTTAATTATTTTAGCTTGCAATTTGTATATACGATTTGCATACGATGCGTCCACACAACATGTGAAGGAAATAGCTATTTGTACTATAGCAAGTAATAAAGGGTATTTTTTCCAAATGTTGCACACTTGTTTTTCTATAATTTCAGAATGAAATTAAGCAAAGAATTTAAAAAAATATATATCATTTAACATTTACTGTCGGCCGTTTCAACGTTGTGACAATTTTTAATTTTTATACTAAACCGTGGTGTAGAGCAGCATAACGATCTTTTCTCATTTAGATAATGGTACCCTGAATATTGGTTGGATTTGGAGCAAAAGCTTAAGATGGCTATTCGTACGCTTTTCCTGAACGAAAACAATAGTTAGTTGTACACTAAGGCACTGAAGTTTAACTTTTTATCACAAATGTGCCCCTAGAAGCCTCTGCAACTAAACCACATGCCGGATAAAAAGAAACTTCATTGCCGAGATTCACATAATGTCTTATTTTAAATAAATTAACAATTTTTAACCAAATCTTATAGGTTATGTTGACGTTTTCTGTCACTTCGCCATTTGCAAAAAGTCGAAAACCATAGATTACTTCACTGCCGATTTTTCGTATTTTAATGACGATTTCGGTGTTCTTCACCTTAGATTCCAAAAAAAGGAAATTTTTGAAAACTATTTAACATATTTGGATCTTCCAATGTAGAATATGCAGCGTTAGCAGTTCAATTAATATTATTTTAAAATTGAAGGAGTAATTTGAGAATGTCTATCAGCAACCTGAAAATTAGTGTAAAAAGAAAAGCGTGAAGATGATTAGTGAAACCTTTTACTAGCATATTTGAAAATTAACTTCTTTTTTGCTTGAAAATGTTTAAAAGATTATTTATGTTGATTGAAATTCACTTATAGAAACCAATTTATGAATAATTTAGAATTTCCAGCGGAAGTACTGAAAATTATTTTGAAAGTATTTCTAGCTGCGTTAACCACCAATTAAAAGTACATTTTGTTAAATGCACAAAACGATCTAAAAGAGATTGCTAAACTATTGAAATTAAGTCATTCAATCTACACAAGCTACTCTCAGAGATTATTATTTGCTACAGAGCTGGAGGAGCATAATAGTAAGTGGTGTAAAATTATCCCAACGTTACATTGATAATTTAGTAGAAAACAAAATAATAATTGATTTTTTAGCCACACTTGCTGAGCAAACGTTAAATTTTTTCTAATGCATATGGTTGCGGAAATCGAAAATATCTTCAAATCGTAGTCGAAAAGCAATCTTATACTGACATAAAATTAGATCTGCACATTTGCAATTCGGTTAACTCCCGATTGATACATTTGATTAGTTGTGCAAACCTCACTGCAGCAGAGTAGATTTAATCTCAGTGCTAGAAAGCTTTGTTTTTGCAAAAAAATATTTATGATTCTATTTTGCGGTTAGAGCGTGACTTAAACAAATTCAATGTAATTTATCGCGCTCCATAGAATGCGTACGCCTGCAGCAGAGCGCCGAACATATTTTTTGCAGTGTTTAACCTGCGGCAGCAAATAATGGAACTGCATATAAAATGGTCTGCGCATTCAGTTAGCAAAGGGCATCTGCGATGCACCTGATGAATCGTTCGCAGCTCGTGCAAATATATTTTCCCACGATTTCCCAGTTTTCCCATTAGCCGCCTTCTTGGTAACCAGATTTTGAAATTGTTGCTTTAAAATTAAGCAATAAACTGCTGTATTAAATTTGTGTTTGTAAATATTTGATGCACATACATGAAACCGCAGTATTACGACGTGCTGAATTTTCTCGTCTCAATTGTAATATAGACCGATTTTGACCAACACATGGTAACTACAAAGCACCATAGGTTTCCACATGCTTAAACTGTATGCTTAATTCTCAAAAAGTGTAGATATTTCAAATAGCTTTCTAGGTTCTAAATGTCTATCTTCACGAACTCCGTAAAACGGGTCGTATTTAAATCAGTTTTTGTTGACTTCATATTTGATTAGAACATAAAAAGTAGAATAGCGATGATCGAAAAACCAACTTATCTCGCAAGGAAAATTGACAAAATGGCGGGCATTTTTCGGAATTTTTCAATTTTAATTTCAGATTTGGATAGAGAATGAAAACGTAGACTCGGAATGTCTGAAAGCCACCCTGTTATTTCGTAAGGATCAATATGAAATTGGCGGATAAATAAAAATGAATCAAACCAAATTTGACTGTCTAGAAGCTCGTCTAATTTGAAATTTGCAGAAGAAACGCTATTTTCGTCTACATAACCAAACTTGTGAGATGGAAGAAAATTTTAAACCGGGGAAAAACTATTGGATCTGGACCAATTATGATAATTACGCCACCATACTTTTATTACATGAATAATTAAAATTATAATTAAAGAAAAATAAATCTGATAGAAAATCCTTAATTTAAGGTAAACTGTTGAGAAGTGTCTATGGATAGAGTGTATGAAAAAGGCTTTAATTATGTGAACTGTAATCGGTTGTCAAAACGCTAATACAGATTACACCACTCCCTATAACATCAACCAATGAAAAATACATAGTTACGCATGTACTAACTTTTGATAATGTACATAGCAATGGTGATAGTCATATACATCTTTGACTAATAACTGATAGTCGAATACCTTCACAAACATAGCGTTATCTGCTGAAAGTACAATCGTCATAGCAACCACACTAACTGTACTTTTAATATTTATAAATAAACTTTTCAAACGTTGTTTATTGACTCGTAATATAATTTAGCAGAATGCAACT
The DNA here is from genome assembly GCA_940337035.1 of Agriotes lineatus. Taxonomy (NCBI): domain Eukaryota; kingdom Metazoa; phylum Arthropoda; class Insecta; order Coleoptera; family Elateridae; genus Agriotes; species Agriotes lineatus. Next base: position 39,739,935 of record OW679195.1, on the reverse strand, counting down.
CTTCTTGGTTATCAAATTATTTCTGTTTCTACACGATATATTGTGTATATATACCTCGTGTAAACAGAAATGATTATTTGATAATCGAGGACCCACTAGTTGCCGTATACAGGGTGTCCCAGAACTGCTTCCCCACAGAGAAATGGGGGTATTCGGGCGAATGTATCAATCGGGATTTTCTCAAGCGATATCCGAGGAAAGACATGATAAAGTTAACCAATCAGGGCTTAGCACCATGAAGGTAGGATGGCTGCAATTTTTCGTTGCCAGGGTTTTGCGATTATCCATTTTATTAAAATCTCCTATTTATAAATCTAGTCTACAGTTACAGTTGGTGCTTTGATTTTTGCGAAGTCAGTATTTATTTTTGCTGTTTAGCAACGTGTCGGATTTTCAGTAATACGTGAGGACCGAGCTAGTGGGATTGGTGCAATTGAAAACTCCATAACTCAGTTATTTGGGGTAGTAGACAATTTATTTTTGCTTTCTTGCATTCTCTTTTGCTGTCGGCACATGCCTGTTTTATATGGGGAGGCAGTTCTGGTACACCCTGTATATGATAATTCATATTATTAAATACGTTTCTTAAACGACACTGCAAGGGCCTGACAGTCGTCTTCTTGCAAAATATAAACAATCGTTTTTCAATGCTGCATTCCATCTCCGGATTTATTATTCACATACAAACAACACTCGAAAACTGGTTCCATTAAATTGAAAATCGATACACTTATAGTACGTTTGAAATAGCAAAAGATTCTGGAAATGGTTGTGGAATTAATGTAGAAAAGTAAATTGATGTGCGGCTTAAATCGGTGGTTTAAAAAGAACTGATTTGGAAAAAGTATCAGCGTTGTATTTTAATGTTTTCCATGTATAATACTGAATATAAAGTTTCAAATAGGGTTGTTAGTAAACAATGTTATGAAAAAATAAAACCGTGACACGTGCGAACCATAGTAGCATGTTCTTAGGTTCGGAGCCCAAGAGAATATAAACAGTGCTGGAACCAAAGCTTTTTTGGAAATGATTTGAGCAGTTATTTAATAAAAGCCAAAATACAGTCGGTAACATCTTTGGTAACTCCACAAGAAAAGCCAAGATAAGGATTTGAACTTCTCTATAAGCAACGCCGCAGGTTATTAGTTATGACCAAAGCGAAGCTCGTTCACAAAGAGTAAATAGCTAGAACTCAAGAGCAAGATAACAAAATTACAAGTTGCCTCGATTATAATGCCTTTCATATTAAGGTATGGTATCGTAAAGCAGATGATGAAAGCATAGGAGTCTTTGAGTTGTATTGCTAAAGTTCGAACTTGAAATTTACGGCTGGGTGGGTACCAATGCTTGTCTGGATACATATCGTTCGTTGAAATGGAACCAGCTGAGTCGACCATATTCAAAAGACAGTTGCCTGACGTCTTTGAAAACCTGTTAAGGGCTGAAGATAGAAATTAAACGTGGTAAACAATGTCCAGGTGGGAGATGTTGATCGTCAGAAACAAGGACATGAGTAGACCAGCATGCATTAACGAATGCCAATTGTTTCCACGATACATAAGGTTATTATTAGTAGATATTTCTGCTTAAATAAAAGCCATGATAATTATAATGTAATTATAATTTGTAATGGATTTTAGTGTAAGGGTTTGAAATCAGATTAAAAACAGGTTAAAAGAATACAGTATTAAATTACAAAAATGAATTTAAGTATGAGATGGATACCAAAGTTATTAATACGTATTTGGTAAGAAATGAAATAGAATTAAAATTCAATTCTATATCAGAAACAGAAAAATTCCAATAGAATTTAATTATTATCTGAAATAAAGTGGAGGATTAATAACAAATGCCTATTCGATAATAATTATGATACAGATTATATAGAGTGTTGGACTTTCAAATATATGCAAAACAATATTACTAAGCAGATAATAATAACTATTAGCATGTAAAATAATTTTGGACAAAAAGAATATACTTAATACCTTTGTATCGGCTAAATTTTCTACAATAAACCCTTTATAAAAAGTTATAATCTATAAAAGCAATTTCTGGAATTGTGTGCAGAACTAACTTTATTGTCAATCAATTACATCATATGAATTGGATTGCTGGATGGTTTTACTGGAAGTGGTTTAAATCGAGTTTGTTAGCAAAGTGAGCGTCTTGTGGAGTGGATAGAAGGTTTTTCATCTACTGGAGTTGTAATTCACCAAGCTTGTTATTGAAGTGACATAATTATTCTAACTTGCATCTAGTCGAGGTTCTACTACTACTAAGTTGTCGGTAGCTTGGGATTTTAGAAGGAATACGTGGAAGGCGTTTGCTGCTGATCAGTTTGTGGCAGTTATGTTGGAGAAAAGTGGTAGGTGCCTTGTCGTATTTGGCTGGGAAGTTTTTGCGGTTCCTGGTGTTTGGTTTGGGAGATTTCTGTGAGACTACCGAATGCATTTGGCTAGGTAAAGGAGAGTATCGAGGTCCATCTACAGGAGACAGGGTACAGGTATTTATGTAAAAACTGAAAGAAAAATATAGAAAGAGTGAAGTGAAGTAATTTTAAAGAGGGGAGTACTTACTATTTGATATTTGTTGAACGACAAGTCAATTATAACAAATCTTTGTTTTTTTTCCTTGTGTTGAGCCCTGAGAAATGTTATCTTAATGGGCCACGCAATACGCATTTTTTCACGAAAAAAATCAAGAAGTTTTGCAAATTGGCAATTTAGCAAAGTTTCATATCCCAAATAACATACTGAATTTGCAACCATCGTGTCTGGTCGCTCCGCCATCTTGGATAGATATTGTACAAAATCAGTTTATTGATATCTCCTTTTCGGTGTCTCTCGGCAAAAAAATAGTTATTATATAAATTGTAAAGGATCCAATTCTCTACAAGTTTCTTTTAAAACAGTTCTTTGTGATCTTCATAGTTGGAGATTTAACCTCATGTGCATTAGGGTTTATATCATAAAATAACATAAATGCTCCCTTGTCGCACGAAATTGTACTCCTTATTGATTAGTTATTAATTATTATCATTTATACCAATATCGGAGCTCTCGGCGCAGTCAAGTACATACAGTACGGGCAGAGACACTACTGTATGAACGCAGTAATTGTCGTTGACGGATCTCCAGCTGATGCAACAAACAAAAACATGAAAAGTACAGAACGAATTCTTTCATCAAATAGGCAAACTAACAGCGGATGCATTACTCGACGAGTCTATGATCACGATATACACACAGACAAGATTTCTGGGCAACGAAAAAAACAAGAGGCGCATTTTCCCATGGTCAAGAAGAGATTCGAAAAATATACGAGGGCGGTTCACTAACTATTGGCCCTAACATAGAAGTAAACAGCTGAGAAAAATTAACATTTTTATTTTTCAAGATGGTCGCCTGAAAGGTTAATACATTTTGTATAACGGTGCTGATGTGCTTGAATTCCTTTGGGAAAAAAATCTGTGTTTGGTTCCGCCAACCCCTCATTTACCGCCGTCATTACTTCTTCGTCATCTAAAAAATGGGTTCCCCGAAGATATTATTTTAATCTTGGGAAGAGGTAGTAGTCACTGGGTGCCAGATCTGACGAATAAGGGGGTTGTTCAAACATTTCAAAGGCGGAATTGTGAATCGCAGCCAGTGAAACACAGCTTTTGTGGGCTGAATCGTTGTCTTGAGTAAGAGCACACCTCGTCTCAATTTTCCTCTTCTCTTTTTTTAATTGCCTCAAGAACTTTTGGCACTAACTTTGTGTAATATTCACCTGTTATTGTGTCCCCCGTGGTAAATAATATACGAAAATAAGTCCTTCAAAATCCCAAAAAATGGTTGCCATGAATTTGTCTGCAGACGAAACAACACGAAAATTCCGGGGAGGTGGGGAACCCCTATGTCGCCACTCCATGCTTTGGTTATTTGATTCTGGGTCAAAGTGATGAACCCAAGTCTTGTCCACTGCAATGAATTTTTCTAAAAATTCATCGGGGTCTCTGATAATGGTCGCTAAATTTGTCTCATTGCGATTTTGATCTGCCGTTACCATATTTGGTAGCCAACGTGCTGAGACTTTTGAAACCCAATTCAGTATGCAAAATTTTCTCAACGCTTCAAACGGAAATGCCACATGTCTCCGCTATAAATATGATTGTAACTCTTCTGGCATTCAATACCATACCATGGACCAAATTAATTTTGTCTTCTGTAATCACAGTTTTTGACGGTCCTGCACCTGGTGCATGTTTACGGGACTTTCTATATATATATTTCGGGTTATACATAATATACATGTTCATATATATTATTAAACAGCCAGTCGCTGCATCCCCGCTCCCTTTCTCCATGCCTCTCGATTCCATGCTTGATCTTCCTCTAAATTCCTTTCCCTCATTGACCTTCTTATGTCTTCGCTCCATGATTTCCTTGGTCTTCCTCTTTTCTTCTTTCCTGGCGGCGACCAGCCAAAGATCTTGTTACGGTATTAAAAGGACTTTACGACACCCACCCAAGGTGAGCATCGCACCACGGAATCAGTCCTGAAAACCTGACACACTTGCCCTGAAATCGGTTCGAAATAGGCTAATAGGCCACGGCTGGAACGCTCAGGGAGTCGGGCGTGAGTCACACGATACGTTCTGGGCAAGCGCGTTGTGGCATAATATATACAGGGTATGTCGAAATTATGAGGGCGCCACGAAGCCTGTCTTAACCCGGCTAACCGGGCCTGGACGGTTAGACGGGAGCGAAGCATGCAAAAATACTCCGCCAATAAGATTACTCAAGAGTTGCAAGGTCAAATAACAATTTCGGGATTGCCTTAAGCAAGGATTGTGATTAGGTGTCAATCCTACCACGACTACGCAGCTGTCTCACTCACCTGCACGCTCACAGCTTCCTCGTTCCGTCGTACAATAATCCGTACAATAAAGGGGCCGTCTATCTGTAACAGAACATGCACAAGCCGAAACAAACAATAGTTCCCTTAACTAACCAATCATATATTTCACTTCGGGTTACAATGGGGTAGCAGAATGCGTCGCCCTGTATCTAACCTTAATCTATAATTAAGGGCACCAGCTGGCACGCGCGCTCTAAACTTAACGACAGATGTTGAACATTAGTGAACAGCAATAATAGGTAGTAACGAGTAGGTACAAAGATACACGTTGCCTTATGCAAGGGCAGCGACGATTTACATTAGCCTTCACGGCATGAACAGTCTGCAAGTCTGAATGAATACACTAGCGTAGTAATGAGTAGGTACAAAGATACACGTTGCCTTATGCAAGGGCAGCGACGATTTACATTAGCCTTCACGGCATGAACAGTCTGCAAGTCTGAATGAACACACTAGCGTAGTAATGAGTAGGTACAAAGATACACGTTGCCTTATGCAAGGGCAGCGACGATTTACATTAGCCTTCACGGCATGAACAGTCTGCAAATCTGAATGAATACACTAGCGCAGTAATGAGTAGTAATGAGTAACACTCGCGTTCACAGCGGTAATCAGGTTAAAGGCACATACCTTAATGCGTAGGCGGCGAGGGAGCCGGGTACAGTTGAGTTGCGACGAGCTGCAATCGTAGGTGGTAGGTACCTTCGGTGTTACAACGGCGAAAGGGGGTGAATGCATAACCGCCTCAATGGCGACGGGAGACGCGTCAGGACGCGTACAACGGGACGACGAAAAGAATGGGGGCCTCACTCGTTCTGCTGAACCAAATCCTCGTAGGTCGAGATGAAGGGGGCACGACCCCTCACTAACAGTAGCAGGAACTGGGCTCCAAAAACACCCACGTTACGCCGAAGACCACTCGACAAATTCCGACTCACAACCACCACACAAGCGCTCTCTGCAATGGGCTCCGGACGACTGCCCTTAAGGCGAAAACGTTTGTAACATAATTGCTGAAGCAGCACTTGACGGGAAAAAGACTGACGCCCCCGCCATAATGGCGGGAGCGCCGCACGAAGCACACACTATCCGACCACTTGCTTGATCGACGGCTCTCGGCTGAATGCCCGAGGGAAGCGTTGGCAAAAGGTCACCTTCGCCGCGTCCCCCACGTGACTAAACCACAGCGAATCGCAAGGCGATGAAATCAAACAAACCAATGCGGGCCACGCTGGTATCACGCCGCCACAGCGTGCTAAATGAAACAAACCAATGCGGGCCACGCTGGTATCACGCCGCCACAGCGTGCTATTCAGAATTCAGAAAAACGCCATCAGAGGAGAGCTCCAACCGACGACAAATACTGCTTTTGGGGCTAAATATGTGCGAAATCGTGATTCTGGAATTAGGCGATGGAGCCAAATAAAGAGCTAAAAGGGCTTAGCATACGGGCACGCTGCTCTAAGCTTAGGCGGCTATTCAAAATACCAAAATGACCTAACTAACGGCGTGAAATGCAATTAAGCATCTGAAACAGCAAAATGACTTAACACTCCCCTTACTTGAAAGAGAGTTCCCCGAAGTCTCTTATAAAACAACGAGGCATTTTGCGACAACGTAACGAGAACTCAAACGAAAACGCAACAACGAAAAACGAACGAAACAACAAAAAAAAACATTCGATACGATAGAGTGCACCCCCAAAGGGATTACGCACACTGGCCACCAGATAGGGTGCAAAGGTGGGAAGAGAGAAGAGGAAGAAGAAAGACTGGATACGCCTGTAGAAAATACGTAAATTGTTTGCGTCAAAATCGGGTAAAATAGGTCTTACACCTGTGGACACTTCCGACCAACCGTTCCAAAAGAACACAGGGAGTGGGGGGGGTATAGAAATGGAAGTCCAAAGTCCCACCCAAGGGTTACCTGAAGAGGGCACGCTGCGCGTCACGAGATCGGCGCATTGTGTGGATCCCACAACTGGTATGAGTACCCAAGAGAAGAGGATGAACCACCAAAAAAAAAAGGGAAATGGTTGTGACAGAAACTGTCAATATAGTCATAATCAGTAATAGGAAAAACTCAGTCCACCGAAATCCTCAATCAATGCCGATGCCGGAGTCAAGTCGACTATTAAACCGCAAAGCGCGAGCTCGAAAGTGACTCCAACACCGAACACCAAAAGAAAATCCGGAAGAACCAAGTCTCCAAGGGTGTAGGCGTTCGATGACGCATGCCCAATAAATCCTTTTCAGAACTCCATGCGGCCCAAAGGGACTACCTTACGACGACAGGGTCCGCAGGAAACAAAATGACCAGAAACACGCTCTCTTTATGTAATCCCACACAGGTGGTTGAAAATGGCGACGGCCAACGGTACGGTAAAAGAGCGCTAGGCCACGAAAACAACAGGGCATCACTACAAAAAAAAAGTCAAAAACCTTTAAATACTTAATACTTGAATACCAACGGAACCTCGCGCGGACAGCATGCGCATTACTGCCACACAAAGCTCAGGAGCTTCAACGAAACTGTTCACAAAGAACACGATACTTGACAACATGACGTCATCAGACAAAAAGGGTATGATAAGCGACAACAAAACGTCAACAAGTACGAATCATTCCGACCAGCGGCAAAAGCTCGTTAAATGCTAACGGAAAGTGTACAAAACACTACTATGACTGTTAAGGGTGTCCACGAAGAAGTCGGTAAACCAAGTTGGGCGGTACATGATAATAATGAGTATGAGATAAAAAGTCCAACGAAAATAACTACGTCAAACCAACTAAGAAGATGGCCTGAGGGACGTAATAACCGCACGAGCGAATCTCCCCAAGCACACCAACAACAATCCACAACTGATCAACACACCAAAACGCAGTGATGAAGCTGAAAATGAATTCCAACCTGCTCACCAAAAATGAACTCGGTACAACACCAAACGATAGAGAAAAAAAATTGTCAAAATCGGTAATCATCAACGTCAAAATCGATAAACCTCGATAACGTGAACGTCAAAATCGATAAACGTCAGTTCGGTACAACAAAAGTGTCAACTTAGCCCAAGGCTAAACAATGTAAACGACAGGGAATCGAAACTCCCAATTAAGCCTTCGAAAAGACTTTAAAAAAAAACAAGGTCGGTACCTTCACTCAACAACATCTGGTACTAAATCCGACTAATAAGGGATAAAATCTGCACTGAATGCAACGAAACATCTCGGTAGTATGAACTGGCTAAGAAAAACAAGAAACGACGGTAAAAATGACGAAAAAGATACTCAAAATATGAAAAGACATGGAAAAACACAAAAAGAAAACTCAAAAAGGCGATAAACAACAAGAAAACACAAAACTACAAATAGAAAATAAGAAAAGACAAGAAAAACACATATAGAAAACAAGAAAAGAAACGTAAAGACAAATGACAACTAAGAAAAAACATATACACGGTCAAGAAAACTAATGAAAATAAACTAAGAACAGGAAAAGACAAGAAAAGACATATAGAAAACAGAAGAAAACAGGAAATGACAAATAGGAAACAAGAAAAGAAGCTCGGTAAAATATTCTACTAAGAAAAAAAAACGGTTTACCAGTCCATACCACTTCGAAATGACAAAAAAACATTTGTGACAACAATATAAATGATAAAAGACAACAATGAACATCAACGTCCCACGTTGTCGCGCCAAAATTAAGACACACAGCGCAAAAAAAGAAAACCCCAAAATGAGGTCGAGCGTTGTCGTGCACCAATAGGCTCCAAACGTTGGAATAGCCAAAATTAAGGCACAACGGGTGGCTTGACGACAAAACCAAACAGACAAAACCCCACGTTAGGGAACCAAAATTAAGACGTACAACGAAGGGGCTTGACGAGAAGACGAATATCGGAAAAGAACAGGCCCACACGTTGGGAAGCCAAAATTAAGACGCACAACGGGTGGGCTTAACGAGAAAAAGGCCAACAAATGCCCCACATGCGGGCGCCAAAATTAGCCTGTTACGGTATTAAAAGGACTTTACGACACCCACCCAAGGTGAGCATCGCACCACGGAATCAGTCCTGAAAACCTGACACACTTGCCCTGAAATCGGTTCGAAATAGGCTAATAGGCCACGGCTGGAACGCTCAGGGGGTCGGGCGTGAGTCACACGATACGTTCTGGGCAAGCGCGTTGTGGCATAATATATACAGGGTATGTCGAAATTATGAGGGCGCCACCAAGCCTGTCTTAACCCGGCTAACCGGGCCTGGACGGTTAGACGGGAGCGAAGCATGCAAAAATACTCCGCCAATAAGATTACTCAAGAGTTGCAAGGTCAAATAACAATTTCGGGATTGCCTTAAGCAAGGATTGTGATTAGGTGTCAATCCTACCACGACTACGCAGCTGTCTCACTCACCTGCACGCTCACAGCTTCCTCGTTCCGTCGTACAATAATCCGTACAATAAAGGGGCCGTCTATCTGTAACAGAACATGCACAAGCCGAAACAAACAATAGTTCCCTTAACTAACCAATCATATATTTCACTTCGGGTTACAATGGGGTAGCAGAATGCGTCGCCCTGTATCTAACCTTAATCTATAATTAAGGGCACCAGCTGGCACGCGCGCTCTAAACTTAACGACAGATGTTGAACATTAGTGAACAGCAATAATAGGTAGTAACGAGTAGGTACAAAGATACACGTTGCCTTATGCAAGGGCAGCGACGATTTACATTAGCCTTCACGGCATGAACAGTCTGCAAGTCTGAATGAATACACTAGCGTAGTAATGAGTAGGTACAAAGATACACGTTGCCTTATGCAAGGGCAGCGACGATTTACATTAGCCTTCACGGCATGAACAGTCTGCAAGTCTGAATGAACACACTAGCGTAGTAATGAGTAGGTACAAAGATACACGTTGCCTTATGCAAGGGCAGCGACGATTTACATTAGCCTTCACGGCATGAACAGTCTGCAAATCTGAATGAATACACTAGCGCAGTAATGAGTAGTAATGAGTAACACTCGCGTTCACAGCGGTAATCAGGTTAAAGGCACATACCTTAATGCCTAGGCGGCGAGGGAGCCGGGTACAGTTGAGTTGCGACGAGCTGCAATCGTAGGTGGTAGGTACCTTCGGTGTTACAACGGCGAAAGGGGGTGAATGCATAACCGCCTCAATGGCGACGGGAGACGCGTCAGGACGCGTACAACGGGACGACGAAAAGAATGGGGGCCTCACTCGTTCTGCTGAACCAAATCCTCGTAGGTCGAGATGAAGGGGGCACGACCCCTCACTAACAGTAGCAGGAACTGGGCTCCAAAAACACCCACGTTACGCCGAAGACCACTCGACAAATTCCGACTCACAACCACCACACAAGCGCTCTCTGCAATGGGCTCCGGACGACTGCCCTTAAGGCGAAAACGTTTGTAACATAATTGCTGAAGCAGCACTTGACGGGAAAAAGACTGACGCCCCCGCCATAATGGCGGGAGCGCCGCACGAAGCACACACTATCCGACCACTTGCTTGATCGACGGCTCTCGGCTGAATGCCCGAGGGAAGCGTTGGCAAAAGGTCACCTTCGCCGCGTCCCCCACGTGACTAAACCACAGCGAATCGCAAGGCGATGAAATCAAACAAACCAATGCGGGCCACGCTGGTATCACGCCGCCACAGCGTGCTAAATGAAACAAACCAATGCGGGCCACGCTGGTATCACGCCGCCACAGCGTGCTATTCAGAATTCAGAAAAACGCCATCAGAGGAGAGCTCCAACCGACGACAAATACTGCTTTTGGGGCTAAATATGTGCGAAATCGTGATTCTGGAATTAGGCGATGGAGCCAAATAAAGAGCTAAAAGGGCTTAGCATACGGGCACGCTGCTCTAAGCTTAGGCGGCTATTCAAAATACCAAAATGACCTAACTAACGGCGTGAAATGCAATTAAGCATCTGAAACAGCAAAATGACTTAACACTCCCCTTACTTGAAAGAGAGTTCCCCGAAGTCTCTTATAAAACAACGAGGCATTTTGCGACAACGTAACGAGAACTCAAACGAAAACGCAACAACGAAAAACGAACGAAACAACAAAAAAAAAAATTCGATACGATAGAGTGCACCCCCAAAGGGATTACGCACACTGGCCACCAGATAGGGTGCAAAGGTGGGAAGAGAGAAGAGGAAGAAGAAAGACTGGATACGCCTGTAGAAAATACGTAAATTGTTTGCGTCAAAATCGGGTAAAATAGGTCTTACACCTGTGGACACTTCCGACCAACCGTTCCAAAAGAACACAGGGAGTGGGGGGGGTATAGAAATGGAAGTCCAAAGTCCCACCCAAGGGTTACCTGAAGAGGGCACGCTGCGCGTCACGAGATCGGCGCATTGTGTGGATCCCACAACTGGTATGAGTACCCAAGAGAAGAGGATGAACCACCAAAAAAAAAAGGGAAATGGTTGTGACAGAAACTGTCAATATAGTCATAATCAGTAATAGGAAAAACTCAGTCCACCGAAATCCTCAATCAATGCCGATGCCGGAGTCAAGTCGACTATTAAACCGCAAAGCGCGAGCTCGAAAGTGACTCCAACACCGAACACCAAAAGAAAATCCGGAAGAACCAAGTCTCCAAGGGTGTAGGCGTTCGATGACGCATGCCCAATAAATCCTTTTCAGAACTCCATGCGGCCCAAAGGGACTACCTTACGACGACAGGGTCCGCAGGAAACAAAATGACCAGAAACACGCTCTCTTTATGTAATCCCACACAGGTGGTTGAAAATGGCGACGGCCAACGGTACGGTAAAAGAGCGCTAGGCCACGAAAACAACAGGGCATCACTACAAAAAAAAAGTAAAAAACCTTTAAATACTTAATACTTGAATACCAACGGAACCTCGCGCGGACAGCATGCGCATTACTGCCACACAAAGCTCAGGAGCTTCAACGAAACTGTTCACAAAGAACACGATACTTGACAACATGACGTCATCAGACAAAAAGGGTATGATAAGCGACAACAAAACGTCAACAAGTACGAATCATTCCGACCAGCGGCAAAAGCTCGTTAAATGCTAACGGAAAGTGTACAAAACACTACTATGACTGTTAAGGGTGTCCACGAAGAAGTCGGTAAACCAAGTTGGGCGGTACATGATAATAATGAGTATGAGATAAAAAGTCCAACGAAAATAACTACGTCAAACCAACTAAGAAGATGGCCTGAGGGACGTAATAACCGCACGAGCGAATCTCCCCAAGCACACCAACAACAATCCACAACTGATCAACACACCAAAACGCAGTGATGAAGCTGAAAATGAATTCCAACCTGCTCACCAAAAATGAACTCGGTACAACACCAAACGATAGAGAAAAAAAATTGTCAAAATCGGTAATCATCAACGTCAAAATCGATAAACCTCGATAACGTGAACGTCAAAATCGATAAACGTCAGTTCGGTACAACAAAAGTGTCAACTTAGCCCAAGGCTAAACAATGTAAACGACAGGGAATCGAAACTCCCAATTAAGCCTTCGAAAAGACTTTAAAAAAAACAAGGTCGGTACCTTCACTCAACAACATCTGGTACTAAATCCGACTAATAAGGGATAAAATCTGCACTGAATGCAACGAAACATCTTGGTTAAGAAAAACAAGAAACGACGGTAAAAATGACGAAAAAGATACTCAAAATATGAAAAGACATGGAAAAACACAAAAAGAAAACTCAAAAAGGCGATAAACAACAAGAAAACACAAAACTACAAATAGAAAATAAGAAAAGACAAGAAAAACACATATAGAAAACAAGAAAAGAAACGTAAAGACAAATGACAACTAAGAAAAAACATATACACGGTCAAGAAAACTAATGAAAATAAACTAAGAACAGGAAAAGACAAGAAAAGACATATAGAAAACAGAAGAAAACAGGAAATGACAAATAGAAAACAAGAAAAGAAGCTCGGTAAAATATTCTACTAAGAAAAAAAAACGGTTTACCAGTCCATACCACTACGAAATGACAAAAAAACATTTGTGACAACAATATAAATGATAAAAGACAACAATGAACATCAACGTCCCACGTTGTCGCGCCAAAATTAAGACACACAGCGCAAAAAAAGAAAACCCCAAAATGAGGTCGAGCGTTGTCGTGCACCAATAGGCTCCAAACGTTGGAATAGCCAAAATTAAGGCACAACGGGTGGCTTGACGACAAAACCAAACAGACAAAACCCCACGTTAGGGAACCAAAATTAAGACGTACAACGAAGGGGCTTGACGAGAAGACGAATATCGGAAAAGAACAGGCCCACACGTTGGGAAGCCAAAATTAAGACGCACAACGGGTGGGCTTAACGAGAAAAAGGCCAACAAATGCCCCACATGCGGGCGCCAAAATTAGCCTGTTACGGTATTAAAAGGACTTTACGACACCCACCCAAGGTGAGCATCGCACCACGGAATCAGTCCTGAAAACCTGACACACTTGCCCTGAAATCGGTTCGAAATAGGCTAATAGGCCACGGCTGGAACGCTCAGGGGGTCGGGCGTGAGTCACACGATACGTTCTGGGCAAGCGCGTTGTGGCATAATATATACAGGGTATGTCGAAATTATGAGGGCGCCACCAAGCCTGTCTTAACCCGGCTAACCGGGCCTGGACGGTTAGACGGGAGCGAAGCATGCAAAAATACTCCGCCAATAAGATTACTCAAGAGTTGCAAGGTCAAATAACAATTTCGGGATTGCCTTAAGCAAGGATTGTGATTAGGTGTCAATCCTACCACGACTACGCAGCTGTCTCACTCACCTGCACGCTCACAGCTTCCTCGTTCCGTCGTACAATAATCCGTACAATAAAGGGGCCGTCTATCTGTAACAGAACATGCACAAGCCGAAACAAACAATAGTTCCCTTAACTAACCAATCATATATTTCACTTCGGGTTACAATGGGGTAGCAGAATGCGTCGCCCTGTATCTAACCTTAATCTATAATTAAGGGCACCAGCTGGCACGCGCGCTCTAAACTTAACGACAGATGTTGAACATTAGTGAACAGCAATAATAGGTAGTAACGAGTAGGTACAAAGATACACGTTGCCTTATGCAAGGGCAGCGACGATTTACATTAGCCTTCACGGCATGAACAGTCTGCAAGTCTGAATGAATACACTAGCGTAGTAATGAGTAGGTACAAAGATACACGTTGCCTTATGCAAGGGCAGCGACGATTTACATTAGCCTTCACGGCATGAACAGTCTGCAAGTCTGAATGAACACACTAGCGTAGTAATGAGTAGGTACAAAGATACACGTTGCCTTATGCAAGGGCAGCGACGATTTACATTAGCCTTCACGGCATGAACAGTCTGCAAATCTGAATGAATACACTAGCGCAGTAATGAGTAATAATGAGTAACACTCGCGTTCACAGCGGTAATCAGGTTAAAGGCACATACCTTAATGCGTAGGCGGCGAGGGAGCCGGGTACAGTTGAGTTGCGACGAGCTGCAATCGTAGGTGGTAGGTACCTTCGGTGTTACAACGGCGAAAGGGGGTGAATGCATAACCGCCTCAATGGCGACGGGAGACGCGTCAGGACGCGTACAACGGGACGACGAAAAGAATGGGGGCCTCACTCGTTCTGCTGAACCAAATCCTCGTAGGTCGAGATGAAGGGGGCACGACCCCTCACTAACAGTAGCAGGAACTGGGCTCCAAAAACACCCACGTTACGCCGAAGACCACTCGACAAATTCCGACTCACAACCACCACACAAGCGCTCTCTGCAATGGGCTCCGGACGACTGCCCTTAAGGCGAAAACGTTTGTAACATAATTGCTGAAGCAGCACTTGACGGGAAAAAGACTGACGCCCCCGCCATAATGGCGGGAGCGCCGCACGAAGCACACACTATCCGACCACTTGCTTGATCGACGGCTCTCGGCTGAATGCCCGAGGGAAGCGTTGGCAAAAGGTCACCTTCGCCGCGTCCCCCACGTGACTAAACCACAGCGAATCGCAAGGCGATGAAATCAAACAAACCAATGCGGGCCACGCTGGTATCACGCCGCCACAGCGTGCTAAATGAAACAAACCAATGCGGGCCACGCTGGTATCACGCCGCCACAGCGTGCTATTCAGAATTCAGAAAAACGCCATCATAGGAGAGCTCCAACCGACGACAAATACTGCTTTTGGGGCTAAATATGTGCGAAATCGTGATTCTGGAATTAGGCGATGGAGCCAAATAAAGAGCTAAAAGGGCTTAGCATACGGGCACGCTGCTCTAAGCTTAGGCGGCTATTCAAAATACCAAAATGACCTAACTAACGGCGTGAAATGCAATTAAGCATCTGAAACAGCAAAATGACTTAACAATCTTCTTGGGCCACCTATTTTCTGGCATCCTTAATACATGACCAAACCATATTAAGGCTCGTTTCTCTATCCTATCCAAAGTGGTTTCCTTTGCTGCCATGCGGTTTCTAATTTCTTCGTTTGTTATTCTTTCAAGCCTGGATACGCGAGCACTTCTTCGTAGATAATCCATTTCGACTGAGTTAATTTTTCGTTTCATTGCTTCGCTAATGGTCCACACTTCCGAACCGTAGCACAGCACTGATTCCACCATGGTTTTTCCAATCCTGAGTTTATTTTTTTTAGAAATACGTCTATTCCACCACAATGGATTTAAACAACCAATCACTTTTTTACTTTGTTGTATCCTGTGTTTGATTTCTTCCGTCCCTAAGCCATTTTTATCAATAATAGCACCCAGGTATTTGAACTTGTCAACCTGCTGAACAGTAACGTCGTCACTAATTAATACCTCGAATTTTGCTTCTGAGTTTACAACCAAGTATTCAGTTTTTGTTAAACTGACTTTCATACCCCACTTCTCGTAATCCTTATAGAGTCGTTTAATCATAAACTCCAAGTCATAGGCATCTTGGGCTAGAACTACCTGATCATCAGAAAAATTTAGAGTAGATAATGTATTTTCATTAATCGGGATTCCCATGCCCGCACAATGTCTTTTCCAGTTATTCAATGCCACTTCAAGATAAATGTTAAATAGTAACGGCGACAGGCTACATCCTTGCCTGAGCCCTTTAGATGTAATTATTGGTTCGGACAATTGCTTTCCAACTTTAACTTTAACTCTATCATATGAGGGTTCGTTTGCATTATCTCTAAGGCTTCCCAGAGCCTACACCTAGGAATGGAGTCATACGCTTTCTCAAGGTCAATAAACGCCAAATGGATTTCTTGCCCTCTTCCGATTTTTTTTTTCTAAAAGTTGCTGCAGTGAAAACAAATTGTCTGTACAAGATCGACCTGGAATGAACCCGCTTTGATCTTCTCCTATTCTATTTCCTACATTATCTCTAAGTTTTGTCTGCAGAATTTTTCCAAATAATCTACTTAGACTACTAGTGATACTCAATCCCCTATAACAATTTGGATCTCGTCTATTGCCTTTCTTAAATAATGATACTATATGAGAAGTTTTCCACTCCATTGGAACTCGCTTTTGTTCACAACATTTATTCAATAGGTAAGCGATTCGGTCAGTTAAACTTATTCCTCCGTGTTTAATAAGCTCTATCGCTATATTACCCGGGCCAGGCGATCGCCCGCTTTTCATCTGACTTAAACTGCGCTTGACATCTTTCTGTGTTATGGCTACTCTCACGTCTTCCTGGTTAGCAACTGCTGTCGATACTCGGTCTTACAGAAACTCTGGTCGATTTTCTGTTAGTAGCTCTTTATAATGATCATGCCACTCGTTTAAGCCAATAATGTCAAATTTGTTGGTGACATTGGTTTTTAGTTGTCTGATACATCTCCAGGTTTCGGTTGATTGAGAACTACCTATTAAGCTTTCTATCTGTTGGCACTTTTGATCCCAAAACAGATTCTAAAAAATTATTTTCCTTCTTAGTTGTCGATTCTTTTCTTTGTATTCTGCTCTTCTCTAGTTTGTTTTGTTTGCTAGCCATTTGTGATATAATTTGTTTTTTTCCTTAATTAATTCCTCTATTTCTTCGTTGAGCCATAGAGGCTGCTGCTTTTTCTTCTTCCCCTCATATTCCCCAAGTGCTTCAGATGCTGCTGCGTGTATTGCTTCTTTTATACTATCATACTCGCTGTCTATATCTTCACATATCGGTATCATATTAAGTTTATCCTTAACTCTCGTCTCATAAAATTTACGGGACTTTCTCCCCAGTTTAAAATATCGTGACCAATTTTTAATCACCTGATATGAAGGAGCATAATCACCTAATATTTCTGCCATATCAATATACATTTCTTGCGGCAATGAGCTTTTTTACAGAGATATTTTATCACAGCTCTTTTTTCAATAATTGTATCCAGCATTTTGACAAAATTACAAACACCTCAAGAGTCTTGAATTAATATTTTGTATATGTGGAAAGTTATATTAACGCTATTTTACATACACTAACGTCAATAAATCACACTTCGAATGACAACAATTTTTCATTTGTCAGTCAATGACAACTATGTTAGGGACAATAAATGATGAACTCCCCTCATAATTTTGCCATTTAACAGGCAACAGAAGATGCTGACACATTGATCGACAATGGTCAAATGTCATCATTTAATTCTGTTTTTATTGTAAGATAAGATATCGACCTTGTTCTCTTAGTAGCACTAATGAAAGGTTACTAAATTATGAATTCACCTACCTAACCTAAATATCAAATGTCATTTATGTTATCACAACTGACATTCCTAGGTGTCAAAATGATTACAGATTCCTATAATTTATTATTATAATTGAAACATAATGCTAACCAACATTTATAAGTAGCTAATTCCATGGCTACCGGGATCACATATATTTATGCTAACCCGGCACTTCCTGTAGCCAGAAAAAGAAAAGACTGAGAAAAAGTTTACTCTTCACAAAGTGGTCAGGTTGAACAAACAGTGGCAGATAACATATTATTTTTGCACGCTTTCAGCGGTTGTGACACGACGCGACGTGACGTCTGCAATCTTCGGCCAAGGAAAGAAGAAATTTCTGAAGATACTTAAAAATTCCGAGGAGATAACCCAAGCTGTGAAAGTGTTGAAAAACAGGAAATACATATTTCGACAACATTGCTGCAGTAGGAGAACAATTCTTAACTACACTATACGGAGTTTCTAAAAAATAAATCAGTGGATATTCTCCGGTGTCAATACTTCGCTAGACCGGTGAAAACCTAAGTTGAATCTTGCTCCACACAGCAACACAACAGCATTTGCTCAAAACCTACCATCAAGTTCAGACTCCGTACGGTGTTTACAAGAGCCCGGAAGAATAGTGATGGAAGAGAAGTAAGAGTCGACTTATTCCATTCAGAACAACAAAAGATCCTGCTCCTGAAGTTCTGCATTCCTCTATCGTAAATGCAAAAAAGGTTGCGGCTCAGGATCTGGATGCAGGAAGGTGGGTTTAAAGTGCTCTTTCAATTGCATTCACTGCAACGGACCGGACAGTCCTGCGAAAACGTTGCTATTTTGAATGACTTCGAGGAAGATGAACAAATCGAATGAATACTACGATAGAAACTAACAAATACATTAGACACTGTAATTTAAATTGTTCTTTGGTTAAAAAATCCCATGTTCACTTCAGATAAATAGTAGGTAAGAGAGTTAAGAGAGAACGGTTAACAGAAGGCACCAAAGAAATTATACGTACATTAATGATTTTATTTAACAATGTTTAGATAGGAAAATAGCAAACCAATGGAAATAATCCGCCACGACATTACTATAGAAAATAAAACGAATAAAATCTCAAAAACTATAGTCCCATGACTCTCCTACCTCTGATATACAAACCATTCTATAAAGATTATTAATAAAAAAAACCAACCACAAATATAAATACAGGTACATATCTAACGAATAGTAGATGACTCTAATTCATTTATCAAGAAATGACTGATGAAAGAAACAAAACCAATTTCGATACGTAAAGGGGTTAGCTAAAGGCTGTTGATGATATGTTTAAAAATTTCACACCAAAAGAAAGATGTAAACATAAGTGGTAGTCATCTAGGCAATTTAAAATATGTAGATGATATAATATTCATTGTCACACATAAAGAACATCTAAAGGTAATGGTACAAGAATTAAACGATTACAGATCCCTAAGAAAGTTAGACTAAGGCAACAGTCATGAGAAACACCGAAGGAACAGTAAATATTGATATAAAAGAAACCATTTTAGAAGAAGTAGAGGAATATACATATATCGGTCAGAAAATCACTTTCAACAAAGGAAATCGACCGATCTGATTAGCCAGAATGACATGGGAAAGGATGGTTAAGAACAGAGGACAATTGAGACAAAAAGAAAAAAGTATTTCAAGCTCATAGAACTCCTCAAACTAATGCCAAACATTATCTACTTCGTATTTTTTTTAAATTAAAGGTTGGGCTAATGTGGCGTGCATATTTTGTTTTATTTCGTTTGCATTGAAATAGTTCTGTGCTGCAATATATAATATTAAAGATATAATTACAGAATAAAAATGGGGATTTACAGTCATTTAACCTTAATGTTGGTGTATGGAGTAACTCTGTAGAAAGTAATAGAGTGTTTGTGGCACAAAAAAAGGATTTTAAGATTGATTTTTAATTTAAAAAATACAGAATCGTGTAAGAGCACTTTCATTAATAACAAACTTATGCCATTTCCTTGCATATATATTTTTAAATGTCTGTTATATATAAAGAAAAATGTTCATTTGTATAGTACTAACGCTGATAATCACAGTTACTTGACACGAAATCGCAATGAAATAGCTACTCCCAGACATAATTCAAAGAAATTTGAAAGCTCTCTATGCAGGAATTACTTTATATAGAAAGTTGCCTCTTCATATCAAAAACTTAAATTTTAGACAGTTTCGATGCAGGGTCAGGTCACTGTTAGTGTCTGAGTGTTTCTACTCTGTGAGAGAGTACCTGGTCAGTTGCTTGGACCAATAATATTTATCTGTGATATTATTTGTCTGTTGTCTGTTCGTATGTCTATTTGTTTTAGTATTTTATTATTTTTCATGACGTGTATATCTGTAAATTTATAGCAGAAGTACAAATAAAGACGATTCTATTCTATTTTATTCTATTGATACCTTGGTTCAAATGAATAGATAAATAATTATACAAGTTCATTAACATATTATTTAATTTTAATTAATAAATGAAACGTACAAGAGAAATCATAAGTAATATGGGACTAAAATTACAGTTACTTTTTTTGAAAAATGATCATAAATAATTGTTAGAAAGGAATGTGATTGAAAAAAGATGCAACATAAATAAGTAAGGATGCAGCGTTGACATATGCACTTTTAGGTGAATAAAGGATGGCAATAAAATATTTAGATGTCAAGAATATCATATGAAATTTAAGAGTAATTAAAAATGCATGTCTCAACATGAGTAAGAAGCTTCTTATTTATATACATATGAACTGAGCTAGTTTTGAGATTTAATTAACCATATTTGTTTACTACACCAGATAGATTATTCATTAGACAGAGTATATAACCATAAATATCTTGGGCTATATTTTTACCGTTGGAGAATTAAAATATGTTGCTAATTTGTTTGAGCTGCCCGAGAAAAAGAGAAAGGCAGAGATAATTCAGGAATTTGTTAATGCTAGTTATACAGCAGGAGAAATTAGGATTGAAATAGATATCTGGGAGGGAAATCCTCAGAAAGGCAGGTTAGAAAAGCAAGAAGCAAAGGAACGGGAAGAAAAAGAAAGGCTCGAAGCAAGAGAACAGGAAGAAAAAGAAAGGCTCGAAGCAAGAGAACAGGAAGAAAAAGAAAGGCTCGAAGCAAGAGAACGGGAAGAAAAATTAGCGTTAGTTAGGATAGAGCAGGAATTAGAAATAGCTAGATTAGATGCACAGGTAAGAATTGCGCAGGCTCAAGCTCCAATTCAGAATGGAAATGGAATAAATCATGGCAGCGTAATTAAGAACACATCGTTAAACATGACGAAGCAATCACAACCGTTTAAGGACGATGGCGACATGGGATTGTTTCTAACAAATTTCGCAAGGATTTGTGTCCAGCTACAATTCGAAAAAGAAACGTGGCCGATACGGTTAACAAGCGTCTTGTCAACAGCGGCGAATGAAGTTGTTGCCCGCTTATCGGAGGAAGACAGCAAGAATTACGACAAAGTGCGAGCTAGTTTGCTTAAGAAATACCAGCTGACTGCAGAAGTTTTTAGGACCAAATTTCGTTATGGAAAACGAAAAGCGGATCAGAGTTATGCAGAATTTGCCTATCAATTAAAAACAAACTTCCAGGAGTGGATCAGGAGCGAAGAAATAGACGACTTCGGAAAATTGGTGCAACTCATGTGTTTAGAAAAATTTTATAGTGCATTACCTGGAGAAATGAAATTTTGGGTGGCAGACCGGAATAAGGCAAAAACTGTGGAAGAAGCGGCAGAACACGCAGACACCTACCTAATAAAAAGAGGTCCTGGCACAGAGAAACATTATAATAATTTTAAAACACAGAAGGGAAGATTAGACCACAAATCTGGGTCAGCAACCCAGAAGGATTTAGAACCAAAACAAACGGCAGGCGAGGGCAGTAACCCTGCAGCCCTGGACAAAAGTAGTTTTGACAGGCGTCGACCAGTTAAATGTTACAGTTGTGGAGGCTTAGGACATTTTAAGAATTCTCCGGAGTGCCCGAAAGCGAAAGTTGTATTGACAACAATAGAATCAGGTAGCGACTTAAAACGGCTCTTTGACCCATATACAATGAACGCCGAGGTAAATGGCATAAAATCCATGATTCTTAGAGACAGTGCCGCAAGCTACGATATTGTGCATTCCAGGATAATAAAACCCGAAGATTACACAGGAAAGTATGTAAATGTCCAAGGGGTTTTAAGCAAGGAAAGTAAAGCGCTACCGGTTGCGAGAATTGAACTGAGTTTGCCTAAAATTCAAGTGAATACAGAAGCAGGTGTTACAGATTATTTGCCTGGTGGATATTCTTACTTATTGTCAAACCGAACATGGGAACTGATGAAAAATAAGGAGAATGGGGAAATCCAGCAAGTTTTTGCGCTAACCAGAGCAAAGGCTAAAGAAATACTGGAACAAGAAAAATTCCAGGAAGCTAAGAAGGAAGCTACTGTAGAAATGCAGAAGGCTGTAGAGGGAAACAAGACAGAAGAAAAACTATCTTAGAGGAGGTGAAACACGAAAACCCGAGGCAAGAAAGCAACGATCTGATTTCGGTGCCGAAATCGGAGGTGGATTTTTCCGACATCACAAAATTAACACCAACAAATTTAAGGAAACTACAATTGGAGGATTCAAAACTAAAAGAGTATTTCGACATGGCGGACTCTAAGAAAGAAATTAATGGAGCAAAATTTTATATCGCAAGTGGAATTTTACACCGAAGATTCACGGATAAACTTGGGCGGAGCTATGAACAGGTGATAGTGCCAAAGCAATTACAAAAGAAATTGCTAGAGATTGCACACGACAATATGTGGATGGGGCATCTTGGAAGGAATAAAACGATCAACCGCATAAAACAACACTATTGGTGGAACCAGTTAGGCCGAGACGTCAAGGCAAAGGTGAAAAGTTGCGACGTCTGTATGCGAGTTGGGAAATCGACGGACCGAAAGAAGGCACCCATGTGCCAAGTTCCTATAATCACAGAGCCTTACAAGCGAGTGAATGTTGACATCGTGGGACCATTAACCAAAACAGAGAAGGGAAATCGTTATCTGTTAACGTTAATTTGCAGCGCCACGAAGTTCCCTGATGCAATCCCATTGAAGGTGGCAGATTCGGAGTCGGTGGTGAATGGATTATTAAATATTTTTTCTAGAGTTGGTTTTCCGGCGGAGATTCAGATGGATTTGGGGACCGTGTTCACAAGTAATCTGACATCTGAGTTTTTCGATAGGTGCGGCATAAGAATTATTCACAGTTCAGCATGCGAAGATGGTAAATTACAATATTGGCGACAAAGTAATGCTTTATCAACAAGCGAGGACAAACAAGTTACAAATGCAGTGGACGGGGCCAAAGGAAATCGTTAGAAAAATATCAGAAACGAATTACATTATTAAAGAACCTTCCGGCAAACGACGGCAAAATTTAGTTCATGTGAATTTATTAAAACCATATTATGCGCAAGCAGAAGTGGTCGCGATCAATCTAATTCAACCAGGGGAAGACAGAATTGATATCGAAATTCCTGACTTGGAAATTGACCACTCAGAAATGCTAAGTGCTTCTGAAGTGATTGATCAAGCGAAAGGAGTAGGACAACTGACCGGAGTGCAAAGGAAAGAGTTGGAGGAGTTAATCAACGAATTTCCAGGATTATTTTCTGATCGGCCAGGGCGAACTCATCTGATCGAACATGACATCGCGCTAAAAGAAGAGAAGATTATAAGGACACGGGCGTATTCTCATTTGAAGCGAGTGCGGGAAATTATCGACCAAGAAATCGACAAAATGTTGGAATTAGGAGTAATACGGCCCAGTAACAGTGCATATTAGTCACCTATGATAATTGTAGAGGCAGAGGGAAAAGAACCACGACTTGTGATTGATTACCGAGCCCTAAATGCGATTACAGTGCCGCAACAGCACCCAGTTCCAAATATAGAGGCATGTGTGGAGAGATGCAGCAAGGCAAAGTACCTCAGTCTAATTGATGTGGTTAGGGCCTATTGGCAGATAGGAATGACAGAAAGGGCTAGTAAATACGCCGCTTTTATCACACATCGAGGAGTGTTTGAGCCAGTGACCTTAGCGTTCGGCTTGCAATCGGCACCATTTTCATTTCAGAAGTTGATGGATACCATCCTCGAAGGAATGGGTGAGTTTGCTGAACCATTTTTGGACGACGTCGCGGTACATTCAAATAGCTGGGAGGAGCATCTAGAACACCTGAGCCAAGTATTTAATGTTATGCATGAAGCAGGATTAACAATCAAGGCGAGGAAATGTGAATGGGGAAAAACCGAGGTTGTGTACTTAGGACACAAAATTGGCCAAGCTTACAGGAAGCCATCTGAGGCGAAAGTAGCTGCTATTCAAAATTTTCGGCGACCGGAGACGAAACGTGACATAAGAGCATTCCTGGGGATAACAGGGTACTATCACCATTATATTCCAACGTATGCAGATATTGCGAGCCCACTCACGGATGCGTTGCGCAAAAATGCAAAAACCAGAGTGGAATGGGATGAACAGAAGGAAACGTCATTTCAACGGTTGAAAAACGAGTTAATGAGCGGTAAGTTTCTAAGGGCACCTGACTTTAACCGCGAGTTTATCGTACAAACTGATTGTTCTAAGAGAGGGATGGGTGTTACACTTTCGCAACGAAATGAAAAAGGCGAAGAACATCCGGTGCTATACTTGAGCAAAAAGTTGACTGACAGAGAACAAGCATATAGCGCGAGTGAGCTAGAGTGTGCAGCTTTAATTTGGGCTGTGGGAAAATTAAAGCCATATTTATTTTTAAGCCATTTCACGGTCGAAACCGATCATTGCCCACTCAAGTGGCTAAATCAAATGAGTAACAAAAACGGTAGACTTTTGCGTTGGTCATTAATATTGCAAACCCTAAATTTTACTGTAGTTTACAAGCCAGGGAAAAAGTGTTCCAATGTTGATTCTTTGTCACGTTATTTTGTGTAATTAATTTAGCAGAGAGAGTTTACTGACGACTACGACAGAGTACTTGAAAATTATTCATGTAAGGTAGTTAAATTAGATTTAGTTGATATAGACCAATAAATCTCGAGATGCAGCTGGTATTGCTTAGTAAAACAGTGCGAAGGTTTACGGCGTCTTGTGTGTGATCAAACACGAGTGTGTTTAACCCCAACAGACATTTTATCGGGGGGGGGGGGGGCAACTGTTAGGAATCCTAACTGTAACCTGATAAACTCTAGACTATATTGAGAATGGACTTTAGTAATTAATATATATTATCTTAGCTTAGTGTCTAACTCAAATGTAATTATGTATAAGGACGAAGTTAGCAAAATACTTGTCCTGGGAAAAACGTGCCGAACAGTGTCACAGGTACTTCCAGAAAAAGGGCCGGACATGAATTGTAAATATTATTGCTTTTACGTGCCTCTTTGCGTGGGACCGCAACGATTTGCAGGTTTCCATAATATAAATAGCTTTTACAAGTTTACCTGTAAAAGCGGTAATTTTGGTGAAGGCAGATCTTAACTGACCTCGGTAGCGGATAGATCGCTTCCGAATAATTTGTAAATAAACATATTTTAAGCTACTGAAGTCTTTAATTTCTCAAGTAGAACTCTAAATCAGTGTATCGCGAAATTCGGATCGAAGTGAAACCCCCAACGTTAGACGTATCGCAACAATACCTACCATACCTAAGAGTACGCGCCAGTAGCTGATAAGATCACTTAAATCTGCTCCAAGGATAGTTGTAAAAGTGACATATTAAGGTAAATGGAAGCATATCGCAATAGGTACAACCTTTACACTTAGAAAAGATCAGTAGCCAACTGTAGACATAAATAATCAGGAAGTTAAGTACCATGGGCTGGAAGCAACGCGATACAAAGAAAAGCAGTCGAATGAAACTCAAAACTCTCGATAGAAAATAAGATTCTGATTTAGAGAACAGATTTAAAGCCGATCTGAACCTACAAGATAGAATTATGGCGATGTGTAAATAATTCCCACGTAGCTGAAAACCAAAAAACACCTTGATACGTGTCAAAGGACAATATTCACGTAGCCCTTAATATATTTATATGCAAGATTTAATACATTAAGGGAGTGTCAAACATCATGACAAGTTGAAGTAACACCCTAACGCCTTATTGGAACCCCTACTGCTACAGAAGAATAATAGAAGACTGCAAATGACCTGCCCAACAAAATAAAAGAAGGTAGAAGAGATAACGTTGCTGGACGTTCCTCCCCCACCCATGTTTCTCTTAGTTTGTCAGCCTATAATATGTGTTATTCTAATTTCTGATTATTATAAAAGCTTAGGCTGCCAATTTTCTTACGTTGTTTTCTTATAACTATAACTAAGGTTAGAGTATTTACTTTTCTCATTTGCCGTTTAGGTATTACTAAACAAATTTATTTAAGTTTTGTGAATATAGTAGGTCTGACTACAAACCGCGATAAAGACAATATTGCACTTCTTTAAATTATGTTAGGAAAAAAGGCCATATTAATTATATTTATAGTTGAGAGTAACTGTTTCTACTCTAAGGGGGGATCCCCAAACATGGTTACAATTCAGAGCAACCCTGCAACTGCTACGCCGCTGGCGAGCAGTTGATCGGTGATTGCACCACGTCTAGGTATTTTTGCATTTTAAGTAAAACTCCACACTTGATAAGACTTGGTTTGAATAGATTCGAACTTTCAACCACAGAGTGGCTTATATTCGCCCAGCTAAAAGCAGAAAGTTGTCAAAAAGCCACGAACAGTGCTGCTTCGCGCTTTGAATTCGAAAGTTGAAAGTAAAATGTTTAAAAATATACGTCTAGCTTCACGATGTAAGAAATTGCAGCAAGCTACTGACATTGCATAATTACGCTTAGTAACCTAGGTGCTATTAAGTTTTTACTGCACGGTTTCTCTACATTTTCGTTTCGATTTCTAGAGCAATCTTGGGCAATTTTTAAATGTTACCTTTATTATTCTTCAATTGACCTTTAACTACTCTTACTTGGTTACCTGGTTACTCTAAATGAAGTGTGTATTTTGATATTTTCAGTTATTGCAACCTTTATTTTATTTATATTTAGCAGAAAAATCATGCGACAGTGTCTTTAAAACAAATACTGTAACCACTAGTCATTCGCTAGCATTTTTATGTCGACTGAAGTTTTAAAACACACTGGCTTTTTAGGGCTCAGCACTAGACTAAATACAAATGTGATCAAGGATCTAAAAGTGCTAAAATTTAAATCATTTTATTTCATCGGTTTTGTTATAAACGTTTTACCAAATTAATTTCAGTATCGTTAAGAGCTTTATTACCGCACTCATCGCGGTAATAGATAGATGTTACCGCACTTAGTGCGCTAATGGATATTAAATTAACTCTTTTATATCAAAGAATACATTGCACCCGAATTTATTGATGAAGATAACATATTGAACAACACACGTTTGCTTATGATTCGTTTATTATCTTCATCGGTGTTGTTATAAACTATTAACCGAATTAATTTTAGTATCGTTAAGAGCTTCATATAAAACTTTATATAAAAAATACATTGAACCAGAATTTATTGATGAAGATAAAATTTTGAACATGACACGTTTGCCTATGGCACTTAACGAGACTCGTTTCGTTAAGATGCTCATAATCAAACTAGTATCGTTAATATATATAACTCGTGAAGTAACGTGGTGCTTTAACCCAATGCCTAATTTAATCATATGTTGTCTTTAGCCGTGATGGTAAAATCTCCTTCATAGAAATTGTTTATAGTCTTGGTGGATCGGATTGGTGTTCCCAGAGTTTTATATTTGCCTAAAATTAAAGAGAACATAGAGCATAAGTGTGCTAGACAGTAATGGATATATATTTTATCAAGAGAAAACAAGATGGTGCATGTACTTGCTGCTTAGATACCAAATTAATTATTGCACTTTCCATTTCGTTTACTCTTATGGCAAATAGCATTTGAACTTTTTCCAGCTCATGGAATTGCCATGATGGATGTACAGGACCATCATGTCTGAAAAACTAGCAAAAACAATATTAGTCAGTAGATACTACATACAGTTTGTCTCAGGAATGTTTTTCTTGACGTCATGTGGTAATGAAGCGAATGTGCAAATGGTCTATAACGGCAAACAAAAGCAAACACAATTTTAGGTCACTCGTCACCCACGTCATCGCTTCACACGCACGTGACGTCAGGGAAACGATTCATGGTGCGAAGATTATGTTTATTGCTTTGGTGACGCTATACGTGTTAAACAAAACTTTCTTCTTCTTCTTGAAAAATCCAGAGTAGAAAATATAACGTGAATCTAGTTAAATTACTTCTATTTTTACTTTCTTTTACAATAAACCAAGTATTGGATTCACCCCAAAAATTCGAAATTGGGTTTTCAACAGATCTTCACGTTTTAGAGTCCCCTGAACCCTAAAAACATGTTTTTGTTCATTGGTCTGTCTGTCAGTCAGTCTGTGTGTCTCTGTGTGAACAGAATATCTCAAAAACGAAAAAAGGTAGGTATGACGTTGAAATTTCATAAGTTTTGTGTAGGTACTATCTAGATGCGACAGCAAGCTTTTGAAGAAAATCGCATAACTTTTGACTTTTCAGTTTTTTTTCGATTTTTTCAAAAACGGATCTACCGATTTTTTTTCAAACGTTACTTTTTTATTACATATTTAATGTGTATTGATGTGCCATAGATGATTTTCCAGTTAAATACCTCTAAAATGTTTTTTTTAAATTAACTTCAACTAACTCCATTTTGTACGGTTTCTGTACAATTTGTGATTTTTGAAAAATTTTGCCAAATAAATGCTTAAAAATGAAAAACAAATTTTTTTACTTAGGTATAAGATCACTATAAAGGAAGTTGTGTGCGTGTACCACACCAGATTTTTTATTTACTTTACGCTGTTGTTCGTCCATATGTTTCAAAACCTTACACATCGTCTTAGAATGTACCTATTACTCCTTTATTTTAAATTTTTCTAAATACTTACACCTTATGGGTGCACATTCATTATTCCTACTTTTGTTAACATTCAAATTAAAGTATAAGTTGATGAAACAGTGCCCCTTTCGGTTACAATTTCATAATTTTTGTAAATATAAAGCGTTTACTGTCTACCACAGGTCGTCTTTCTATGATATTTTCTGGGTGAAATATATTTTTTGTAGAGATTTTTCATCATTCTTATGGTTTTAAAGCTTAACTAGAGCACGAGTAATGTTTATTTCATAAATATGAACTATACGATAAGCCACGAGCCGCCACTGGTCAGAGAACACGTTGTTTCTATAACTAAAATCATATGTTTCAATGAAAGCTTCTCGTACCAGTGATAGACGTTTTACATCTATGCATATATACCTATAATATATGTAGCATGTTACAATGACACTGATCTTAAGGTTAACAGATAGGTAATATTTAAAATTCGTACTTCTATCTCTATTCAAAATTAAATGTAAGGCATTGACCTTGACGATTAAAATTTATCAATGTTCATAAAGGTATGGTTTAAAGCGCTTCCTGTTTCTCAAGCATTTTCTTTCTACGAATTTTTTATTTTTAATTGTGGCGCAAGATAATTTATTCAAAAACGGCGCTTGGAATTCTCCGTGCAAAGCGTACGATAATACGCATTGTGGCAATTGTTTTAAGCAAAAATAGGCAGAAACGGAAGCGTATTTGCGTAAATGCGTTGAATGGTAATGCTATTGTCAGGGCTTCTTTTAAAGACGAATAAAAACAAATTCTGTATCGAAGAGGGATGAATATTCACATTCCAGGGGTGTTTTGTTGAAAATAAACAGTTCTTTATGTTTATCAAGTGAATTAAGGAAACCGAGCCCAGAAACGAAAAACAGCAATTAAGAATGAACAAATAAACAAAAAGCTTCCGAAGTAATCCTCAAAAGCTCGAATTTAGACCCAAAAAGCTGCAGTAAAAACAACCGAAGCAATCAATCCCTCTTTCCGCAAAAAGCTCTCCAAGTAAAAAATAATCTAAAACTGCATTTCAGGCGGCCATTGGAACAGCGATGTATTTTTAAAGCTGGATCACGGGAGCTTTTTAAGCTCCACCACACACCCTCCTGCGCGCCCCCACCCGAAAAAATCGAGGGTTGAAGACCCGCCCTCCTCACGTGCCGGCTTCATCATTGGCTGGAAAAAGTTCAGGACAGGCATCTCATTAGGAAGACTTTGAAATTTTATGGCATCCGAATTTCGTCCGTATAAATCACGGCGGCTGGGCCTGGAATTTGGCAAATATTCCCGTTACAAAGTGCCCGCGATAAGGACCAGAATCGCTCGCCAGGACCGTCATTAATAGTGAACGATTGTGCTTAGACCTCCGTATTGAAAAGCCATGGATAGTGGACAGAATATTCTTCAAAACTCAGAAAAATTAGCTCGAACTTGGTTGGTATGCTCGGGAAATTTATTGCCAATTTTAGGTTACAACGTTAAATGAATATGCGACTTGCTCTCTCTTGTATTCAAATGACATCGATTAATCGCGTTAGTTTTAGCCGGCACGTTCAACTTATGTTTCGACTGATTGCTTCAGGAGCGAAACTTGCTGCTATCATAATTAATTTCTGCGGAGACGCACAAATTTACAATTAATTGGTCGATGTTATAATCGATGTTATTTGTTTCTGAAATAAATATTAAAATTTAAATAGGTACAATTTCATAACGTCAAGGCGAAATAACAAAAGTCTGAAATTACAACCCCATACCAGGTGAATTCAGAAAGTAATTAGGACACAGCTAATAGTCTACTTCGGATTTAGATTTTACGGGATTCACTAATAGATTCTAAATTCTAATACATTAAAAAGGAGCCGTCGGCGTCGGTTGAGCATGACACTAAGTTTTTCAGTATAATTCCGATTTACTAAAATTAATTACTAATTTTAATATCGTAGACAATTTTTTTCAGCTCATAAGTGATTTTGCTAAGATCGGGAGTGATTAGCGAGGAAAAATTATCTGGGAATATTCAGTGCAAGTGGGATAATTAATAAGAATATTGTTCTTCGTAGTTATGCCTCAGGAAATAAAAATGTTATAACTTTCAAATGGCACAAATTATTGCTGAAATTGCATTACGTAGTCCAAAATTATTATATGAATTTAATTATCACCACAGCAACAACGAGAAATCTAACGCTATTGGTTGTTTGAGTGGGCTTCAACAATTGCAACTGATATTCTTAATAATTGCCACAAGTTTTCATTCCTGTTATTTTTACATTTGAAAAAATCTTTAAAGGGCTTTACACGGAACTTCCCTCGCAAGTGAAGTGCAAGTTTGAAACTAAAATTTTTGAAAATATAAAAAACAGAATTAAAATTTTTAAGGTGTTCACCTTGTATACGTTAGATCCAGAATATGCCGTTTTGTAGAGGATAAAAACTCGAGCAATGCGCAAAATATTAGTTTTTTTTAACTAATTCTTTTGAGTTAAGGCATTAACTAGCTGAAATTTTATTTTTTATGGTGCTCAATCTGCCTATATTGGACTGAAATTTTCTCGCTTTCATTCCAGGTAGACACATAAGTAGTGATACCGCCACCAGGCAGACAGACAAACGGAGAGACAGACAGACCGCCAGACAGAATTGAGAAAACCTGTTTTCCGTCATCCAGGGACCCTGGAACTTGAGAATTTTGAGAAATCTTGGAAGGTGATTTTTTTCGCGATTACAATAAGTATTTTCTTCGTCTTTTAAACGAGGAAATTTTGTATAAGTACCCTTCTAGAATAGTTTCAGGTAATAGTTATTTAATGTATAAGTGTTTTAGATGGTGTTTTATCCACGCAAGAATGTTTAAACGCGAGAACGCAGTTCGAGGTGGACACAACATTTTTTAGGCGATCATCATAACAGAATTCAAACCTTTGGTCACAAAATTATTTTTTTTCTGAACATTTTCTTGAAAAACATCGTTACCACCTTAGACAACTAAAAACAAAAGCATTTAGACAACTAAAAATAAAAGCATCTCCTGTCAAATTTAATATTAAGCTTCACCGCGTGTGATTTGAGCCTTTTAAAATGGGTGATAGCGATAGTTCAGGCACCCCCGGTGAAATTCTGGAAACTGCAAGTGTTGCGATCCTGCCTATATAGGTAGGTAAAACGTGTTCATGAAGTAGTTTCTGACAGATCAGTTCTAAGAAAGTAGAGTCTGACAGATGTGTACAAAAAAGGTAACATTTGACAGATGTGTACAAAAAAGTAAAACTTTACGGCGGCAAATGGCACCTTTTCGCCATTTTTGTAATGATCGCCTAAAAAAATGTTTGTTGCCGATAAAAAGTAAAAATGAGGCCAACATCTGCTGCTTGTTTATTAAAGAAATCATTTATTCGTTAACATGTTAAGTTTAAAATATTTTGACAATTCTGTCTGTAGTTAAGCTTATTTAAAAGTTATAAAAACAATTTTCCAGTGTTTTCTATTTTAAAATGAGCCCTATTTCAAGCTACTTCGGTATTTTGTTTCGTAAAATATATCTCCAAACGCTAAACAGCAAATTATGGCTCACCCTATACAGTAATTTGAGCGACATGTTTTATTAGTACCCTTTAAGAATCACATTTTGACACACCCTGTATATATAGTAGAATTTAAAGCGCTTATTAGTAATTCGAAAAAAATAAAAATGAAAACAACTTGTCAATGCAAAGTTAATGGTTTCTTTGCTTAGGAAGAAATTCTTCTTTTTCTATTACTTTACCTCTCTTGAAAATTTGAAGTAGATATTGACTAATAATAATAATAATGTTTACTAAGTTATTCTGTTATAGTTGTTAGAAAACAGTAACCTTCGTATCAAGTATCGAAGGTGTTGCTATTATAAAATTACCAAATAGAGAAGTTTACTAAATTTATACTGTCAATATCAATTCATATGTGCCACATAACTTAATGATAAATTAGTTTGTCTTGTTTTTCTTTTTATTCTTCTTTTTCATGAGAATGCATCTGAATACAGTTGTACCCACCAACCTTCCACTCTTTTCGACCTCTTCCTAGTCTTTGTCACTGTTTTGGTGTTACTTTAGCTATATTCTCAGTCCATCTAGTGATTGCTCGGCCAACGTTACATTTTGCTATTCATAGTCGCCACCTCCAGAATTCACAACGTGCCGGCCCAACTCCACTTCTAGCTAGCTGTTCTTTCTGCCATATCTGCCAGGCCTGTCACATTTCTTATTATTTTATTTGTAACCCTCTATTAGAGTGAACTGTTCAACATTTTTCTATCTATCACCAACCTAGTTTTTTCAGTTTTCGTGTTAATTTGTCTAAAGCGTGGAGGAATAAGTAGGTACCTATAGCTTAACAAATCCAGCTCGCCCCCGGGTGAAAATTGGAACTAATGGCTTACTTTGAGAGCCACGCTAGACTTGTTAAGCTTTAGCTACTAATACTTTAAGATTCCTGCAACTTGTTGGTGCAATATTAATTGTTTCTTCGTTTTAAGTCGATGAAGAACTGAAATGGAGTAATCAAGAATGTTCTTCTTTCGTTTTTTTGTTTGTTATTTGTGCCGCATTTAAATTGTAATGGGGGTATTGACTACTAATAATGATAATAATATCGTTTATAAATTATTTTGTTACCCTTGTTAAAAACAATAACGTTCGTATCAATTCTGTAAAGTGTTGTTACCAAACAAAGAACCTTGCTAGATTTCGACTGTCAATGTGAATTTATTCGTACTACATAACTGAATTATAACTTAATGTGTCTTCTTCTTCTTCTGCTTTGTGCGTTTTTTCTTCTAACCTTCCACTGGTCTCCACTAGTCTTTTCCACTTATTGCTCGTTACTTAAGCTATATTGTCAGCCCATCTAGCCAATAGTGGGCGAACATTGCGTCTTGCTATTCGTGGTCATCTTTCATATCCAGCTTTCACAACGTTCCTGCCCCAACTTCACTTTATCCTAGCTGCTTTCTCTGCCACATTTGTCATACCTGTCAGTTCTCTTATACCTTTATTTGTAACCATCTTGAAGTGAACTGCTCAGTATCCCTATGTCCACCGCCCTATGCATGTTTTTAGTCTTCGTGTTACTTTCTTTTGGTCAAGACTGTTGTTTGGATGCCATACGTTAGGGCAGGAAATACACGGGTATTCTATAATTTAATACTTCTTTCAATAAACATTTTTTAAATTTGAGTACCTACATTAACTACTTTGCTAAATGTTGTCCATTGAAGTTTTGCTCTTCTGCATACATACCTAACTGTAATAATTAATTTCTGCTCTTATTAAATTTCTAAGTAAGTTTAGTAACTACAGCTATGACTCCTTAATGGCTAGCATGAAAACTTGAAGAACAATTCTAGGGTTACTACATTTACCGATTGTGAAAGTACATTTTTCTACCTACATTGATAACTTTGGCTTTTCTAAACGTCTTTTTAGTACCTAAAATATCACTTTATGGCGTCAGTGCTGGAAATGCGAGAAGTATAATACAGGGTCACTCACGAGAGAATACGAGCTCGTAATTTTCAAATAGGTAACCCAAAATGTTTACCACAGGATGCTGCGATATTAAATTAATACTGCAGTTATTGTGGGTCACATATACAGTTTGCATAAGTAAATTTTTAATTTTAGCTAATGCACTTAAGCCTTCATTGGGCTGATAATAAAATAACTAGTTACTTTTACTCTTACTTCTCGTTCTTAATAGATTGATTACACCTATCAAAGTGAAATTTTGAGATATACAGTCAGACCTCGCCGTTCGCGGCGTTGCAGTTCGCTGATTTGATTTACGCGGGGCACCTTTGTGCTTCCTTTTCTTTGCCGTTTGCGGATATTTGCTTTGTCGTTCGCGGAAGGAATTGCCAACGTTAACTGTTTCAACGTTCACAAGCATAAAAATTTGTTTACTAATGAAGAACATGTCATAAGCGCCAACGGTTTGATGAGCTTTTGTTTATTTTAACAGCGATTTAAAGTTAACGTCAGGTTAGTGACCATCATAAGACCGGCCGTAAGTAAATAAAGCAGACGTATGCCTTTATGTCATGAACACCTAAATAACATTATTTATCACGAACTTGTAAACACACTTATCGAGCCTATTTCTTTGAATCTTTTATTACCAAATCGGACCTGAAATAAATTGTAAAATTATAACTTGAATAAACAAATGGACATTCGAGCTCTATATTCAAGTGGCAGACTTATCTTACGTTTGGAATTTTAGTTCAAACTTTACTGTCTTCTCGAGCGTTTCTGCCGAAAACTCAATTGAGTTTAATTTTAAAAACACGGAAAACCATTTCGTCAAAGCGTAAAGTTTCTGCTTCAGATTTCCCAGACAAAAAACGCAGAAAAGTTTTGATTTTTTGAGGCTGCATAGTATAAATAAATCTAGTTAATGGAACCTAACCCCGTTTTTGCATTGCGGTTTTGCGCTTCACGGCATTCTTCTGGAACGTAACCCCCGTGAACGGCGACGTCTGACTGTACTCAATTCACTACCGATTTTTTTTTTAAATATAATTTCTTATGTTACAATAAGCAAACGATTATGTTGTGATATGTGAGTTTTCAATTAATTTCAAATTATTGTGACTAGATGGGCATATCTGAGCGCCGACTAGTACTGTAAACCAGCAACAATCGGCCGACAAAACAGTAAACGTAAGTAACAAATAAATATAAATAACCTACGAACGTAATGAAATGGCCAAAGGTAATAAAAAATGGTAAATGACGTTTAAACAAACTAACAAAAACGCGTGGGGGCTTGAGGAGCTTCTGTCGAGAGCTGTACTGGTTGGCAATTTGATGCGGTGAAACTATGTCATTAATATTCACAAGGTTCCCTTATTATGATCACAAAACAAAATTTTATATCGTTTACAACTCGCAGTAAACGAAAGCTAAAAGGCTAGAAAGTTCGTGTTCGCAAAGTGCCCACAGTGGCTCAATGCATTTAACGGTCGAAAATTCCGCGTTGGAAAAGTCGCCAAAGCGAAAGAAAATGTATCATTGGTTGTATGGCTTACTCCATGGGTATAATTAGGGCTGATAAGAGCAATTTCGGCTTCCAGATACGCAGCTAAAGTAATTCATCATAATAACGTGGAATAGTCTTCCAATAACGTCGCCTTCAAACTAGCTCTACATAATTGTGAGTGCAGAGAAATTTCAAATTGAAATTTGTGCAAGGCATACAAAAAACGTGTAAATAAAAGCGCGTATTAACCATTCAAAAATTTAGAAGCGAAAGGGTGCGCAACGTGGTAAATTCGAAAATAACCACATGACTAGCCATAGACTGGCTACGTTCTAACTTTGAGTTTGCATAGCAGTTGCTTTCAACAAGTTGTGGGTATAGGTAATACTTAGCGATTTACTTAAAATTTTATTGTTCATTTGAGTGAATCTTTTAAAATACATTCGAGCATCGGAAAGCTCAACAAATGCATAATGAATATAAAGTTAAAAACTACTATGTATACGTGTATTATTTGAAAAAAATCAATAGAACCAGAGCTTTCTAATTTGGTTTGTATTGTTCACAGCTTAGTATGTGGAATGTAATGCCTAATAAAACTAAAATTATAAAGGGAATGCGAACAAAATATATAACAAAGTGTGTAACACAAAACATACATTATTTGAATATATTACATTGTTTACATTGTTTACATAGTGTCGTGTGTTACACTATGTAGTATAGACTGAAGTCTACAAATATTAACATATCCCATTATTGGAATTTTACTATAGAACAACAACAATTTTAGTTAACATTTTCTAGCCAATACAAATCTACACCCAAAACTCAATATTGTAGCATTGCAGTGACATAACTCAAAAATTAAAGACGGAATTTGCTATTTGCACTAAACGCGGTGCTCTTCTTTGAACAAAGCTGCTTTTCTACTAGAAATCCTGCCATATTTTGGAATAACACTTGCTGCTGGATTAAATCCAAATAGTTGTAGCAACTCCAGCTCAGCAGAACTTTTCGATTAGCAAAACGATTCGACCCTTTCGCCGGGTGGCATTTCTGTGCTGCAGGCGGGAATTTATGCAACATAGCCGAAGCAGCAATAGAGACTGCATTAAAATTTGTATTCGCATAAAGCAGGCGTTTTATGAAAATAGTTGTGTTAATTTTCCGTTCAGCTTTTCGTGAGCGCGTTTTATGGAGCGCCATCGCCATGGCGAACGTGCCATAAAGCACTTTAACGTTAGCAACTTTAATGCTTATGATGTCTGAGTCGCCAAGTTTTAAAAGCCGCATTATGAGTAATTAAAAGACGAGATGGATGGTTATGAGGACGCAAAGTAGCATAAGCCGGCGTAAAATATTTGGAGCACAAAGGCGCGTTATCTGTCCTGCCAAATTCATGTGCGAGCTTCCGCCTAGGAGGCGAAAATCCGCTTTGCTTACTTTCGGGCTGTTACTTTGACGCATGCAAAACGTTGAAGTAACTGATTAGGTTTGCCGAAATTAACTGCCTAGCTAAACAGCCTTGGCCAGAAAATTAGCCGGATTTCTCATGGCAAAGCCCTGTAAATGCATCTCGCTTTTACAAGCCATTAAATTAGGATGATTCCGACCGTATTTATAATGAGATATAATAATGTAGATAATATAATATAAATACCATCCACTTCACAAACATCTTTTGCAGCTCAAAACAATAAAACAAGTTCAGATAGATATGTGCCCATAGACGCTTCGTTTTCAAGCTAGAAGCAATGCTGACCCCAGCGGTACGGTGAACTGCTGGCTATGGTAGACTATAGTCGAGGAAAATCATTTGGGTATGGTTTTGGCAGTCGCAGTATCTAGTCAGACTTTATAATTTTTCAACAACTTCTTTACCGTCACTATATCCAAGTGTTACAGGCTTTGAATGCGAAGATCTTTTATTACAGCAATGCACAGTCAACTAATAAAACATAATCTACTCGAAACTGTCATCAATTGGTCGATGCAAATCCAAATATAAAGGTACTCCCAAGGCACTAAACGATTTACTTCCATTGCATGGCAGGTATTCGAAACAGATTACTGCACCCTTCATTTCTGGCAAACAGGTTTCTACAAAATACTTTTCCTGGATTGATGGAGGGTTTTCTGTTAGATGAATATAGTTCTTGCAGAATGGTTTTAACAGAGCTATGATCGAGGTATGCCTGTTGCCTGGCATCCGTGCTCACCTGATTTAAACTATTTGGCAAACTTTTGATTGAAGAACGCTAAAACCACAGAAAATGTAAATGTTTTACAACAATATATTATTGATCCTTGTACATAAATTCGAGAATCTTACAACGAATAAGGTTCGTGATGTGGCGTGTCCAGTATCGTGTAGAAGTTAATGGACAGGATTTGGAAGAATTACTATAAGAACAACAATTATCGAGACCATAAAAACTGTCTTATTAGAATAAAATACATAAAAACATGAAAACCAAGCCTCTACGTACATATTTCTACGCATCGTATATATAGACGTGTCTTATAATAACAGGGAAAATGCAGCTTCTATTCATACACCAACTTTGACTCAGCACTGCAAAGAACTGTTAGTAGAAAAAAAGGCATGTATGCAACATTGATTACAATATGAGATCCAGTTCAAATACGGAAATAAAGGTCAATGAAGATCTCCTGGTCCAGGAGGCATACAAGCTGAATTACTCAAATAAGGAACCTTTTTAATAACTGTCTTCATCGCAATAAAATACCTTTACAGTGGAAAGCGTCATATATTATATCGATTTATAAAAAAGGTGCAAGAACAGATCCGAATAAATATAGAGGCCTGAGCATGAATATTACTTTTAGTAGATTGTTCGGGAAAATGTTCAACAAGTAAACTACATGACAATCTGAAAAGCAGCATCAACATCAGTCGATTCATTCCGAGAAAATCATGTATAGACAGCATCTTCGTATTACAACAGCTAATAGAAAAGAGAATATCAGTAGGAGAAGAAACTCGTTTGCCCTTCATTGATTTAAAGAAGGCATATGACTCGATTCATAGAAATAAATTGTGGATAGCCTTACTAGTAATGAAAATAGATGAAGAACTTGTCAACATAATGAAAATAGATGAAAAACATGTCAACGTATTAAAAGAAACGTACAAAGAAAATAAAGCTTACATTAAGAATGGAAAAGAACTTACACATATTTTACTCCTACGAAAGGACTAAGGCAAGGGTGCATATTATCCCTACTGCTATTTAGCACATACCTAGAAGTAGTTCTAGACCACTGAAAAAAGAGGGTACATGATATAGGCATACTAATTAGCGACAACTACCTTTTCACGTTAAATTTCAATGACGATCAGATCGTGATTGCACAAGATGCATACGATTTAGAGTATATGCTGAAAAGGCTACATGAGAAATATAAACAGTGGGGCCTAACTACAACTATAAAAAAAAAGAATATTTACCTACAAACACAGATGATGCTCGCTTTCAGGTACTTATTAAAAACAGAGAAGAAATTCAACGAGTACAGAAATTTAAATAGTTGGATGCAATAATAACAACGAACGATATAGGCCAAGAAGAAACAAAATCTAGAATAGAAAATAGCCGAAAATTGTTAGGATGTTTAAATTCAATTTGATGGGGTAAGCATATTTCCAGTAACGTCAAAAAACACATAGGAAAGACAATGGAAGAATCTTTCTTATGCTAATTGTGTGAGACATGGATAGTTAAAAACGAGTATAAGAAAAAACAACAAACTGTCGCAATGGACTATCTTCGAAGAAGCATTTGAGTGTAGAGACTTGAAGATATTACAAATGAGAAAGTTAGACAACGAATGAATGCTCAATAAATTTTTGGCTTAGAAACATAGTTTTCGTAAAACCGAATGTTCAAAATTAAAAAGAAAAAGTTGAGAACTGCTGTACTTTGCTTTAAATTGGAGGCTTGACGCAGTGTCTTGAGATAGGCTTGGAAAACAATTGTCACATATCCGTCTACATACATAATTTATTAGCTTTTAGAACACTTTTAAAACCGAGTTTGATAATTTTAAATCCAACGATGAAGACAAAATATCAACGTACTCACAGACCCAACATCACCAGAACACCATACACAAAAAACATGTCAGTATATTCCTGCAGGGTGTATATTTTTACTATCGAAAGATAAAAAAAAACTCATCCTCAGCGGGCTGTGAAATTCAAACGTTTGAATAATAATATGTTGGTAGCACTGTAAATCTATGTCAAATTCAATGTTAGTAGGTTAGGTTTTGCGTCAGTTTTGACACAGACTGACGCAAAACCTAACCTGCCAACCTCAAATTTGATTTTAAAAAAAACTCATCCTCAGCGGGCTGTGAAATTCAAACGTTTGAACAACATGTTGGTAGCACTGTAAGTCTATGTCAAATTCGATGTTAGTAGGTTAGGTTTCGCGTCAGTTTTGACACAGACTGACGCAAAACCTAACCTGCAAACCTCAAATTTGACACAGACTTACAGTGCTACCAACATGTTATTCAAACGTTTGAATTTCACAGCCCGCTGAGGATGAGTTTTTTTTATCTCTGGATACAAAAGTCAAACACGCAATTATTTATTACATTGACATTAATTCACAAAAAAACACCAAACACTAAAAACGTAGTAGGTACCATACAGCGGTTCACCAAATTTGCGGTACCAGTTTCAACAGTGAATTCTGAAGAAATTATGCTTCTAAGCCAAAAATGGTTTAGGACTTTTCTAGTCCATATAGCGTCCCCTAGCATCTCCAGAAGTGACACGGTTGACTTTCCTGATACCCTGTATATTATTGCGTACTGCTTTATTTAATATGTTTAGTTAAGAACATGCGTATACTGCAACAATTGTTGTAGTTTTGAAGCATATTAAAAGTTATAAATACAGAATATTGTCTATCGCAACCATTGTAAACTATTGATATTTAAGTTTTATTACTTTTTGTCTTTAAGAAGTATATTTTATAAATATATAATAATATAAGTAAGTCATTTTTACCATTCAGATTACTTTTGTGCACTTTTTGACATGCTATATTTTCTTCTGGGCAACATTTTAACTATGTAACCTGTCTAGTTTTTCTCAGAAAAACTGTAAAATCATGTGGCAATGATTTGTCTGTGCTTTTCTAAGATTGTCAATTTAGCGACATTTTAATGGTACTATTAGTGGTCACAATTAATAACTAACACATTTTTGAGAAAACCTCGCTAAATTTGAGCTTTTGGTTTTTGTGTTTATCGTAATGAATATTAATTATCAGAGCGCCGAAATATATACAATTATATTTGGATATGTCTGCATATTTAATTATGATGAGGCATACATAAAGCATATAATTTAAATTTTTACTAAATCGGATCATTTTTTTTTCGTTTTTCTTATCCTCTATTTGACGATGATATTACTCAGAGAGTAAAGGGGCTTGTTTATTGCTTGCTTATCTAAAGTAATAAAGATGACTAGGTGGTACACTAAAGTACAGTCAAGCAATCTCCAGCGAAAAATTTATGTACAAGTAGTTATAGCCGGGAGGTGATCCATCATGCTGATAGTGGAGGTGTCTTAATTAGAAGCAATAAAACGCAGTAGTCTTTAATTCTAATAACCCTAATATTGATGATTATATCACCTGGCTAAACTCAGTACACCCTAATATTAAATTTACTTTTGAAATTGAACACAATAATTCTTTACCTTTTCTAGACATTTTGATTACTAAAAACAATAGTTCTACAACTAATTTTTTAAATTTCAGTATTTATAGGAAGCCCAGTTGTACTGACCATACTATCCCTTATTCTTCCTTTCACCCCTTATCCTATAAACTTGCTAATTTTCAATTTTTGTTCAGACGTTTACTTTCAATTCCTATGTCCATAGAAAACTTCAACAATGAATTTAACATCATTAAATACATTGCTATCAAAAACGGTTATCCTCTTCAACTCATTCTACCTATTTATTATAAACTCCGTATTAAATTTTCTACAAACTTAACCCCTATCAATAACCTGGATAACAAAACTTTTTATTCAATCCCTTATTACGGTACTATCTCAATGTCCATTAAAAACATACTGAGTAAATACAATTTTCAAATTTCTTTTTCTACTACCAATTCCCTTCAGAAATTGGTAGTTTTCAATAAAGATCCCACCCCCTTATTAGATAGATCTGGTGTCTACCGTCTCGACTGTTCGTCATGCAACTGCTTTTACATTGGTCAGACTGGACGTACTTTCAAAAAAAGAATCAAAGAACATTCTGCTTGCATTAAAAACAACAACTTTAATATCGACCAACCTAATAAATCAGCCTTTGCTAATCACATTTTGGAACATAACCACAACTTTGATCCTAATAAAGATTATAAAATTTTACATATAGCTAATAAAGGTAGGTTGTTGAATTTACTCGAAATTTTTGAAATTATGTCCAACAATAATGAATACAGACTCAATGAAATCACAGATTTTGATACTAATTACATTTTCCTCAATATTAAATAGTTGTTTTGTCTTTGCCTTTTTGGTTTTAACTTTGTTCTTTTACTTTCTGACCCTCTCTGGTAATTTCAGTGTCATTGAATTTAGGGACTTTTGATCTAGTTCTAGTTATTTTTGTACTGACCGTAAATTTCCCATTCTAGTGCCTTCTCCGTCAGAGAATTTTTCGCTATTTTACTTGCTATTTGTTAAATTTGATGTAATAACCAGTACAACGATCTTTATAACGTAGTTTGCTGGTTATTGAATTAATTTTCTTCTCCAATGTGGTGTTCTTTGTGAATTTTGTATTACTACCTCGCCTTCAGCGCATACCCTCAACTTAACCTTAAAATTTGAACACGTGGTTTCACCTGTTTTTAACCAGTAAGTTATTCTCTTTACATTGTACACTATTGTTAACCATATGCCTCTGTAGATGATCATTTTGGCCTGAAGATGAAGCCAGTTTGGCTTCGAAACATGTCGCCTTTTTAATAAATGTACGTGGAGAAGACTACTGCGTTTTATTGCTTCTAAGTAGTTATAGGGTATTAAAAAATATAAGTGCACCGTTCGTCAACAAAGGATTATGAGACATTTTTATTTTATTTTTTTTTATTTACTTGTGGTGTATAAGCGTATTACTGCTAATTGAATTAGGAA
Source organism: Agriotes lineatus (assembly GCA_940337035.1). Taxonomy (NCBI): domain Eukaryota; kingdom Metazoa; phylum Arthropoda; class Insecta; order Coleoptera; family Elateridae; genus Agriotes; species Agriotes lineatus. Next base: position 39,696,990 of record OW679195.1, on the reverse strand, counting down.
TAACCTACTAATAAATAGATAAATACTTGTTTTCTTTGTATCTATAATTTCTAACAGTGCCTTTTTCAATAAGCATATATGTTGCTTCTACTGTATATATTTACTTTTAACTGCATATTAGGCGTAATTTAGCATTTAGTATTTTGCACATTTTTCACACTGTGTTCATTACGGATTTACCATGAGAAATTTAAAAACGAATTGTTCGTTCTAATAAAGCAATTAGGCTAATAGGAAATAATATAAGTGTTTTGTCTTCTTATTTTTATTTTTTTTTAAATTCAGCTCATTGACCTGTAATTTCTAGTGATACGTTCTATTCTTGGATATTGCAACCCAACTATCCCACCATCTCTACAATAGTCTTACCGATTTTCTTCTTCCATATGGCCTTTTGTCTCAGGCAATCTTCACTATTCTGCTGTCGTCGAAACTAGATAAGCTCATTCCATAATATTCTTCTTTGTTGCATCCATCTTCGTATTTCTTCTATTTTGCACATCCTACTGATGGTTTGATAATTCGATCTATTAATGTTTTTCGCTATTAGTACTCTCATTTCTCATAATCTTAAAATGGTCTATTTTTTTTGTAGTGCCTATTCAGGCATCCAGCATCCGGTTATGTTGCGGCCTTGTAGGCTTGATTCCTTACTTTGTCATATAGATTCTTATTATCATTTTATTGTGTATTACAAATAACTTAATATTTTTTTAATCGAACCCTATCTGTTATTTTATTTATAGTTGTGTTAAATAATGTTGGCCTTAGACCTGTAATTATTATTTGTACGTCCTCGGTCAACAGTAGTGGCTATTTTTTGTATGTGTTTAGATCTTAGTTCTACTTGTATAATGTTTCTAGTCATTTTGCTCTCTCTCTCTCTCTCTCTCTCTCTGTCTCTCTCACGCGCATCACATTAATTATTACTTATACTCTTATTCTGTTGAATGATTTGGTTGAGTCAACCAAGCACATACATGCTGACTTGAATATAGCGTATGTTGGTCTGAATTTTTGCGTTGTTTTGGTTCAAACGACCTAATCATAATTTCTGCTACGATGTTAGTCAGTTAATTTCATTGTTGTGCATGACAAGGCTATTTCCCCATAATTTTTAGATAATTGTTACACTGGATCTTCACATTGTAGGTACCTATATATGCTATTCTCAATATTTTTTTAAAAGTTTTGTTATTTTGCTGATAATATTATCAATACCATATTAGTTCATTAGTATGTTGTCAGAACTTAAAGCTTTTCTGTCTTTTAATTTTTGTGTAGTCGCTTTAAATTAATCTATGGTTGTTACAGCATCCTTTAGTTGGTCTACGTTGATTATTATAGCTTGTTGGTTAATACCTTGTTCTTTTTCTTTAATTGTGTAAAGGTTGTAAAAATATGCTTCCTGACTTTCTTTGCTTATAATGGTAGGTGTGGTGTATTCATTAATAGGTTTAGTAATTAAATAAACGTCTGTTAAGAAAAATATGGAAGTAGATTTGTACCGTCTGAAGGCAAGGACTTACTCCTCCGGCGTGACGTCAGTACAGGTAGGTCAAATTCGCCACCACAAATTAAAACATTGGCAATTTGACCCACATGTGCTGACGTCAGGCTGGAACGCTGAGGCCTCATTCTTTTGCTGGTATTGAGTAGATACAGTTAGCATTTATTATATGAACTACAATTAAGTAAAGTTAAACACCCAACAATTATTGTACTCCCAGTTGATGAACTTGGTGAAGGACACATTAGTGTTCATTTGCAACAGCTGAAAAAGTTATTGAGTTGAACAAGTTTTACTCAGGTTTTTCTTCTTTTATATTTCCAGGCCAGTTTCTTAGCATAAAAAATTCTTACGCTTAAAATATTCCCATTTTTTACTCTATTTAAAAAGAAAATGTAATTTGCGGAATTACACTAGTAGTAGCATAAAAATATATGTTGGGAAACGTAAATTTAATCCATCTATTGTTAATAATTTTATTACAAAGGTATGGATGAGTGAATAAAAGATTAAATGAATTATTGTTATTGGAAACGAATATTTTTAAAGGTGCGTTATTCGTTATTGTTTGTGATAGACAACGAACGGTATTGGGTCAATTAGTATAATTTTTAATTTTTTTAGTTACATCTAAGTAGCGATTAAAATTTCCTGTTAGTTCAAATAAGGCGTTTCTTGCAAAATTATGGGTTTGTGTTTCGAAGCGTTAGTTATTAATGGTTAACGTTAAAATAAACCAATAACTACAGTTGTGTTCGCAAAATGAAGTATATTGTGCTTCGACATAAGCCTTGATCAATTTCACATCTTTTTCAGGTTTATTCATATTATAAAATAGTCTGATTTATAATAAGATATATGTCAGTGATTGATTCTAAAAGTATTTTGGCTGAAATGATTGGTTAAGATTGTAGTTAATTGTTAATTACTATTTTGAAATTAATAAATTACAGGCTATAATTAGAATTAAACTTTGTTGCTGCTTTTAGCAAATTAATTCATTTTCCTAATTTGCACTTTAAGGCTAATAATATCCTAAATGATTACCACAATATTTAACCAAATGTATTTTTTGTGCTACCTATTATATATTTGTACATGACACAATTCCTAATTAATTTATTAGTAACTGAAAGCGATTGTAGTAATATATTGTATAACCATAACATTCAGTTATTTATTTTTTGCAAATGGTTAAAATTATAAAAATTCTTAATGGTGCCAATAAACTAAATGAACAAGAAGAAAACGATTTGTATTAATCCTGCTTCAAATTCAAACATTCAGATTAACAGTAAGGCTTGGGGAAGTCTTAGATATACGCCGAACATACATTTAGAGCCTCGTCATTAATTCAGCTCTCCTTTAAAAATAATCTAATCGCTTTGCACATTTTAGAGCTTGGAAAAATGCTGCAATATTGAAACGGTCTGCCAGTAGCCGCCCTGTCAAATTAGCGTTTATTACCGAACTACACGTAGAAAGGCGCTGAAAGACAGCTTTTAACAATCATTGCTGCCGTCATTTCTCTAGAAAATCGTGCCTCTATTATTAACCGACTTAGGCATTAAAAATGGACGAAAACTCTTTAGTTTTTAATCGGCGTGGCGGCTGCTTTCCTATTCGCAAACACTGGCTCAGAAAGCCATGCGGCCGTTAAAAATGCATGCAGTAGATTTGCACTGTTCGAAATATTAATGTTATTTCGAACAGTTATTTTAGGAATAAAAAGAACGATCGAGTAGGCCGGCGCATTCTTTTACCGCCCGTCGCTTGAACGAAATGGCGTCGAGACGCCCGTCGGAAGTGCTGCGCCTACCTACTGATTGAACGGGTAAAAAAATTAATATTAATTATTTGCTCAATTACTCAAATATTTTAGTAATAGGTGTAGAGCCGTTCTAAAATAGTGAATTGTAATTTTTAGTTTTCTTTTACAGATTGTCAAGCTTTACTGGGCTATTTATAAAAACGCTGTTCTACAAAAAGTGTATTCAAAGTTTAATTCCGCACTTTTATATTAAATAGGTTGAGTAGATATACTCATTTCTTGTTTTAATTGCATAGACTTTATGGATTAGCTAATAGCTTCTATATTTGAATTACTTGTGTTTATTGTAGTTTGCATTGTTATATACGTACTTATTTAAAGTTTTGTATAACTAATCGGAGAGTACCTATACAGGAAAGGTCACCGAACCTATCCATAATTATTAAAAAATGTCGATCCTTCAGAATGATTTCTTTCAAAGCGCATATGATGTAACGTTATTTTGCTTAAAAGCCTTGTGTATGCATGATAAACATATTAAAATTGTTTAATCAGCTCAAGGCTGTTTTAAAAATAGATTTGAAAGTTAATGTTACATTTATCGTTTACTCTTATTCGCTAGCGGCAAAATTAAATATTTAAACTATGTAATACTGCGCAGAAGACAATATTCTTTTTTATTTAAACGGATAAAACGTACTTTACTTTGTTACCTATAAAATCTGCATTTCAGGACTAGAACTTAATGGAATGAATAAAGCTCTGGCGACTGAAAAATTCCCTAAACTTCCCATTCTAACTAAAGGGCACATGTAGTTGATTAAATCGAACCACTTTTAAGAAGACTAGAATTATAATCCATAGTATTTACGTCAAGTATTGAACTAATGGATTTTATAATTTAATGCTTCAAAGAGTAAAAACTATAAATGGGCATTGTCATTAGAATTTCGTTTTGTTTATTTATTTAAAATTCCCCGTAATTAATGTTCAATTTTCTACTGCTTTGTAGTAGAGATCACCACATTACCCGATAATTTTACAAAAGTTTTTTTAATTGTTGATTTTCTGATCGGTTGATGAACATTTGTTTGTAGTCTTTGTATATAAAAATACTATGGTGCTAGCACATGTTTTTTACTTATTACTGGAGTTATTTATTCACACTTTAGAAATATATTTTAAATTAATACTTTGAAATATGCTCATTAAATAGGTTTTTTGATATTAGTATGGAATATTAAAATTAGAGAAAAGTTGCGCCTTCCAGGCAGCTAGACCGATAGGGTCTTTTCTCGAGTGGACTATTAGTATTTTATCCAACAACTAAGTAAATAAATATATATGATATAGTGACAAATTGGAAAGTACCGAGAGTTGAAATGCAGTTATAATTAGAGTGGCCTGTGATTCGTGTTATACATTTGGTAGTAATGAAGTGTATTGTCGGTCTATGGCAAATTCGAGGTTAGTAGGTTAGGTTTTGTTTGTTATTTCACATAGACTGAAGCAAAACTTAACCTGCAAATCTCAAATTTAACATAGTTGACAGTGCTACCAACAATACAATAGTGAGTGACCTGGTTTCTGTCTCTCTAGGGTTATGGTGTAACTCACTAGCGGTTATGAATTTAGTAACAGACTTATAACTAGGAGTTGTTTGATAAATGTTTTTATTTTAAGTTGGTTTTCTCTAAATAGAAATGTGCTACAAAAACTGGATTTTACCAGCATAAATACATATACAGGGTGCCCGAATTTCGTAGGGGCAACATGGGTAACTTTTGTATTTGAAGAGATAGAGAGACGGTTAAATTAGCAAAAAGGTGCAGGTTTGAGAGCTCATTAAGAATTCATATTCAAATTTTACTTGTCATGGCCCACTTGTCTAAAATTTAAAAAAAAACTCCTCATTTCTTTTATATGCCGTAACTTTTTTGTTACTTAAGATATTGAGATGCGATTTGAACTAATTTGCATGGTAATTTAAATAATTTTATTGGCACTTAATAAAACCAATTTTATTTGTGTAAATTTTTAGTAATCCAACCTAACCTCAAAATTTTAAATTGGTGTCGTGCAATTTTTTCGGCCCTTTTAAGACAGGATTTTTTTCTGAATGCAATGATGTATTACATGATATGGAAACTTCTTCAAAGTTTTGAAAAACTGAGTTTACTCTTTTTACAGGCAGAAATCACTAGTGCCATGATCACAATAATTTTGTTTTTTATTTATTACGTTATGTGTGAAATTATGTTTCGAAACAAAAAGCACGCTTATCATCATACGTGCCTTCCAGTAGTGCAGTGTGTTCCGTATGTTTGACGTGTAAGTTCTACGTTCTTGTAGCACTTGATATACGCACAAAATACATCATATTTTCAAAATTTTCCATTATAAGTTGAAGTAATAACACTCATACTACTGACAGGCACGTATGATGATAAGCCTGCTTTATGTTTCGAAACATAATTTCACAGGTAACGTGATAAACAAAAAACAAAGTTATTGTGATCATAGCACTAGTGATTTCTGCTGTAAAACGAATAAGCTCAGTTTTTCAAAAATTTATAAAAGTTTCCAGATCATGTAATACATCATTGCATTCAGAAAAAAATCCTCTCTTAAAAGGGCCAAAAAATTGCACGCTACCAATTTAAAATTTTGAGGTTAGGTTATATTACTAAAAATTTACACAAATAAAATTGGTTTTATTTAGTGCCAATAAAAGCATTTAAATTACCATGCAAATTAGTTCAAATCGCATCTCAATATCTTAAATAACAAAAAAGTTACGGCATATAAAAGAAATGAGGAGATTTTTTGTTTTTTTAAATTTTAGACAAGTGGGCCATGACAAGTAAAATTTGAAGATGGATTCTTAATAAGCTCTCAAACCTATACCTTTTTGCTAATTTAACCATCTCTCTATTTCCTCAAATACAAAAGTTACCCATGCTGTCCCTACGAAATCCGGGCACCCTGTATACTGATATATACAATTTTTTATACGGTAGTTAAATATAGCATCATACAAGTAAAAACATAATTTAAGTAATACAAGCTAAAGATGTATGTGACAGGCGTTTGTACACATACTGAACGAGGCAGTGAAATATAAATTTTTTTTTTATTAATACCACAAATATTGTGTGTTTAAAAAAAAACTCATTTAGGGTAGACCTTGGAAAGAAAGATAAAAAAATCTAGTCATGTCTTAACTTAAGTCTGTAGGAGTCTTTAGGAAAATACATAGTTTAAGGTCAAGATGTAATTCAGTTCTCTCTGACTTATGGTAGTTCATTTGCTTCAATGGGTATACAGATAGTCCGAAATCCGTTTGGAACATAGGAAATTAATGAGTGCGACAAGGAAGACATAAACAAAATGAATAGCAAGACAAAGATAGAATGTAATCATGGTTAGGTAAATTTTTAAACTAAAATTAAGTCAATGAAACGAACAAACGCTTCTGTCAAATATTTTATCTGTTATTAAGGGCCGGTTGCAGAAAGCAATGTTAAGTCTGGTGTTAGCTAACATCGCGTCAAAGTGAACAAAATCGCATCAAATTTTGTTTACTAATGTATTAGTTACCATAAAGATTTGAGATTTGATTCGTTTTTGTTCACTTTGACGTCGCGTTAGCTAACGCCAGACTTAACATTGCTTTCTGCAACCGGCCCTAAGAGTATAAAGTGAGGTTTAAATATACTATTGTTTACTATTCACATAATTATTTTAATATGTATGTATAGAATATACATATGTATTGTTCATTGTATTCTGTCTTATTCTTCGATAAGGCTTATCCCAATTCGTTGTTTATTTTGTATCTTCAGTACCGTCCAGGTCTTTCATGTTTTCTTAGTTCACTAGATTTCTCTTTGACAATTTTCGTTAGTAATCTTAAATCGGGCATACTTTGCAGATGCCCAAACCATATTAACTATTTCGTCATGGTGTCATCTATTATTGCTCTTGTTTTATTCATTTCCTGTCTCATACTGCGTCATTTCCTAATTATAATGTCTAGTTTGGGTGTCCTATTTGATTTTCCCCACAATTTTTGTTCCAAATAGTTGTTTATTCTATCTCCAGCGTCTTCTAAATCTTCTGTGTGCTCTTAGTTCGATAGATATCCATTTGCTTGTACCTGGGGCACACCCAAACCATATTAATTGTTGTTATGCCATCTGTCACTGCGCTGGTTATATTTAGTTGTATTCTTCTTCATCTTCTTCAGGTGCCTATGTGTTGCAGATGTTGGCTATCATACTGATTTTTGTTTCGCAAGATATAGCATTGATATCAAAGGTTTCTTGATTTCTTTGTGTTTGGTTGCATACACGACTCCACTCTATAAAATAAAGTTACTTCTGTCTCCCCTAAATGTTCTATTGGTGTTTTCCATTGGTCACTAAGCGTTTCTCTTCTAACGACGATTTTTACAATATTCTGTTATACATATACAGCGACCGCCAAAAAGTAGTACCTACTTATCTAAAAACCTATTTAGCCTCTATCATATATACGGAGTGATCTTTATTTATTTAGAAAAAAGTGTTTTTCGAAATTGTCAAAATCCAAAAAGTGCTATTTTTCCAAAAAATAAGTAAGATTTTAATGAGATTTTTGTAACGTGTGTTAGCTTTAGCTAACTGGACAGTTTCGAGGTCAGAACACACCTATTTTTCTTTACATTTAACTAAAATTTAATTTTTAAATTTTTTAAATACTTTTCAAAATCTCATTATAATCGTTCAATTAGTTTGCCCCTGCATTTGTTTGTTGTAACTGGTAAGAGTAGCAACAAAAAGTAGTAATACTAATAATAATTTTGTTACAGATTATTGACGTGCGCCACTGCATACAATGCGACGTGGGAGATAAAATGGTATGTGAAATTCCTGTATACTCGTATATTTCTGATTATCCAATAACTTAAGATAGAATATGTAAGATTCGAAATGCAAAATGTACATAAAATGTAACGGTTTTAAAAATTGCTTTTCATCTCCCCATATTTTATATTTCGGTTTGATTGAAATTCTATACAAGTATCATACAACATATTGGATTCTCACGTGTAGCAGAAGTTATTTTTTCACGTACGCTAGCGAAATGCCTGAAAGGTTGATATAAAGATATTAAAAGTGTGATATATTGCGCTTTTAAAAATTAAACTATACTTTGCTATGCAGAAAAGTACCAATTTTCTAAACGATTTTGTGTTTAGGAATACAGCACATTTCAATATAGCGGTCTAGGACGTTTAGGCGCAATTCTTTAGGCGCGCTTCTTTAGGCGCGCACTTTTAGCCGCGAGCGCTTTAGACGCGGACGCTATTAGGCGCCTGGACGTTTAGGCGCCGCCACTTTAGGCGCGGTGACAGTTAGGCGCCACATGAAAGAAATTCACATTATTTTTGATTTCAAAATTTTTTGTTGGGTAATTATTACAGTAATTAATGTTGAAGAAAAGTTAAAACCTTCATAAACAATATGTATTTGGCGCTTTTACGAGCCTTCTTCAGTGTTAAAGTTTTACAAATTTACATATTTAATTTACATTGTATCGATTATGAAAAATGAGTTATTACATTTTGTATATGGGTAGTTTAACGTGGTGGAATTATACACACCATATAATTCAACTACGATAAACTATCCATATACAAAAAGTAAATAACTAATTGTTCATAATCGATAAAATGTAATTTCTATATGTAAATTTGTACAACTTCACACTGAACACTGAACACACTGAAGAAGGCTCGTAAAAAGCTGAATATATATTGTTTATGAAGGTTTGAATCTTTCTTCAACATTAATGATTGCAATAGTTAAGTAATAGAAAATTTTAAAATCAAGAATAATGTGAATTTCTTTCATGTGGCGCCTAACTGTCCCCGCGCCTAAAGTTGCGGCGCCTAAACGTCCAGGCGCCTAATAGCGTCCGCGTCTAAAAGCTTCGCGCCTAATAATGCGCGCCTAAACGTCCCTTTCCGCAATATAGTATGTGAAAAAACATTTTATTATGATATTTTGTAATAATTGAAATATCTTGTAACAGTTCTGTTACTTGAAGAATCTTCTTCGCCTGAACTGAAGTGTGCTTCTTTTTCTTCAGCCGTTTTCTATTCTTTGAATGTAGGCGTCTCTCATATTTCTCCACACAGTTATGTCTTAAGCTCTGTTATACCAGTTCAGCCCTGCAGAGCGTTTTCTTCAGGTGATCTTGCGATGCTTCTCTCTTCTCCCGCGGTTCTCCATCTTGTTATCTTTTCGCGCCACCTCTTTGTACTTCTGGCTAGCCGTCCTGCCCAGTTCCACTTTAATAAGCTGATCCTTCTTAAGTTCTCTACTTTAATTCTGTCTCAAATTCATGTGTTGGTCTTGTCGTCTGTTAGTAAGATAACGAAATAGTCTTCTTTCCATCGCTTTTTGGTGTATTAATCGTTTTTATTTAACCCAAGTCTCAGCTCCATAAGTTGTGACTGGGAGAATACATTGATTGTATATTTTTGTTTTCAATTTTAAAGGGAGTTTCATATTCATAACATACCTACTTTGGTTTCGGTAGGTAGCCCATCCTAATTTTAACCTGCGCTTTATTCTAACTCCTGGTTTTCTTTACCTTGTCGCAAATTTTCCCAAAGTCGGGGTGACTGACAATGCTTTTAGTCAAAGTACACCTGTACGCTAAGATTGAAGCTACCGTTGCGAGATTAATTAGAACACTGAAGTACAAATAATTCCACTTATTTTCTGCCGCATACAGAACAACTTAAGTGGTACAAAGTTACTTATTAACTATTGAATTTTCAGTTGCGTTTTATCAAGAAAGCTCGGTAGCCGTTCCAAAATTTCTAATAGGCCTATCAGAGACGGTCTTTGGGATCAGACTTTTAAATTGGATTCATGACTGTGACGGTGCATCTTTGCTCAATAATGTAATGTATTTTTGCAACTTGCAAGTATCCACACAATTTTGTCAAGCTGCCGACATCTAGCAATTGCACTCTAATAAGTTTTACAATTCTATCTAAGTAAATTTGCCCCAATTGACAGGTATTAATCGCCTAGTTTTATGGCTCGTACAATCTAGCATTCGCCCTAAAGATACATTTACCTTTGTTCTAGTATGAGATTCGACTAAGTTCGATACTCCCAGAGAAACTCACGTTCCAAAACCGTTCTTCCGCAGCCTATCGTAATCTTGAATATTCTAAATGTTCCCAGGAAACTTAATTTTAAAAATAATTGCATTACCAATTGCTTAAAGCTAACTTAAATTACAATCCATTCGCAGTACTACTATAGTTCATTTTCACCCACGAGAGTAAATTGTAACAATCAATTGTAACAATTTGTGCTAGGTATATGTAAGTTTCCACTTATTCTATTATGTAATATCCAGTTTTTGTGGTATTGTGGACGGTGTTCTCATTCGTCATGCGGGTACTTAGTTTTCCACTAGTTGATTCCAATTCCGCCGTTTTCGAGTGGATTTGGATCTGTGTTAACATTTCGTTTAGATTTTCATCTGTTTGCGCAAACATGGCAACGTCATCATTAAATCTTAAGTAGATTCGTCTCCCACTTTTGAATACGTTCCAGTATTAGATTGAATAACTTTGGTGAGATTACATCACCTTGTCTTACTCCTCGGTTGACCTCTACTCTATTTGTTAAAGCTTTTAGTTTGACTTGTAGGGTAGCTTTGTTGTAAATTTTCTGTATAGTGTCAGTGTATTTATACGAGTATTTATCATTGCTCTAATGATTTTTCATTCTTCTATCATGTCAAAGTACTTCCTAAAATGTATAAAGTGTCATATTGTACTTTGTACCCTCTGCCATTAAGACCTACTGATTGTAGGTGTTCCACTATGCTATTATTTTTTCTAAAGCGGCTTGCTCTTATGGTTGATACAGCTGAAATTTGTGATCCAGTATAATTCTCATAAATAGCTTGTACATTTGCGAACAAAAGCTGATTGCCGGTAATTTTCCAGATCTTCTATGTCTCCTTTCTTAAATTTTAGAATGACCACCGCATTTCCCGTCCTTAAAGGAGCTCTCCTTCTAACGTACACCTATTAATAGTTATTTAAGCATCAAGGGATGTAAGTAGCTTTTACCAGTCGAGAATGGGTTTGCCAACCTGAGCGAGCGAGGGCTGGCAAATTTTGAGATTGGTTGTAGATAGTTACTTCCCGAGCATGCTTATAATATTTTTCTCCATGCCCAACACAAATTTGAATAATTTTCATTTTTATATATATATTTTTTTAATTTACGGTTATACCTTAACCCTACTTATCTTAACAAGTTTTTACATTTCAAATAGGTTAGGATCAGTTAAGTTCAAACCCGTTCAGATCACTTACAAAACTAAAATTACTGTAATAACACGTAATTCACTTACTTCCCTTGGGGAGTAGGTTTTATCTTACTTCCCTAATATCATGACAACCAGTAAACAAACAGTAAAATGAACTTACCCGCAATCGATATGTCAAGGTAAGTGTAACTTACTAGATGGGCATGGAGAAATAGTATATTACTTTACAAGGGATGTAGGTAAGATTTACACTACCGAGGGCCGAGTGCCTGAGTGAGCGAAGCGAACGAGGGTAGCAAGGTACGAGGTAGTGTAAATCTTCCTACATCCTGTGTAAAGTGCATAATTTATTTCACCATCAATATCTCCTTATGTAAAAAACGGTAATAGCATAAACTTATTATATTTTCTCAATTATAGTAGCCTGTTTCGGGAGATTGGGGCGTAGTTACAGTGCTGTGACGTTTTGTTTGACAGAAATTCATTGCTTCCACCAGTATACTGCGCGTTAAAGTGCACCAAACTAAACAACTTACTTATTTATCGGTATTTTTTTCCCATATTTTTAATCATTTATACCCGAAACATTAGATGAGAAGTTCAGTAAGCAAGTGTCAGTTAAAAGTGAAAATGATTAAAAAGATTATGCAAACTGTTTTCGTCTTGCATAAAACGTGTCTAATACGTTTATCAGTTAATTAACATAAACACATGCGGCTAATAACTTACTTACCTTAAGTAATAACAATAAGATACGTTAGTGACCAAATGTCAACTAAACGTTTATCAGTGTTTTTATTTGTAAGTGTTTTTCGTGTTTTGTGCCATTATATTAAAATATTCCATGGGCGGGTAGCGGGTATACACTTTTAGAGTAAAATTATTTAAAAGTTTTACTCAATTTTCGCAGTACTTTCGAAAAAATAGCAATATAACAAGTTCTGCACTTTTATGAGATCTCTGTGTGATTTAATTATTACATGAACTTTAGTTACACTCTGTAAAGAGAAATGTATCATTTAGTGACGTAAGCTTTGAGTTCAAGCTTCACGAATACTTTTTATGTCCTTTTCTTGTAATTGAATCCAGCTTTTTATAGTAAATATCAGTTTCATTCAGAAAAATATCACCAGAGCAAGAGCATTTTCCAAATATTTTCTTTAAAGGTATCCTAACATTACAGAGATGGTAGTTTTTTCTATCAATCTGCTATTGCTATTTAAGAACTCTGCATATACCTTATCTGGTTGATTGATCGCTTGTGCTTCATTGTGCTAACAGTAACATGCTTTTCTAAAATACATTTTATTCTATGAACTAAAATAAATGAACTTTCTGTGTACATGTCATCTAATCTATTTCTGCCATTTTAACTACTGGTAAATCGATTGAGTTCAACTTTAATCGATTTACTTACAGTGAGTTTATAAGGACAGTGAGGCTATACGATTATTGGCTCTATTGGTTCTTTTCTAACTTCAAAATAGGCTTGTATGTCAATACATTTTATCTAAAAACGTCAAGTCATTCTTCTTGGATATCGAGACAAACTATAACTTTTAAAACTCAACTCAGCATGAATGTTGTTCAAAGTCATTATTTCTGTTTTTCTCACACACTGAGTAACATTTAAGGACAGGTATGTTTTAATTAAAACGACAACCGTGGACGACATTCGGTTCTGATTTTTTCTCCTATTAAGGCTAAACAAATGCAAACATAATTTTTGATCCTTTCTGTGACTGCTTCACACGCACATGACGTAAGGGAAAGATCGCTGAAACAAGCGGTATACATACAGATTTTTCAATTGCTTTTCACCATGTATCAATTCTGTTTCACTGTTTTTTAAATGCAATTCCCCTTTGTCAATATTGGCAAGTGTTGACAAGAGAGAAACGCATTTGATATAAAGTGAAACACAACTGATACATGGTGAAGATCAATCGAAAAACTTTGTATATGTGATGCTTTGAAACTTTTTCTAATTCTTTTTTATTCGTTTCAGAGCTTAAGAATGTACATAACCTAACACGTTGGACATCACCTTATTAATGCCATTGACTTAGTTAACTATGAATGTAAAATCGAAAGTTTAGGCACTAAATATTATTTTTCTATAGTGGTCAAATTATTCAGGTCTTTTTATAAAAAAATCGTATTGAAGGTACCACTTCTTTTCACTATTTTTACTTTTTTCAATGATTTTGTTTTAACAATATTTTAATTTTTTCCGCGATAGCCCAACACTGTTTTTAGGCTTGCGGAATTGTTGAGTGACAGCAAAATGGCGAAATGTCAATGACTGAGATTTTTCTTCACTTTCGGCTTGCAAGGATCACTATGCAAAAAAATTACGTGTACAGCACGTTTTGAAAGTCCCCTTTTTTACTTATTCGCAAACTCATGAAAAAAGTAAGACTTTCAAAACTAGTTTTACAAATAACTATAGAATAGGCAGACATTCATGCACTGTACAAATACAAAATAGGCACGATCCCAGAAAAGTTCAAAACGAAACTGAAACTAAACTCCAATACTGAAGGTAAATTGTGGGCCTTCCCGAGTTTTGTGAATAATAATCCAATAAATGATGTAATTCCTGAAATGAATGCTGCTTTGACCTACAAGGCTGGGTTCAAATCTTGTTAAGCTTTTACTACAATATAGGAGAAGAATTTCTATCGGCATTTATTTGGAAATGGCATTGATAGGAAAAACCCATCAAAATAAATAGGGGTTGATATTTAAAAGTGGCATTTATGCAGAAAATCCACCAAAATAACCAATTTTAGGCATTTTGCCTAAATTTTCGGTTTTTAATGATAAGGGATAGACATTTAAACTTAACGGCAATTGTAACTTGCATTTGAAGAAACCAAATTTGAGTCTGAACTCAACAACTATAGGGATATTAAGGGCCGATTCTACAATGCAAGTATATACTTAGAATAAGCTATCCTAGGTATAATTGTCATAGTTTTCTTTGTTACAACAATCGTTTCTAGGGTATTTATTCCGGGATAACTTTATCCTTGGATTGTAGAACCGGCCCTAAGCGACATAAAAAATGCATTGAAAATCTCTAGTTTGTTTTTTTATCTTTTGAAAAACAAATCAATAGTGATATTGAATAGAAATGATTTCTTCGACTGTAGATCGGAAACCAAAGGAGATATTCGAATTTTGTTTTCAGCATAGTGTTGCCCTCTAAAGGTGGTCAGATAATATCCAAAGTATTTTTTTTTGCTATAATAATAAAGGAGATTTCCATTTAGGTAATCACATCAAAAATAAGACAGTGTAAGTACACTTAGCAGATGGTCGATAGTAATATACAGGGTGTTATTTAAGTACGTGGCCAAACTTCAAGAGGTAGTTCTTTGAGTGATTCTAAGACGAAAAGTTTATATAAACATAGGTCCGGTAATGCTTCGTTTTCAAGATACAGGGTGTCAAACTTTTTTAAAAAATCATTTTTTCGTAAAAATTTTAATAATTCTTCAGCCAATTTTGTTGAAATTTGTCAGTGTTATTTATGGTAGAAAGGGGCTAATTTAGCCCTAACTAGATTAAAATTATTAAGTTCAGTGGCGTCCTGGGGGGCACCTTAACCAATATTTTTGACAAAAAAGTGTGCGCCACTGACTTCTTTAGAACTTTTATATTTTTTTTTGCATTAAGCAGCTAAAAATACAACTTTTTTGTCTCTTTATTTTTTGTATCTTGCTCCGTTTTCGAGAAAAAAAAAATAAAAATAACTATTGCATGTCCATGGACACCAAAAAAAGATTTTTTAATAATTAATAAAACACAAAAAATATTTTTTAGCTAGCATTAATTGTTATAACAATTTCTAAGACTAAAATAGACTATTGATATGGAAAAAAAATAGCAGGTACACCCCAGTTTTTAATAGTTTGATAGTTTTAGTTTTTTATTATGTTGTCCCAGGGACATGCAATAAAGTGATTTTATTTTTTTTCTCAAAAACGGAGCAAGATACGAAAAAAATAAAGAAACAAAAAAGTTGTATTTTTAGCTACTTAATGCGAAAAAGAATATAAAAGTTCTAAAGAAGTCAGTGGCGCACATTTTTTTGTCAAAAATATTGGTTAAGGTGCCCCCCGGGACGCCACTGAACTTAATAATTTTCATCTAGTTAGGGCTAAATTAGCCCCTTTCTACCATAAATAACACTGACAAATTTCAACAAAATTGGCTGAAGAATTATTAAAATTTTTACGAAAAAATGATTTTTTAAAAAAAGTTTGACACCCTGTATCTTGAAAACGAAGCATTACCGGACCTATGTTTATATAAACTTTTCGTCTTAGAATCACTCAAAGAACTACCTCTTGAAGTTTGGCCACCTACTTAAATAACACCCTGTATATTTTTTCTTAAGTCTACCTGTTTTTTTGGCTGATAAAAATATTATAAAGGTGTGAAAACTGTATTCTTTTTTGCTGTACACATTTATTTAAAAGCATGCTGATTTCTTACAGTAAACTGTGTTCTCTATTTTGAGCATCACATTTGTTATTTGATCTTCCCTTGGTGCCTTCTGATCTTTTAGCATGCTTTCTATTTCTGCGACGTTAATGCCGGGTATCTCTTCTGAATTAATGTTTAGGATCGAAGCGGAGTTATACGTTTCTGAGTATGGGGTGGAGGAAATATAGGTATTTTTATAAAATTAGTATATCCCGTCTACCATTTCTCTGGTAATTATCACCACTTCATTTAAATAGTTTTTTTATTTTATATGCATTTGCTTGCCTTTTAGATATTCTAAATACTCATACTTGTCTTCAATAACTTGTCTTTCAGTAACTATACTGTGAGTGGATCTGTTTAAAAAATACCCTTTACAAGTTTAGTTACTGATAGGAAGGTCAAGATTAAAGGTTTTAGTAAGCCCTTAAGCTTCCGTTCTATGGGTAGACTATATATCGACGTATTTGTAAATTGACCGTTTTTCCTCCAATGTTAAGATTTAGAGAACCGCAATTATTATAATTTCTACAGTGGCAACAATTAATTATCCAGATAATAAACAAGCAGCATTTATTAGTTGGACTAGGAACTTAAACATAATAGAATTAGAAAAGAGCAAAGCTCGTACAACTATAGAAAGCTCTTTTCTTTTTTCCGCGTTGGACAACACATTATCGATAATTTATTTTTAAAAATTTTAAAACTTACATATCTTATTTACCATCTATAAATCTATCTACCTGTCAAGGCTCTTGTAAATTTGAGTAATAAAGCTGAAGCTAAATGATACCTCGTACGTTTTGTTCAATTTAAATTAAAATATCCAGTGTGTTATTTCTGGCAATAAATGCAACTTGTTCTTTTAATTATCTAGATCATAATACGTACTGCTTTAATATGCAATGACAATATGTTACCCAAGCAGAAGGACTTCCATTTAGTTACAAGGCATTCTATGTGCTTTCAAATGTAGAAAAAAATAGAAAAAATATAGAAAAATTGCATTCCTGTTGCTGTATGCTAAGGACTACACACTTTATTTATGTATCATCTCAAAGGTGTCGGAGTTGGTTATGCTTAATACTGCATTTCGCAATGTGAGAGTTCGCGATTCTTATTTTTTTTTGTCAAAACCCTTCACTGCGAGATACTAAACTCTTTTGCCCTTTATCGGTACCTACAATTTTAAATTCAAGTAATTGTATGCACAACTATTTCTTCCTTATAATGTGGTAAATGCGATACGGCTAAAATTTAGATAACATTTGTTTTTCAGAAAAGCTTGGAAGCTTCGTGCCCACGCACCATCTTTTATTTTTTCTGAGTACCCTTTTCGGTCTATCCACTTTCCCTTTTCTCAGTATATTTGTTTCGGTTCATCCTGTTTGTGTATTTCAATTTTATAAATGCAACTATAACTCACTTAAAAATCTAATGTCAAATTGACGTTTAAGTATAAATGTAGTTGCATTCATAACTTAGGAAGTATTCCGTAGCCATACTAGATGAAAATAATTTTTGATCATACTATACATATTGATGTAAACCAAATGATTAATCAATATATAATTGAATAATTCATAAGATTTAATTTATTATTTCAAAATCTTTATGAATTTCCAATAGTTAAATTTGTTTCGTCATTGATAATTTTAGAGAGAAGTCTACATTTTAGGGAAAATTTGAATCAAACATAATTTTCGGTTTTTTCGTTTCTTTTGTTAGGCCATCAGCCATTTGGCCACTAGAATATTGCCGTCATCTATCCTTCTTGTTTGCCTTACTTTCTTGTCTTTGGCTGAGGTGCTGTTCTCTTTCCAGATACTTTTCAGAAAGCGTTTGACTCTTACAAATTTTTAAAATAAGAATGATCTAGTAGCCCAGTCAAATGTTACATCGGAACTTACATTAAATGGGGTATTAATAATTTTTGGAGAGGTGTTTCGGATCATTACTGGGACTACAAATCCAAATTTGCAACCCTCAGAAACCTGTGCTCGCTGAATGGCGGTCGAAAAACAGCGACTTTTTCGGACTTTTTTCGGATCTCCTAAACTATGCGTTTGTTGGAAAAAAATGTTTCACAGCTTTTTTAAAGTAAATTAAATTTTCTACAAAATAAGATTAAAATCGGTTTTGTAAGTTATATAGTTATCGAGATGCGGCTTTTCAAAGATTGACCATTTTTTCAAAAAGTGAAAATTTTAAGTTTTTTGCATGTTTCGAGTTGGGATACCGGCAAAATGACACGTCTTACAGAAAAGTCAAGAACATGAAAGTTGTAGGGAATTTAATAAGCTTTAATATGAGCTAAGGATCATCCTTGTAGCTCAAATAGTCTCGTCAGAAATTACAAAAAATAAAAAGATGAAAAAATTTCTTTTTTGGTTGAAAGTTAAGTAACATCGTTTCCTTCACCAACACCTTAATTAATGTTTTTTTCATAACATGTCGGCCGAAATGTCGTATAACTAAGTTGAGAAAGTTTACAGTGGTTTTTATAGTCATTGAAGAACTTTTGAAAAGGGCCAGCTCACCAAAAAATCCGACGCAGAATTGAAAGTCCACTTCAAGTATGAATTGGCCCTTTACCCAATGTCTCTGTTCAACGAAACTGAAATGAGGAAGGGAACTAAGTCAGCTCTATAGTCGTGTTTCACATCTCTCACTACCAACATCTCCCGAGACGCCTATACCCACTTCGTGCTCGATGGTGGCTACTTGCTCCACAAATATGTGTGGTACAGATGTAACCATTGTCGTCGATGGATACCCGGAGGACGCCTCTCAAAAAAGTACTAAAAGCGCCGAACGTCTCAGACGATACTCCGCCCTCAACTGCAGTGACATTGTCCTATCAGCTTCAACTACTCTCAACGAGAAGTTCTTATCAAATGACACTAATAAGCGTAGGCTGATCTGTGGTTGGTGGCAAACGGGGCGAGGTTGACTTTAGGCTGTAGCTCCTGACCTGACGAACTGGAGGTATCTCAGGTCATTGAGGGTGGAGTCAGTCTCCTCCATATCCCGCGACGAGGCACTTCTTCCCAGCTGCAGCTATTTCATCGTGACTCACATCTGGGCGGAGGAAGACTTCTGCTTGCCTGAATAGCGCTGAATTCTAGAGGAAGGTGTTGACAAATTTGGTTTTCCCCTGCCAGAAAGGGACAGAGGTCGTGTCGCACCCGCTAAATGCGTGAAGAAACATAATTACCCCAGCAGAGTAATTAGAGGTTCTAGTGGTGAACGATGTAGATGAATATTGGACGTCTGGCTCCCCTCTTCTGCGTTTCTGGGGTACTCGTAGATGGTGTATTTTTTGGAACTTAAACCAACTAACAACACAAGCAGGTCCACATCTTCCCCGATGATTACAACCTTTTTGGAAGAGTCAGCTTTGGTGATGGCAGCTCTCTCTTGTATGACGTTGATAGTAGTTGAAGCTGATAGGACAATGTCACTGCAGTTGAGGGCGGAGTATCGTCTGAGACGTTTGGCGCTTTTAGTACTTTTTTGAGAGGCGTCCTCCGGGTATCCATCGAAGACAATGGTTACATCTGTCCCAAAATGGTTTTTCACAAAATTAATGTATCCGTCAATGACGGTCTTCACTGAAGTGTTTCAGTGCCACACACATTTGTGGAACAAGCAGCCACCATCGAGCACGATGTGGGTATAGGCGTCTCGGGAGATGTTGGTAGTGAGAGATGTGAAACACGCATATAAAGCTGACTTAGTTCCCTTCCTCATTCCAGCTTCGTTGAACAGAGGCATTGGGTAAGGGGCCAATTCATACTTGAAGTGGACTTTCAACTCTCCGTCGGATTTTTTGGTGAGCTGGCCCTTTTCAAAAGTTCTTCAATGACTATAAAAACCACTGTGAACTTTCTCAACTTAGTTATACGACATTTTCCGCCGACATGTTATGAAAAAAACATTAATTAAGGTGTTGGTGAAGGAAACGATGTTACTTAACTTTCAACCAAAAACTAAATTTTTTCATCTTTTTGTTTTTTGTAATTTCTGACGAGACTATCTGAGCTACAAGGATCAGTCTTAGCTCATATTAAAGCTTATTAAATTCCCTACAACTTGCATGCTTTCGACTTTTCTGTAAGAAGTGTCATTTTGCCGGTATCCCAACACGCATTTTTTGTGTAACATTTGACTGGGCTATAGGTTAAAAATTCAAAATTAAGGCCGCTTCATTCCACACGTAGGAATGTGGCCTGAAACTTGGCGAGTCAGGACCGCCCCCATACCGGGGCACCGCAGCCGAGCTTCTTAACCGCTGGACCACGGTGACGCTTGGTCAAGGTTAAAAAGACAACTAAAAATCAAGTGTCTCTAGAGATTTTATACCTTGCTGTTAATATAGTGCAATTTTGCTATTAAGATACTAAGAGTTCCGGGTCTACAACCCATGCTAACGTTAAAAAATATACCAGCTGAGTTTAGTTTGTATAAGTATGCAATACTTAGTAATAACACTTAGCGTAACGACTACAAAATCGCTAAAAATTACTAGGTTTCTTGGTTTTTTGGTATATAGTTTCGTTACCTCAAAAACCATGTGGCTTTAATGTTGATACTAACATGAGGTAAATTTTTGAGGACAAAAGCTTTTATGATTCGGAGCATTATCTCGATGACAGACCCCATTTTTCCAGTTTAATAACAGATCTTTACATATGTATTTTAAACTTGAATATTTGGCCTTTTATTCTATATGTAATTTAGTTATTAAACATTGGCATTTGTAATGATAATGATCAGTTTAGTTGGCCGTAACTGAAATAAAACTTATTAAAAAATTAGGGGTGATGGTATAAAACATATTCAGGTTGTAAGTCGAAGGGTTATACGTAATTACTGCATAACTATCGATATATTTTTCAAGTCAAGGCTAGAAAATTGTTCGCATAATATATTTGAGTTTATATCATTTACAAAATACTGAAAGTACTATACCTTAATGTTGGTAGAAATTACTGTCAGAGATTGTCAAGCAGAAAAATTAGTAGTAAGTACGCTATAAACAATAATTTGCAGAACCACCTCTGTATTTTTGAACTTTTTATTATAATTTTAAAATAATTATACTACATACGTTTGAATTATTGATAGAAAGCTTAACTAAGTATGAATTCTATACAGAGTATTGCAATGTCCTTCTTTGAAATGCAGCGCATTTTTTTTGTTAGAATGGCTAGATAGATCTTTAGCAATTGAACAATGTTAGAGAACGCAGGATATTGTAAAGCCGCCTTTCAAAGCACTAGATGCCAGAATTGTCGTTGTATTTCAACTTCGTCTTTGTTAATCTGAAATATTCTTTCTGTTGGTTGGTTTGTTCGATTTTGTTGATAATGAGACTCAGCTCTGTACCCATTTTACAAATTTGAGCCAACCTGTCTTGGTCTATTCATTCACTGTGCGTGGTTGCTCTAGTCCATTTTCTGTCTTGGTCTTCTATGTCGATTTCTAATTCAACGTTATCAGTCAAGTAAAAGAAAAAGCTATCGAATGCGACAAGACTGTCTTTGCCTGTTTCATCGACACAACAAAAACGCCCGATAAAGTTCAATTCCATGCCATCATTAACATAAGCAAAAAACACCGAATACCAGTCAAAATAATTAAAATAATACTTATCCTCCATCGGAAACCACATAAATCGATATCGAACTTCAACAACGAAAGATGTATTGAAGCCAAATGGAATTAGCAGGGTCCCCGCTTTTATTAAAATCCTTGAACTTTTCTCATAAACCATAGACCATTCACAGTTGGGCACCAAATTAACTGTGCTCTACTCAGAATCACAGACCTAAGAGATAGAGTAACAAGGTCAACACATCACCAAGACACACAACTCACATAATGGTTGCTGCGCAAGCAGCAAAAGCGTGCTCCAACTCTGTATCCCGAATCCGGGGCAAGTTGAGCATTGTACCGCCAGATGCCAGCGCATAAAGCACCAGCCTCTACACCGCAAGGTAAATGAGGTTACAGATTATACATACATACATACATACAAGAAGATCAGCATTTACCTCGACAGTCCTGACAGTAGAAATAGATAACTTCCAAAGGCATATTTGTCGATTTTATCAGATATGTAAACAATTCAACAATATCATTTTGATAAAACAAACCAAGTCCATGGCTCTCTTTAGAAATTCAGTTTGCTGTAAACTGGCCATGGAAAATCAAGCTATTGAGCAAGTAAGCGCTTTGAAGTACTTCGAGACAGTTATATCAACCAGCCGCGATCCTGTTAGAGACTTAAAGTTACAATGGGAGCAAGCGGCTAGCAAGATTGAAACGCGGAGGGATATAAATAAAACCAACAGCATCATGCGAGTGGAAGAAATGAAAATACTAAGATAGAAGGCAAAACACACAGACATATTAGAAAACGAGGATTTAAGACAAGCATGTGGGCAGAGAACACGGTCAGATGGGGACAACAAAGAAGATACCGGTATGAACATTAAAAGAATAGATAACAGACTCGTACTTCTTGAAGACAACCAGCGAGCCAACAACCACGCAAAAAAAAACCCTTAAAAGGTGGAGTGATAGCTGGCAGTCCACCTCTTAGAAAATTGAGGATATGTGGTTTCAGTAATAGGACATTCCGTTAGTGCTAAAGAAAGAAGAAGAAAAAGGTTTTGTATGTTGCAGTATTATCTGATATTAGCAGTTATTTGCCCGTCTTTTAACTTTAAACCTAATGTTGATCATAATTTTGTTTGTCCCTTTTTTGTTGTCATTATTGTCTAAATTTTAACTTTCCCCCCTATCATCTTGCATTTGTTGTTCCAACTTGTCTCTCAGAAACCTTCCTATCTGCGTAGTGTTTATTGCCTATCGAACTTTCGTAATCAAATTCCTTCAACTGTTTACATCAAATCCTAAGTATTTATGATTCCCTTTCCTCAATGATTGCCTCCCCTACTTCTAGATTACATGGGATAGATATTTTCGATATAACTGTTGCCTTAGTTTCAGTTATAAATAGTAACAGTATGTGGAAGTTGTTATCCTTGTTAGATACTAATACCACCTTATTCGTATAGTCCACACGGTGGTTACTTTGAACCAGAGGTAAACTAAGTCGGTGGAATTCCACATGCTGCAAATACTGAAGTAACAAGAATTGCCAGTAAAACTAATAGGTAGCATTTCATGCAGTAGTGTTTAGCACAGTTGTCAGAGAGTCGGCAGTAGTTGACATGGGTGGTGATTCACTTCTGTGGTAGAGCATACTACAACCCGTTTTATTTTACTCTAGTGGTAATATTAATCTCTCTTCTGATGCTTCAATAAATAATGTGCGTTTGGTTCATGTTGGTCATGGTGGTGTTGAATATTACCCAAGTTTTCTTCTATTTTTGGTTTTATAACATTTTCAAGCGTTTTCTTTATTTCATATTAATGACATTTTCAGTTTTGTTATTTTTCAAATACGAATAGTTATTTATTTTAATATTTCTCTATTAATTATTTTTATGGTTTGTGTTTGTGAACAAGGCTTTTATTTCTTTCTTTACTTCTTCATCACATCAGAGTATTTTTATTGATTTTCTTTTTTCCAAGCTCTTTCAGTGCAGCTGTTATATTTGTTTCTAGTTTGTCTAAACTTTCGTAACCGTATAATTATATGGTTCATATGGGATTAACATGTTTGTTTCAAACTTTTTTAACATTTTTATGATAGAATCTTTTATGTGTACTACGTTTAACATTTTTTTAGAATAGTGATTCCTGTTTCTTTCCTTTAATTTAGAAAATACCAAACCATGAGCAGTGCCGATGTTGGTAACTGTGAGAATTCGGACACGTAGCTTTTGCTTTGTATGCGTTTCGTTATGGCCTTTGATCAAGTTTGATCTTTGGTTGTTTGACCACATCATCTTCTGTTGATCGGATTCTTAAAAAAAGTCCCATATTTTGAATTGCTTTTACTACTTACTTACTACCTTTTCTTTTGTATCCTACCAGCCTATATTCTGTGTAAATATTCATAAAAGCGGTTTACTTCTTATCCTATTCTTTCAGATTTTTGTCTTAATTAAATCCTCCCTATACCAACGCTAATACTTGGTGTTTAATGACATTTTCAAGTCGAAACAACAACTCATAACAGAATAACTAATCAAACTGCATATACTAATTACCAATAAGTTTATGTCAGTGCTGATAGTTGTGCATGCCAGCAGCACAAAATGATCCAATTAAAATGCATAGCCCTATTTTTGCTGCCGGATGCATCATTTATCGCGGCCACAGACAAGATGGCTTAATTGTAGCAAAAAAGGGAAACTATATTTTGCAACAAAGGCCATTAAACTTATCACAAAAGCAATTCCGAACGGCACAAGTTTAAGCAGTCGTTCGAAGCGACTAATTTTTAGATCTGCGAGGCAATGAATAATGAATAAAAAACAAAACTTTTTAACAACGACAAAATGCGGTGCATAAATCCACATTACGGAGAGATAAGGCCGGTTTCTGCACGTTGGCTGGAATGAAAAACTCGGGAAAACTTTAATTTCGCCCGCGGAGCCTGTAAAATATTGCTTTAATCTCTGCGAAACGTGAAAAATAACGCGTCTCTTCGCCTTAGCTGAATTTAAATTACTTGTATAATCCTTTAAAGGACGAATAAAAATGCGGATGCCCTCTCGTATAAAGCAGCTTATGGTCGGGCTGCGGTCTCATATATTTTTGTCAAAAATAAAAAAGCACCCGCCCGGAACTTTATTGGATCGGGCGGGGATTCGCTACAAAAGGAACCTTCTTAAAAAATGTTTCTCTTTTGTTAGCCATGTTGAATTTACACGACGTTTACAGACCAGACTTAGTAATTTATGTTCGCAATTTGCGGTCGACAATTAACACAACTGGATAAAAAAATTATAAAATTCTTTACATGTTTACAAACCGCTGGGTTTTAAGTTTTCTTTTGTTGCGTTGAGGTGCGGACATTCCCAGCTAAACTGACACCTTTCCACATTTTAGAACTACTAATGTCAACGCTTTGTAGGAATAATTTTACCTTTGCAAAAATTACACATTTAATGCATAACATGGCATAGTTAAAGCATATTCAACATCACAAACACCTTGTCCATTACTTATATTTAAATTAGGATTCTGTAAATATAAATTTGTCAGTAAAAGCGCTTTATATTGAACTATTAACCAAATTTTTACCACATTTAAGGTAGTGATGTAATGGAATTTAAAAATTCCTTTTTTGAAGGGCTAATTTTACATCGTATTTAAATTCTCTCGTTCCAGGTTTTCCGATATATACAACTAATTAAATTCTTGGTAAAAATCTGCAGTGCTTTCCATTAATTACTTTGACGTGTATTATGAATACCATCAACCATCTGTTCAAATTCTCATGAGATTCACTATATTATAGATTCGCGTTTAATTCCAAGAAATTAATTATCAAATTATTTACCTTCAATGTTTTCTGATTTATGATAATATTACAAAGCGTCAATTTAGCCGATAATTGCATAAAATATGGAACGTAAAATACCATCGTAAATACTGCAGGAGGCCGCGCAAAGCTGAAAATTATATTTAACAACACACTTTATTTATCAGGAATTTATTAATTTCTAAAATATTAAATAAGGAACAGCTGTATTAACAAGGCGGAAAACATATCAATCTTATAACATATTGGCAATAAAAAAATATAAAAGAGAACCTGCTGTGTTTAAAAATGTAAAAACGTTATTAATATTACGTTTTACTTTAATTATTTTCAAAGAGAAATGAAATAGGGAGTGTCAAATTCTTAGCGTTTATAATTCCAACATTTCGTTCTGATAAATACCAATTTCGATAATTTAGTTTCAGATTTCTTCTGACAGAAATTGTATAACTTCAACTTTAACGTCGAAGGTAAATCGCAGTAAATCGAAAGTTGATTACTAGAAGTTTTCAATAAATCGAAATGTTTTAGTAACGTTTAGCTTCTTTCGTTTGTTATAGTATTCTTCATTATTAAAACAAATTTACTAAATGATATACTATTATTCTAAATTCCACTTATTTTGTTGTTTAAGAATTTGGCAATTGTGTTTTCTTCTATTTATTCCCGTCAAGCAATTTAATGACCAAAAGTTAATTATCTAAGAACAAATTTAATTTTATTGCTACTTTTAGTACCTAATTGTAACTTTTTAAGACTGATCCATTTATATCTATAAGTAGCAAAAACCTGGTACGAACATAGTAAAGGTATTCCCAATATATAAACAGGGGTGGTAAAGATGTAGGAATGAACGTTGTCCAATTGATTTAATATTACTATCAAGAACAATTAAAGAAAAAAATAAGGACGTCAGATTGAAAACATTTTTTGTAATTGGAAGTAATCGTTTCTTAATGGAAACAAGTATAGCCACGTAGATAAAGAAAGCCAGAAAAGAAGCAAGCGAGCGCGTAGCCGAGAGCATTTTAGCTTTTAGGTTCGAATCTCAAGTTGGGATGTTGGTTTTTCTTAACCACCATTATAGACACCTTTGGTGCTCGTGACCTTTCCTAAATTCAACGAGTTAGGTTAGCCATCTATCTAGGCCCCGCCCGAAGAGGGCTCAGATAACTACACATTATATAGTTGGTAAGAAGCTCTCAGCATATAGCTGGGGAGAAACGGCAATAGGGATAACATAAGGTGGTAGGTGCAAGCAACACGAGGAAAGTGTCAGCAATCAAAATTAAACATTATGGTGAAACAACTGTATAAAAATCCAGATTACATTAAAAAGGCTAGTTGGAGCAAATACCCATGTTCAAAACGTGAATCTATTTATCAGCAATGTAAAGACCATAGAGAAACTGGGAAAAACGGTTAAACAAACCAAACAAACATACTGGACCCAA
Source organism: Agriotes lineatus (assembly GCA_940337035.1). Lineage (NCBI taxonomy): Eukaryota > Metazoa > Arthropoda > Insecta > Coleoptera > Elateridae > Agriotes > Agriotes lineatus. The sequence continues at coordinate 39,669,937 of OW679195.1, read as the reverse complement.
TTTGAACTGAAAATGGAAAAACAGGTGTAAGAAAATGCAAAGCTCCTATATATTGTAATGGTATGGTACTTACAGAAATTCTGGTTGTATTGCAAACTTATGAATAATAAAGAAAGGTTCAAATAGGCCCAGAATTGGTATTCTATTTATTGCAACACTAAGTCACTAGTAAACATTGATAATTACATAAGACATGATTAGCAATAACTGTAATTTCATTAACAGAGGATAGTATTTGAGTGATACAGTATCGGTAGGGTTGCATTCAGCTTATTTTTAATGATTGGTGCTCGGTGCGGCAAATGCATCTAATTTATAATAACTGACAGGTTAATAGTGTAACGTCAAGACAAAATATTGAATTTACTTAAGTATAGAGTTGTTTCTAATTCATATCATTATGCCAACAATCAATAATGCAGCTGAAGGATTACAAAGCAATGTAAGGAAGCACAGAAATGCAAAGAGCATGTCAAAAGCAAGCTGAAAATTATAGAAGACTACAATACAGTGCTAAATAACTTGTGAACCAGTGTTTATTAACTGAAGGTTTATAAAAGCAATCAAAAGTGCGGTTAAAGTTCTCCGGAACACATTTAGCAAAAACAATTTAGTATTTAAGGAAAAACATTGTAAAAACTTACTTGAAACATTTGTCAACTTGTTGCTATGATACCTAGATGTTCAATTATTATTGCTTATTAGGGAAGCCAAGCCAGAAGTTGTTTATAGTATTGGCTCCCAGTTTTGATTTGAATTCCCACATTAAAAGTTTATAATTTGTGCCAGTTGTTGGATTTTATTTATTCGCCAGTGTGTAGTTGTGCATAATTTCATAAAGTTCCAAAGTGCAGTTCCAGAGGAAATTGATCCTGAAGCTTCGCCCATTTGTGTTTGACTTCGCAGCGATATTTTGGGAAGTTGTGTTGCTGCTGCAAGCAGATAGCAGTATGAAAAGTATAGAGGGTCCCTTATTTGCGGCATACAACAGGGCAGCAGAAATTAAAGGCGTTCCAGTAGCCCGGTATGAGGCTGGCGTCCTTTAAAAACATGATCCGGGTCCGCGGTCAATCTTTGAAGTCCGATTCGAGAATGCTGCACCTAGGGAAGACAGCTTTCGTGGTCCAGAAGCAGGTGGCGACCGCAGCAGGCGTTCGAGAAGGAAATTACAAGCTTAGCGTCACTTGGTTTTGCAGTGGACGGACATGGATTCGTAAAGCAGAAAATAAAACAGTTGCCAGTTAGCGTCACCGATGACGTAGAAGGAAAACAAATACAGGTTAGCTAAACAACTTGATTCGTTAAATTGCATTGTGGTCGCTTACCTAAGGCGTATTTATTAATTGTTGGTCGATTTGCCTTCAAATTACGCTGGAGTTTTGTCTGTTCGATCAGCTCTGTATTCCGTCAATCTTTGAGGTTAACTGTCACTCGATTAAAAGTGAGCATTTGCTATACTAGGATAAATGTTATACTGTGTGTTACAACCCAACCCATTGGTATTGGAGTTTTCAAAAGCTAGCCAACGCATTAATTTGTTTTAGTTGCCAATAATTAAAATATAGGGAGCAACATACCATTTATTATTGCAAATAATTAAACAAATTATAGTTTTTAATTAACCCTAAGAGAGGCAATCATTGAGATTAAAACTGTATAGTAATTGTGGCAATACCTATTTTATTTGTTCCAATTTATGTGATTATAACATACTTACTCTCCAACAAAATGTACAAGAAAATAATATTATTAAAAGGTTGTCGTTGTTGCACCACATGTTACTCTGCGCGGTTAGTTGGAAAACGAAACTGTTTCTGTGTTGTTAGCAAACTTGCAACTGTTTAGAATAAAATTCAATAACAGTACTCAACATAAGCACGCTAGAACAACTCATCAATTTTGTTAAATTTGATTGAATTTACTTTTTCATTTCACACTAGTGCGTTCCCAGTTGGAGTATTGTGCTACTATATGGAATCTTCCTTTTACGTTGTCCACACCTCCCATCCTTCCTTACAGGCTAGGATGGGCGGTGTGGATTACTTATTGTAAACAATGCAATTATCAACATGTCGACGATGAAGTCAATGTAGACAATTTAGGCAATAACAAAATTAATTCTATACTTGTAAATTTAATCTTTCTCATCTTCATTTAAATTGTAATGGAAGCTTTATTGATATTTCCTTTCTTGTTTTTTTTTTAATATTCTCTTTCTTACTCAAGCATTCTATTTTGTTGTTCATGTTATCTCATTGCTGTTATATATAATTATGGCCCCATCCGTATATAAAAAAGTCGCTATTTTTATGGCATTTAAAGACTGCACCTCGTGTAGTACTAGATTATTTTCTCTCTCAGGAGAGCTTACTGTTGGTGTTGTAATATTGACAATGGCAGTTGAGTTACTTGTTCCAGTTGTTGTTTTTACTTGTGTAAGCGTTCGTTTCTCTAAAACCTTGAATTTATACGCACATTCGCATCACCATCATCTTCTTGATCATGATTACCATTTGGCTGGCGCCCACTCATATTTTCCAACAGATATAACAAAAAAAACAGCATCAAAATGGGTATCACAGCAGAATAAACAATAATACATATCCTCAAAATTTGAGTTTAGTCCACGTCGTCTACATTGTCTACATTGCCAGCGGGTATATTTATTTTATACATATTGACGACGCGTAGACGCCCATTCCTGGTCACAGGATGAGTGATTGCAAACGTTACAAATGTGACTTGAAGACACGTTAGCTACTCCTTCTGTTCGACGTACACAGCTTGATCTGATGAATCTTTGCGAGATATTTAATATCCTTGTTGACTCACCGTGTGTATTGCAACTGATAAATATAAGAATATCCTCACGGAATACTCGATACAGTAACTTATTCCCTCTTCGTCAGACACGCACGAATGTTGGTATTAGAGATTCCATTAGAAGAACTTACAGCGTGAGTTCAAAAAAAAAACTCATTCGCAGCATGCCATGATCAAATTGAAGTTTGCCGTAACTTGAGATATACCCATTGATGCAAATAAACTACCACGTCAGAGAGAACTAAATTACATCTTGACCTTGAATTATATTCCTAAAAATATACAAAACACTTAACAGAAACAATTGTTATTGACCGTTATGATTATTACACTCGTTTTTGTTGTGTACATGCCGTCTTATTTTCATTTTTACCTGTTACAGTGACAGATGTTTTCATAACCACATTCCAATCTGACTTTCACTTATTTCCAAGGCCTACCCTAAATGAGTTTTTTTTAACACACGATATAATGAGAAGCTGCACGATGTAGATGCTAGACTCGGACACCGAATTTTCTCAATTGCCGAAATTAATTTGGCCAATGCTGCAATTAATTCGGTAATTGGGCGAATTTAGGTTTTGCGCAGTTTCCGGACTGAGCAATCTATTTCGGCATCTGAGCCTAACATAGACGCATTTTTCGATTCTTGGCATACTTTTCAAAACAAAGTTATCCTTGATTATGTCAGATTAAATTTGCTAGTATCACCCAAATTTGCAAAATATATCTCTAATTAGTGAGAAATAGTTTAGGATGCAGGCGAATTTTATTTTCAATTACGATTTTTCGGTTAATAATGTATGTATCTGTGTTTTTTTCAATAAATTAATTAAAAAAAGAGGTTACGGAAAAATCTTGGAACAATAATTTAAGTACAGTTAGATAGGTTCCTGGACAGCAAAAAGTACGTAGGATTCGATTTTCAACAGATTTTCAAAGAAATTAATAAGAAGCTATATATAGGGTTTGGCAGAATAATGCTACCATTTTAAAACGCTATAAGTTTTGACAGAATGCAATGATCTTGCAGATTAAGCACGTATTAAAATCTACATACCTTTGGAGTTGGCATGTCAACAAAAGTAGATCGCTAGACTTTCCGAGCAAAATGTGTGTGGTCGAACAATTTGCAAGATTGACACTGTAGTAAAACGTACGCTTTGGTTTGGAATTTAGGGACATCAGAGATAAAGTGGGATCCACCATATCGACTAACCATTCGCAGATGGGTTGGAAAATTTCAAAAAGACAGTTTTGTTCGCAGCAAAAAAGGAACCGTTCTCGAAGATCTGGTGTAACTGAAGAAAATGAATGACCAAGAATTGCATTTTAGCAGCGTCCTAAACGTTCGACAAAACGGCACCCCGTAACGCTCATCATGCATGAAGTCTTCCAAGAGTTTTGCACTTGCACTTAAAATTCTACCCGTATAAGATGTAAGTTGTTCCAGAACTGTATACACGTCATAAAAAAACGACTGAAATACTACCAGAATATCTTCAATGCGATTCGCAACTGTCCTGGTTTTCCTGATTATGGAGTCTAACTAAGCTACTTTTCATTTATCGAGGTTTGCCAATAAGCAAAATCATCCTACTGGTTCTACACAAATCCTAAAAAAGTATAAAAAACCATTGGTGCGCTGTTGGATCAATGGAAAGCATCGGATCTTATTTCCTTGAAGATGCTCACGCTCGATTAGTAACTGTAAATTCAAAGCGTTACGTAGAGATCCAATCCAATCATTGGCCAATTCGACCTACCTGTGCTGACGTCAGGCTGGAGAGTTGAGACCTTATTCTTCAGCTGGTATTGCAACCGTCATCGTTATAAACTCTTTGTGAGGTGTTCGCTGGACGTTCGATTTCGTGCTTCGGCTATATTTCCTAGTCATCGCGGAGTCCCGATTTGGCATCCCTAGATTTTTTTCTATGAGGCTACCTGAATGACATTTTTGTCCATATGTTTTAGCAATGCAGACGAATGCAAAAAAAAATGTATTCATTCCTAACATGATGATATACCCGAGAAAATTCTACCTAAAGTCATGACAAATGTTAGTGAACGATTTCAGAATTTTATTGTAGAAATAGTGGTAATTTGACAGATATTTATGATATTTTAGGATATTAAATGATATTTATGTCATAAAATTCAAATGTCTATAGAACAACTTGTAATAAAAATGAAGAGTAAATTCCATTTAGTTGACAAGTTACGGTGTCTTGAAGATAGTAACATTATTCTGCCGAACCCCGTATTTGTGCAATAGAATAAAAAAAATCGATAGTGCGCCAAGCAATAACATTTGGGAGGTTTTAAAGAGGCTATTGGCCAGTAAAGCATTAATTCAATCCATACAAAATGTGTAAGAACTTTAGGTTTTAGTACATCAGAATTTCAAACCGTCATGGAGTAAGCCAAAAACTAATACTCCAACTGTTACTGTTTGCTGTCAGAATCGAAACTGTGACAACGAAACCAGTCAAAATAAACGAATTCTTGTATGCAAAACATTGAATCTTAGTTGCAAATACATGTAAATATCTAATAAACGTAGTGAAGGCGTGTGATAAGGCGCTAAATAAATTCAGCAGCAAGTTTAATATTAATAAAATGAAGTTAATGCTTATGTCTAAAAGTGCAAAAGGACTAGAATTAGTAATGTAAAATAAACTTAGAGAGTGGAGTGAATAGCAGAACCAGTTTAGATATTAAAAATAAGTCAAGCGAAATAGGGGTTACCAGGTGAACTAAAATTAAAATGTTTAAAGTATGAAGGCTGGGTGTCAACTAGCAATCTAAAATCAAAACTTTGTGTAAAATAAAATAGCAAAAAAAGCGGCAAGAGTTGGGAGCATGGATGGAGTACAGAGTCAAGAAATTCTAAACACTTTACAGTTAGAACCACTACACATTACGTAGAAAAACGATAATTCGGCCGAGTTATCACGTTTAAAGAGAACTGGGTCGTTAGAAACATCTGGGAAATCAACGGGTGTTAATTTCGAAAAACCAAGAAATATTAAGAATGGAAATGTAATTAGAATCCTGTAGAAGAAAGGCAACAATTGAATGCAAGCGAAAACTAGAGCTAAAGACCATAAAACCTGGAAATCGTTCTGTAATAATTAACTCAGACAGTTGTATGTAGAAAATGGTCAAATAAGAAGCATATAATAAAATTTCCATTTAGATATTTGCATGGTACGTTCTAAATAGCAAAAATTAATTGTCCAATAACAAACCTCAGCTGTGTGTTTTTTAATCATAATTTCAAACGTGTCTATTGTTGTGGTCTTTGTTAGATATAATATCCTCAATATCTTCAAATATCGCATCGCTACGAGAGTATATTTGAGGGTCCGCCAGCGAGACTCAGTGAAGACGATGTGCAGTTCTTTAAATGATGTAATTACTAAATAACAAATACCAAATATACTCAGATAGGTCGAGAACTTATGAACTCAATAATCGCAACAGACAATAGCACAATATTTGAAACGCAGACTGCTACAGTAACGAAATCAGGCGATAAATGACATAAACTGTGCATTTTTATTAAGCAAACTTTATATATAGTAGACAGCACAATGGTTCTTAACGGCGTTACTTGCCCGAAAGGTGCTCCCCTAAATGGAAATACTGTACTAGTAACTAACACAATTAAACGTGAAATCCGCAAACAAGTAAGACGTCAATTACAGACTACAAGCAGCTTTGATTACTCTACATTAATGCACCTAGAGCATGTAGTACGCATATTATTACCCCACTGTTCATTAGGTCGTAAGGTACTTACCTGAGAGATTCGGGCTTCTGCATTGGTTGAATTAATAACCTCCATACGGGCTCTTACAGCAATGCAGCACCAGTGGATCACCCAGGTGACGTGGCCCAAAATCAAATGATGCTTCAAGGACGGAGGGAGTGCACGCAATCCCAAAGTAAGGAGACTCGACCGAGCTCAAAAGTTCCAGAGTAAAGAACAGCTATTAATGCTAGACGCAATTAGATAAAATGCATTATATTACCAAAATTGAAGATGAAGTAACACCACCAGTAAGGCCACCTACAAACAAAAGAAGGAACGCTGTTCAGGGCGCAATAAGATGCTTCTTATCTCAAACTGCCGAAACAAAAGATGCCTGCACCATAATATAAGCTATTAAAATACACGAGAGCTGTCAGAAAAAGCTCCGCGATGTTTTCCGGTAAGGGAGATTACAGATATCGGCTTAATATGCGAGCGGCTTCTTAGGCTACGTTCATGGGAATAAAGAAATGTTTACATAACTAATATTTATGGAACAAAATAAATTCTAACGCTAAATACGCTTTTTACTCATAGCACCCTTTTTAAATACCAAAAGTAAGTTTTTAATAGCATATTACTTGACTTGCGTGTTTTTTATCATTTTGATAATAGTAAATTTACATTCTCTATTCTTCTAGAGAGTTTTCATTTGCAATCTTGAGTCTCTTTCACATTTCGTTGTCGAAAAGTATACAAAATTTGTGTATTTCTTTGAATTTTTATTCTCTTTACTTGAAGCGTCTTAAACCGCATTATTTACGCTCCCAATAGCAACTTAGCTGTTTATTTTTCGAAATTTTTAGAACCACAAAAAGTCAATGTTTTGTCCATAATTTCGGAACCAAAATGTAAGCTTTGCTAAGTCAAAACGAATGGAATAGTCTAAATGATCGAATATGTATGCGGGTAGTATAAAGACAATGTATTCCATTGAAAGAATTATAGTTTGAAATTACAAATATTTTAAAGTTAGATAAGAAAGACAGAAGAAACGAAATATCAAAAGATCACTGAAAGAAATTAATAAACAGATCCAGATAACCTATTAATTTTTTGTGGAGGAGAAAAAGACAACGTTTGTCAGATAAAATTTTAATGTTTAAAAGAAAAGCGAAGGAAATTTACTAATTATGAAAATAAAGATTTTTTGCCTAACTAAAAAGTGTGCTTAATTTAAAGAGTGGCTGTATAAATTAAATGGTAAAATGAATAAACTTCTCAGCATATTCTCAAGAATTAATGCGAAACTGGAGCAGTAAATATATAGGATCATTCAATTTAACAGTTACAGGAGACTAAGAAGGAGACATTTCTAAGAAATTATACTTAATTTTATGACGATGATGTATCTGGAGATGTTTCGCTTCGGGCTAGGACAAACTTGCATTAAAAAACGTAGATTTAGCGTTTTCTATAGCTTTGAGAGCAAAATTTAACAATCGAGTGATAGATTCTCAATATGAAGACGAAAGCAATCGTTTATAAATTTACAGGTAATATTTTAATGCATTTCGAACATATTGATTGCATGAAATTCTGTGTTTATTAAACTTTTCAAAATACGACAGCACATATACAACTTTGAAGCATGTATTTATGACTGTAGCTTTCTGCATTTCAGCTGAAATACAGAAAATAAAGGCTCACTTTGTCACGCAAATGCATTTGCTGCTGCTGCATTTATAAATTCCTGAGAGAAAGATGCTATCTGTAATTATTAATTAAAACTGCAGGTGATAAGCGTAAACCTAATTTACCAGCAATGGCTTTGCGAGTTTCAACAAAACGCGTAACTGCTCACCGATGAATGAAAGTAATTTGTTAGAAGACCGTATTGACTAAGAGACGACAAATTGGAAAAATTAATTTCCGCTTATAATTGAATCGTGTGAGCAAATAGCATAAACAGTCTTTGGTGCGGGCAACAACGTCGAATTCCTCCCAACCGGACTACATACGATTTGGGATAAATAATATAAGTAGGAAAGGATATGCCCTAACTCTAAATTTTTTTATTCAAAACACGACAGATATTAATAACCTATAATTACACTTCATTCTACAACGATATATTGGATTGTGGCTCCATAAAGATTACAATTTGTGGTAGTTGAATTGTCTGTTTTTCTATTTGCTGTTGGTGGTTCTAGAGTAAGTTATTAAAAGTTGGAAACCTGGCTGGTTATTGAATTATTAAATCAAGTCATAGCAACGATAAAATGGCCATATTCAGCACAAATTCATTTTCCGAAATTCTCTTAGTTTAAATTAAATTCGTTGTATCCTTTACAAAAAAAATAGATGAATGTATTGGGTACCTACAAATCTAAATTACATGACTATTTATTGGTCACCACATTTTAATAAATTAGGATTTGAATGTTTATTCTTTTAAATTTAATGTTTTAACAATATTTGCATACTAGTTGCAAATGTTAAAATAATTTCTTGGCTTATTTATCTTACAGAAGGAAGTTGATGATACTGCATGATCTACAATAAGATATTTTTTGCTTTTCAAATTTTTCTTTAGACCTCTAGACTGGTTTTGATCGGTCCCGTCTTTTACAACTTTTTGCATAAGTTCACACCCAATACTTACTCAAAATTTTCGACGATTATGGTCGTGAGTCGGATAAATGGCTCTTATAGCTACTAAGGAGAAACAAAATGGGCGCCAGTTGCCGTCCAGCGACAACGATGACTTCAATCTAATCAGCAATCTAAACATACCTCACCGTTGAAGGCCTCTCTCTGTTACACAATCCTCATCTAAAAAGAAACGAGAAGGTATCAATAGATCAAATAACAGAAAATACCAGAATTAAAATTGAAGTACCAATAAGGCTTTAATAAAAATATACACCCAAGCGCGTATGAGAATTTGCGCAGATACAATACTAAAATTAAGATATCAACGGTAAAACACAAAGCAGATTTTAATAGCAATTAAATGCAACCATAGCTAAAAATATTACATTAAAATTGACATTACACGAGTATTTCTATATTATAGTTAAACAACTAATATATAAAAATTTAACTGCGTAGGTACGTGAAACAAAAAAGTCAATTCAATCATTGAATTATCAATGTATGCGTTGTTCCAATAAATTCATTATAGTGCATAATATGTGGGAAATATTCTGGCAAAAAGAATTGATTACTTAGGCACCGCAATTCCACAATGAAATTACACTAATTTAGTTGCAGTTTCATTAACCGCAAAAAGCTTATTCGTAAGGTGTTACGAACCGCTTGTCGCAGAAGCCTCCCGAGAACGGGTGCATTTAAATTAATTAAAGTAATAAGAAATTGCTATGCTCTGAATTTTAACGCGTAAGAGTCCTAACTAGAACGGAGTACTAAACTTTCAAAATACTTAAAAATTTTCCAATATAAAAATACACAACGTACTTCACATACAGGCGCTTAAAGTAACCTAATACCAAGGATACAGCATTGCTCTATTAAAACCATAAGACCTATTTTATCTACCAAAATAGCAACTGACAAAGGCATTAGAATATATTGCAGAAAAGTTCTTGCTTCATCAATTAAACATATTGCTTCGTTGGTAGTTTTAGCAACAAATACCTGATATCAATAACAGAATTCGGCATTCTATGTACCAGTGCTGCCTATACGTTTGCCTATAAAGAGCTACCAACAAACTTTTAACCAATCAGCGATCGAAACTTGTTAGTAAAAGATTTAACTATACATACGTAGGTAGACTTGTATTATTTCGAGCAAAGCATGTCACATGATCGGGGCAGTCTACTAAAACGTGTTTGGATGGGTCAAACATAGGTTTTTTTGGGGGCAAACAACAAATACATTGCCACGTCTGATGATGGAATGATCATAGAGTGGTTCGAACTCCCCTAAGTCATCAAGTTATCTGTCTAAACGTGTCACCTTTACTACTAGGCCACCAGTAGTAATCACAGCGATCAGCGGTCCTGGGTTCAAATCCCGGAGTAGGAACGAGTGTACGTATATAGACGTACAATATCAGTCCTTCTCAGGACTAACTAGGAACACCTGAAGGCGGGAGTAGATCAAAAACTCCCGAAACGTCGTGTGATATACACCCTAGACAGTGGAAAACGTCCGATAAAACATATCATAATAGACCACTGCCATAAAAATGAAAAAAATTATATATTAATTAAATCTTGGGGGGAGTTATCCCCAGTTTCGCGTTCCAGTTCCAAAATGGATGAAGTTCGTTCTTTCTTCCGGTCAAATGCATTATTCTGTACTATTCATAAGTTCATTGCCTCCATCTCGTCAGTTAACGTAGCTTTATATGGGTGCTTTGTTTGCGAAGATTTTACATAGTTTCTGTAGCTTCTTGTTAATATTGTGAGACTCCAATACGATATATGAGAGCAAATAGAGCACCTTTGCCAGATGCAACCGAATTTAATTAAACTTCTCTACAATAATACTTCCGGTAATAATTAAGCTGATCTTGGTTTTAGATGAGTCCTCCATTTTAAACGATAACAAATTCGAGGTCTTCAGCGTACCCTATATCCCAGCATAATATATTTAAATTGCATTGTTGTACTAGTTCAACCCCTTTCATAATTACGCATACGAACAATATTGATTTGACGTATAAGTTAAGGTATCTATACGACCGTATACCTTTAAATGCTTGAGTACCTAGTGTGCACAGACACGTTGAACTAACGTTGAAACATAGCTTTGGACCAAGCATTATATTAACCTCGAAGTGTCCCGAAAATCAACCAGTTTTTTAAAGTTGTGTGGTTGATTCTACGTCAGCCTTTGGCGGTCTTTTAACGTTTAAGCCATGACCAACAAGACCGTTATGTGTGGACATTATAATCGCAATTCAAGACATGTAAGTTTTCAACATTGTTATCGACTATTTAACGTGTTTTTTACGTTTGGTTGCCAAGCAGACGTCTTTTGAACGTCATGCTATTGAACAACTTTTATCGATATGTTAACGCTGTAACGTCGTTGAATCTTTTACAGAAAATTTACGTGCTTTGTACGTTAAACGACGTTTGATTAAAGTTACTGTTTAATTAAGTGTTAACGTTATAAGCACGTTACGTTTCAACCACAACTTCAACTTGTTTTACGTTGAAACGACATTTTAATGGATACAAAGTTGATATTTCATTTAGGTCAAGTCTTAACTACAGAAGAACGATACTTTTCTTCTGAATAATCTTTATTGTGTTCAGCCCAACTGAATAAAATGGGGACTATGTTTTACAAACAGAATCTCGAAACTGATCGGGTAACTGCTTCAACACTATGTAGTTCCACCCAAAATCAACAGCATGGGACGTACTATCTACCATGTATTTCTGTAGGAAATTCTGCTGCTTATGTCAAACTGAAATAATAAACACACAAAGTTGTGACTCACAGATTTTCCGATTTTATCAGCAACACAAATGACGACCTGAACAGTGAATCCAGATCTTCAGACAATGTTAGAAAACTTTTTGTCAGCATACTGTAGCATTCCACTGTGATGTGGTAGCATAACGCGTTTCAATTGGTCGGCACTATCATGTGAGCAATGATCATACGTGTGTTAGGCGCTCTGAATACACGCGTTGAAGAAGAGTGCAACTTACATGCTTTTGTGAACGTCATTTCAACGTTTAACATTAAGCGCCAATCTAAAATATACTTAAAATCAACTACATAAAAACGTAATGCAAAAACGTTATTATCACGTTGTTGTACCCATGTTATATCGACGTTAAAAGTCGACTACGAATCTAAACGGTGTTCTATATTAAAAAAGTAAAGTATTTCTGTTTCTATAAACGTAAAATCTATGTTTTAGATTAACAGCTGGTGTAAAAAGCTCTTAATATCAACGATATATCAGCGTCGTATAAACACGGTCAATAAATGTCATAGCCAACACGTTTAATAAACGGAATAATATCGTAAACAGCATTACTAAAAAATTAATGTTTATTTCACGTTGAAAAAATGATTTTGACTATTGAACTAAAATTTAACGTTTCATTTTTAATGAATATCATTTTTTAACTATGTAAACATCTTTTTGAGGTAGGGTACCTGCTGGGTAGCATTAATTAGTTGTAAACGTTTCTCAACGAATTTGAAGATCAGGCAGCGTCCACAGCGGACATTAAAGTCACCTGGTTCGATTCGATATTGTTAGTATTACCGATTTTTCTCACTTATAGCTCCTTTGTTATTGCATCTTCAAGTTGTCCTGGGTCTTTTTTTCTGTTTTCTGGGGTGCCGATTCTCATGTTGCTTTCGACAATTGATTTTCCTCCACGCGCATAATGTCGTTCTTCCACTTCTTCCATTATTGTTTCTTCTCGACAGATTACTTGATTTATTGTTCTCTTGGGGACTATTTTTATTCTTCATGTAGTACTGTACTTTAAACTATTATGTTGTAAATGTTCTATCTCCTTCCCTGCTTTTTCGTTAATGTTCATGAACGGTTTTGTTTGTTCATGTTCCGGTTTAATGTTTATCTCATATTCCAGATCATCCTTACCATGTGCCAAGAGGACCCAGTAATAAGCCAGTTATAGAACATACATACTCGTAGTCGGTTCTACGGCGGTACTCCTATTCCTACAAATTTTTTCCACATTTTAGGAACATACTCGATACTAAATTTTTGTGTTGCCAACATTTTTTTTTATTATTTGTGCCCTTAACCTGTACTTACTATAGAAACAACAATCACGCACTTTATTTAGGCAAACACTATTTGTAATATTCAACGGTACCTTTATTTTTATTAGTTGATAGCCAAAAACATGTTATACGAGATTCCATAGTTACGTGCTTTCTTGGAACAGGCTTAAAACATAGTAAGACTCGGCACTTCGAGTTTCGCTTTTTGAAATTTCTCCTGACCTGTTTTAAGGCACTTACCGATCTTGTAACGTAATACACTATTACGGCATTGGTAAGATACAGCACTCACTTATTTTATTTGATTTTGACAAGGGTGTTACTAACGTTGGTAGTATATTGCTCCCCACCGTTTGACAACCCGTATATTATTATTATATGGCGGTTGCCACATATTTTTTTAATATCATCTCTCGTTGAGACGACTAAATGTAGGTGTTACCGTAATCCCCCCCATAATACCCACGTTCTTTGTGTAGTCATGTTAACTATCCTATTGTCCGTTTCTAGGGTATTTGCTTATTCATTTGTTAAATAGTGTTACTATCGTTTTCTTCAATTTTGTGTACCTCCATTTCTGTTATTGTATTTCCGATACATGCTCCTTTGTTATTATTCATTCTCTTGACCTTCTATATTGTGCTGTTGTGGTATCAGATATTACTCTATTTTCTGTTAGAAGTTTCTTCTTCCCATATTCTTCCCGATATTAGTACCAAATTTGTACTTTTTCTCAACGATCTTGCAATTTATAAACTTCCAGAGTTAGTTACATCATATTCCCCCTATGTACACTCCTGTGCAATAAAATTAAGCACACGTTTTATGCCAATCATTCACAATATTCTAGTTTATATAATTCGGGTCTATTTTAATTGCCTAGCAGCAGTTTCAATAAATGATGAAACATCATAACTTGAAAATAACACCTTTATTAAGAGACCAAAACTAAGATCTTTCAAAAATAAAACGCTATTAATAAATACAACAAAACCGTGTGTGCTTAATTTTATTGCACAGAAGTGTACATTTCAATGTCTCTACATTTCATACGTCACCTTTTTTTCTTTCCTACTCAAACCTTTCAACTGTAAGTTCATTTCATTATTGAATCTCGTTTGTTTATATCTGTTTCGTTGTTTATCCATTTCAAATAATGTGTTTTATTACTTTAATTACGTCCTCTATTTCTTTGGGCCACTAAAACTGTCTACTAATGCTTTTATTGTCCGTAAGCCACAAAGAGTCGTATACGACATACTTGTATTCTTATTTTTTTTAAATTAAATACATCCTGGCTTTTAATGGTCTGAAAGGTCCGGAAAATACTCTAAATAACATATGACGAAATGCAAACGAAATCAAGCTTGGATTAGACAAAAATAATCCATGTGCTCTATTATGTATGCTGTAACCTCTTTTACCTACCGGTGTAGAGGTTAGTGCATTGTACGCTAGCACCTGGAGGTACAGTGCTCAACTTGTCCCGGTTTCGGGTTACAAAGTTGGAGCGCGCCTTTTGAGCTTGCGTAGCAATCACTACGTTAGGTGTGTGTGTTGGTGATGTATTGACCCTGTTGTTCTATCTCTTAGGTCTGTGGCTCTGAGTAGGGCACAGTTACTTTGGTGCCCAACTGTGAATGGTCTCACCGAACCCGATAAATACCGCCAAGACTGCGGAAAAATTCCGCCCCTCGTGGGATTCGAATCAAAAACTTGCTTAATGTAAGCCTAACGCTCTACCAACTGCGCTATTCGGCTTCTCTACTTTTTATGTATTAAATTTAAATATAACAGTTATTATAATAGTGGAAGTATCAAGTTGTTTCAATTATCAAATTTTAAATTACACATGTTTAATCGAGAACAAAAGCTATTTACAATCTAAAATTATTTTCGAAATGGAGAAAGCAGAGTAGTATAAAAGTTTAGAAAAACAGGTAGTGTTAACTGTAAGCAAACTATCAAATAAAGGCGAGTTAGAACTGCAGAAAATGTTAAGCAAGTTAGAATTACGAGTGTAATGCAACAAGAATGCATACGTCGGTTATAAGATTGTATCAACAAGTAAAATTAAGTGATGGCAGTTGTCGTAACATTCCCAAAAACGATTTGGGAATGCATCCATACAAATCACAAGTGTATCAAGAGCTACTCTCTCCAGAAAAAAAGATTTAACGGCCATTGATTTTTAAATCATCTCAACAATGATCTT
Organism: Agriotes lineatus; assembly: GCA_940337035.1. Classification (NCBI taxonomy): domain Eukaryota; kingdom Metazoa; phylum Arthropoda; class Insecta; order Coleoptera; family Elateridae; genus Agriotes; species Agriotes lineatus. The sequence goes on along the minus strand of OW679195.1, from coordinate 39,654,386 downwards.
TTTGACAAAAAAAAATGTAAGCATAAATTGTGGATTTATCTTATTGGCCTAGTGAATTCCCAGAATATGTGTTTATGAAGCAGTAATCATCCTTATTATTTGGGTTGCGATGTCCAAAAGAAGAATTATTGTGCCAATTTGCTGTACTTTGAATGAAGAATGATATCAGAATATTACTCATGAATCATTTATCAATCTGTTACACGACGACCAAATGCAGAAGGGCTACTACCAACAAGATGAAGCAAGACAATATGCCCAAACAACATTCAATTATTTGACACAATTTTATAATGGTAGGTTTATTAGCAAAGAGCTTTCACCACCACGTTCGTGTGACTTGACATGAGTAGATATTTTCCTGCTTCTACATTTAAAAAACGTTGTTTTTAAAACTCCAGTACGTACTTTGGATGATTTAAAAGAGATAATTACTGCAGAATCTGAACGTCTGATGCACGTGTTCTGCAACGAGTTTTTGAGAATACGAACTGGAGAGTAAATTTATGTTTAAATTGCAATGGTTCAGCGGTGCTTATAACTTAATTATTGATGTAACAGATGAAAATTGATTTAGCGTTGGTTTTTAAGTTACTTTTCAAATGTGGCAGTCCGTGAAAGTTATGCAAAGTTTAGGTTATGTTTGCGTATTTTATCCTAGAAGATCAACACAATGCGAATTAATAATCGACATATGTTTCAATTTTCAAAGCCTAGCTTGATTTCACTTTCGTTTGCTCACATGTTATATTTCTCGTACTTACACTATAGCTACTACATTACTGTACTCCAAATTGAACTATTACATTACTGCTCTATAGTTTCATTTCGATAAAAGCCTTAACTTGAATTATCTATAAAATCTACCTGCACTTGAACCACGATTCAGCCAATGGATAATAGGTTTAAGTGCTCACGACAGTGAATACGGCGCTACTTATTAGCAGTAACCACATGGCAAATTCGACGCAGCTATTCAAATCCAGTTCGATTAATAAAACCTACACCATCTCTAATTGAAAGCTACATATAAGTATTAGAGGAGAATAGAGTTCTTAAAATTGATCTGCTTGTATTGTTTTAGTTATTTACTCTGTGTAAGCCTGTTTTCATGTATGCACTCTTATTGGAATGTAGGATGCGTGATAAGCTGGGTTATGTTGTAAAAATGTATCAGTTGTGCATCGAATCGTATGGGTGTTTGTTCGTCAAATATAGTGCAGCTGCTTATTATAGCTTATTAATGTCGAGAGTTTACAATGTACCTGAAAGCTTTTTTGTAACTCTTTGCAATTTGAAACTACACAGAAGATGCTTTCCACAACTTGGTACAGTAAAATGTGTGACAGAAATGAATAGCTTAGCTTTGAAAGTAAAACCGTACAATTATTGAATAACATACGATATGGAAATGTTCTCGAAACAGATCTTCAAATACATTTTTAATATTTTATGTTTATAAGAACCTATTGGCAAACACTCTACAATTTAAAATAAATATTTTTGTATATTTACGTAAATCGATTGTACATACTAAAAAATGTTTTTCTACAAAGCTGTGCAGTAAATTACGTGCTACAATGAATAGAAGTTGAATTTAGCTATATCCTATCCTGATCAGTAATGACATGTATTTTCGTTTATTCCGAATTAAAAACATTTATACTTATTATATTTACTATATTATTTAATATGATCTTGTATTTTATTAAAATTGAAATAAAAATGCTCAAAACGATCATTTAAAGAGTTGTTTACATCTGCTTTTGAAAATTTTACGTACCTATACAACTTCGAACTAGAACTATTTTCGGTTTCCATTTTTAGAAATTTTTGAATCTACTTTACTTCTCATGCTCTAACAAGTGTTTTTAGTGCTAGTTTTGCTAACGTTTACTAAACGTATTTATCCTGAAAAGCTTCAGTAATCTGGTGCAGAGACGGTGTTAAGGATTGCTGATCTGCAGGTGTTTGATTGGCTAAAAATTTCACACTAGTTTTTAAGTAAAACCACCTGTTAGCAGCCCACAATTTTAGCTACGGAATTCTTCACGTGGACTGAGGTTCTACCAAATTAATTTTAAGTTTATTTTTCACCATGTATCTGTTGGACTAAAATCATACACTGGGAAAAGGCATACCACCTGGTTTTTCCAAACCTTTCGTACACCTTTTGGCTGCCTGTAGCAATTGAAACCTCAAAGCTTGGGGAATTACTTTTATTATGGAGGCTGCTATAGTACAACTGAAATTTGTAACAGTGTTCCAACTACTAAACCACCCTCAGCTGATTAGCAACCACTTCTTAATCATTTATATCTAGTAAATGACCAGAAATTGTTTTCCAATTTTATTTGCTTTGTTAATTTTCCGGATTTATGCGGTATTTTTTGGTAGAAGTAGTAGACGAATGGTTTCGCTGATATACGCGCTATTCGGCGATTGTGCGATGAGCTTGCTTAGTCTGCGATAAACCCATAAACCGTAGCGTACCTATAACTGAGTCTGTTCGGTGAGGCTCCGTCGTACGACGAAACTCGCAAATAATTTTATTCAACAGCTTTTTTAATACTCCTTTCCATGGTAACTGAATCTGAAACTATCGTCCACAATTGTTCTCTATCGCTTGCTGTATGGACTGCCTCGTGGACCTGGCTATCAGTAATTTTTTTCTAAATCTGAGCTGATGCTCTTTCAATTAGGGCTTTTTAATACTTCGTCGAATTAATTCCAAGCGCTAATTTAATTGAGTCGAAAGTTTCTTTGGAACACAATGAATGTAATGTTGCATATTCACATATTGCTCGTAACTTTATTTATTCAGTTCAACCAAGTATGTACGGTACTCCTATCGATTCTTTATCTTAACAGTATGAATTTTCTAATGATATTATCATAGCTACACGCACATGTATTAGAATCTTCTTCACTATTTTATTACAGTCATTCAGAAATTATATAAGCAATTTTGAAGTGAAATAAATCCCTTTAGAAACGTGAGAAACATACATTTATGATGCAGTCTCTTATATCGCTAGCAATGCTTTCGTTAAAAGAACCAACAAATCTTTGCCGTTGCAAATCATAAATAATGTAGGTGGGGAAAAGCCTGCAAAAAGCTTGATATCTGAAACATCCGCCTTCATTTCAGCGTTCTCTCTTGCGCGGCGCTACTTTAGCTCATTCCAGAATCCTGGCCTCTCAGAGGAGTGATACCTTAGAAGCTATAGGTAAAGTTTTAATTAAATTTTGCCGGGAGCTGGCGGCCATGACTGCGCGGAGGCCCCGAGGTCATCCATCAAGGACCCTTCGGACCCCACACCAGGACCATCAGGCCGCCCCGCGCAACCACTAACAATTTCTCTTGCTCCTGAAACAAGTAAAAGCGGACAGATACTGTAGGTGGTTAATCCTGAAAAGTTTAAATAGGAATTTGGGTTGCATTTTCCGAGGAAATTAAGCAGGTTTTTGTGCGTTGTTTCTAGAAAGTATTTTCCTATCCTTCGGCTTGGGACGAGTGATGAGGGTAATATATTTGCCCTTAACGCGGCCCGTTGGGCGTTGGCTGCGAAATATATTTCAACAATTACCTAACTCTTTTATCTGCTTACTTTTGCTACTTTATTTATTGGCGCGGCGATCTAACGCAAATTGCTGAGGAGGGCAACTGGCCTATTAATTTATTTATGTTCGAAGTTAACGTTCGTAATAGCCGATAATCGTGCATCAGGCGTAGATTCCCGTGCTTCCATTTATACTTCCATCTTTTATGCATAACGCCAATAAGTCAGTTTTCCTACGGATTTCTTAATAATATCTGTATTGTGTGAGAACAGAATTCACACAAAAAGTTATTATCTCATATAAGTTTTCATACTGTCTTTTTGAGTATTTCAGTACACAAAAAATTAAAAATATTAATATGGGAACATTTATGGATAGCTCCACAGTATATATTAAGTATAAAAATTTAAAAAACCACTAAAATAAAACATGATTCATTAAAAAGAGTTAGAACATCGATAAACCTGTTTATCAAATACCTATAGGATGGTACTGTTTTATATAAATAAAACTATGCAGGTAATATAGGCGGTAATTATTTTAGAGCATAAAAATGCACGAAATTGCTTTAATATGATTATAAATATATAAAATATATATAGAAAATTAGTTAGATATCTTTTTTCAGCAATTTTGCAACAGGAAAATAATGTTCATTTTGATACAGAAAATGCTACATCGTCGTATTCATATGATACATCAGATGTAAAATATGCTTTAAATAGTAATGGATTGTGAGTAATATAAGATTTCGCAGGAAATTGTGAAGACTAGATGTATTCATTGCAATTATGCTGTTATATAGTTTATCTAAAATGCCTATGCTAGTAGTCAAACGTATAGCGGCCAATCTATATGAATATATTTTATTAAGATTACCGTAATACAGAAGAAACTGAGCGATTTCGGAAAATATATTGATCAAATAGTGTTTCCAATTACTGCTAATTCAAAACATTTGACTGAGTTAAAATACATTAATAATAATTATTTTATAATCAGATTGAATAAAACCATAAAACAGCGAGGTTTTAACTCGAAGTTAAAGAATTTAGCATAGAAAAGATAATAAATGAACAGACCAAAATAAAGGAAATACATACACACTATAACCAAACACACAAGCACGAAGGAAGAGATAAAATAGATAACAACAGACACGAAGTATATAAGACAACTCTATCCACTCATATTGCGGATGACATTACAAGGAATATGAAGGTCAATATACGCAATACAATGGTACAAAGCATCATGAATATATAGAATCAGCAAAAGAAGAACTAGTAAAAACAATAACTTTATCATAAAACAGCAAATCAATAAGAATAGATGATATTTAAAGTAAAAAACTAAACTATGGCGGCGAGACATTGACGAAGGAACTAAAACCCTCTTCGGAAAATGTTTGTCCAACTAAAAATACCGGAGGAATGGTGATCAAATGTGAGAATCCCTTTTTTTAAAAAGACGAAAAGTTACTGCCTAATAGGTACATAAGGATAATGTTACTAAGCTACTTAGCATTTGGAAGGTCGAGGGTTCGATTCCTGCTACCGTCTGCTCTGATTCAGCCTTTTAGGTGGATTTTCTGAGTCAATAAAGTACCTTCCCCGAGGCGAATGACGGGGAAGTACTTCTCCACCTTTCCTGGACTTTCTGCCATTCTCCACCCTTACTTTCTCTCGACCATCCTATAATTCCGTTTTCCGTGAAGAGGGGCGCAAGGTGCTTACAGCAGCCCGCCACCAGTTGGGGGAATTGAAATTACCTATAACCTTTTAAGCTCTGTACTTAAACTTCTGCTGACGATAGTTGTACAGACACTCAATACATACATCACAATCAAGAAAGAACAGTTTAAATTGAGTTATGCTGACGATGCCACCCTAATAGCAGATACCGAGGATAACGTCTTCTACTTCAATTCGTAACTGCTACAAAGGAGTGGTACATACAGGTATCGAAACAAAAACAAAGTGCGTGATCATACCGAGAGATCTTGTGAGAATGGCGGTACCGTAATAAAACAAATCACGACATTTACATCTCTGGGCTTAGAAATAAACGGCAACCGCAAATCTAAAAACCAACATTTGAGAGCTCGAATATCTGCATGCTTGAGGGACGTTTACTGACCAAATAAATACATGACCACAGAACTTCCCTCGTCGACATTGTGACTCTAAATAATTTTAAAAATCAAATTAAGTTAGGGGTAAAAATATCTTAATTTCTAATAAATTAAACAAATTTTCAAATAAAAAAAACCTTACCGGTGGTCGAATTCGAAGAGCAGGCGGACCGCGTATGTAGTTCCAACGTTCTGTAGGATATTACAAGGGAACGGGCTATTTCTACCTGAGCTACGGAGCACCGACCCTTCGAATTCCTGCGTTGCAGCTATATTAAGTAACGCACTAATTTGCGGCGTTTGTAAACTGCAGCGGATCATTAGTGAGGGTATGTAAATTGCAGCGGGCACCGTTCAGGTAGTTTTTGGGACGTATGTAAATTGCAGCGGAGTCATAAAATTAACATTAACATTAATCGACAACTAATCACATCATTTCCCATCAGACTTTATTCAGGCTTGGGACTGGCGAAATATACATATTAAATATATATTCGGCGTGTTTAAAAATTATGGAAATCTTATTTCCACTTTTTTTAGACAAATAACATGCAAGTATTTTTGTGTTTTCGATATTTGTTTTTTTATTTTTTTTAATCGCCAAATAAAATTACTTCTTGTGCATCACTGTATCGCCAAAGTGATGGCATACTTGCTGCAAGAAACTCAGTCTATTTATACATACGTTTTTGTACGCGGACAAACGGACTTCTAAAAACTGTTGTTTATTCAACGTTTCGCGGTTCACTTTTTTCTTGCAGTCGATGCTCCTCATTTTGACGTAAGTTTCGGTCTGATACTCCAAGAGAGTTTGAATAAAGATGTTCAGATTTCGATGGAAAGTGCCGAAGTTTTTATTGAAATGAGAGTGGAACGACTCGTATGCATTAGTCGTTCGACACATCTCTGCTGAGGATGATGTCCAGATAGATGAGGGAAAGAGAGCCTCTTCGGAAACGTAGGTGTCAACTAGGTAATCCAAGTACCTTGAGACGCGTTGATCTTTGGGTTGTACGGCTCCAAGGTCAAACCCGAAGACTTCAAAGTTTCCTTTTTATAAAACTTGCAGCCGTCTGCTAAGAGCAGTTTTCTGCCGCGTTCGCTCTCAACAACCATTACTTTATTCATTTTAGCGTAGGAACGTTCGGTTTCGTTGCTGAATGAATAGTGAGAATTTCTTGCAACAGTTCGTCTATTTGTTAACACATCTTCAAAATGGAATACCATAAATTTTACAGTATGGAATTCCATCATTAGGCGCTCATTAGATCATGGTAATTACACTGCGCTCGTCATTAACATGAACCCGCTGCAATTTACATACTTTTTGGAGACACTACCTGCTATTACATGCTAATGAGGATTAAGCCGCTGCAGTTTACATACGTCCAACAAACAAAATGTTCTTAATCTTTTTAATAACGTACATCCAAGACTTAAATTTACAATAGAAAATGAAAATAAAAATGCATCTATAAACCGTTCAATAGTTATTTGCCAAGTAGGTAGACATGGAATTTTGTTTTTATGTTTAATAAAACTAAAACTCCCTAGAAACTCTTTCTGACACTTTGTCAGAAGCAGCTGTTATGTACAGGAGGCTCACGAAAGTGTCTAATTTGACATTTTGAGGTTAAACATGCAATGTTGCCAGTCCTTTCATACTTTGTTTGCCACTAGGCATAATATGTATGGATATCGCCGTCATGGATATCTATCTGTCAAACAAATTGTAGTACTAAAGTAAATATGCCAAAAGTCATTAAAGGTGACACAAAACTACAAATTAAAAAGGCTTACAGGCATTATAAAGCTGACAGGCCCGACCTCAGTGAAACTGAAATCTTTGCTCGGCTTAGTGACTTTTGGGATGCAAGTATTTATGCATAAAACTTAATTGTTGCTTTAATTTTCGGCTTTGTACTGTTTTAGATATCTGAAAGAACTATTAGAAATATTATGGGGCGGAACAATTTTGAAATTAAACCTTTTGGCCCACGACCTAAAAATGATACATACTATTTGCAACATACGCACTGAAGAAGTAGTTAACAATGCGAGACAAATTGTGCAAGAACAACCACACGTATCTGTTCGCCATTTAGGACAGCAATTAAATGTTTCATATTCAACATCTCATAGGATATTAAGAAGCAATTTGCATTATTTTTCTTACCGGTTGCAAGTGTATCAGAAACTGCTGCCAAACGATCCTCCGGTTAGATTGGAATTTTGTAACTGTTTTATCAATAATTTAGGAAATAACGATAATGCGTTTGAGAAAACTTTCTTTACTGATGAGGCATACTTCTATTTATCTGGCTATATTAATTCACAAAGTATGAGGATGTGGAGCGCTGAGAATCCCAATTTTTATGTTGAAGAACCACTTCACCCACAAAAAATCGGGGTTTGGGCTGCAATTAGCAAAAGAAGAGTTATAGGTCCTATATTTTTTTAAGGTAATTGAGTGCAATAAAACGATTAAATTTTATTTTAATAGTTCAAATTTTAGGTTTTCTAAATGCACAACCATATCATACTGAAATTTTGTCGCCGTTTTTTTAAGAGTTACGTGACAATGAATTACAAACGGGTTACGTACTTTCAATAAGATGGGGCATAAATTTACTTAAAGAGTTTTACAAAAACAGAGTTATTAGTCAAAACATGTCTACAGTGTGGCCCCCGAGGTCTTGTAACGTAACTCCCTGTGATTTTCTTCTGTGGCCATATTTAAAAAAAAATCCATTCTTCAACTTCCACTGGACAATATTCAGCAGCTTTAACAAAGAAGTACCTAATGGAAAAAATAAAGAAATCAATAATAATGGCGTAATATTAAGATTTGAGAATAGAACGAGTTAAGGAGTTTACTTTCTTAGGAACATTAATCTCTGAAAACTTAAATTACACACAAGGAATTAAATCAAGGTTAATAAAAGCTACGAGATGTCCGGGCGCGTTAAATAGTATAATGTCCTTAAGACAAATGTCGCGAAATGCAAAACTACGACTTATAAGACTGTAATTCGACCCACAGCTACGTACGCATGTGAAACATGGACGATGAATGTGGCAGACCAAGATACGATAAGTAGGTGGGAGAGAAAAATGCGGAGAAAAATATTTGGAGGGACTCGGACGGATGATGGTTGGAGAAGACTCACAAACGAAGAGGTACAAAAGAAGTATGGAGAGCCAAATATAGTAGACTTCATTAAAGCTCGAAGGTTAAGATGGTTTGGGCATATATGGAGAATGCCAGATGGAAGAGCTACTAAGATAGTATTGGAAGGCAGAGCGCAAGAAACTAGAAGAAGAAGCGACCAACGAATAGGTGGAAGGAGGCAGTAATGGAAGACATAGCAAGGAAAGGAATAGAAGACTGGAGAAATAAAATCATCAATAAGGGACAATGGAGACACATTGTTATGCAATGGGCCTAAAGTGGCTTGTAAAAGCTTTATTTATACTGAAAAAATACGTAAATTGTAATATTTAAATATTTTTGTATACAATTTATAATTACAATAAAAAAACGACTTTCATTTACCATTATGCCTACTCAACAAAGTATGAAACGTATTCAGAATCAGCAATTTGTCTTTCATGAAATTTATCTTAACCAATACTAAAAGTGGCACAAAATCCAAAACCAAATCTGGCAACCACGTTTTGTACATTAACATAAAATTATAATTTTATATAAAATGAGCATAACCTAACTTTTGTTAATGACTGACAGCATATTTACAGGGTGAAATTCATCACCCTAACATGGCCTCCTATCTGGCAAATAACTATTGAACGGTTTATATAAACTTTTTGGATTTAACCTTATACAGGCAAGCGAATGGGAATATTTTAACAAATTGGTATCGCAAAAATATAAAAACAAACCGATATTTAAATTTTAATTCAAACACTTCAATTAAATATAAAACAAGCGTAATTAACAACTTAATAGACAGAGCCATCAAACTCTCTTCTGCACAATTTCATAAACAAAACTTAGAAATAATAATAAATATACTATGCATAAATGATTATCCTTTAGATTTTATTAAAAAACAAATTAATATACGTATCACTAAAATAAAAATCTGGTGTGATACACTCACACAACTTCCTTTTACAGTGATCTTATAATTAGTCAAAAATTTCATTTTTAATTTTTAACCATTTGTTAAAAATTTTCAAAAATTACAAATTCTACAAAAACGGTACAAAATCGAGTGTTAGTTGAAGAGACAAATTTTCTCTAGAATTTTAAGGTGAATTCAAAAATGCAATAATATACCGGGTGTTTTATTTAAAATAGGAGTTAATAAAAAAAATCTGGTGTGATACACTCACACAACTTCCTTTTACAGTGATCTTATAATTAGTCAAAAATTTCATTTTTAATTTTTAACCATTTGTTAAAAATTTTCAAAAATTACAAATTCTACAAAAACGGTACAAAATCGAGTGTTAGTTGAAGAGACAAATTTTCTCTAGAATTTTAAGGTGAATTCAAAAATGTAATAATATACCGAGTGTTTTATTTAAAATAGGAGTTAATAAAAAAAATAGAAAAACAAACAAAAGAAACCCACTTTAGAAGTATTCAACTGGAAAATCACCTATCTCACATCAATACACATTAAAAATGTAAGAAAATTGTAAAATTTAAAAAAAATCGTTGGAGCCGTTTTTGAAAAAATCGAAAAAAACTGAAAAATCACAAGAGTAAACACCTACTTCCGGTTATGCGATTTTCTTCAAAAGCTTGCTGTCTCATCTACATAGTACACAAAACATATATATGAAGTTTCAATGCCATACCTCTTTTCGTTTTTGAGATATTCTGTTCACAGACACACACACAGACTGACACACACACAGACAGACACACACACAGACAGACAGACCAATGAAAAAAATATGTTTTTTGGGATCAGGGGACTCTAAAACGTGAAGATCTGTTGAAAACTCAATTTCGAATTTTTGGGGTGAATCCAATACTTCCTTTATAGTAGTAAAAGGAAGTAAAAATAGAAAAAAAAACAAAAGAAACCCACTTTAGAAGTATTCAACTGGAAAATCACCTATCTCACATCAATACACATTAAAAATGTAAAGTTTAAAAAAAATCGTTAGCCGTTTTTGAAAAAATCGAAAAAAACTGAAAAATCACAAGAGTAAACACCTACTTCCGGTTATGCGATTTTCTTCAAAAGCTTGCTGTCTCATCCACATAGTACACCAAACTTATATATGAAGTTTCAACGCCATACCTCTTTTCGTTTTTGAGATATTCTGTTCACAGACAGACACACACACAGACACACCAATGAAAAAAAATATGTTTTTTGGGATCAGGGGACTCTAAAACGTGAAGATCCGTTGAAAACTCAATTTCGAATTTTTGGGGTGAATCCAATACTTTCTTTATAGTAAAAGGAAGTAAAAAACATTAACAAAATTAATCAACCAATAGAATTACAACCAAATTGTTTAGGCAATGAATTTAACAATTCCTTTATAACAACACAAGATAAATACATTTCAATCCCATACATTCCCAAGCTTGCTGAAAAAATCAAAAAGGAGCTTAACAAATACAATTTCAAAATAGCATATAACAACAGCAATACTTTAGGTAAAATGTTTTTTACAAACCTTAAGGATAAAACCCAACTAAACATGCAATCTGAAGTGGTGCATCAGATTGATTGTAGCAATTGTACTTCCACTTATATCGGTCAAACAAAGCAGCTACTGAAAAACAGATTAACGCAACACAAATACTCTATAAAAGTTAATAGAGCTTCACCCTCTAACCAAAAAACTGCATTAACTGACCATGCCAACGAAAACTATCACAATTTTAATTTTAACAAGCCAACAATCTTACATAGGGAGAACAATCTAAAAAAGAGTTTATGCTTGGAAATTATCGAAATACAAACAATTTCAACTATAATTAATTATAGAACTGATATAGACAATCTAAGTTTCCATTTATCATAATTTATTCAAATAAGATATCAAAAAATCACATTTCTTAAATAACATGTTTCTTTTGCTAAAATCGCCTTGTATAGTCACTTAGTACTACCCTGCTTTAATAGAACGTATGCAGTTCCATTTTAAGCCTTCTGCGCACTTACTGATAAAATACAAATATTTGTATGTAACCTTGCATTATTTATCTAATAAACTCAGGCAGCTTGCATTTTCCAAACATTAAAGCTAGTAAAATATTAATTGTGTGTATATTTAACAATTTCTTATATTCAAAATGTAAATTTTCAAGTAACTAATTATCCATACTTCAATAAAAAATAAAAAAGTCGTAATGATTAAGATATTTTGTTCTCCACTAATGTAATAAACCGTAAGTACATATATTTGAGGAAATTTTTCGTGTTTGCTAACCTATTTTTTTTTCTTCTCTATAACTTTTCAGATTTGTAAAATTTTTCAATTTATCTCTTCAATAATGCATTTATAATTCGTAAACTGATGAAGCCAATTTAATTGTGCGAAACGGTTTTTAAATATTAAACTATAAACGGGGCTGCGTGCGCTATTGCGCGGTCTATCCTATTCAATTTACCACCATTTTTAGGCCTATTACGTAGGGCCTTTCCGTTCTGTTACACACTTGTTACACAATCTCAGAAAACACAACATTTCGCATGAAAGGAAGCAGAGGGTTCTTTTGTGGAGGAAGAAATAGGGAAATATCCGTCCTCTAAACCAAGAGAAACGTTCACGTGGTGAAGTGGAAGCTCAATGCTTTCACCTAACCGTTGAAAGGCTCTAAGAGGAGCCATCGCACTACTAATTGTCGACATGTTCTAAAAAAACCACGTCATAAAAGTCCCTTACGATCAGCACGCCATCGTATGTGCCTCGAGATGCCAAATTTGAAAAACCGCTGCTAAACATTTCGCCAGTTTCGCCAATTTTCTAGATCAGTTCGATTCTCGATCTTACATCGATTTTTCGATTCTTAATCTCATCGCTTCTGCCGAGTTATTGGTGTCACCGGTTTCATGCCAACAGAAGGCGAAAAAGGAACAATGGTTGGCATCTCGAGACAACATGGATGACAGCAGATCACACGAAATACTTACCTACACCACACAAATATCACAAAAAAAATACACACCACGAACTAACGTGTTGACAGGTACACTACAGTGTGGTCAATATTGGTCCTGTTTCTGATTGGTTGTTTTAAAATCCGCCATTAAGAGTCGTTTCAGTGTCCTATTGAATATTTTTAGCAGTGTACGCATATTTAGTTACAAAAAGTTACTAATGTCAAAATAAGACATTGACATTTTATAAATTATCTAAAGTAGCTCAGTTACTGAACACGGCCTAAGCATCAAAATAAATATTGTATTATCATTGAATTACACTTGTGTTATTTTATACACAAAAATAAAGTAAGTACGAATGCAAAATAAATTTTAACCAAGCAATAATTTTGACTTTAGTAATATTTTGTTACTAAATGTCACTGACACAGTTAAAAAAATTCACATGAAAATCCTGTCACAGTGTAACAAATGGAGTGAATGCTAATCCAAAAAGCCGTGACACAGGTATTTGTAGTCATATTTCAGTAATATTTCAGACGTTTTCAACTGAAAACCATTATTGTTAGTTTCAGTACCACCGTTTTAAAACAGTTTTTTTGATAAAACCGGAGTTATTTGTAGATAAACACCCGTGCAAGTTTTAATTGATGTTAACCATCTAAAGGAGATCTGTTATCATTTGAAGAGAGAATAATTGCTTAAAATGGGGCCCTCGGGGATGCGCCCCTCTCCAAGAAAGCTCACGGGGTTCCGTCCCTCTCTAATGGGGCCCTCGGGCATCCGCCCCTCTCCAAGGGGACTCACGGGGCGCCGCCTCTCTCTAAGGGGGCCCTTGGGGCTCCGCCCCTCTCCAAGGGGCCATCGGGTTTCCGCCCTTCTCCAAGGGGGCCCGTGGGGCTCCGTACCTCTCCAAGGGGCCATCGCGGCTCCGCCCCTCTCCAAGGGGACCCTCGGGGCTCCGCCCCTATCCAAGGGAGCCCTTGGGGCTCCGTACCTCTCCAAGGGGCCATCGCGGCTTCGCCCCTCTCTAAGGGGGCCCTCGGGGCTCCGCCCCTATCCAAGGGGGCCCTTGGGGCTCCGCCCCTCTCCAAGGGGGCCCTTGGGGCTTCGTCCCTCTCCAAGGGGCGTTCGGGGCTCCGCCCCTCTCTAAGGGGCCCTCAGGGCTCCGCCCCTCTCCAAGGGGGCTATCGGGGCCCCGCCCCTCTCCAAGGGGGCCATCGGGGCTCCGCTCCTCTCCAAGAAACCCCCCAAAGCTCCGCCCCTTTTCAAGGGGGCCCTCGGGGCTCCACCCCTCTCCAAGGAGGTCTTTGGGGCTCTGCCCCTCTCCAAGGGGCGCTCGGGGCTCCGCCCCGGTCACGAAATCGAGGCGACGGCGAAATGAATGCAAACGCAAATGGGGGACATCGCGTCTGTAATTGTCGTGACACACACGTTTGGATCGTTCTCCTTTATTTATATGATTTACGACTTAATGATTTTTATTTAGTATAATATTAATCATGCAAATTTAACAAAAACTTGACTTTAATTAATCTCCTATTATAATTCTTAAAATTTAATTGAAAAGTCAAATTCAACATATTAATACAATATAGATTATTCTAACAGTTGGCAACCTAAATTATCTTTAACACAATCATCTTCTTGTTCAGATGATAGATTAGAACCTGATTCACCGCTGTCGTCTACTGTAATAATTATTTCTTCTGTCATGCATGATGTATTCCCACTCCTTTGTGTGGACGCTGCACATACATTCTTCCATTCTTGCACAATCACATTTCTGAATTTATTCCCTGCTACAGTTTTGACGTCGTCTAATTTGAATGTTGTGTTATTTGCAGCAACATAGTTGTTTACTGGCACCCCTATTTTCCCAATCGGGTTTAGTTCTGGATGGTAAGGGAGTAATCCAAGGACTACGTCTGATCATGTTCCGCTAATAATTTCTCCATCATATAACCTTTTGTGTAGGTTTTTGTAATTTTTTTTTATCATCTAATGGTTTTTGTTTCATCCAACTTAATGTAAATGTTTTTTACTGATAATGATACCCACTTTTGCATTTCTGCTTTTTCCAAATGAATGTTGGATTCGGCTCAGTACAGAAATTGTGATACGATGCATTACTGATGACCAAAATGGATCTTTTTCAATATTCGGCAATACTTTTTCTTTCAGCCACTTGACATAATTTTGATGGGTCATTTGATTGTGGTAATCGCCTTTCTCATAAGTCCTGATATAAATATCAAGACAAAATTTGGTACGAAACCCTTTTTATCTCTGACGTGAAGAACAATCGATCGTTGCCTTTTATCGACAGGGGATTTTAAACAGCAGTTTGTGCCATCATTTCAACATTTAGAACAGTATGGGAGCTATGCAAGTACGTTTCATCAGTGTACACAATATTTCGGCATTCGGTTTTATATTTTCTTAATTTTCTTAAAAATTCAACACGTTTTGCTAGAATTTCTCTCTTCTCTATTAGAACTTGCCTATTGTCGTGACATTTTCTCTATTGAAAACCCATTCTATGTGGGTACTAATTGCCTAAAGGAATGTAACTTGTCAGTGAAATTAACACTCCCTCTTCTTCATTTTGTATGGCTTCGAACACAGCTTTCACTGTAGGGCTCTTTTTATGACTTGCGCAAAGTTATAGATCACGCTTCGGATTACTTCTTCTTCATATAGATCGACAGATTACCTGGGGCTAGGTTTAATAATTGGTTTTCTTGAAGCAGTAAATTTTCTTCCACCACTTGTTCAGCTTCTTTAACAATTCGCTTAACTGTATTTAGGCCAACACCGGTTGCTTTAGCCACTCATTCTTGCAAACGATTAAAAGAAATTGCAGGAGTCCTACTTGATTCTTCCTTCATAAATTTGTAGTCGCATTCGCTATTATATCACGTCCTTGACTACAATTTAGTTTCGTAGGGTTACCCATAATGCAGGCAGCTCTATAAATAATTAAAATTTCCTTAAGAAATTACTTCACAAATCAATATTTTATACTTACAGTTACATGTAACTGTGAAAACAGCAATCGAAATTCACAAATTAGTCCTTGAAAATGGTTGATTTTTAAACTGCAGGCAGGAACTCCAAAGAACTGTTTTTAGAGTGTACTATCGTATCGGGAAAAGTGTTTTGATTTCGACGCCGCAGCCAATAGTGAGATTTAGAAAAAGCCAGGCCACAGGCCTAAATATTTTCAATTGCAAGTGCACAAATGTCAAGCTTGCTTTTTAAGTTGGTCGAAATTTATATTTGCATCATAACCTCAAAAAATTATTTAATGGTACCGAAGATGACTTTGCGACTGAAGACATACTAGAGGACGTCAAGTTCGACCACATTAGTTTGAACGCAAATTCAGCCGCCGGACCGGATGGTATTCCTGCATCCTTCCTTAAAAACTGCGCATTGGATCTTGCACATACCCCGAAACGGTTATTCCAATGGTCCATGGACCAAGGAAAGATTCCGTCAATATGGAAGAGTGCCATGGTAACGCCCATCTTCAAAAAAGGCGACAAACAACTCGCCACAAACTATCGACCGATTAGTCTCACTAGCACAGTGGGGAAAGCCATGGAACGAGTCATCGTTAGTAGGATTCGGGATTTCTCAGTGAGAAAGAACAATTCCCAACCAACAACACGGGTTTATGAATCGCAGATCCACTACGACCAACTTGCTGA
>OW679195.1:39453238-39637772 GCA_940337035.1 Agriotes lineatus | reverse complement strand
AGTTTTGTGAATAATAATCCAATACATGATGTAATTCCTGAAATGAATGCTGCTTTGACCTTCAAGGCTGGGTTCAAATCTTGTTAAGCTTTTACTACAATATAGGAGTAGAATTTCTATCGGCATTTATTTGGAAATGGCATTGATAGGAACAACCCATCAAAATAAATAGGGGTTGATATTTAAAAGTGGCATTTATGCAGAAAATCCACCAAAATAACCAATTTTGGGCATTTTGCCTAAATTTTCGGTTCTTAATTATAAGGGATAGACATTTAAACTTAACGGCAATTGCAACTTGCATTTGAAGAAACCAAATTTTGAGTCTGAACTCAACAACTATAGGGATATTAAGCGACATAAAAAATGCATTGAAAATCTCTAGTTTGTTTTTTTATCTTTTGAAAAACAAATCAATTGTGATATTAAATAGAAATGATTTCTTCGACTGTAGATCGGAAACCAAAGGAGATATTCGAATTTTGTTTTCAGCATAGTGTTGCCCTCTAAAGGTGGTCAGATAATATCCAAAGTATTTTTTTCTGGCTATAATAATAAAGGAGATTTCCATATAATCACATCAAAAATAAGACAGTGTAAGTACACTTTGAAGATGGTCGATAGTAATATATATTTTTTCATAAGTCTACCTGTTCTTTTGGCTGATAAAAATATTATAAAGGTGTGAAAACTGTATTCTTTTTTGCTGTACACATTTATTTAAAAGCATACTGATTGCTTACAGTAAACTGTGTTCTCTATTTTGAGCATCACATTTGTTATTTGATCTTCCCTTGGTGTCTTCTGATCTTTTAGCATGCTTTCTATTTCTGATACGTTAATGTCGGGTATCTCTTCTGAATTAACGTTTAGGATCGAAGCGGAGTTATACGTTTCTGAGTATGGGGAGGAGGAAATATAGGTATTTTTATAAAATTAGTATATCCCGTCTACCATTTCTCTGATAATTATCACCACTTCATTTAAATAGCTTTTTTATATTATACGCAGTTGCTTGCCCTTTAGATATTCTAAATACTCATACCTTGTCTTCAATAACTTGTCTTTCAGTAACTATACTGTGAGTGGATCTGTTTAAAAAATACAAGATTAAAGGTTTTAGTAAGCCCTTAAGCTTCCGTTCTATGGGTAGACTATATATCGACGTATTTGTAAATTGACCGTTTTTCCTCCAATGTTAAGATTTAGAGAACCGCAATTATAATTTCTACAGTGGCAACAATTAATTATACAGATAATAAACAAGCAGCATTTATTA
Source organism: Agriotes lineatus (assembly GCA_940337035.1). Lineage (NCBI taxonomy): Eukaryota > Metazoa > Arthropoda > Insecta > Coleoptera > Elateridae > Agriotes > Agriotes lineatus. The sequence goes on along the minus strand of OW679195.1, from coordinate 39,636,493 downwards.
GTTCGACAAAAAACTTAAACATAATAGAATTAGAAAAGAGCAAAGCTCGATACAACTATAGAAAGCTCTTTTATTTCTTCCGCGTTGGACAACACATTATCGATAATTTATTTTTAAAAATTTTAAAACTTACATATCTTATTTACCATCTTTAAATCTATCTACCCGTCAAGGCTCTTGTAAATTTGAGTAAGAAAGCTGAAGCTAAATGATACCTCCTACGTTTTGTTCAATTTAAATTAAAATATCCAGTGTGTTATTTTTTGCAATAAATGCAACTTGTTCTTTCAATTATCTAGAAAATCATAATACGTACTGCTATAATATGCAATGACAATATGTTAACCAAGCAGAAGGACTTCTATTTAGTTACAAGGCATTCTATGTGCTTTCAAATGATTTGTATATATAGAAAAATCGCATTCCTGTTGCTGTATGCTAAGGACTACACACTTTATTTATGTATCACCTCAAAGGTGTTTCAGTTGGTTATGCTTAATACTGCATTTCGCAATGTGAGAGTTTGCGATTCTTATTTTGTTTTGTCAAAACCCTTCACTGAGAGATACTAAACCCTTTTGCCCTTTCTCGGTACCTATAATTTTAAATTCAAGTAATTGTATGCACAACTATTTCTTCCTTATAATGTGGTAAATGCTATACGGCTAAAATTTAGATAACATTTTTTTTCAGAAAACGTTGGAAGCTTCGTGCCCACGTACCATCTTTTATTTTTTCTGAGTACCCTTTTCGGTCTATCCACTTTCCCTTTTCTTAGTATATTTGTTTCGGTTCACCCTGTGTGTGTGTTTCAATTTTATAAATGCAACTATAACTCACTTAAAGATCTATACATATTGATGTAAACCAAATGATTAATCAATATATAATTGACTAACTCATAACATTTAATTTATTATTTCAAAATCTTTATGAATTTCCAATAGCTAAATTTGTTTCGTCATTGAGAGAAGTCCACATTTTATGAAAAATTTGAATCAAGCATAATTTTCGGCTTTTTCGTTTCTTTTGTTAGGCCATCAGCCATTTGGCCACCAGAATATTGCTGTCGACTATCCTTCTTGTTTGCCTTACTTTCTTGTCTTTGGATGAGGTGCTGTTCTCTTTCCAGATACTTTTCAGAAAGCGTTTGACTCTTACAAATTTTTAAAATAAGAATGATCTAGGTTAAAAATTCAAAATTAAGGCCGCTTCATTCCACACGTAGGAATGTGGCCTGAGACTTGGCGAGTCAGGACCGCCGAAATATCTCTTTCCGAACCCCAGTCATCTGGCACATCCTTCACAGTGTATTGCGTGATGTGGTTAGTATCACGGCTTCGATGACTGCCTCATTTTCCCTACTTCTACAACCGTGGTTTCGGTACCCGATTTGGACTGAGTGGACCGCCCGTCAGCTTCCAGATGTGGGAATTGAACCCCATACCGGGGTACCGCAGCCGAGCTTCTTAACCGCTCGGCCACGGTGGCGCTTGGTCAAGGTTAAAAAGACAACTAAAAACCAAGTGGCTCTAGAGATTTTATACCTTGCTGTTAATATAGTGCAATTTTGCTATTAAGATACTAAGAGTCCCGGGTCTACAACCCATGCTAACGTTAAAAAATATAAAAGCTAGCAATTGAATCAGGTGTTCAAATTTTTTGTGTTAGAGACTGTTTAACTATTCGAAATTCTATGCCCGACAGTTATCATTACTACATTCATAAAATGTTTAATATTTCGAGTTGTCGAATTTTTTACTTTAAATAAAAATTCTTAAGATATACTCTAGCCAGCTGAGTTTAGTTTGTATAAGTATGCAATACTTAGTAATAACACTTAGCGTAACGACTACAAAATCGCTAAAAATTACTAGGTTTCTTGGTTTTTTGGTATATAGTTTCGTTACCTCAAAAACCATGTGGCTTTAATGTTGATACTAACGTGAGATAAATTTTTGAGGACAAAAGCTTTATGATTCGGACCATTATCTCGATGACCCCATTTTCCCAGTTCAATAACAGATCTTTACATATGTATTTTAAATTTGAATATTTGGCCTTTTATTCTATATGTAATTTAGTTATTAAACATTGGCATTTGTGTTGTACCGTATATTAGAATATGATCACTTTTAATTTAATATGTATGGATATTATTATTGTACTGAAATAGCAAAAGCTAAATAAAGAGCCATTATTATTATTATTATTAATAATCGACAAAGTTTTGAATTAAATTTGACGTAGTAGTTACCTCAGCTTAATAAATTAATTAGTATTGCACTTACAAGTCATCCCATAAGATTAAAAGAAATATGCCAAATTCAAATTTATCTGAAGCATCGAATATACCTCTGATCTGGCATTAGCTTCCTCAGGAATTAATTTTGCTTCTTTGGTTTGCACTGGCTAGGAACATATAAAAGCTTTTGCTACACGTCTAAAGATTTAAACTATTTCATATAAGCTATTCACATTGATTTTGAATAAAGGTTGGCCAGGATTTATATTTTAAGATTGATACTTGAGCTAACTGAAACTGTTTGCCAATGTTATATCAGCTATATGAGACACTGTTCTGTAATTGCTATTTAAAGTATTCTCTGGCGAATATGTGTTTTAACACTAGCAACATACGCTTAGCCAGTACTCATAATTTCAAAACCACAATAAAACATTTATCAAATTGTGAGATTCAGACAGGGGCAGAACCAGTTTAAATATATGAAACAGTCAGATATTCACGGATAATCCTTATCCAAAATAATCGTGAATAACTTCTACGTATGTACTCGTACATATGTATATGATTTTGCAAATAAATAATAAGAATACATTTTAAAACATTTTTATTGATAACAGTAGGGACATAATAGAGTTTAAAACTGAAAAAACGTCGAAAAACGGTCATTGCACTAAGAATTGCATCTTTTCGCTACCTATTTATTCATGTAAGTGATCTATTACCAATTTTGCTTTGATAGTCAGCACCCCCCCCCCCCATGAGTTTGTGAACATTTTAGGAATTTTCGCGTGCCACTGTTAATACCTATATATTCTCAAAAAATGACAGATAAAACTGTCGTGGAATTATTTAGTTAAAAATGTATGTTGGCAGCCGTGGTAGCAAAAGTCGCATTGGCATTTTATATCTGTCAGTTTAATGATATATCAGTACTGTCATTACAACAAATACATAAAAATGTTAACAACAAAAACAACTACAGCTATTCAAAGTGATTTTTCCACTACGTTCAGTATTAAACATTCTGTCAAAGTTAAGTGATTCTCCTAAATTGTATAGGTTTACTCATCACTGCCAACATGAGATACATTTTTTTAAAACTCCACAGCCCTCTAGAGGCTCAAAGTGTTGAATCATACGGGTACCTCGTAACACTACGCGTGCAGAACAGCATTTTATCAAAACCTCTCAATAAACTCAGAAGAAGTATCAAAACTAAACTTCTGTTTGAAATCTCCGTACCTGTTTTAACCTTTTCGGTTGACAGGTCACATCACAACACAGGTGACATTAAACATTATTGCGTAAACCAAAAACCCACTGGTTGAGTTATGGTAATCAAAAGGTCACTAGTATGTAATATTGATTTTGCAATTGTTAAAATCGCTATACATATGGGGCGTTTGTTGATAGGTATTGGATAAACAATACTCTATCTTGCACTATTTTTGTTTATTACATAGCTCCACTGATTCTTACCTATGGAATCCATGGAGGAGTTCAAGAAACATTTACGTCGTACTTCATTTGCCTTGTTTATATTTTTCCATTTCGAAATTAAATATGCACTCATTGATAAAGCGACGTCGACAGTTTTAAAAAATGCTGTCATTGGTAGTCCTCTTGTACCAACAGAACTATTCGCGTATCAGTTGGTACACAGCTTCCTTTTTTATGACATTCCAGTCAAGAATAACAGTGGTGAAATTACTCTAAATATCACGCTCACTTTTACGTAAAGTTCCAATAAGCGCTAAATTGTGTCTGAAAAGTTCTTCTGCTAACTGACTTTATATATTAAGTATTGTTCGAAAGGATACTTGTCCCGAAAAGAAAACAAGTTGTTTATTGATAATGATATCCTTGTCAAGTGTGAAGGTTTAATACAAAACCCTCAACAATTTCACAGAAAGATGTAATTTTGTTTTACACTTTTCTCTCTTCTCTTTTATTTTTATTCTGTAATAGAAAGAAGCTCAAACGTATTAGCAATTGACGGAATACCATTGTTGCATTAATAATCGTACCTTAATCAGTTCAATCTCATACCACAATTTTTGAAATGTCTGTTTTCTTTTCCGCATGGCTTTGTTTAAAACATAATGCCCCAAAAACGCGTACAATTCTTATAACATTCAATTTTTTCACATTTTACTCAACTTCGTTGCCGTGTATACTCTAGATTTTCATATTAGTATAACCTATAAGCACACATAACTTTAAAAATATTAGATGCAACAAGAGGCAATCAAGAGCAGATGTACGAGTATCGTGTTTGCTGTGATTTGATAGATTTATTTGCCAGACCTATCCACTTTACATTGCAATAATTAACAATTCTGACTCTTCAGCATCCTTGTCTACTTCGCTTTCAATTTCTTCATTTTGCACTTATTTTTTACCTTCTGAGTAGGGTTCTGGTAAGTTACCTGTATCTTCATCATATGCTACGTTATTTTCTAGATCATCTTATTCACATGATTAAAAGCTGCAAACGCATGAATTATTTAAGTCAATCTAAATTTTATTGATGGTAACTGTAGCACGTTTAGTTGCAACCTGCATCAGATACTTTGAATAAAAATTAAATAAAAAGAACAATAATTGAAAACGTTTGCATATACATTTGTAATGATAATGATCAGTTTAGTTAGCGTAACTGAAATAAAATTTATTAAAAAATTAGGGGTGATGCTATAAAACATATTCAGGTTGCAAGTCGAAGGGTTATACGTAACTAGCTGTTACTTCGTTCGCGCGGGGTTCGTTATTTGTGTATTAAATAATTACTAATTATTTTCTGTTATCCCATCCCATCCCATCCCGTCCTATCCCCGTCCCCGTCCCTTTCTCCGTCCCCGTCTCCGTACCGTCTCATCCCGTCCCGCCCCATCCCCTCTCCTTCCATCCCATCCCTTCCCTTTCCGTCCCGTCCCGTCTCGTCCCTTCCCGTCCCGTCCCTTCCCTTCCCGTCCAGTCCTGTCCCGTCCCGTCCCTTCCCGTTCCGTCCCGTCCCGTCCCATCCCGTCGCGTCCCTTCCCTTCCCTTCCCGTCCAGTCCGGTTCAGTCCCATCTCGTCCCGTCCCGTAACGTCCCGTCCGTCCCTTCCCTTATGTCATGTCCATCGTCTTGGACTTACAAATAAATGCCATTTTCGCAATCAACGTCCCAAAAACCTCAATAACGACACCCATATCGTATTTTAGGCTTATTTACCCCATTTCACCCCCTAAGGGGGTTGATTTTCGGAAAATCACGAAATACATGTTTGCTTATTTGTTTTTGGGAGTACTCCTACGAAGTTTCAAGTCGAAATGTCTATTTAATATTATATCTCCATACAAAATTGGAACCCCCATCTTACCCCTTTAGGGGTTGAATTTCGAAATATCCTTCCTTATTCCTTGTATACATCATAAAGGGAACCTCTGTGCAAAATTTCAGCTTTCTAGGTCCAAGGGTTTGGGCTGGGCGTTGATGAGCGAGTGAGTGAGTCAGGACTTTCAGTTTTATATACAGATTGTCCGAAATCCGTTTTGAACACAGGAAATTAATGAGTGCGACAAGGAAGACATAAACAAAATGAGTAGCAGGACAAACGATAGAATGTAATCATGGCTAGGTAAATTTCTAAACTAAAATTAAGTCAATGAAACAAACACTTCTGTCAAATATTTTATTCAATTTTGATAGTTTAAAGTGACATTATTAACTCCATAACAACCTTCATAAACACTTCTATGATTCACAAGAGAAATAAAAGCGTTTTAATTCACTAGAGATTTAAAAACGTTACAATGAAGAACAACATATTTTTATGATTGTTACAAATACTTACATTCAATTATTCTTTCTCTTTGTAGTGTGTATGTAATATATAATTATCTTAATTTGAATATTTTTAATGCCATTTATTCCAATTTTGTGTATAGCTGTAAGCAGGTGACAAACGTCACTGCGTACTCGTGAGCCCAAAATATTTTCGTGAATAAACATATGTTTTAATTCACTTGGTGTATAATATTTATTATCTGTCATTAAGGTTATAAAGTGAGGTTTAAATAAGCAATTTATTTACTAATGTTTACTATTCACATAATTATTTTAATTATTTTAAACCTCACTTTATACTCTTAATGGCAGATAAAATATTTGACAGAAGCGTTTGTTTTATTGACTTAATTTTAGTTTAAAAATTTACCTAGCCATGATTACATTCTATCTTTGTCCTGCTACTCATTTTGTTTATGTCTTCCTTGTCGCACTCATTAATTTCCTATGTTCAAAACGGTTTTCGGACAATCTGTATATAGATTACTGCATGACTATCGATATATTTTCAAGTCAAAGGTAGAATATTGTACGCATATATTTAGTTTATATCATTTACAAAATAATGAAAGTCCTATACCTTAATGTTGGTAGCAATTACTGTCATAGATTGTCAAGCAGAAAAATTAGTAGTAAGTACGCTATAAACAATAATATGCAGAACCACCTCTGTATTTTTGAAATTTTTATGCAATGTTAAAATAATTATACTAGAGACGTTTGAATTATTTGTAGAAAGCTTAACTAAGTATGAATGCTATACGGAGTATTGCAAAATAAATGTCCCTCTTTAAAATGCAGCGCATTCTTTTTTTGTTAGAATGGCTAAATAGATCTTTCCCAATTGAACAATGTTAGAGAACACAGGATATTGTAAAGCCGCCTTTCAAAGCACTAGGTGCCTGAATTGTTGTATTTCAACTTCGTCTTTCTTAACCTCAAAATTTCTTCCTGTTGGTCTAGTTTGTTCGATTTTGTTGACAATGAGACTCAGCTCTGTACCCATTTTACAAATTTAAGCTAACCTGTCTTCGTCTATTCATTCACTGTGCGTGGTTGCTCTAGTCCATTTTTCTGTCTTGGTCTTCTATGTCGATTTCTAATTCAACGTTATCAGTCAAGTAAAAGAAAAAGCTATCGAATGCGTCAAGACTGTCTTTGCCTGTTTCATCGACACAACGAAAACGCTTGATAAAGTTCAATTCCATGCCATCTTTAACATAAGCAAAAAACACCGAATACCAGACAAAATAATTAAAATAATACTTATCCTCCATCGGAAACCACATAAATCGGTGTCGAACTTCAGACAACGAAAGATGTATTGAAGCCGGATGGAATTAGCAGGGTCCCCGCTTTTATTAAAATTCTTGAACTTTTCTCATAAACCATAGACCATTCACAGTTGGGCACCAAATTAACTGTGCTCTACTCAGAATCACAGACCTAAGAGATAGAGTAACAAGGTCAACACATCACCAAGACACACAACTCACACAATGGTTGCTGCGCAAGCACCAAAGGCGCGCTCCAACTCTGTATCCCGAATCCGGGGCAAGTTGAGCATTGTACCGCCAGATGCCAGCGCATAAAGCACCAGCCTCTACACCGCAAGGTAAATGAGGTTACAGATTATACATACATACAAGAAGATCAGCATTTACCTCTTACTCGGATAGCTCGACAGTCCTGACAGTAGAAAATGATAACTTCCAAAGGCATATTTGTCGATTTTATCAGATATCTAAACAATTCAACAATATCATTTTGATAAAACAAACCAAGTCTATGGCTCTCTTTAGAAATTCAGTTCGCTGTAAACTGGCCATGGAAAATCAAGCTATTGAGCAAGTAAGCGCTTTGAAGTACTTCGAAACCAGCCGCGATCCTGTTAGAGACTTAAAGTTACAATGGGAGCAAGCGGCTAGCAAGATTGAAACGCGGAGGGATATAAATAAAACCAACAGCATCATGCGAGTGGAAGAAATGACAATACTAAGATATAAGGCAAAACACACAGACATATTAAAAAACGAGGATTTAAGACAAGCATGTGGGGCAGAGGACACGGTCAGATGGGGACAACAAAGAAGATACCGGTATGAACATTAAAAGAATAGATAACAGACTCCTACTTCTTGAAGACAAACCAGCGAGCCAACAACCAAGCGAAAAAAAACCCTTAAAAGGTGGAGTGACAGCTGGCAGTCCACCTCTTACGAAAATTGAGGATATGTGGTTTCAGTAATAGGACATGCCGTTAGTGCTAAAGAAAGAAGAAGAAAAAGGTTTTGTATGTTGCAGTATTATCTGATATTAGCAGTTATTTGCCCGTCTTGTAACTTTAAACCTAATGTTGATCATAATTTTGTTTTGTCCCCTTTTTTTTATTATTGTCTAAATTTTAACTTTCCCCCCTATCATCTTGCATTTGTTGTTCCAACTTGTCTCTCAGAAACCTTCCTATCTGCGTAGTGTTTATTGACTATCGAACTTTCGTAATCAAATTCCTTCAACTGTTTACATCAAATCCTAAGTATTTATGATTCCCTTTCTTCAATTATTGCCTCTCCTACTTCTAGATTACATGGGATAGAGATTTTCGATATAACTGTTGCCTTAGTTTCAGTTATAAATAGTAACAGTATGTGGAAGTTGTTATCCTTGTTAGATACTAATACCACCTTATTCATATAGTACACTAAACTAACGAAAAGGGTATAATATCATTGGTGAAGACTCTTATTTATTGCGATATGTCTTCTTCGTGTGGAACATCAGTTATGTACTCTTTGCTAGCGCAATCACATTTAAACTGCACAAGACAGTGATTCATCGTGTTATCGTATTATATAGACTTTTTCTTCTGCTGACGGGACACAGATATGGCTTCCTGTATTTATGTTTTTTTGGAACCTGGATGTCCTTTCACTGTTGTTGCGGTTCCTAATTTGAGATGAAATAATTTCAGAATCGAGTTCAATATTGTAATTTCACGATAATCATCTATTACATTTCTTTCAAAATCGATGTGGTTCTGCTGGAGACAGATGTTAAACATCTCGTTGATGGAACACCGAATTAATAACTTACATATTACTAAACTGTATATTGAATGTCGCTTACTCAGTGAAACACAGTTACGCATAATGCGATATTTTGAACACGTAGTGAAAAGAGGTTCTACCAATATCAATCAGACAAGGTAAAGTAGAGGGATCCAGAAATTGAGGCCGTTCGCCAACTTGTTGGGTTGACCAACTGACTAAAATAACCGGAAAAACCATGCACACTTTCATTACAGAAGCGCAACATAAGAACAAATACAAAAATACAGTAGAAAAAACTGCAGTGGCCACCACCTTCCTACCGAAGAAGTAGGATCGAGGAGAAGGACATTCCTTTCTCCTTTTTTGAATGTAGTAAGGTTTTTTTTTCAATGAGTGCGGACTAGCACCGACGAGACCGACATAGGTTACCACTGATGTGGACTGACGTCCAACTGGAACATTTCATATATTTGTCATACAATTTTTTTTTAAAGTCGGTAGTAAATTAAGTCTATGGTAACTCGTATCGGTGGTAGTCCACACGGTGGTTACTTTGAACCAGAGGTAAATTAAGTCGGTGGAATTCCACATTCTGCAAATACTGAAGTAACAAAGAATTTGCAGTAAAACTAATAGGTAGCATTTCATGCAGTAGTGTTTAGCACAGTTGTCAGAGAGTCGGCAGTAGTTGACATCGGTGGTGATTCACTTCTGTGGTAGAGCATACTACAACCCGTTTTATTTTACTCTAGTGGTAATATTAATCTCTCTTCTGATGCTTCAATAAATAATGTGCGTTTGGTTCATGTTGGTCATGGTGGTGTTGAATATTACCCAAGTTTTCTTCTATTTTTGGTTTTATAACATTTTCAAGCGTTTTCTTTATTTCATATTAATGACATTTTCAGTTTTGTTATTTTTCAAATGCGAATAGTTATTTATTTTAATATTTCTCTATTAATTATTTTTATGGTTTGTGTTTGTGAACAAGGCTTTTATTTCTTTCTTTACTTCTTCATCACATTAGAGTATTTTTATTGATTTTCTTTTTTCCAAGCTCTTTCAGTGCAGCTGTTATATTTGTTTTTAGTTTGTCTCAACTTTCGTAACCGTATAATTATATGGTTCATATGGGATTGAAATGTTTGTTTTAAACTTTTTTAACATTTTTATGATAGAATCTTTTATGTGTACTACGTTTAACATTTTTTTAGAATAGTGATTCCTGTTTCTTTCCTTTAATTTAGAAAATAGCAAACCATGAGCAGTGCCGATGTTGGTAACTGTGAGAATTCGGACACGTAGCTTTTGCTTTGTATGCGTTTCGTTATGGCCTTTGATCAAGTTTGATCTTTGGTTGTTTGACCACATCATCTTCTGCTGATCGGATTCTTAAAAAAAGTAACATATTTTGAATTGCTTTTACTACTTACTTACTACCTTTTCTTTTGTATCCTAGCAGCCTATATTCTGTGTAAATATTCATAAAAGCGGTTTACTTCTTATCCTATTCTTTCAGATTTTAATACTTGGTGTTTAATGAAATTTTCAAGTCGAAACAACAACTCATAACAGAATAACTATGTCAAACTGCATACACTAATTACCAGTAAGTTTATGTCAGTGCTGATAGTTGTGCATGCCAGCAGCACAAAATGATCCAATTAAAATGCATAGCCCTATTTTTGCTGCCGGATGCATCATTTATCGCGGCCACAGACAAGATGGCTTAATTGTAGCAAAAAAGGGAAACTATATGTTGCAACAAAGGCCATTAAACTTATCACAAAAGCAATTCCGAACGGCACAAGTTTAAGCAGTCGTTCGAAGCGACTAATTTTTAGATCTGCGGGGCAATGAATAATGAATAAAAAACAAAACTTTTTAACAACGACAAAATGCGGTGCATAAATCCACATTACGGAGAGATAAGGCCGGTTTCTGCACGTTGGCTGGAATGAAAAACTCGGGAAAACTTTAATTTCGCCCGCGGAGCCTGTAAAATATTGCTTTAATCTCTGCGAAACGTGAAAAATAACGCGTCTCTTCGCCTTAGCTGAATTTAAATTACTTGTATAATCCTTTAAAGGACGAATAAAAATGCGGATGCCCTCTCGTATAAAGCAGCTTATGGTCGGGCTGCGGTCTCATATATTTTTGTCAAAAATAAAAAAGCACCCGCCCGGAACTTTATTGGATCGGGCGGGGATTCGCTACAAAAGGAACCTTCTTAAAAAATGTTTCTCTTTTGTTGGCCATGTTGAATTTACACGACGTTTACAGACCAGACTTAGTAATTTATGCTCGCAATTTGCGGTCGACAATTAACACAACTGGATAAAAAAATTATAAAATTCTTTACATGTTTACAAACCGCTGGGTTTTAAGTTTTCTTTTGTTGCGTTGAGGTGCGGACATTCCCAGCTAAACTGACACCTTTCCACATTTTAGAACTACTAATGTCAACGCTTTGTATGAATAATTTTACCTTTGCAAAAATTACACATTTAATGCATAACATGGCATAGTTAAAGCATACTCAACATCACAAACACCTTGTCCATTACTTATATTTAAATTAGGATGCTGTAAATATAAATTTGTCAGTAAAAGCGCTTTATATTGAACTATTAACCAAATTTTTACCACATTTAAGGTAGTGATGTAATGGAATTTAAAAATTCCTTCTTTGAAGGGCTAATTTTACATCGTATTTAAATTCTCTCGTTCCAGGTTTTCCGATATATACAACTAATTAAATTCTTGGTAAAAATCTGCAGTGCTTTCCATTAATTACTTTGACGTGTATTATATACCATCAACCATCTGTTCAAATTCTCATGAGATTCACTATATTATAGATTCGCGTTTAATTCCAAGAAATTAATTATCAAATTATTTACCTTCAATGTTTTCTGATTTATGATAATATTACAAAGCATCAATTTAGCCGATAATTGCATAAAATATGGAACGTAAAATACCATCGTAAATACTGCAGGAGGCCGCGCAAAGCTGAAAATAATATTTAACAACACACTTTATTTATCAGGAATTTATTAATTTCTAAAATATTAAATAAGGAACATTTGTGTGAAATTAGCTGCCTTTGCGTAATAGATGAAACAGCTGTATTAACAAGGCGGAAAACATATCAATCTTATAACATATTGGCAATAAAAAAATATAAAAGAGAACCTGCTGTGTTTAAAAATGTAAAAACGTTATTAATATTACGTTTTACTTTAATTATTTTCAAAGAGAAATGAAATAGAGAGTGTCAAATTCTTAGCGTTTATAATTCCAACATTTCGTTCCGATAAATACCAATTTCGATAATTTAGTTTCAGATTTCTTCTGACAGAAATTGTATAACTTCAACTTTAACGTCGAAGGTAAATCGCAGTAAATCGAAAGTTGATTACTAGAAGTTTTCAATAAATCGAAATGTTTTAGTAACGTTTAGCTTCTTTCATTTGTTATAGTATTCTTCATTACTAAAACAAAATTACTAAATGATATACTATTATTCTAAATTCCACTTATTTTGTTGTTTAAGAATTTGGTAATTGTATTTCCTTCTATTTATTCCCGTCAAGCAATTTAATGACCAAAAGTCAATTATCTAAGAACAAATTTATTTTTTTTGCTACTTTTAGTAATTGTAACTTTTTAAGACTGATCCATTTATATTTATAAGTAGCAAAAACCTGGTACGAACATAGTAAAGGTATTCCCAATATATAAACAGGAGCGGTAAAGATGTAGGAATGAACGTTGTCCAATTGATTTAATATTACTATCAAGAACAATTAAAGAAAAAAATAAGGACGTCAGAGTGAAAACATTTTTTGTAATGTGAAGTAATCGTTTCTTAATGGAAACAAGTATATCCACGTAGATAAAGAAAGCCAGAAAAGGAACAAGCGAGCGCGTAGCCGAGAGCATTTTAGCTTTTAGGTTCGAATCTCAGGTTGGGATGTTGGTTTTCCTTAACCACCATATAGACACCTTTGGTGCTCGTGACCTTTACTAAATTCAACGAGTTAGGTTAGCCATCTATCTAGGCCCCGCCCGAAGAGGGCTCAGATAACTACACATTATATAGTTAGTAAGAAGCTCTCGGCATATAGCTGGGGAGAAACGGCGATAGGGATAACATAAGGTGGTAGGTGCAAGCAAGACGAGGAAAGTGTCAGCAATCGAAATTAAAGATTGTGGTGAAACAACTGTACAAAAATCCAGATTACATTAAAACGGCTAGTTGGAGCAAATACCCATGTTCAAAACGTGAATCTATTTATCAGCAATGTAAAGACCATAGAGAAACTGGGAAAAACGGTTAAACAAACCAAACAAACATATTGGACCCAATTTGAACTGAAAATGGAAAAACAGGTGTAAGAAAATGCAAAGCTCCTATATATTGTAATGGTATGGTGCTTACAGCAATTCTGGTTGCATTGCAAACTTATGAATAATAAAGAAAGGTTCAAACAGGCCCAAAATTGGTATTCTATTTATTGCAACACTAAGTCACTAGTAAACATTGATAATTATATAAGACATGATTAGCAATAACTGTAATTTCATTAACAGAGGATAGTATTTGAGTGATACTGTATCGGTAGGGTTGCATTCAGCTTATTTTTAATGATTGGTGCTCGGTGCGGCAAATGCATCTAATTTATAATAACTGATAGGTTAATAGTGTAACGTCAAGACAAAATATTGAATTTACTTAAGTACAGAGTTGTTTCTAAACGTTACAAAAGTTTTATGCAGCGTTCTGTATTCATGTCATTATGCCAACAATCAATAATGCAGCTGAAGGATTACAAAGCAATGTAAGGAAGCACAGGAATGCAAAGAGCATGTCAAAAGCAAGCTGAAAATTATAGAAGACTACAATACAGTGCTAAATAACTTGTGAACCAGTGTTTATTAACTGAAGGTTTATAAGAGCAATCAAAAGTGCGGTTAAAGTTCTCCGCAATACATTTAGCAAAAACAATTTAGTATTTAAGCAAAACATTGTAAAAACTTACTTGAAACATTTGTCAACTTGTTGCTATGATACCTAGATGTTGAATTATTATTGCTTATTAGAGAAGCCAAGGCAGAAGTTGTTTATAGTATTGGCTCCCAGTTTTGATTTGAATTCCCACATTAAAAGTTTATAATTTGTGCCAGTTGTTGGATTTTATTTATTCGCTAGTGTGTAGTTGTGCATAATTTCATAAAGTTCCAAAGTGCAGTTCCAGAGGAAATTGATCCTGAAGCTTCGCCCATTTGTGTTTGACTTCGTAGCGATATTTTGGGAAGTTATGTTGCTGCTGCAAGCAGATAGCAGTATGAAAAGTATAGAGGGTCCCTTATTTGCGGCATACAACAGGGCAGCAGAAATTAAAGGCGTTCCAGTAGCCCGGTATGAGGCTGGCGTCCTTTAAAAACGTGATCCGGGTCCGCGGTCAATCTTTGAAGTCCGATTCGAGAATGCTGCACCTAGGGAAGACAGCTTTCGTGGTCCAGAAGCAGGTGACGACCGCAGCAGGCGTTCGAGAAGGAAATTACAAGCTTAGCGTCACTTGGTTTTGCAGTGGACGGACATGGATTCGTAAAGCAGAAAATAAAACAGTTGCCAGTTAGCGTCACCGATGACGTAGAAGGAAAATAAATACCTACAGGTTAGCTAAACAACTTGATTGGTTAAATTGCATTGTTATTGTTTACCTAAGGCGTATTTATTAATTGTTGGTCGATTTGTCTTCAAATTACGCTGGAGTTTTGTCTGTTTGATCAGCTCTGTATTCCGTCAATCTTTGAGATTAACTGTCACTCGAATAAAAGTGAGCATTTGCTATACTAGGATAAATGTTATACTGTGTTACAACCCAACACATTGGTATTGGAGTTTTCAAAAGCTAGCCAACGCATTAATTTGATTTAGTTGCCAATAATTAAAATGTAGGGAGCAACATTCCATTTATTATTGCAAATAATTAAACAAATCATAGTTTTTAATTAACCCGAAGAAAGGCAATCATTCAGATTAAAACTGTATAGAAATTGTGGCAATACTTATTTTATTTGTTCCAATTTATGTGATTATAACATACTTACTCCCCAACAAATTGTACAAGAAAATAACATTATTAAAAGGCTGTCGTTGTTGTACCACATGTTACTCTGCACGGTTAGTTGGAAAACGAAAAACTGTTTCTGTGTTGTTAGCAAACTTGCAACTGTTTAGAATAAAATTCAATAAGACTACTCAACATAAGCACGCTAGAACAACTCATCAATTTTGTAAAATTTGATTGAATTTACTTTTTCATTTCACGCTAGTGCGTTCCCAGTTGGAGTATTGTGCTACTATATGGAATCTTCCTTTTACGTTGTCCACACCGCCCATCCTTCCTTACAGGCTAGGATGGGCGGTGTGGATTACTTGTTGTAAACAATGCAATCATCAACATGTCGACGATGAAGTCAATGTAGACAACTTTTGCCATGTAGACAATTTAGGCAATAACAATATTAATTCTATACTTGTAAATTTAATCTTTCTCATCTTCATTTAAATTGTATTGGAAGCTTTATTGATATTTCCTTTCTTGTTTTTTTAATATTCTCTTTCTTACTCAAGCATTCTATTTTGTTGTTCATGTTATCTCATTGCTGTTATATACAGATTGTCCGAAATCCGTTTTGAACATAGGAAATGAATGAGTGCGACAAGGAAGACATAAACAAAATGAGTAGCAGGACAAAGATAAAACGTAATCATGGCTAGGTAAATTAAAATTAAGTCAATGAAACAAAAACACTTCTGTCAAATATTCTATCTGTCATCAAGAGTGTAAAGTGAGGTTTAAATAATTAAAATAATTATGTGAATAGTAAACAATAGTACATTTAAACCTCACTTTATACTCTTAACAACAGCTAAAATATTTGACAGAAGTGTTTGTTTGTTTCATTGACTTAATTTTAGTTTAAAAATTTAGCTAGCCATGATTACGTTCTGTCTTTGTCCTGCCACTCATTTTGTTTATGTTTTCCTTGTCGCACTCATTAATTTCCTATGTTCAAAACGGATTTCGGACAACCTGTATAATTATGGCCCCATCCGTATATAAAAAGGTCGTTATTTTTATGGCATTTAAAGACTGCACCTCGTGTAGTACTAGATTATTTTCTCTCTCAGGAGAGCTTACTGTTGGTATTGTAATATTGACAATGGCAGTTGGTTACTTGTTCCAGTTGTTGTTTCTACTTGTGAAAGCGTTCGTTTCTCTGAAACATTGAATTTATACGCACATTCGCATCGTCATCATCTTCTTGATCACGATTACCATTTGGCTGGCGCCTACTCATATTTTCCAACAGATATCACATAAAAACAGCATCAAAATGGGTATCACAGCAGAATAAACAATAATACATAACCTCAAAATTTGAGTTTAGTCCACGTCGTCTACATTGTCTACATTGCCAGCGGGTATATTTATTATATACATATTGACGACGCGTAGACGCCCATTCCTGGTCACAGGATGAGTGATTGCAAACGGTACAAATGTGACTTGACGACACGTTAGCTACTTCTTCTGTTCGACGTACCTACACAGCTTGATCTGATGAATCTTTACGAGATATTTAATATCCTTGTTGACTCATCATGTTTATTGCGACTGATAAATCTAAGAATATCCTCACGGAATACTCGATACAGCAACTTATTCCCTCTTCGTCAGAGATCCCATTAGAAGAACTTATATCGTGTGTCCCAAAAAAAAACAAAACTCATTTGCAGCCATGCCATGATCAAATTGAAGTTTTCCGTCACTTGAGATATACGCATTGATGCAAATAAACTACTACGTCAGAGAGAACTAAATTACATCTTGACCTTGAATTATTTTCCTAAAAATATACAAAACACTTAACAAAAACAATTGTTATTGACCGTTATGATTATTACACTCGTTTTTGTTGTGTACATGCCATCTTATTTTCATTTTTATCTGTTACAGTGACAGATGTTTTCATAACCACATTCCAATATGACATTCACCTCTTTCCAAGGCCTACCCTAAATGAGTTTTTTTTAACACACGACATAATGAGAAGCTGCACGATGTAGATGCTAGACTCGGACACCGAATTTTCTCAATTGCCGAAATTAATTTGGCCAACGCTGCAATTGAGCAAATTAATTCGGTAATTGGGCGAATTTAGGTTTTGCGCAGTTTCCGGACTGAGCAATCTATTTCGGCATCTGAGTCTAACATAGGCGCATTTTCCGACTCTTGGCATACTCTTAAAGACAAAGTTATCCTTGATTATGTCAGATTAAATTTGCTAGTATCACCCAAATTTGCAAAATATATCTCTAATTAGTGAAAAATAGTTTAGGATGCAGGTGAATTTTATTTTCAATTACGATTTTTCGGTTAATAATGTATGTATCTGTGTTTTTTTCAATAAATTAATTTAAAAAAGAGGTTACCGATAAATCTTGGAACAATAATTTAAGTACAGTTAGATAGGTTCCTGAACAGCAAAAAGTACGTAGGATTCGATTTTCAACAGATTTTCAAAGAAATTAATAAGAAAGTATATATAGAGTTTGGCAGAATAATGCTACCATTTTTAAGTGGTTTCAAGAGGCAAAGAAAGACATAATAGAAATAGGGATAAGGGATTGGAGAGACAGAGCTAAGGACAGAAAGAAATGGAAAGAAATAGTTAAAAAGATAGAAGCCAAGGACCTTCATGGCCTGTAGCGCTAAAATATATATATATATATAAGTTTTGACAGGATGCAATGATCTTGCAGATCAAGAATGTATTAGAATCTACATACCTTTGGAGTTGGCATGTCAATAGTGACAGTCAACAAAAATAGATCGCTGGACTTTCCGAGCAAAGTTTGTGTGGTCGAGCAATTTGCAAGATTGGCACTGTAGTAAAACGTACGCTTTGGTTGGGAATTTAGGGACATCAGAGATAGAGTGGGATCCACCATATCGACTAACCATTCGCAGATGGGTTGGAAAATTTCAAAAAGACAGTTTTGTTCGAAACAAAAAAGGAACCGTTCTGGAAGATCTGGTGTAACTGAAGAAAATGAATGACTAAGAATTGCATTTTAGCAACGTCCTAAACGTTCGACAAAACGGCACCCCGTAACGCTCATCATGCATGAAGTCTTCCAAGAGTTTTGCACTTGCACTTAAAATTCTACCCGTATAAGATGTAAGTTGTTCAAGAACTGTATACATGTCATAAAAAAAATCGACTGAAATGTTACCAGAATATCTTTAATGCGATTCGCAACTGTCCTGGTTTTCCTGATTATGGAGTCTAACTAAGCCAATTTTCTTTTATCGAGGTTTGCCAATAAGCAAAATCATCTTACTGGTTCTACACAAATCCTAAAAAAGTATAAAAAACCATTGGTGCGCTGTTGGATCAATGGAAAGCATCGGATCTTATTTCCTTGAAGATGCTCACGCTCGATTACTAACTGTAAATTCAAAGCGTTACGTAGAGATCCAACCCAATCATTGGCCAATTCGACCTACCTGTGCTGACGTCACGCTGGAGAGTTGAGACCTTATTCTTCAGCTGGTAATGCTACCGTCGTCGTTATAAACTCTTTGTGAGGTGTTCGCTGGACGTTCGATTTCGTGCTTCGGCTATATTTCCTAGTCATCGCGGAGTCCCGATTTGGCATCCCTAGATTTTTTTCTATGAGGCTACTTGAAAGACATTTTTGTCCATATCTTTTAGCAATGTAGACGAATGCGAAAAAAATTTATTCATTCCTAACATGATGATATACCCGAGGAAATTCTACCTAAAGTCATGACAAATGTTAGTGAACGATTTCAGGATTTTATTGTAGAAAATAGTGGTAATTTGACAGATATTTATAATATTTTAGGATATTAAATGATATTTATGTCATAAAATTCAAATGTCTATAGAACAACTTGTAATAAGAATGAAGAGTATATTCCATTTAGTTTACAAGTTACGGTTTCTTGAAGATAGTAACATTATTCTGCCGAACCCTGTATTTGTGCAATCGAATTAAAAAAAAAAATCGATAGTGCGCCAAGGAATAAAATGTGGGAGGTTTTAAAGAGACTATTGGTTAGCATTAATTCAATCCATACAAAATGTGTAACAACTATAGGTTTAAGTACATCAGAATTTAAAACCGTCATGGAGTAAGCCAGAAACGAATACTCCAACTGTTACTGTTTGCTGTCAGAATCGAAACTGTGATAACGAAACCAGTCGAAATAAACGAATTCTTGTATGCAGAACATTGAATGTTAGTTGCAAATACATGTAAATATCTAATAAACGTAGTGAAGGCGTGTGATAAGGCGCTAAATAAATTCAGCAGCAAGTTTAATATTAATAAAATGAAGTTAATACTTATGTCTAAAAGTGCAAAAGGACTAGAATTAGTAATGTAAAAGAAACTTAGAGAGTGGAGTGAATAGCAGAACCAGTTTAGATATTAAAAATAAGTCAAGCGAAATAGGGGTTACCAGGCGAACTAAAATTAATATGTTTAAAGTATGAAAGCTGGGTGTCAACTAGCAATCTAAAATCAAAACTTTGTGTAAAATAAAAGAGCAAAAAAAAACGGCAAGAGTTGGGAGTATGGATGAAGTACAGAGTCAAGAAATTCTAAACACTTTACAGTTAGAACCACTACACATTACGTAGAAAAACGATAATTCGGCCGAGTTATCACGTTTAAAGAGAACTGGGTCGTTAGAAACATCTGGGAAATCAACGGGTGTTAATTTCGAAAAACCAAGAAATATTAAGAATGGAGATGTAATTAGAATCCTGTAGAAGAAAGGCAACAATTGAATGCAAGCGAAAACTAGAGCTAAAGACCATAAAACCTGGAAATCGTTCTGTAATAATTAACTCAGACAGTTGTATGTAGAAAATGGTCAAATAAGAAGCATATAATAAAATTTCCATTTAGATATTTGCATGGCACGTTCTAAATAGCAAAAATTAATTTTCCAATAACAAACCTCAGCTGTGTGTTTTTTAATCATTCAAAATTTCAAACGTGTCTATTGTTGTAGTCTTTGTTAGCTATAATATCCTCAATATCTTCAAATATCGCACCGCTACGAGAGTATATTCGAGGGTCCGCCAGCGAGACTCAGTGAAGACGATGTGCAGTTCTTTAAATGATGTAATTACTAAATAACAAATATGAATTCAATAATCGCAACAGACAATAGCACAATATTTGAAACGCAGACTGCTACAGTAACGAAATCAGGCGATAAATGACATAAACTGTGCATTTTTATTAAGCAAACGTTATATATAGCAAACAACACAATGGTTCTTCACGACGTTACTTGCCCGAAAGGTGCTCCCCTAAATGGAAATACTGTACTAGTAACTAACACAATTAAACGTGAAATCCGTCAAACAAGTAAGACGTCAATTACAGACTGCGAGAAGCTTTGATTACTCTACATTAATACACCTAGAGCTTGTAGTACAAATATTATTACCCCAGTGTTCATTAGGCCGTAAGGTACTTACCTGAGAGATTCGGGCTTCTGCATTGGTTGAATTAATAACCTCCATGCGGGCTCTTACAGCAATGCTGCTGCAGGAATAGAGGTGGTAGAGATCACCAGTGGATCACCCAGGTGACGTTGCCCAAAATCAAATTATGCTTCCAGGACGGAAGGAGTGCACGTCCTCCCAAAGTAAGGGGACTGGACCGAGCTCCAAAATTCCAGAGTAAAGAACAGCTATGAATGCTAGACGAAATTAGACAAAATGCATTATATTACCAAAATTGAAGATGAAGTAACGCCACCAGTAAGGCCACCTACAAACAAAAGAAGGAACGCTCTTCAGGGCGCAACAAGATGTTTCTTATCTCAAACTGCCGAAAAAAAGATGCCTGCACCATAATATAAGCTATTAAAATACACGAGAGCTGTCAGAAAAAGCTCCGCGATGTTTTCCGGTAAGGCAGATTACAGATATCGGCTTAATATGCGAGCGGCCTGTTAGGCTACGTTCATGCGAATAAAGAAATGTTTACATGACTAATATTTATGGAACAAAATAAATTCTAACGCTAAATACGCTTTTTACTCGCAGCACCCTTTGTAAATACCAAAAGTAAGTTTTTAATAACATATTACTTGACTTGCGTGTTTTTTATCATTTTGATAATAGTAAATTTACATTCTCTATTCTTCTCGAGAGTTTTCATTTGCAATCTTGAGTCTCTTTCACATTTCGTTGTCGAAAAGTATACAAAAGTTGTGTATTTCTTTGAATTTTTATTCTCTTTACTTGAAGCGTCTTAAACCGCATTATTTACGCTCCCAATAGCAACTTAGCTGTTTATTTTTCGAAATTTTTAGAACCACAAAAAGTCAATGTTTTGTCCATAATTTCGGAACCAAAATGCAAGCTTTGCTAAGTCAAAACGAATGGAATAGCCTAAATGATCGAATATGTATGCAGGTAGTATAAAGACAATGTATTCCATTGAAAGAATAATTATAGTTTGAAATTACAAATATTTTAAAGTTAGATAAGGAAGACAGAAGAAACGAAATATCAAAAGATCACTGAAAGAAATTAATAAACAGATCCAGATAACCTATTTATTTTTTGTGGAGGAGAAAAAGACAAAGTTTGTCAGATAAAATTTTAATGTTTAAAAGAAAAGCGAAGGAAATTTACTAATTATGAAAATAAAGATTTTTTGCCTAACTAAAAAGTGTGCTTAATTTAAAGAGTGGCTGTATAAATTAAATGGTAAAATGAATAAACTTCTCAGCATATTCCCAAGAATTAATGCGAAACTGGAGCAGTAAATATATAGGATCATTCAATTTAACAGTTACAGGAGACTAAGAAGGAGACATTTCTAAGAAATGATACTTAATTTTATGACGATGATGTATCTGGAGATGTTTCGCTTCGGGCTGACAAACTTGCATTAAAAAACGTAGATTTAGCGTTTTCTATAGCTTTGAGAGCAAAATTTAACAATTGAGTGATAGATTCTCAATATGAAAACGAAAGCGATCGTTTATAAATTTACAGGTAATATTTTAATGCATTTCGAACATATTGATTGCATGAAATTCTGTGTTTATTAAACTTTTCAAAATACGACAGCACATATACAACTTTGAAGCATGTATTTGCTTGTAGTAATACTTCACAGAAGGAATGACTGTAGCTTTCTGCATTTCAGCTGAAATACAGAAAATAAAGGCTCACTTTGTCAGGCAAATGCATTTGCTGCTGCTGCATTTATAAATTCCTGAGAGAAAGATGCTATCTGTAATTATTAATTAAAACTGCAGGTGATAAGCGTAAACCTAATTTACCAGCAATGGCTTTGCGAGTTTCAACAAAACGCGTAACTGCTCACCGCTGAATGAAAGTAATTTGTTAGAAGACCGTATTGACTAAGAGACGACAAATTGGAAAAATTAATTTCCGCTTATAATTGAATCGTGTGAGCAAATAGCATAAACAGTCTTTGGTGTGGGCGACAACGTCGAATTCCACCCAACCGGACTACATACGATTTGGGATAAATAATATAAGTAGGAAAGGATATGCCCTAACTCTAAATTTTTTTATACAAAACACGACAGATATTAATAACCTATAACTACACTGCATTCTATAACGATATATTGGATCGTGGCTCCATAAAGATTATAATTTGTGGTAGTTGAATTGTCTGTTTTTCTATTTGCTGTTGGTGGTTCTAGAGTAAGTTATTAAAAATTGGAAACCTGGCTGGTTATTGAATTATTAAATCAAGTCATAGCAACGATAAAATGGCCATATTCAGCACAAATTGATTTTCCGAAATTCTTTTAGTTTAATTTAAATTCGTTGTATTCTTTACAAAAAAAAAAAATAGATGAATGTATTGGGTACCTACAAATCTAAATTACATGACTATTTATTGGTCACCACATTTTAATAAATTAGGATTTGAATGTTTATTCTTTTAAATTTAATGTTTTGACAATATTTGCATACTAGTTGCAAATGTTAAAATAATGTCTTGGCTTATTTATCTTACATAAGGAATTTGATGATACTGCATGATCTACAATAAGATATTTTTTGTTTTTCAAAATTTTTCTTTAGACCTCTAGACTGGTTTTGATCCGTCCCGTCTTTTACAACTTTTTGCATAAGTTCACACCCAATACTTACTCGAAATTTTCGACGATTATGGTCGTGAGTCGGATAAATGGCTCTTATAGCTACTAAAGAGAAACAAAATGGGCGCCAGTTGCCGTCCAGCGACAACGATGACCTCAATCTAATCAGCAATCTAAACATACCTCACCGTTGAAGGCCTCTCTCTGTTACACAATCCTCATCTAAAAAGAAACGAGAAGGTATCAATAGATCAAATAAGAGAAAATACCGGAATTAAAATTGAAGTAGCAATAAGGCTTTAATAAAAATATACAGCCAAGCGCGTATGAGAATTTGCGCAGATACAATACTAAAATTAAGATATCAACGGTAAAATACAAAGCAGATTTTAATAGCAATTAAATGGAACCATAGCTAAAAATATTACATTAAAATTGACATTACACGAGTAGCGCTACGTTTTCTATATTATAGTTAAACAACTAATATATAAAAATTTAACTGCGTAGGTACGTGAAACAAAAAAGTCAATTCAATCATTGAATTATCAATGTATGCGTTGTTCCAATAAATTCATTATAGTGCATAATATGTGGGAAATATTCTGGCAAAAAGAATTGATTACTTAGGCACCGCAATTCCACAATGAAATTACACTAATTTAGTTGCAGTTTCATTAACCGCAAAAAGCTTATTCGTAAGGTGTTACGAACCGCTTGTCGCAGAAGCCTCCCGAGAACGGGTGCATTTAAATTAATTAAAGTATTAAGAAATTGCTAGGCTCTGAATTTAAACGCGTAAGAGTCCTAACTAGAACGGAGTACTAAACTTTCAAAATACTTACAAATTTGCCGATATAAAAATACACAACGTACTTCACATACAGGCGCTTAAAGTAACCTAATACCAAGGATACAGCATTGTTATCGACTATTTAACGTGTTTTTTACGTTTGGTTGCCAAGCAGACGTCTTTTGAACGTCATGCTATTACACAACTTTTATCGATATGTTAACGCTGTAACGTCGTTGAATCTTTTACAGAAAATTTACGTGCTTTGTACGTTAACGACGTTTGATTAAAGTTACTGTTTAATTAAGTGTTAACGTTATAAGCACGTTACGTTTCAACCACAACTTCAACTTGTTTTACGTTGAAACGACATTTTAATGGATACAAAGTTGATATTTCATTTAGGTCAAGTCTTAACTACAGAAGAACGATACTTTTCTTCTGAATAATCTTTATTGTGTTCAGCCCAACTGAATAAAATGGGGACTATGTTTTACAAACAGAATCTCGAAACTGATCGGGTAACTGCTTCAACACTATGTAGTTCCACCCAAAATCAACAGCATGGGACGTACTATCTACCATGTATTTCTGTAGGAAATTCTGCTGCTTATGTCAAACTGAAATAATAAACACACAAAGTTGTGACTCACAGATTTTCCGATTTTATCAGCAACACAAATGACGACCTGAACAGTGAATCCAGATCTTCAGACAATGTTAGAAAACTTTTTGTCAGCATACTGTAGCATTCCACTGTGATGTGGTAGCATAACGCGTTTCAATTGGTCGGCACTATCATGTGAGCAATGATCATACGTGTGTTAGGCGCTCTGAATACACGCGTTGAAGAAGAGTGCAACTTACATGCTTTTGTGAACGTCATTTCAACGTTTAACATTAAGCGCCAATCTAAAATATACTTAAAATCAACTACATAAAAACGTAATGCAAAAACGTTATTATCACGTTGTTGTACCCATGTTATATCGACGTTAAAAGTCGACTACGAATCTAAACGGTGTTCTATATTAAAAAAGTAAAGTATTTCTGTTTCTATAAACGTAAAATCTATGTTTTAGATTAACAGCTGGTGTAAAAAGCTCTTAATGTCAACGATATATCAGCGTCGTATAAACACGGTCAATAAATGTCATAGCCAACACGTTTAATAAACGGAATAATATCGTAAACAGCATTACTAAAAAATTAATGTTTATTTCACGTTGAAAAAATGATTTTGACTATTGAACTAAAATTTAACGTTTCATTTTTAATGAATATCATTTTTTAACTATGTAAACATCTTTTTGAGGTAGGGTACCTGCTGGGTAGCATTAATTAGTTGTAAACGTTTCTCAACGAATTTGAAGATCAGGCAGCGTCCACAGCGGACATTAAAGTCACTTGGTTCGATTCGATATTGTTAGTATTACCGATTTTTCTCACTTATAGCTCCTTTGTTATTGCATCTTCAAGTTGTCCTGGGTCTTTTTTTCTGTTTTCTGGGGTGCCGATTCTCATGTTGCTTTCGACAATTGATTTTCCTCCACGCGCATAATGTCGTTCTTCCACTTCTTCCATTATTGTTTCTTCTCGACAGATTACTTGATTTATTGTTCTCTTGGGGACTATTTTTATTCTTCATGTAGTACTGTACTTTAAACTATTATGTTGTAAATGTTCTATCTCCTTCCCTGCTTTTTCGTTAATGTTCATGAACGGTTTTGTTTGTTCATGTTCCGGTTTAATTTTTATCTCATATTCCAGATCATCCTTACCATGTGCCAAGAGGACCCAGTAATAAGCCAGTTATAGAACATACATACTCGTAGTCGGTTCTACGGCGGTACTCCTATTCCTACAAATTTTTTCCACATTTTAGGAACATACTCGATACTAAATTTTTGTGTTGCCAACATTTTTTTTTATTATTTGTGCCCTTAACCTGTACTTACTATAGAAACAACAATCACGCACTTTATTTAGGCAAACACTATTTGTAATATTCAACGGTACCTTTATTTTTATTAGTTGATAGCCAAAAACATGTTATACGAGATTCCATAGTTACGTGCTTTCTTGGAACAGGCTTAAAACATAGTAAGACTCGGCACTTCGAGTTTCGCTTTTTAAATTTCTCCTGACCTGTTTTAAGGCACTTACCGATCTTGTAACGTAATACACTATTACGGCATTGGTAAGATACAGCACTCACTTATTTTATTTGATTTTGACAAGGGTGTTACTAACGTTGGTAGTATATTGCTCCCCACCGTTTGACAACCCGTATATTATTATTATATGGCGGTTGCCACATATTTTTTTAATATCATCTCTCGTTGAGACGACTAAATGTAGGTGTTACCGTAATCCCCCCCATAATACCCACGTTCTTTGTGTAGTCATGTTAACTATCCTATTGTCCGTTTCTAGGGTATTTGCTTATTCATTTGTTAAATAGTGTTACTATCGTTTTCTTCAATTTTGTGTACCTCCATTTCTGTTATTGTATTTCCGATACATGCTCCTTTGTTATTATTCATTCTCTTGACCTTCTATATTGTGCTGTTGTGGTATCAGATATTACTCTATTTTCTGTTAGAAGTTTCTTCTTCCCATATTCTTCCCGATATTAGTACCAAATTTGTACTTTTTCTCAACGATCTTGCAATTTATAAACTTCCAGAGTTAGTTACATCATATTCCCCCTATGTACATTTCAATGTCTCTACATTTCATACGTCACCTTTTTTTCTTTCCTACTCAAACCTTTCAACTGTAAGTTCATTTCATTATTGAATCTCGTTTGTTTATATCTGTTTCGTTGTTTATCCATTTCAAATAATGTGTTTTATTACTTTAATTACGTCCTCTATTTCTTTGGGCCACTAAAACTGTCTACTAATGCTTTTATTGTCCGTAAGCCACAAAGAGTCGTATACGACATACTTGTATTCTTATTTTTTTTTAATTAAATACATCCTGGCTTTTAATGGTCTGAAAGGTCCGGAAAATACTCTAAATAACATATGACGAAATGCAAACGAAATCAAGCTTGGATTAGACAAAAATAATCCATGTGCTCTATTATGTATGCTGTAACCTCTTTTACCTACCGGTGTAGAGGTTAGTGCATTGTACGCTAGCACCTGGAGGTACAGTGCTCAACTTGTCCCGGTTTCGGGTTACAAAGTTGGAGCGCGCCTTTTGAGCTTGCGTAGCAATCACTACGTTAGGTGTGTGTGTTGGTGATGTATTGACCCTGTTGTTCTATCTCTTAGGTCTGTGGCTCTGAGTAGGGCACAGTTACTTTGGTGCCCAACTGTGAATGGTCTCACCGAACCCGATAAATACCGCCAAGACTGCGGAAAAATTCCGCCCCTCGTGGGATTCGAATCAAAAACTTGCTTAATGTAAGCCTAACGCTCTACCAACTGCGCTATTCGGCTTCTCTACTTTTTATGTATTAAATTTAAATATAACAGTTATTATAATAGTGGAAGTATCAAGTTGTTTCAATTATCAAATTTTAAATTACACATGTTTAATCAAGAACAAAAGGTACTTATAATCTAAAATTATTTTCGAAATGGAGAAAGCAGAGTAGTATAAAAGTTTAGAAAAACAGGTAGTGTTAACTGTAAGCAAAATATCAAATAAAGGCGAGTTAGAACTGCAGAAAATGTTAAGCAAGTTAGAATTACGAGTGTAATGCAACAAGAATGCATACGTCGGTTATAAGATTGTATCAACAAGTAAAATTAAGTGATGGCAGTTGTCGTAACATTCCCAAAAACGATTTGGGAATGCATCCATACAAATCACAAGTGTATCAAGAGCTACTCTCTCCAGAAAAAAAGATTTAACGGCCATTGATTTTTAAATCATCTCAACAATGATCTTTTTGACAAAAAAAAATGTAAGCATAAATTGTGGATTTATCTTATTGGCCTAGTGAATTCCCAGAATATGTGTTTATGAAGCAGTAATCATCCTTATTATTTGGGTTGCGATGTCCAAAAGAAGAATTATTGTGCCAATTTGCTGTACTTTGAATGAAGAAAGATATCAGAATATTACTCATGAATCATTTATTAATCTGTTACACGACGACCAAATGCAGAAGGGCTACTACCAACAAGATGAAGCAAGACAATATGCCCAAACAACATTCAATTATTTGACACAATTTTATAATGGTAGGTTTATTAGCAAAGAGCTTTCACCACCACGTTCGTGTGACTTGACATGAGTAGATATTTTCCTGCTTCTACATTTAAAAAACGTTGTTTTTAAAACTCCAGTACGTACTTTGGATGATTTAAAAGAGATAATTACTGCAGAATCTGAACGTCTGATGCACGTGTTCTGCAACGAGTTTTTGAGAATACGAACTGGAGAGTAAATTTATGTTTAAATTGCAATGGTTCAGCGGTGCTTATAACTTAATTATTGATGTAACAGATGAAAATTGATTTAGCGTTGGTTTTTAAGTTACTTTTCAAATGTGGCAGTCCGTGAAAGTTATGCAAAGTTTAGGTTATGTTTGCGTATTTTATTCTAGAAGATCAACACAATGCGAATTAATAATCGACATATGTTTCAATTTTCAAAGCCAAGCTTGATTTCACTTTCGTTTGCTCACTTGTTATATTTCTCGTACATATACTATAGCTACTACATTACTGTACTCCAAATTGAACTATTACATTACTGCTCTATAGTTTCATTTCGATAAAAGCCTTAACTTGAATTACCTATAAAATCTACCTGCACTTGAACCACGATTCAGCAAATGGATAATAGGTTTAAGTGCTCACGACAGTGAATACGGCGCTACTTATTAGCAGTAACCACATGGCAAATTCGACGCAGCTATTCAAATCCAGTTCGATTAATAAAACCTACACCATCTCTAATTGAAAGCTACATATAGGTATTAGAGGAGAATAGAGTTCTTAAAATTGATCTGCTTATATTGTTTTAGTTATTTACACTGTGTAAGCCTGTTTTCATGTATGCACTCATATTGGAATGTAGGATGCGTGATAAGCTGGGTTATGTTGTAAAAATGTATCAGTTGTGCATCGAATCGTATGGGTGTTTGTTCGTCAAATATAGTGCAGCTGCTTATTATAGCTTATTAATGTCGAGGGTTTACAATGTACCTGAAAGCTTTTTTGTAACTCTTTGCAATTTGAAACTACACAGAAGATGCTTTCCACAACTTGGTGCAGTAAAATGTGTGACAGAAATGAATATCTTAGCTTTTAAAGTAAAATCGTACAATTATTGAATAACATACGATATGGAAATGTTCTCGAAACAGATCTTCAAATACATTTTTAATATTTTATGTTTATAAGAACCTATTGCCAAACACTACAATTTAAAATAAATATGTTTGTATATTTGCGTAAATCGATTGTACATGCTAAAAATGTTTTTCTACAAAGCTGTGCAGTAAGTTACGTGCTACAATGAATAGAAGTTGAATTTAGCTATATCCTATCCTGATCAGTAATGACATGTATTTTCGTTTATTCCGAATTAAAAACATTTATACTTATTATATTTACTATAGTATTTAATATGCTCCTGTATTTTATTAAAATTGAAATAAAAATGCTCAAATGATCATTTAAAGAGTTGTTTACATCATTATCGCTTATAATGTTGAACAATGTAAATTACAACAGAGCAATAATAATTTTATTAAGAATTCTTCTTAATGCTTTTAGAATATTTTACAGTTTAAAGTTAGTAATATAGAAAATTATTTCAAAAGTAATTCGATGAGAATCTCTCTTTCTTTCATAAGACCTTTGATAATGATAGTATAAATAAAAGTTTGAAGTGATATGGTAAGAAGTAAAAGATTTTAACTTAATTAGTAGGTATCTATACACTTGGGGTCGTGATATTTCCAGAGGTTTTATAATCATCTACGATTTCAGGTAATCGTCTAATGCAAAACTGCAGTACAGTGTACAAAAATATACTCCTCTCGCTAGATTGCTTGTCTTGGCTATCGCCTCGGCCGTCAATTGCAGACATCGTTCATAAAAAGCAAATTCTTCGGCCTAGACTCATAAATAACTATAATAAATGTACACAAATTTTGGTTACTAAGCAGCCACGGATACAATATATTATATTCTATAAAAGCAGAAATTTTAATTAGGTCTAAAGCCACTTTTATAAACAATATCGAAGGATGTCAAAATTCAATAATAGGTTTAGTCGTAACAACGACAATTAAGTACAAAAAGACATTAATAACTTCGAGAGACATAAATGACATTGAGTTTGTGAATTGAATGCAAAACAAAATCAGAAAATACATTATTGGCGTGATTGTTAATATAATAATTCGATGTACAAATAGTACGCGGGCCATGTGAACAGAAATGTGTGCGTACGGTACCGATCGAGGGAAGTAATAAAGACTTTGAATGAAAAACCTCAATCAACGCTGAAGTAAAACAATAAATTGAACTGATTCGAGAATATGGCCGTCCAAAAGGTCTTGTCGTATACAAATAATAATACCGAGTAACGCATACTACTATACACTGTGTTTGACGCTATATATGGAACCTAGAGAAACACATCGCATCGATGAATGTGCGGGATCTGTCTCTTTTCGTGAATAAAATGGATTCATTTACATTGTCTACTCAAGTTATCTATAGACTTAAATACCCAATTTGGGTTATATCGTAATTCATAATTTGCTTTCACTTACAGTGCAGGTTTATTTTTACTTATAACAAAAATTTCCGACATGTAATTGCTTTAGGAGAGCTTGATATTCTGAGATTTCCTACTTATTTAGCAGTCATAATCACAACTGCCTTGGAAAAAAGTTCCTGCTTTAAAGTTTTATATTGTCAACGCAGCAATTTTGTGTTAACTTCAACAGATTAATTATATTATTAATAAATTATTATTACTAAAATTATATTTGTTAATAACAGCTGTTTGTTAGGTATATATATAGTTCAGGAAAATTAGTCAGCTAATTATTTTCTTATACTAATATTGTTGACGTTTCGTCAGCTCAGCTGACTTCCTCAGAAGATACACAACACTTTGAAATACAATATAGGTACTAAAAGGAAAATGAGATTAAGGTTAGATCACTTAAACAATGCATATTTACTCTTACCTTATGTAATGTCGATTGCAATTTTGATATAGTGAGTTTATACAATGTTCTAGGTTAATAATTCTTACAATATAGTTTGAAAAGAATATTTAAAAATGATTTCGTAGATGTCAGATGTCAAAATTTGAAATTTAAATTTTCTTATTTTAAACGTATAACTTGATACAAAAATTTTTATTGTAAAAGATATCTTGATATGAAGTGTAATTTAAATGATATAGTTTTTTTTGTTCTGTGTTAATTATAGAAGAAAATTTTAGAGAAGATTATAGTAAATGGAATGAAGATTTTCTATGTCGGTTTTGTAATTAATAGAATTTGTTTTTTTTTATTTCAATCATTTCATATATAAAGCGTTTTTGTAAAATATTTTCTTTTTGCAATATTTTAGGTGAGTTAAAATTAAAATTATGATAATTATCAACTGCATGATCAGAGAGGGCAGTATTTGGTTTATTTGGGTTTAAAATTTTTGTTTTTATAGAATTTTTATGTTGAGTTAATCTTTTTTTTAGATTTTGTTTTGTTTGTCTTATGTATTTTGCATTGCAATTATTACAATTAATTTGGTAAACAGTTGACAAGCCACAACTATATGATTTAAGCAAATGCACCAATATACGCCACAAAAACGTATAGAAATAGTGAAAATTCACTAAAAATATGGTAAACATATGCGAAGACGTATTATTTCGCAAAAGAGAGACATTAATAATTGACTATTGAGTTCATCTGTCATCTGTCAAAAGTGGACCAATGAAAACGACAGATTTTGCATGTCATAGCTAACCAAAATAAATTGTAGTGACTATTGTACTAGTACCAAATTGCAGCGACTATTGTACTAGTACTCAGGTGACTATTTTGAACAAATTAAAATATTTATTGAAGATGTTTACACAAATTGTATTTTAACATGTGTAACTAAATGTTGAGTCTTTTTAATTTGAAAAATGGGTTTGGTTCACTGAATAGTCCTCCGAATACTATTCGCAGTCAAAGTTAGGTAGACTATTTTTGGGGTGGTATCAATCATGTTCATTGCTCCGCAACTCGTCCTATTTATACCCACACTCAATGGACCTTCGCGACACCTACTACCCCAAAAATAATCGACATAACTTTGAGTACTTATAGTATTATAAGTGATTATTGGCCGACCGGATGGTGCAATCTGATACCACTTAACGTGTTTTCTTTGAGATTGTGTGAAGACAAAGTCTATGCCAATAATCCAATAGTTAAAGTTGTTGATTATATCATTAACTATAATTAAAATCAATTTTTGAGAAAGAAGTAAAAATTACTCGTTCTTTAAATTTTAGTTCGAAGTTGTTGGTTTTTATTGTGGCTGAAAGGTTTGAAGAAGTTTTATTCACTTCGGCACTACTTGCTTTCGGCTTCGACCATTTTCACAAGTTTCAATTTTTTGTGGCAACCACTCCGTCAATCACGACCAACTCAAAATCACATTAAAGGTTTCATGAAACTACACAACATTTGTTAAGATACATGCAGAGCATGGCTCGGAGTGGATGTAATCCAGTACCTAACTCAAGAACGACATAAGCTATCAGGATGATTTTTGCTGTACTTTGTGTGGAATATTAGCTCAAGGGACCGAAAAGTTTTTGGAAAAATTGGTCTATTTTACTTTATATGTATTTGTCAAGTTATATTCGCGTTACCAGTAATAGACGTTCAGCGGTCACGTAACTATGTTGTCAGGGCGGTGTTGTGGCACACTCGTGAACTGCCGATCCTGAGATCGCGAGAGTGAATCTCGGTCCGAGATAGATTTTTTAAGTTACCGAAAGATGGTGATGCAAATGTCTAACCCTTCCCACCTTTAGATATGAAATTCGCACTCTCCACTAACTCTAATAATAAATTGCTGACTCGAATTAAACCGTTTTCCTTTGTCTAGACTTCACAATAATTAGTTCCCGTCCCCGAATTTACTGAAGTCGAAGTCGTCGCACATATGGCGCGATCATGTATATAACATAATGTGATATCGGCTATGCCACGATGGGAGCACAATTTCAATAAATTACGAAGACTAAATTAATGTATCTTAAGGGGCGGGCGTCCCATTGAGCGCATGGCTTACCGAAATATCGATAAGCATCTTGTGCCTTCTCTTTTTCGTACATGATCTTCTACATTTTGTATATTTTCTTCTATATCTGTTCCCACAAGGGCGATGTTAATGTTCTTTTTTCTGTTGTTATTTTATTTCTTTGGCACTCTGTAGGTACATTGGTCTGGTATTGTCGTGATCCCGGTACTCTTTTCTTTCCTCTGTTTCAATGAATTCTGGGATTTCTTATCATCAAGGTGGGTTGGGCATTTTTGTAGTGCTGATTTGATTTTTAAATAACTTGTGTGATTTGTTTTTGGGTTGGTGATTTTTAGAGCTTGTATCCTGTGAGTTATTACAAACTTCTCGTCTTTTGTTTTTTACATGTTCCAAAGCAGTTTCCGCCTTTTATTTTCAGATACTTTTCACATAGGCTTTTCTAAGATAGGGAGATGTGTTGCGTTCCTGCAACTGTTTAGGTCGTTATATGTAACAGATTCTACGTAATTGACTTTTGGTAATTTTTGGATTTGCAATTCGCATTACTGCTTTTGAAAATTTTACGTACCTATACAACTTCGAAGTAGAACTATTTTCGGTTTCCATTTTTGGAAATCTTTGAATCTACTTTACTTCTCATGCTCTAACAAGTGTGTTTAGTGCTAGTTTTGCTAACGTTTACTAAACGTATTTATCCCGAAAAGCGTCAGTAATCTGGTGCAGAGACGGTGTTAAGGATTACTGAACTGCAGGTGTCTGATTGGCTCAAAATTTCACAGTAGTTTTTAAGTAAAACCACCTGTTAGCAGCCCACAATTTTAGCTATGGAATTCTTTACGTGGACTGACGTTCTACCAAATTAATTTTAAGTTTATTTTTCACCCTGTATCTGTTGGACTAAAATCATACACTGGGAAAAGGCATACCACCTGGAACGGGTACGTTTTGCCCGACTATCTCTCTTTTTCGATCCACATGGCAGCAGTGTAGATCAGGGGTTTTCCAAACCTTTCGTACACCTTTTGGCTGCCTGCAGCAATTGAAACCTCAAAGCTTGGGGAATTACGTTTAATATGGAGGCTGCTGTAGTATAACTGAAATTTGTAACAGTGTTCCAACTAATAAACCACCCTCAGCTGATTACCAACCACTCCTTAATCATTTATATCTAGTAAATGACCACAAATTGTTTTCCAATTTTATTTGCTTTGTTTATTTTCCGGATTTTTGCGGTATTTTTTGGTAGGTGTAGTAGACGAATGCTTTCGCTGATATACGCGCTATCCGGCGATTGTGCGATGAGCTTGCTTTGTCTGGGATAAACCCATAAACCGTAGCGTACCTATAACTGAGTCTGTTCGGTGAGTCCCCGTCGTACGACGAAACTCGCAAATAATTTTATTCAACAGCTTTTTTAATACTCCTTTCCATTCATACCCCTTATCAAGGGTTTGGTAACTGCATCTGAAACTATCGTCCACAATTGTTCTCTATCGCTTGCTGTATGCACTACCTCGTGGACCTGGCTATCAGTAATTTTTTTCTAAGTCTCAGCTGATGCTCTTTCAATTAGGGCTTTTTAATACTTCGTCGAATTAATTCCAAGCGCTAATTTAATTGAGTCGAAAGTTTGTTTGGAATACAATGAATGTGATGTTACATATTCACATATTGCTCGTAACTTCATTTATTCAGATCAACCAAGTATGTATGGTACTCCTATCGATTCTTTATCTTAACAGTATGAATTTTGTAATTATATTATCATAGCTACACGCACATGTATTAGAATCTTCTTCACTATTTTATTACAGTAATTCAGAAATTATATAAGCAATTTTCAAGTAAAATAAATCCCTTTAGAAACGTGTGAAACATACATTTATGATGCAGTCTCTTATATCGCTAGCAATGCTTTCGTTAAAAGAACCAACAAATCTTTGCCGTTGCAAATCATAAATAATGTAGGTGGGGAAGAGCCTGCAAAAAGCTTGATATCTGAAACATCCGCCTTCATTTCAGCGTTCTCTCTTGCGCCGCGCTACTTTAGCTCATTCCAGAATCCTGGCCTCTCAGAGGAGTGATACCTTAGAAGCTATAGGTAAAGTTTTAATTAAATTTTGCCGGGAGCTGGCGGCCATGACTGCGCGGAGGCCCCGAGGTCATCCATCAAGGACCCTTCGGACCCCACACCAGGACCATCAGGCCGCCCCGCGCAACCACTAACAATTTCTCTTGCTCCTGAAACAAGTAAAAGCGGACAGATACTGTAGGTGGTTAATCCTGAAAAGTTTAAATAGGAATTTGGGTTGCATTTTCCGAGGAAATTAAGCAGGTTTTTGTGCGTTGTTTCTAGAAAGTATTTTCCTATCCTTCGGCTTGGGACGAGTGATGAGGGTAATATATTTGCCCTTAACGCGGCCCGTTGGGCGTTGGCTGCGAAATATATTTCAACAATTACCTAACTCTTTTATCTGCTTACTTTTGCTACTTTATTTATTGGCGCGGCGATCTAACGCAAATTGCTGAGGAGGGCAACTGGCCTATTAATTTATTTATGTTCGAAGTTAGCGTTCGTAATAGCCGATAATCGTGCATCAGGCGTAGATTCCCTTGCTTCCATTTATACTTCCACCTTTTATGCATAACGCCAATACGTAAGTTTTCCTACTGATTTTTTAATAATATTTGTATTGTGTGAGAATAGAATTCACACAAAAAGTTATTATCTCATATAAGTTTTCATACTGTCTTTTTGAGTATTTCAGTACACAAAAAATTAAAAATATTAATATGGGAACATTTATGCATAGCTCCACAGTATACAGGGTGAGGCACCTAAAGTGTTACAGAGCAATAGCACTCAAACTATTGATCACATCCAAAAATGTTTCAGACAAAAGTTTCAGTGTTCGAGAAGGCCGTCATATTGAATCACTCTATTTTTTTATCTGTGGAGGCGCTGAAGCTACGTCAAGATCAACTCCACTTTTTTAAATGGAACCATGTATTTTTTTTTGGATGAAATTATTACCGATTTGAAGACGAATTCAGCGACCTGCAACACAAGGTCATTCTAGTCACGCAAAGTATGAAAATAGTCGAAAAATCGAAAAATGCAACAGTGCAACAAACACGAGTCAACACGACGGTGCACCACCCCATTATGCTATGTGTTTAAGACAAGTGCTAAATGAGACTTTTGGCGAAAAGTGGATAGGACGAGGCGGTCCTGTAGCTTGGCCACCTCGTTCGCCAGATCTAACATCACCAGATTACTTTTTATGGGGTTTTGTCAAAGATCGCGTAATGGCGGTAGCACCTACCACGCCTGACGACATGAAAGACAGAATACGCCGAGCATGTACCGAAATTACACCACAAATGTTGGCTGAAGTTAAACGGTCTTTTCATCAGCGAATTAACAAGTGCTTACAAGTCGAGGGTCATCACTTCGAGCATCTTCTGTAGGTAGACCCAAACCAAGGTTAGTGGATCCTTTGAAAGTGATTGTTCCAATATTTTTCGATTTTTCGACTATCTTTATCTTTAAACTTTGCGTGACTAGAATGACCTTGTGTTGCAGGTCTCTGAATTCGTCTTAAAATCGGTAATAATGTCATCGAAAAAAAAATACATAGTTCCATTTAAAAAAGTGGAGTTGACCTTGACGTAGCTTCAGCGCCTCCACCGATAAAAAAATAGAGTAGTCCAGTATGACGGCCTTCTCGAACACTGAAACTTTTGTCTGAAACATTTTTGGATATGATCAATAGTTTGAGTGCTATCGCTCTGTAACACTTTATGTGCCTCACCCTGTATATTAAGTATAAAAATTAAAAAAAACCACTAAAATAAAACATGATTCATTAAAAAGAGTTAGAACATCGATAAACCTGTTTATCAAATACCTATAGGATGGTACTCTTTTATATAAATAAAAATATGCAGGTAATATAGGCGGTAATTATTTTAGAGCATAAAAATGCACGAAATTGCTTTAATATGATTATAAATATATAAAATATATATAGAAAATTAGTTAGATATCTTTTTTCAGCAATTTTGCAACAGGAAAATAATGTTCATTTTGATACAGAAAATGCTACATCGTCGTATTCATATGATACATCAGATGTAAAATATGCTTTAAATAGTAATGGGTTGTGAGTAATATAAGATTTCGCAAGAAATTGTGAAGACTAGATGTATTCATTGCAATTATGCTGTTATATAGTTTATCTAAAATGCCCATGCTAGTAGTCAAACGTATAGCGGCCAATCTATATGAATATATTTTATTAAGATTACCGTAATACAGAAGAAACTGAGCGATTTCGGAAAATATATTGATCAAATAGTGTTTCCAATTACTGCTAATTCAAAACATTTGACTGAGTTAAAATACATTAATAATAATTATTTTATAATCAGATTGAATAAAACCATAAAACAGCGAGGTTTAAACTCAAAGTTAAAGAATTTAGCATAGAAAAGATAATAAATGAACAGACCAAAATAAAGGAAATACAGACACACTATAACCAAACGCACAAGCACGAAGGAGGAGATAAAACAGATAACAACAGACACGAAATTGTGTATAAGACAACTCTATCCACTCATATCGGATGACATTACAAGGAATATGAAGGTCAATATACGCAATACAATGATACAAAGCATCATGAATATATAGAATCAGCAGAAGAAGAACTAGTAAAAACAATAACTTTATCAGAAAACAGCAAATCAATAAGAATAGATGATATTTAAAGTAAAAACTAAACTATGGCGGCGAGACATTGACGAAGGAACTAAAACCCTCTCCGGAAAATGTTTGTCCAACTAAAAATACCCGAGGAATGGTGATCAAATGTGAGAATCCCTTTGTTTAAAAAGACGAAAAGTTTCTGCCTAATAGGTACATAAGGATAATGTTACTAAGCTACTTTGCATTTGGGAGGTCGAGGGTTCGATTCCTGCGACCGTCTGCTCTGATTCAGCGGTTTAGGTGGATTTTCTGAGTCAACAAAGTACCTTCCCCGAGGCGAATGCCGGGGAAGTACTTCTCCACCTTTCCTGGACTTTCTGCCGTTCTCCACCCCTACTTTCTCTCGACCATCCTATAATTCCGTTTTTCCGAGGGACGCAAGGTGGTTACAGCAGCCCGCCCCCAGTTGGGGGAATTGAAATTACCTATAACCTTTTAAGATCTGTACTTAAACTTCTGCTGATGGTAGTTGTACAGACACTCAATACATACATCACAATCGAGAAAGAACAGTTTAGATTGAGTTATGCTGACGATGCCACCCTAATAGCAGATGTGAGGAAACGTCTTCTACTTCAATTCGTAACTGCTACAAAGGAGTGGTACATACAGGTATCGAAACAAAAACAAAGTGCGTGATCATACCGAGAGATCTTGTGAGAATGGCGGTACCGTAATAAAACAAATCGCGACATTTACATCTCTGGGCTTAGAAATAAACGGCAACCGCAAATCTAAAAACCAACATTTGAGAGCTCGAATATCTGGATGCTTGAGGGACGTTTACTGACCAAATAAATACATGACCACAGAACAAAAAATGTGTAAAAGGCTTTACCCAGAACTTCCCTCGTCGACATTGTGACACTAAATAATTATAAAAATCAAATTAAGTTAGGGGTAAACATATCTTAATTTCTAATAAATTAAATAAATTTTCAAATAAACAAACGTTACCGGTGGTCGAATTCGAAGAGCAGGCGGACCGGGTATGTAGTTCCAACGTTCTGTAGGATATTACAAGGGAACGGGCTATTTCTACCTGAGCTACGGAGCACCGACCCTTCGAATTCCTGAGTTGCAGCTATATTAAGTAACGCATTAATTTGTTGCTCCTTTTTGTATCGTACAACATTTATTCTGTATTTCTTGAGGCCCATTTTTGGTAAGAATAAAGCCTGCGCTATGTACAAATTATTACTTGTATTTATTGCTAAGTTAAATAAAAAATAAACACATTTTTATTTTTTAAGGTACCCACCCTGTATATATTTGTCTGAAATGTTTTAAGTTTCATGACAGGTAGATATATAATGTGTGTGCAAAATATTGTCTTCTTCCGACAAATAGTTTTGAGTTATACCGTCAACAGACAGACTGACGGAATTGAGAAAACCTGTTTTTCGTCATCTAGGGACCCTGAAACGTGAAGATCTGGAGAAATCTCGAAAGGTGATCTTTTTGCGATTACAATACTTCCTTCGTCTTCTAGACGAGGGAAGTAAAAATATGTAAGCATGCTGTCACACCAAAAGAACAAGGTAACTGCTTCAAACTACTGAAATGGCCACACCTAGATTAATGACCGGACACACCGTAAGTACGTGCTACAATACTCAACGGCGAAATGAGAAGAGATCTAGAAAACATGTGCAAGTGTATCAAGACAAGACGAAATGGATAGTGTACACGTCGCGTTGCTACAATCCTATCAGAAATGCTACCTAAAATAGCAAACAGCCAAATACCGCCTTCGTCCTCTAGATAGATTCCACTCAGATACAACAATTAATATCAAAGATGAACAAGCAAAGCCTAAAAAAGATAATGAAGAAGAAGAATCACATTGCTAGTAGATATGTAGATCCTTAAGTCATCTCTGAAAAAAAATCAAGAAAACAAGAGGCATCACTAAATTTAAAAAAAAACAAAATGAGAGCGTTGAGAAACTCTCTATATAATATGCAAGAAATCAGAGCATTTTCAATTAGTATGTAATATGCAATGTGTAAGCCTGAGTTGTAGATTTTAAAACAACATGCAAAGCAACTACTTGAGTTTTGTTATCTAAGTTTTACAATATTGATTGAGCATCATCATATATTATACAACTCTTCAACGCTTTCTTCCTTTAACTGTATAAACCTGTAGAACAACTTTAACAATTTTACTAAAAGTAAGAAAATAGATCTATAATTAACGGCAAAGCTACTTTCTATCTTCTTACTTTAACACTAGGACAGGAAGATGTTCACTTATTCATTAAATATCCAGCAGAAATTCACTACCTTGAATAAACATTGACTCTATACTAGCGGCTTTACAGTATTTTATTGGTTTTTTTAGAACAAATTGACGTTAATTAACAGCCTTTAAGGTAACAGATTAAAATAATATTAAAAATTAACACTACTAGCATAATTATAAATAAAGCATATCGAACTATGCATATGTAGATGATCTCAACGTAGTAGGTGCGAGTGTTGTAATGTGACGTTTAGTAGCCTCGTCGTTGTATTTCAATTTTTATACGTATTTGCCTCTTACCAGCTAGCT
This sequence comes from Agriotes lineatus, assembly GCA_940337035.1. NCBI lineage: Eukaryota > Metazoa > Arthropoda > Insecta > Coleoptera > Elateridae > Agriotes > Agriotes lineatus. Next base: position 39,595,756 of record OW679195.1, on the reverse strand, counting down.
CAGTTTACAACAGTTATGGTTACGGATACTCAATGCAGCAAAGCTCCGGAAATTGACCCAATGTAATTCTAAACACTTAAAAGTATACCTTAAACTCGTACTCAAATAAAAGCCAAGATGCTCCCTAACACCAGTAAAAAGAATAAATAAAAATAATACCCTACAATAAATGGCAAATTCTGAGCAAGGTGTTAACTAAGAATATAAAACTAGAAATTTGCCAGTTAAATAAAACTAGAATAACTATAATTTGCACATATTTATATTTAAACAATATTGGAAAGAAACCAAAAGAACTATCTTTCTACGCACTCTTTGGGCGTTGGCCTAATTTGACTGCGCGAATGAATAAGCTGTTACCTTCAAATATTGCACCGCTAATACCGCCTACGCTTATCTTACTTAGTATGTCTTTTGCGCTTTTTCAAATTGCTTTCGGCGACGCTTTCAAAAATTGCACACTAATAACTATGGTTTACAGATGACGGTAACTTTCGCACTTTGGCGGTAATTCGCAATTTAACAAAATTTACTTAGAGTTAAATTTTCCAATGCACAAGCATACAAATTCGCTCTACATTGAAAGATTATTAATTACTGATACTGAGCTCAGGTATAGCTGGGCCAAATACTGCTTTAGTATATTAAATTTTAAAGAAACTTCGGCAAATCTAAATGCGGAAACAAAAATAATGGGTTTATAAATACGTGAAAATAAAATTAAATATGCGACTTCGAAGCGCCATACACGACTACAACAAATTCCAGCCATTTAGAATTTGAATAGCTATAGAAGTGAGAGTTTAATTATTTTGACTCAGTACTTTCTACATTAAATGATCAAAACGACAGAGCTTAAATACAGCTACACCATTGACGCAATTGTGTAAAGTGGTTTAGAAGTTATTTATCACAAAGAAAGCTGTCAGCAGTTGTTACCACTGACTTAAGTATGTTTTTAGATACATTAACCAATCCGCAGTTTTCTGCGGTTCAATCCTAGGGCCACTTTGATTTGATATTTATGTTTACGGTTTGCATAAATCAGTTATATTGTTATCAATTCATGATGATGCAGATGACGCTTAGCTATATTAATGGTTTTAACAGGACAATAAATGAATCTGTAATAAACATTTCTATATTAATCTATCTACTAGTTAGTTAGTGAGTTAGTTAGAATTAGTCGTAAGGAGACCGATGTCAAGCAAGTAGGCCTTAATAGAGCATTGGGCAAGATCTAGCTATGCAGAGTACCAGGCACCGTCGTTTTTCTTAGAATTTTGCCGAGACTAAGGAGTTCCAACCCTAGCAAGGGGTCTGTTACATGCTACACGTCGTAGTAACACGGGACCCACGGCTTTATATCACTTTCAAATGATGGCATTCTGTAGAGGTTTTCATCCGCATTTTTTAATCTTTTAAAAACCTTACCGGAATTGTGTATCGAACTCTCGACCCTTAGATCAGTAGCCAAAATGCTTAACCACTGAGCTATGGAACCCCACCAATATATCTACTATGTCTGATATGAAGTAGTTACTTCAAGGAACACTATTACAATTCATATTACTGCTTGTTCTTAAATGTATTCCGCTAATAGTTATTCTTGTATTAAATGGGCGATATTAATGATTTTAGAGCTTGAGAATGTTACTTCTTTTGACGAAACGATAGCCGAGCCAAAAAAGTCAGTTCAATATCAATATTGTTTCGCGCCGTAGTATGTGAAAATTTTTGGCGCTCTAGTGCGCAAAAAAATGGCAAACTTCGCGCGAATGTCCCCTTTTTTGACGGTTGTCGAAAAATGTATTATTGAATATCGCGGATACCTGGTATAGTGGTGCTTGACTCCACTATACGTTTTAATTATAATGATGTTCCATACAGCCCTCGTGTGTTACTATACAGAGTGCTATATATAACAGTAAAACGCTTCGGAGTATGGCTTTGAAGAACCAAAACAAGCAAATTATCCGAATATACAATATGGTACGATAACATGTTAAAAATAGTTTGAAAGATTGACGCCGCCACTAATTTTTTATGCACACACTTTCCATCGTTGAAGGGCTTCTTTCCTGATGGAACTACCCCTTTTCCATCGCCAGCCGCTAGACATTAAGTGGCGCCCATGAAAATAACATGAATTTGTTCCCGTATCTTTCAGTTCTTACAGCCTACGGTCAGCCCCTCCCACAAGCTGGCCGAGCAACCTTCAAGCTTGCTGGATATCGTAAACGGTGTTTTTCTTGTAACACGCACTTTATTATTCTCCTTAGCATAGAATTTCGGCTTAGACCGCGTAGTATTTGTATATGAACACCCAGCATTTTCTGGCTTAATGTGCCTTGCACCTTGTGAAGTCGAGCAAAAACCCGCGCGATGGCCATGCTCTTTGGTGGCTCGTGTTGTTTGAGTATCTTGAGAACGAGGATACTTAGGCAGATTTGGCCGTTTTGCTGTTTGTGCATCCATATTCACTAACGTTTCGCAAGACCTTGCAGCTTGCATCATCAGAGTGAAAGTCGCACAGTGGACCAATTTAATTGTATGATGGCTTAAAATTTTGCTAATTTTTAGACTTAGATCGTAAAAAGAGTACGAAAAAGTTTTAATTTAAATAAACCTTTAAGCAGCGGATCGGAGCATCTGTCGCCGTGGGTTATGGTACGACAGCTGCTGTGGCCGTGTGCTATTAGCTCGGGTGATTCAGTATGTTCATATGTCATTACAGTAGCGCGTTATTTGAAAAACAGAGGTTGGCGCAGGGGTACAGTGCTCGCCTGTTACGCGGGTGGCCTGGGTTCGATTCCCGGCCGAACATCCTTTTTTTTTAATTTATATTAATGAAATTTACCTGAATACCTATGCGGATAAAATAGTATATGTTATTCGGAGTAAAAGTGACTTTATGTGGCTTAGCTGAATTATGTGCCTCACTAACGTTCGGCTAAATAAACTTCAGCTTCACCACATAAAGTATCACTTTTACTCCTAATAACATAATCTACTATTATTTGACTACAGGCTGTAGTAGTAGTTATGATTAAAATTTGTTAAATTTTTATAAAATTGCAGATGTTCGATAAAATGCAACGAATAAGGAGATCGTTTTTTCTCGTATTGGTTTACTGTTTCCATTTGTAAGCTTTCTATTTTTACCATATTTTATTTTCATTTTATTTTACAGTGACTTATTATCGTTTAAGTTAATTTCATCAACCTGAGAACTAATACTTTTTTCGGTATCAACATATATTTACTTTCATTGTCTAATTACAAAATGTTAAGTAAAAATTATGTAACCTTAAAGTCGGTGCATTTTATTAGAAAAATTATACTACGTAGGACTCTTAACGAATATAATATATAATTTTTGAATTGTTAAGAACTGTTACGCCAAAGGAATAGGTTGAAATAGTTCTGGCTCCAAATGTAAAATCGTCATTCATAACAGCTAAATGTATTTGTGAAAGCTATAATAAATCGTAAACAACAAAAACAGCAAGGGAGTCAGTCTCACTTTTTAAGATAATTGTTAGTTTTTATTGTAACAATTTCAATCAGTGTAGTTTTTGCTGGTTTTTGAGTATTACCTTCCACTCCCCAATTTTGTAAGTGCCTGCAATCTTTTTGGTTATCTTAACAAATTGTTCGAGTTTGAAGAAATAGAATATACAAGCTTTTGACTATATCGACTGCTACTGTAGAAATTTGAAGCGGCATAAGAAAAGGACCTTTCGAAGAGGTCGTTGAGTGAGCTCTGGGATTTGGAGTTCTACCGTGGAAAATTAAACATGTAAATTTACAAACTGCTTGTTTCAAGAAGTGTTACGATTATAATCAAAAGTGCAGGTGGACTCGTTTAGGACTGTATATTAAAATTGTGATGTTAGTTGTAAGCAAAATTTAGGTTTGTGGTATGTAATAAGTTAATCTATATTGTTTGAATGTCGAATTTATATTTTGAAACGCCAATTTCATAGAGTTGCTAGGAAAATTGTGGTAATTAGGATGGTAATCTACAAAATTGTTTATCTACAACTGTCAAATAATAAGTGCATTGTATATCCAACTCTAAATACAAAAAACGGCTCTTATTACACTAGTGAAATATGAAAGTCATATTCCACAGGGTATTTTTAATTAGTGCGCTAGATTATCAATAAATTACATTAACGTCGAGGTTAGCAGGTTTGGTTTTGCGTCAGTTTTGACACAGATTGACGCAACACCTAACCTGCTAACTTCGAAATTGACATAGACTTATAGTGTCACCAACTATGTACAGTCGTGTGCAAATAAATCTGGGACAGTGTTTTTTTCACATGCAGATTCAGTTAAGAATTTGAAGAATATTTCCATGGATTTCCTCTTATCAGAGAGAGTTATGGATTTCAGTACCTGTTAAAGTTTAATGTAACTCTTTCTGATAGCAGGAAATCCATGGAGATATTCTTCAATTCTTAACTGAATCTGCATGTGAAAAAAACACTGTCCCAGATTTATTTGCACACGACTGTACATAGTTGCAGATAAAATATTGTATTTGACACTCATATAATGGCTGTATTACACTTGGATGATTGCAACACTCGCCTTCGGTTCGTGCGTAAACTTCATCCTCGTGTAATATAGCCTACATATATGCTTGTTAAATAAAATACTATACTTTACAATAAAAGAAGTGTATTTTCCAAAATCAAAAGAAATACACGTGTTTTGCAATGCTCTAGCTAGAAAGTAACTTGTGTAAGCGCATAAATTGTCAAATGTTTGCCAATTAAACTAATACAAAATAACTGAGACGTTGTCATTTGGAATTTACCTGTTAGGGAGCGTTATCCTCGATTTGGTGTAGATAACTGGTAGAATTGCTGTTGGACTTCGTCCCTTATTTGTTACGAGCTCTTCAAAGCAGCGGAGATCTTAATAAAGGGTTGTTGGAGATCGAATTAAAAATCATCTTAAATAAATCAACTTATACAATTTATGATATAATTATCTGAGAGAAACTGATAATTAATATCCAAATGTGTTGTCGAATTCAGACGTTAAGTAAACTGTCAACTTACAATGATTGCTATTAAAGAAATCTACGTTACTGGAAATTGAGTCGTTACAAATATGTTTATACATATTAAACGAGTACGAAAGTTTCATTAACAACAACTCCCATCAATGTGTCTTATATACACTATATGTGTTGCCATGATATTTGCGCCTTAAATTGCCGTCCCAAGTATTAGTAAAGGGCTTCAAATTTCTTGGCCCACTCTGTATATACCTAAGTTTGTTACGCAAATGTATAGATTGAACTAAATCAAGCTTGTCAAATTAATATAACGACGGTAATAGATATTAACGATACAAGTTTGATTATGAGCATCTTAACGACAGCGGTCTGATTGCCAAAAACGAGGCGGTGAGCCGAGTTTTTGCGGCAATCAAACGAGTCTCGTTAACTGCCATAAGCAAAACGTGTATTGTTCAATATTTTATCTTCATCAATAAATTCTGATTCAACGTATTTCTTTATACAAAAAGAGTGCGGTAATATTCATTACCACACTGAGTGCGGTAATATCTATCCTTTACCGCACTCAGTGCGGTAATGAAGCTTTTAACGATACTAAAATTAATTTGGTTAAGAGGCTATAACAACAGTGATGAAGATAAACAATATTTACGGTATTTTGAATTGTACTGAGATGTTTCTACGGGTAAAGAGCGTCTTTACGGGCCGTAAATTTTTACCGAACTTGCGCCTAAAGAGATGTTTTATCTATGGAAACATAATTTGTAAAACAAGTGTTTACGCTTCAAAATACCATAAATCATTGTACAGTACTCGACCGTTACTAGAACTCTACTGGCTCGCACGGATAACATGCTCGCTTCGCTCGCTCGTTAACTACCGTGCTCGCCCGTAAGGTTCCAAGTAACGGTCTTGTAATGTAAATTAATAAACAACATACAAGTAAGCATGTCGTGCGAATTTCGTAGTAACTGTATTTTATAAAACTATGCAAAGTAAAAGATGTAATGGGATGATCACTATAGTTTTGTCTATTTGATTAAATTTATATCTTTCATAAAAAAAGAATGGTTACTAAAGAATTATTTGTAAAATGTGTTTGTTACGAAAAAGGTTTGAATGAAAACCAGCAAACTGTTTTTCAATGTATCAACACGTCAACCAGTAAAATTATGTTGAAATTGAAAATTCTAACCGTAATTTGAAATTTGTATGGATATTTAATAGTCGTAGGTATATAATAAATGGAAAATATATTTGCTTCTAGCAGAAAAATAGTCTATTTTTAGTATGGAAACGTGTTTAGCGCTTGCCAACTCTGCATTTCGAAGTGAATTTGGTTATTTTACAAATCTATAAAGTGCGTTATGCTTTACTCCCTTTTGGAATCGAAGACGCTATCGGCATTGCACCTACTTCTGATTGAATATTCACCTGGTATTTATTAAACTAATTGACACTAATTATAAATTTCAGTAATATCTTAAAATGAACTATGTATTATCAATATCTGAGGTAATCACATTTGACAATAAATCATAATTCAATAATAATAAAATTAAAATAATAAAAATAACTTTTGGAATATACTGGAAAAATAGCCCTCCTAGAATGATATAATTTACGTTAAGGAATACATTTATACCAGTAGATCTAAAAACGAATAAATTCCAGCCGTTTCACGTATTTGACTATTCTATTTTTGTTTTTCAGATCAACCTTGTGAAAAACGGAGACACTCGAGACTGAACTACACATTTTTTTCTACAGCACTGCACCGTTACTTAAAGGGTAAGATTTGTTACTTATTCTGAATCTAAAGTTACTAATAGTAGCCCTACGGATGCAAATGCGTACACGTTTTTAGTCCGGAAAGAAATTTGGAAATAAAATGTTAACATACCTAATGATGTTCAAAGGAGTTTCTCTTAAACGGTATAATATTTTGCAAAAGCAAATATGCCTTATACATTTCCAAAGGAAATTACTATTTTTAAAGCTTAATTTGTAGTTCAAAGATTTTAATATGAACCTAATACATAGTTACCTATATTCTAAATAAGATAATTTGCTTTTCCCATTTTATGTTTTCCTATTGGACTGGAATTTCTTTCTAAGCAACTATATTATATGTTGCTTAAGGACGCACAGATATTTTGATGTAGCGTTGCACTTTTTAAGTTATTCATAATTTATATTCTTGCCACATGTAATTAACGAAAAACGTAGTAATAGAATAGTAGTAATAGTAGTACTAGAATTTAATTTTTCATTTCGTCATGACAAAATACAAAACATATATCACTTGTTTACTTCTATATGCATAAATAGTAACACTCAGTATCATTTTAAAATATTTCAATGGCGAAGCTGGATAAACCCGCGATTTATGTTGTCTAAGCGTAGTATGATCAAAAATTAATCTCATCTAGTATGGCTATGGAATTGTTCCTAATTTATGAATGCAACTATGACTCACTTAAAAATCAAATATTAAGTTTGACATTTAAGTGTAAACATAGTTGCATTCATAAATTAGAAAAAATCCATAGCATACTAGATGAGATTAATTTTGATCATACTTTATATTAATGAAATAGAGGTGATATAATCAAAGATGTAATTATTGATTTCGGAGGCTTTCGTAGGCCATTGTCGTTACGTAACAAGCGAATTCCGGGATTGGACCGTGTCATTATTGAAGTCGAAGAACTCGACGTTTTGCCCACTTTGGTAAGAGGCTTTCTCAGGAAAAAAAAAGCAAAAGATCACGGTAACTCACCGTGTAATCCACGCCAGACAAATTCACAAAGTATGCAATGGAAGCAGAGGAAATCTTTAAGACTAACCACAGCAGAGACGATGTCTCCGGAAAGCTGAAGCTGGAAGTTTTAAAGGTGTTATATGATTTTCTTACGTAACAAAAAAAAATCACTGCTTATTATACGCAGCTATTGTACCGAACTGGGCGGCGAAGTCAGTCGATACAGAAACTTGAGCTGTCGACTCCTTTATGGCAATGCTAGGCCCCATGCCGCCATTTTGAAGTAAAGTACATTCGCCGAATTAAAATGAGAAATACTTCCACACTTTCCATACAGCAAGAATTTATTAATTACTGCTTTTACAACTGGCACTAGTTTTTTCGAGTTTAAAGTGTAGGTTTTGTATTCAGTACCTACTAAGTTTGTCTTCAGAATATTATTAAGTACATAAAAATCAGACTTTAAACCTGCATGTTTACTGTGTGAACGAATACCGGGCATTGGATTGGAAAATGCTGCGTTTCAATTTTGAGTTTGAAAAAGTTGCGTGTAAAGTTTATACTGATATTTGGACATTTTCCTCATGGTATAGCGTAGCAAACTACAAAGAGGTGTAGCATCTCATCATTATAATGCTTCTGTTCAGAGCAGCGTTTTTATAGCAGCTTTTCACTAAATTAAAATGTTGAACAATTGCGTTAGGCGGAAATATTGTGTTACAAAATTATTGAGCGACTCATCATTCCTGCATGAAGCAACTATAGAAAATGAGTGGATAAATTAAATATTTTTACTTTTATTGAGTATAATATAGTATAATACTGATGATACCATATTTTTACTATGCCACTAGTAACACAACAATTGATATTTTGTAACGCCAAGAACTCAGTTCTAATGAGCGCCCCTTTCTTGTCGAAGGTGCACAATAAAAAAGTAATTACTATGATTTTTTACTGGAAATTTCTATTCACAGCCATTGCAAGATTTAAAAAACTATTTCATCATGTAAAACGCTGCACAGACATAATTACAAATAATTTGGTTTTTTGCTAGCCACTCGCAACAGTGCGCTATTGAGCAGTCCTTGCACAGCATATAATTCCGAAAACTAAAATCCAGCTAAAAATCCTGTCGAGGCAGTAATGGTTTTTGGTTAATTATTAATATTAATTAACGGTAAAATGCAGCCGGCTCCATTTTCCATCGTGGTCGGCCTTCTAGTTGCTCCTACACAAATATTTTTCCTACCATCCATCTTGTTCTCCTGAATATTAATGCCCCACTTCGGTTATATTTAGAGCTTAACATTCTCGCGGAAATTTCCTCATTTGCATATGAAAATTAACATCAGTTCCTATTCCGTAAGAACGACAGACAAGTTTAAATTACTTTCGCTCTATGAGGTTTCGCTGCGAATTTACAGTTGTTGCTCATTCACTGTGAAGTTTCTCAGAAATATGGAATAAAAGACATTATGCTCTACTGTTTAGACTTTTCTTAAACTAAATTATAGCTATGAATATCCTTTGATAACATCAGTTTCTCTTTTCCCCAACTGTTAGATATCATTTAAAAAATTGTCAATATAAAAAATGTGTGCTTTCAAGGATTTAACAGTTTTTAACAAGGTACGATTGTAAAAAGTAATTAAAAGCGGTATGGTAGATGTCATATCGCCATTACGTCCTTTTAACCCAAAAATTAAGCAATAATGCATTTTCGTTTACCATTTAGAGGCAATTGTATTTTGCATGCCTAGTTAATTGAGTTTACTTAAAGAAATACTAAATCCAAAAATGCCATCTATTTTTCTTTATACTAAAAAGCGTTCTAATTTTTGTATAGATAAAATACATCATTATACGAAATTCCCTTGGATTTCTAATCCCTTGCATGTAGTTTGAGTGCCTATCAAATATTAAACTATAGGACAAAATCTATAAACTTAATACTCCAAGATTTTTGTAACACAGTTGCATATTCAATAAATTAGCTAGTACAAATATCAGGTGTTAAAAAAACTCATTTAGGGCAGGCCTTGGAAAGAAAGATAAAAAATGTAGTCATGTCTTAACTTAAGCCTGTAGGTGACTATCACATTGCATTTTGTTATTGAAAACGTTTGTCACTGTGACAGGAAAAAGTTTACACTGCATTAAGTTTACTTGTATCAAACAAAAAGGAAAATAAGATGGCATTTTCACAACAACAACGAGTGTATTAATCATAACAGTCAATAAAAATTGTTTTGTAAATTTTTAAGAAAATAGTTCAAGATCAAGACGTAATTTAGTTCTATCTGACTTATGGTAGTTCATTTGCTTCAATGGGTATGTATCAAGTTATGGCAAACTTGAATTTGATCATGGCATGCTGCGAATGAGTTTTTTTTGAGACACACGGTAGTTGTATTATTGTAAATATTAAAATACAAACTATGTAGATATTTATAAATTTTTGTCAAATATGCTTATTACTACTTCGTAAATATACTATAAATACAGTTTATGAACATTGAAGGATATAACCCTATAAATGATAGATACATAGATAAATGCGTACTATTCGTTGCTTTAATAGATAGTCGAATATTTATTTTTCAATTACCTTCATATAAAACTTCAAAGCAGAATAAAACAGGAGGAGAGACCTTTTGAATAAAACAATAACAACCAGAAGGGCTCTACAAGGGTATATTAGTCTTTTTCTTGTGGTTGGTTAAGGTTTGTCTCGTAAGTCGCATTTGGATTCAATCATATTCTTTAGGCTGATTGTGAGCTGACGTATGCGCGCTATCCGGCCATTGAGCGGAGAGCTTGTTTTCAATGCCGTAGACAATACCACATCTGTAATTTTGTCCGTTCGGCGAGGCCTTGTCGCACGACGGAACCTGCGGATTATTTGTTCTTCAATAGTTTTTTTGAATACTAGGTGATGCTTTTTTACAAGCTCCAACATAATCTAGACCCCATACGTTTAGTAACTACCAAGAACAATTTCATTAATCCAACTTACCACTTAATATCGCCGAGACAGTCGATGCAAGATATTGAGACTCGCGGCTTTAATTTAATTAATGCATCAAATCTTGTTAACACGCTTTATCAAGGTAATTTCCATAAATTGTAGTAAATAATTAAACAAATGTTTAAAAAGCTGTTGAGTAATTTTACATCTACAACCGATTCCAATTTGTTGTAGGTTTAACGTAATCATTTGGAATTTCAAAAACTCATCAAAGAATTAATAAAAATGCAACGTTTTGAAACCATTTCTTACCTATTAAGTTTTTTTGAAAATATAAAATTGGGGAAAGCGTGTTTTGAATTTGGACGGTGATTTTTACTTTTAAAAGACCTCTTTATTTGTTAACTTTTCAGTCTGACCAAATAAAATATACTCGCATGTTTAGTTGGATATTTCGCCGTACTAATTTAAATCGAGTGAGGTAATGATCATAAATGAAATTCAGGATACTATTATAGTTTCCAGTATTTACATTAACATTAAATACTAATTACAAATATTAGTGATTTTTAACTCTTTAGTGTAGCGAAATTATTATAAGTTGCATCAGAACACAACAATAATCCCAAGAAACGTATGAATATGAAATAGTTCTGATTCGAAATCCCTTAATGACAAGTACTCTTAATCTATTAAGTTAATACGATTTTAATAGCCAACATTTACACGATATGCTTAAATAAGTAATTAAATAAATAAATAGGCCTCTTTAATTAGCTTTTACTTACCTCTTCCCGTTCTTTCTTTATTTTTTAGTTTCATATTCAATAAATACTCGTATATAACTAACTGATTTTAATAGGCTCACTGCCGAGTTATTTATCTATTTATGATAAAAACTGCATAGATATATGTTTAAATTGCAACCAGTATTTTTCAGCCTCGTTGCATTGTTCCCAAGGGAATGACACGGTTACAAAGAATAAGAAAACTGAAAAATAAAACGTTTGCATCTAAATAAGTAATTGTTTTAGTTTGTCCTTTTGGATAATAAATTGACTAATTGAAAAGAATAGGCCGATTACGAATAAACAGCCCTCATATAGTAAACATTATGTTCTACATATGGTAACTTTTAAAGTTATTTTGTAAATTTACAACATAACAAAATATTAATAATTGGAAATATGTCCAAGAATTATTTATATACGTAAATACCACCGTTTGTTTTTTATGCTTTGGAGTACTATAAATATAAAAAAGTAGGTACCAGCTCTGGTGTACAGGAATTGAATTTGCATGGAATTTTTCTTTATTGTTGAAGAGTTACTTATAAAAAATATGCCGACTGGAAAAATCTAAATCAGTAAAAAGGGAACATTAGTGGGATTAACTATTACACCAAAAATAAATATTTTGTCTTAGCAGCCATTTATTAATTACTTGCCAAAAGCGACTGTGGAAAATAATTGTAGAAAACACAGAACTATGTGTAAAAATAAGCGAAGAACAAAAAGGCTTTCCTGAAAATCAATCATTGATAGATGCGATATATCGTACGTACTATTACGATCATCCAAAGGTGCACGCAATTTTTTTTTGTAACTTTGCCTTTTAACCATAAGCGTTACAAACTTTTTTAAATGTCACTATCTACACTTTATTTTTAAATTATTAAAAAAAAGGAACGCCACTAACAATAACCAGTTATAATGTATGGAAGAAATTAAGAAATTGCCTTAGTAACGAAAAACCGTGCACCATAGGATGATCGCAATTGTACGTAATAAGAAAAATTTCAGAGCAAGGGATCGAACATATTTGGATATCGAAGATGAGCTACAACGACTACTACATAGTTTCCACTGAACTGTAAAAGAATATACGTAATATGAGTACATCAAGAGGAGGAACCCATCTACTGCAAGCTAGTAGTTGAAGATAAAGCCATCGAGCAAGTGATGAATTTCAACTGTTTAAGGGCAGACATATCAGATCAACACAGCTGGATAGAGCAAGAAAGCAACTAGTGAGAGAATAATGCTAAATAACAAATGTAACGAAGTTTATAAAGCAAAGAAGAAAACTCTTGAATTACCACGTTGAAAGAAAAGGTAATGACAAATTAATTATAATGGCTAGAGATTGGAAACCACATGGACATCGAAATCTAGGAAGATCTCTAAAGAGCCTGGTGTAAGCATACGTACTTTGTGTTCATTTAAAATGTGTAATTGATGCCGTCAAGTTGATATTACCCAACATTCTTTCATCGATGGTATCAGGCCGTGCTGTAATCGCAATTCTAGTTAAATGTATACACAGCAACTTAAAAAACAGATTACTAAGTTGTGCTGAAGTAGCAAAATGCCAAATCATTAAACTTAATGTATAAATACAAAACTTGTTTGCTCGTAATTGAATAGAGTCTTAACTATCGGTGTGTTGATTTCTTAACTAAAATAATTTCAAAAAGGAGCTTTCGCTTGGACTTCCTGCTCATAGTGATTATTTCAACCCTAAAAATCCTGAAGTATCGTGATAACAAAAACATTCAGTCCTTCCAGACACACTAATCTAGTCCTCCCAGTCAACGCAAATTACATTCTCTGAATCACTTCCTAACGTGCATTACTGGAAGACTAAGACATGTTAGCACCCAAACCAACATTCGGGCTTTGTTAGCACAAAATCACCTCTAGGAAGACAGCCGAATGCACTCGGAAGCCAAGGGTGGGCCCACAGAGAGTTGCTGTAAGAAAATCAGCCAGCGCTCTTAAGCGCAGATAGTCTGCAGTCAAGGTCCATCGGGCCAGATCTGCATTACAACGCATTTTAGTATAGTTTATTACAAGATATGTATACACTTCACTTGTTCAATCATCAATACAATTCAGTTCAACAATAACGGTGTTTGAATCAGCGTTCGACAAACTACTCTACAGGACACTTGGTAAAATATTGAGAAGTAGTTGAAGGATTTGGAATTTCACCTTTGTTTCCTATACAATTTCCCTATGTTCAGTCTTCAAGGTCTTCACCTGATATTATGTAATACACACATACAGTGTTAGTTATTTGCATATGGGCCCCACTTTAAATAATGCAGCGTCTACACCTTCTTCTTCTTTTAGTGCTGATCCGTTAACGGATATTAGCGATCATTCTGGCTATTTGGACCTTATTTACCGCGGCTCTAAAAAGTGCCGTTGTTGTGGTATTGTACCATGTTCTTAAATTTTTGAGCCACGATATCCTTCTCCGTCCTGGACCTCTCTTTCCAAATACTTTGCCCTGCAATACCAGCTGAAGCAATCGATATCTCTCTCCATTTCTCATTATGTGGCCTAAATATTGAAGTTTCCTAGTTTTTATGGTTTTTATTACTTCTCTTTCTTTGTTCATCTTTTGTAAGACGGTGATATTGGTAATATGTTGTGTCCACGAGATTCTTAATATACGCCTATATAGCCACATTTCGAATGCTTCAAGCTTTTTTGTTGTTGCTTCATTGAGGGTCCATGATTCTGCGCCATATAATAAAACAGGAAAAATGTAACAGCGCAGTAGTTCTATTTTCATACGTATATCCAAGTCATGACTTATGAATAAGGCTTTCATTTTAACAAACGCAACTCGAGCTTTTTCTATTTTGCATTTTATTTCAATGGAGTGATCCCAATTACTATTTAGAGTGGTTCCTAAGTAATTGTATGTATGCACCCTTTCTATGGGTTTGTCTTTAATTATTAATTGACACGGAGGTATCCCATCTTTAGAGATTACCATATATTTTGTTTTATTTAAGTTCAATGTTAACCCATATCTTTCGCTTATTTGTGTTATTTTAGCCATTAATCTCTGTAAGCTTTCAATATTATCTGCGAATATCACCGTGTCGTCGGCATATCTAAAATTGTTTAAACATTCTCCATTTATATTTATGCCATCTTCTGAATCTTCCAAGGCTTCCTTGAAAATATCCTCGGAGTATACATTGAAAATTATGGGTGACAGGACACAACCTTGTCGTACACCTCTCTGGATAAGTATATCTTCTGTGATGTTTCCTTCCACTCGTACATCAGCTACTTGACCCCAGTACAAATTTGTAATTATTCTTAGATCTCGGTCATCTAATCCGACCTTTTGAAGTACTTCTACCATTTTGCTGTGTTGAACTGTGTCAAATGCTTTATGGTAATCGATGAAACAAGCGTATACATCGCAGCTCATGTCACGGCATCTTTGAAACAGCACCTGTATGCAAAAGAGAGCTTCTCTTGTTCCTGTTGCGTTCCTGAATCCAAATTGTGTTTGTCCTAGATACTCTTCACAAGGTTTGTATATGCGTTGCTGAATGATTTTTAAAAAAGCTTTCAAGAGGTGACTCATAAGACTTATGGTACGATAATCAGAACATTGTCTAGCACTTTGCTTCTTAGGGAGAGTTATGAACATAGATTTTAACCATGCTTGAGGTAATTGTCCAGTGTTATATATGGAGTTGAAGATTTTTGTAAGCCATTTTATGCCTTCCTCGTCAAAAAGTTTTAGAATTTCAGAATGAATATTATCAGGGCCAGCTGCTTTTCCATCTTTTATTTGTACGATTGCTTTTCTTACCTCGTCTACTGTTATCTCTGGTCCCGAATTACATTCGATATCCGAAGGGCGGGGTGGTCTATCATCGTCTCTGAAAAGTTCAGTTATATAGTTTTTCCATGTATCTACTTTCTCGTTTTTATCAATGATGACAATGTTGCTACTATCTACGAGTCGTCCTATTGTGTTAGTTTTTGTTAAGCCAGCAGCTTCTTTTACTTTCTTGTACATGTTGAAGTGGTCATGCTTCCTTCTTAATATTTCAATTTCTTCACACTTTAAACTATACCATTCTTGTTTTGCTTTTCTAATATCTCTTCTGATTCGTTTCTGTAAACTTTTGTATTCTGTTGGATTTTCTTTAACTTTTCTTCTTTGTTCCATTAACTCTAGGATTGCTTTAGTCATCCATGCTTTGTTTTCCTTTCTTTCTGGTTTTAAGTGTTTATCGCTCATGTTATATATAATATTCTGCATACTATCCAGCTGTTCTTCGACTTTTCCTGTTGTATGAATATTTTTAATTTCTTTATTCATCTGTGCTATTATCTTCTCTTTTATAGCAGCGTCCTTCAATTTTCTGATGTCCCACTTTTTCTTATTTGTTGCTTTTTAACTTTTTTTAGTTTTATTTGAAAAGAACCAACTAGTGGGTTATGATCTGATCCCATATCTGCTCCCGGGTACGCTTTAACTGATTTACAGCTATTTCGAAATCTTTTATTTACTAGCATATAGTCAATTTGGTTCCTGACTATGTTGTCCGGTTGATCCCTTGGTGAGCGCCATGTATAGAGTCTGCGGGGTGGTAATTTAAAGAATGTATTAAGGACGACAAATTGGTATTCAGTAACAAAGGTATTTAGGCGTTCCCCTCTTAGGTTCCTTTCTCCTAATCCGAATGGGCCAACAAATTCCCCATCGCTTCCTTTTCCTAACTTCGCGTTAAAATCGCCCATGGTAATCGTCATGTCACTTTTGGGAATTTGTTTTAAAACGGTCGCCAATGAATTATAGAATTTTTCAATCTCTTCCTCACTCTTGTCAGCTGTGGGTGTATACACTTGTACGATATTAAGTTTTATTGGAGTAGTTTCCAGCTGTAATACAGCTATTCGCTCCGACACTGGGGTAAAGTTTATTACATACTTTGCTATGGATTTGTCAACAATGAAGCCCACTCCGTTTTCGTGTTGTCCATTTTCGCTTCCCGAGTAGTATACTTGATGCTCTTGTATGTGGCACTGTCCCGTTCCTGTCCACCGCATCTCACTGATGCCCATAATCTCAATATTTAGTCTGTTCATTTCTTGGATAGTGTTTTGAATTTTTCCTGCTTGGTACATTGTACGAACGTTCCATGTACATATCTTAATAGGTGTTTTATTTAGAAATTTGCATTTCTCGTTTAATGTGCAGGGGTTTCGCTGGCTGACGACCTGGGAAGCCCCGCATTCTTCCCCTGCCGGATCTTGGTTTCCGAGTCCATGATCAGTAATTCTTATCACTGTGTCGTTATTTGCCATTATGATTATTCTTGGGAATGTAATGAGGTAGTTTCCCGTTGCCTTCCTCATCGCAGTGTTACAGCCGAGTAAATCATACTATGATATCCGCCTGTAAGTATATGATGGTAAGCCTGTCAAGAAGTCATTCTTCTGCAGCCTTGACTCATTAATAACATAGCTGCTTCCCTATGTCATGCTAGTTTTGGTCCGCCCCTGGTATTTCATTTCCTAGGTACCACCCATATCTGGGAGGCTTTCCCCTATCCGCCACCTGGGGAGGCGCCCGATGGGGGACTAGCAACCCCTACACCTAACTTCTTCTTCTAATAGTACCGTATCCATCAATGGATGTTGGCAACAATGACAACAAAATCACGGTTCTGTGCGGCTCTAAATAGTTTTACTTCAAATTTTTCCTCCAAGATTAACTTCAGGACTTTGTGTTGCGAAATATGTGGCCAACATATGCAACTTTTCTTCCCTTCACTGTAGTCAGAAGCCACCTTTCAAATGGTTTCAGTTTATTAAGCATACTGACTTTAAAAGTTCACATTTCGGGTCCATATAATAACATGGAATGGACATAGCCCTTAACAAAGCGGTATCTTAATTTGAAATTAAGGCTTGGGTTGGTTAGTAGTTTTTTCCATATTAAGGAATATTTTCCTGGCTTGTTCTATTCTGCAGATTATTTCCGTGTTTGGTTTGAAATCTTCGGTTATCCAACAGCCGATGTTTAAACTTTGACTCATGTTTAATAGGTTTTCCGTATACGAAGAGATTTGCTCGGGCCACCGATGTTTTTCTTACAACTATCACATTTGTCTTGTCAATGTTAATTTTCAGTGATACTTGATCTCCTTCAGACGATATTCTGTTCAGTAGTCGTTGTAACACTTCCGGACTGTCGGAAATTAGAATGGTATTATCCGTATCGCGCAGATTGTTGACAATTTGATCATTTATTTTGATACCGTCATTTGAGTCTTGTAAGGCACGGACAAAAATAGCATCCAAGTACACACTGAAGAAAGGGGGCGACAATACACATCTCTGTCGCACACCACGTTCAATAGGGGTATTTGCTGTGTTACCATTTCCGATCCTAACAAATGCTGTCTGGTGTTTGTAAAGCGTTCTAATTTATTTAAATCGTTTTTGTCTGTACCCTTCTTTTGAAGGAATTTTATTAGGTCGTTATGGTTGGCACAATCAAATGCTTCCTGGTAGTCGATGAAGCACATATATACATCTTTTTTCTGATCTCGGCATTTTAATGAAATTTGGTGTTTAAAATGTGTCGTTTGTAATCGACAACTAGCTTCAGTAAGATCAGGGTGCAATATTTTAATGTTTGTGGGTAAAAAATGTTCAACCATTGAAGATTCGTATGCGTAATGCAAGATGTATGAAAAAGCTTGTGCAGAAAGTTTTAAAATGGAAGAGAGGGTACGACAGATGAACCATGACCAGATGCAGCGCTTACTACATCAAGTGAGAGCAACAGGACATGTGTAGAAGGTCTGAGTATGGAAAAGCGTCTTGCATGCACTAGCAAAATTTTAAGATTTATTGTTGGTGTAAGTACAAGAGTTTTTTCTATATACGAGTATTAAGGACGGTGAGTAGATTGGTAGAGGGTCACCGAGTCAGAAATGCATACAGCTACGAGAATGTTATGGGCATGGTGTCAATCGCTTGGTGAGACAGTGTGAAAAGTGTATTGATGCAAGTGGAGAATTTTATAATTAATCTTGTTAAATAGAATTTAAAAAGAACTAAGATGAGGTTCTATTGAAAAAGCAGTTGAATAGTGCTTACGTATGTTCTAATCGATAATACTATTTCATGTAATCATCTTTCGCTTAATGATAGTAACATAGAGTGTTAAAGAAAGAGTTACCAAAGGAAGAAAAAAAAATTTGATCCACGTAAGTCCGGAAATGTGTTCAAAAGAGCGATAGTTCCAAAAAGGATAAAGTGAAAACACATTGCTATGCGTAGATTACGCTGCTGAAGTAGCAAGTTTCTGACACTGGGAAAGACATCATGATCAGCGAAACGTTAAGTTCAAAACAATTACTGCCTAATTCAGAAAACCTTAACGTTAATGCTTAAGTTACTTGTGCTTCGTTTAAGAAAAAAACTTTAAAAATGTCTTAGATATCTCAAACTTCCGATACAAAAGATATATCATTTCAATTATTCCTGTAGCATTGAAGGAGCAACATCGACATAACTAAGTTTGCTAGTTTACTATTCGCAGCAGCATCTAAAAATTTAGCGTTCTAAAAAATTAAAATAGAAACATTCCTAAAAGAAGTAATACAGTAAAGATAAAGGTTCAAAGTAATTTGAATGTTTCCAACTGGAGACAGGCTGCTATAGGGACCTTCCATCCCTCTTTAGCCAAGAATGGAAGAAAGGTGTTTTGTTGATTCAGGAAGACCACCTAAAAACCTGAATCAAAGCAGACGGCTGCGGGAATCGAACCTACGAGCTCCCGAATGCTAAGTAGACGTGCTAACTACTAACCTACAGAGCTTAGTCTTAAAATAAGTAGATGATACATTTTCAATTTTGATTTCATATCAGCTCTAGGGCATGAAACGGTCTTTGGGTATAAATAGCGTTCAACATGTACCAAAGAACTTGTTGAATTTTTGAAATTGTCTGGGTTATACTGACTGATGCAGCAGTACTCCCAAAAGGCCCAGTACAAAATAATCTCTAAGTGGCTTCCAAAAAATACTCGCTCTAAAAGAAGTTCTACTTCCTCAGATATTTACCGAAGTTACATCCACTTCAAAAAGTGGCTTTTAATATTTAGAATAAATTGAGCATTTTATTGGTTACAATAGTAATTGGTTTTCTTGCCATACTTGTCCTAAAAGGTTACACTTTTTCTAACTGACACATACATTGAAATAAAATACTTTGAAATGGCAGAAGAAAACTCTATTGTTGTCTTACTTCTTAAACAGAAATGTTTTTCCATTCTTCTATCAATTATTACAATAAATTATTACGCATTATATATAACACTGGATGATTTGAGATCTTCTACTTAGGGGCACCGGCCTCTCCTCTTTGAAAATATTTAGTACATTAAAATCTCATGATTACCGAATCCGTGTTGGGGGATCGTAGTGGGCTTGTAGATTTTTCTGGGAATCGAACCCACATTTTCGGGAGATAATGGAAATAGACAGAGATATTGTGGATGAGATGCAGAGACGACAATTACATAACATGGTTAGGGCATGTAAACAGGATGGGCGAGGGATGGTGGCCAAGGAAAATACTGAAGTAGGTTCCACCTGAAAACGGAAAAGGGGACGCCCAAGGCGAAGCTGGCGAGACAACGTAAATAAAAGCATGCCAGTAAGAGATTTTAGAAGAAGACGTCTGCTATGACAGACTTACATGGAAAGTGGAGGCGGATAAACGGCAACAGCTGTAGCTTTCCGCATATATAGAGATAGATAGATAGATAGAATTGGAAGGTGAAACACTGAGTTGCTTCTACAACACCCTACATTGATATGATTATTAATACTGCTAGAACATTTTTCTTTTCTGAATACATAAACATTTATGTATATTCACGCGCAATCTTTGCGTTTGTGCTAATGTTTCTTGAATCTTTGAGATAATATGTCTTCAAAACTATTAAATTTTGAAAATAACTGGTTAGCCAATTACGTTCCTAGCTCAAGCAATCTTTCAAATAACAATGATAATACGATAACAATAATTTTATTCCTAGTTTTAGCGTTTAGGAATGAATTATATGAATGTCCACAATTTTACCAATTCTGTACGTCTACCACCTGAATCCTGTAACAAATACAATTTCCAAAAATGTCTTTGAAAAGCGCATAAACCAATAGCATATCCTAGAAGAATGGACAGATTTTTATGTCTCTCCAATACATGCAAACGTAGATAAGCGGTGAAAATGGTATGTCGTAATAACAAAGTAACACATAAGAAGTAATTCAAAATAACTAAACTGAAGATAATAACGGATTTCGGAAAGGCAGATTATGTGTCGAGACGTAGAGCGTATATTTATGTCAAGCCAAATAATCTAAAGAGGCCGAGGCATTATGAGTCCATACCAAGAAGGAAATAGTTAAAAATGCTTATAAAAACAGTAACAAATAACTATTAAAAACCTGAAAACCTTGAATGTGAAAAGTACAGCTAAATTAAAGAGGAGATATCAGATTCATACTAAATGAAGACATCCAACGGACTAACACGAGGATGTTTACTGTAGCCAACGTTCTTCCATCTATGCAGTGGCGGCTCGCTATAAGGAGACAAGAATCCACAGCTTTATGCTAACAAACCAGTCATTCAATAATGATTTTATTTTAAAAGAACACATTTATTCTATTCCTTTTTTTATAATTTTATCTCATTGTAAAGCTTAAACAAAGCACCAGTGATTTTTATTTTATGAATATAAGCTTTACGATAAGCGTTGCTTGTTTTCACGGTCGCATCGGTGCCAGTTTAGCTTTTCGACAGTTTATTGACTGCAACGGGGGTAGAGCGGTAAGAAGTAGGTTCAAGAATAAGGATACTTTAACATTTAATGAGAGCCACGTCCTCGAAGGCTCAGCTTCAAGCAGGTGCAATCTGACCTGCCTGCGATAACGCGCGCGTGTCGAGTTGCTGATTACAATTTTCGCACGTATACGTCAACCACGCATGCATCTATGTATGTCAAACAGTGGAGATGCAAATATACAATAATTTTGCCCTATATAATTCAAATAAACGTTGTAGGCCAGCCTTTTTATCAAATATTTGAAAACATTTGATTTTGACATGGTTGTAATGATGACCTTGTTTCAACCAGTCACGGCATTAGTTATGATTACTACTTAGTTCTAAGTACTGCATGCTTATTCGAAACTTAGTATAGTATCGTCTAAATATAACTCATATATTTGGGCGAGGCACAATAATGAGCAAAAACAGGTCGAGAACCACTGCTTCAAAATACTTTTTTGCGCCTAACCTCCACGGTTGCCTCCGTGCAAGTGCTTTCGCATTACTTCAGTAAGCTCGGGCGTCGTTTAGGCCAACCTTACCTAACCGAAACTCGGAATTTTGCTGTGGCCTCGACTGCAAGCGGTGTGACCGCTCGCGCATTAAGGCCCCTGCTTCAAAATACTACATCGTTTCTTCCAACAAAGGCATATACTCGTACATTAGATAACCTGGACACGGCCTACTCGAGGATTGAATTCGATTATAGACTATGTTGTAACATGACAGAAGACGAATGTATATCAAATCATTTTTTCTTCGATCGTGTGCAGAGTGACAACTTCTTGTACAATTTCCAGCATTTCCGAAATTGGAGGAAGAGACAGTCCCGAACAACTATACATTACATTGAAACAGTACTTGTTTGCAGCAGCAAGAGAATCACTAGGGAAACAAAACAGAGAAAAAAACTAAGATACAAACGGTTGCCTGAATGAATTCATTAAGAGTTTAGTAGACGAAATAGTAAAAAATATAAGAAATGGAAGTATACTCCCGTGTAGACACTACATGAGCTGTGTTGTCAATTGTAAATATGAAAAATAGAAGATCACTTGGTCTCGAATGTTGTCTGACAGAACTAGTCAAGTATATCCTCCTGTGAGCTGGGCGTTCTTACAGAAAATATTCAACAACTGCTTACTAGAAGAGAAAACTACGAAGTAATGGAGAATCGCTTGCATAAGCTAGATATACAAAAGAGGAAAGTATTGAATTGTAACAATTACAGGGACATAAGGATGACGTGTGCTATTGGACAACTGTATGGACGAATACTAAAAGCAAGAATAGAAAGGGAAGTAGAATAGCCTGAAGAGCAAAGCAAATTTAAAGCGGGCGATCTTGTACTCGCAATGTATTTACACTGCCACATTTAGTAAAAAAGCTATTGTACACAATAACCAACTTTATCTCCTCTTAATTGACAGCAAAAAAGCCTACCGGGCTATAAGGGGTACTCTGTATACTTTGCTGTTTGCGGATGATCAGGTGATTATCGGTGGAGATAGGGAAGACGCAGACTATATGACAAGGAAATTAATACAGGAGTAAAGGATATAGGCGATGAAATATTAACATTCAAAAGAATAAAGATATTGAAACACAGATGACGGCGCGTGAAGAGAGCTGCTCAGTGTACGAGTATAGGTAAGTTCTCTGGAGTAACATTGCTAAGAAGGGATTAGAAATAAAGAAATTGTAAATAAAATGGAACAAGGGAAACTGACTATACAGTAACTCACTCTACGCTATGGAATAAGAAAATAACAAAACCCATTTGGTCACATCGTGTGCAACTGTGGGGATGCACTATACCTATAAGGATGAAAACTTTAAAAGCTTCCAATCTAAGCTGCTTTGGAAAATAGTGAATGCTCCGTTGTACTAAATATGTCAATAATCAAGCATTTTATGAAGACCTTGGAATTTCATACATTACAGATGAAGAGATATTTCGGCGAATCTGACTCTTCTTGTCTCAGGCCATGTTTCTACATGGAATTAAGTGTCCGAACTTAACGTTAACTTAACAGAAGAGAGTGGCGCAACAAAGATTTTGCTCTGGGGGGTGATCTGGGAGAAAAATTGTACTGCACGTCGTCGTTACACATAGTCCGTCTAGAGCTCGCTCGTGGGAAGCCAGCTCAACACTGCGCACCTTTTTCTCTTCGCTAATTCATTCAAATGATTTGTCTATCTTTTAAGTAATTTCATTTAAACTGGCCCCATTATAATACGAAATGAACCAATTGATATTCAGTTATTCATTAATAAATCGTTAATTTTTACTTCCCTCGTCTAAAAGACGAAGGAAGTATTGTAATCGCGAAAAAATCACCTTCCGAGATTCCTCCAGATCTTCACATTTCAGGGTCCCTAGGAGACGAAAAACAGGTTTTCTCAATTCCGTCTGTCTGTTTGTTGGCGGTATAACTCAAAAATTATTTTTTGGAGGTAGACAATATTTTGCATAAACATTTTATATCTACTTGGCATGAATCCGAGGAAATTTCAGACAAATATATACAGGGTAAGCACCTTAAAAAAATAAAATTTTGTTTATTTTTGATTTAACTTAGCATTAGATACAAGTAGTAATTTGTACATATCGCAGGCTTTATTCTTGCCAAAAATGGGACCCAATAGATACAGAATAAATGCTGTACGATAAAAAAGGAGCAACGAATTAATGCGGAACGTTAAATACTGGTGGAATGCAGGAATTCGAACGGTCGCCGTAGCTCTCGAAGCGAAAGCTTAAACTACCGCAAAACAAAGAAATCGAATGGGTCGGCTCGTTCGCAAGCGTTGAATTCGGGTTGCATCACCGGTAATATTTTCAACCAAACTTACAAAGTAAGTGGTTACTATGATCGCTCTTTCTGTGTGTCTGTGTGTCTGTCGCACGGTTCCCGTTAAGGCAGAATACAACTGATGGTGGATTCCTATGTATTTTTGTCCCCTGAATCCGAATCCACCACTGACTTTTCGATATCTCAACCCGTTTTCGAAATATTCGACTTTAATGTTCGAATTTTCACATTTTAGGCTTTAATATCACTTTTATGTAGTTTTCTCTCCTGATTCCAAATATGTCACTCATTTCACGATATCTTGAATAGTTTTCGAGATATTTGATTTTTTAAAAATCCGAATTTTCTTTTGTAAGTTTGGTTTTCAGCCGTACATGCGCGGCTAAGCTTTTTTTATTTTTGATTTAACTGAGATACAGGAAAGTAACAATTTGCACATAGTTCAGACTTTACTCTTGACGAGAATCCAACAGATACAGCGTAAGTGCTCTTTCTGCTTTAAGCGTAATAGGTGTCAACGAAAAGAGGTTTTATTGAAGGCAGCCGGGACGCACTTAGTCACGTAGTCCTCCGTAGCGCAGGTAGAAATAGCCCATTCTTTTTACAATATCCCACAAAACGTTGGGATTGCAAACGCATCCGCCTGTCCTTCGAATTCGATTTGTTTATATCTAGAATGCGACATGATACTTTTCCGTTCAAAAATGGCAGATTATTTGGCGTACCGAAGGCGAGCTAAAATAGTTATTTATGTACCAACGGCGTAAAACAGGCGTTTTTGGCCTGCAGCGTGAAAGCTATAATACGAGGCGAGGAGCACCGATGGCTATAACACGACAACGGCCAAAGACGCTAGTTACACCTGAGATGCATACAAAACTTTGTGTTCGATCGGAATTTTATTTAAAAAGAATTATACCGGGTGGCTAGAAAAAAACGAATCATGTTTAAGTCCTCGCATCTCCGGAACGCTTTAACATAGCGATTTCAGTTTTTGCTTTTCAAGAGACAATGGATTGAAAATTATTCCTGCCAAATTACAAACAATTATTTAAAAAAATAAAGGAATGGCGAATTTTTTAATATCAACTAGAAAAAATCAATTACACGTTGATAATTTAAACTTAAATCGAAGCAACCTTTTGTTAAAACAAATGAAGGTGTGAGTGACATTTGCAGTTAGTTGTTACTTCGCAATTAGTTTAGCGACATTTCGTGCTAATTAACTTACTTTTTCTTTTAATAATGGCACCTCATTTAACGAAGTCTGACTTAGAGGTAATTGCAATGTGTTATCGAGAAAAACATTGGCGTGGAAAAAGAATTGCAAGAGAGTTTCCAGGGAAGAAATGGCAACCTTCTAGCATAAATCGTGCTATTCGACGGCTTGTACAAACCGGATCTTTTTACAGAAAACCCCGAAGCGGAAGACCTGTAACTGCTGCAAATCATGAAAATTCACAAATCCTAGGCGAATTGTCGTTGTCGCAAGAAAATCAACCGAGGACTCATTTATATCAGCGTAAAATAACAGCCAGGACAAAAATCAGTCGCAGGTCTGTCCAAGTTATTCAAAAACGTGTTTATAAGTAGAATACACCATACAAAATGTTTATTGGTTGAATTTTTAAGAACATTGTCAACGTGTAATTGATTTTTTCTAGTTGGTATTAAAACATTCGCCATTCCTGTGTTTTTTAAATAATTGTTTGTAATTTGGCAGAAATAATTTTCAATCCATTGTTTCTTAGAAACCAAAAACTGAACTCGCTATCTCAAAGCGTTCCTTAGATGAGAAGACTTAAACAGGATTCGTTTTTTTCTAGCCACCCGGTATAATACTGGTGTCAATAAAAGCAGGGCAATTCTTATAGTTATTTTAGCTTTTCTTTTCTTTTTTTCCTGTCGACTACTGTTACCACCCGAAACCGCTCACGCATTACTTCACGGGCCGCGGGAGTAACTTAAACCTAAACCTTAATTAAGTGAAAATCTACATCTCAATCGCTCCGGCTCGAGCGCTCCATGATTTTTACTGCGACCTCGGCTGCAGTGGCGATCGCCGTTCACCTACTGAGGTACCACAGTTATTTTAGGTGAAAAGTAGCTTTCTAACTATGGGTTTTATGAAAACGTGGTTATGAATAATAACTCGAACGACGTCAGTGGAGATAAAATTCTTATTTACAAGCTGGCGGATTTAGCCACTTTATACCCTATCTTTGAGGGCGTAATGTGTCACTTTATAGCCCGAAGGCCATAAAGTACCTTACAGCCCGCTAAGAAAAACCGAGCGGGCCGTAACTTACTTTACCATTACTTTACTAATATTCCGGTCTGTTCATAAACATTGTATGTACTTTGTGCTTAACTAGCGGTTATGGCCTTTGTTGTGTTAGAGCCCGCGAATAATTTTCATGTCGCGGGTCATAAGCCATCTTGCGTCCTTGGCACATAACTATTTCGCACGCTGACGTAATTTTAGAAGGCAGAAAAAGTATTGTAGACCCAAGGCGAAAAGGACGCCTGAAATTGAGGTCTAAAAACACCTATTACTGATCGATCGTACATATAATTTGAGAACAAAGAACAAAATAGTTTTTTTCGAAAACGACCAGTACATTAATGTTAAGCAAAATTGAAATAAAAATGGTAGAACTGTCAACATTAATTTATTTGACAGTTTATGAATGAGTAATCATAAAATTTATATCATTGTAACATTGGAACTCTTAATTTTAATTGTAAGAAACGAATTAATTAATTAGCTATAGTTAGGTCCCGGGTGGTGTAGCTTGAACAAGCCCCCACGTACGATCAGTAGAGTTAAGCAAAGTTATTTCTGGTCACAACTTGGATGGGTGTTTCACGGCTGCTTCTTTTGGCGCCTCGTGGTACGGCTGCTACGGAAATAGTTGGTCCCGGATGTCATAATAACATCATGACAGTCGTTAGGGGGTTGAAAGTCCCCATAAAATGTACAGCGACGCCTATAATTGCCCTAACGGCTGTTGGCTGAGTACAAAATAAAATAAAATAAAAAATGTGGTTAAGTGTTCAAGTTAAAATAAGAAATTGGTAAATAGGTATGTTGATCCATTTTATTCAATAAATTAATTCAAATGTCCCTGAACCGGAAGTACTTTATTGTGTAATCGTGCTGAAAATGTGATTTTTGATACGTAATTACGGCTGCAAAATTTGTTTTTGGGACCGTTACTATATCGCGACCGTTGTTGTTAGTAACGGCCGCAAAAACACATTTCGCGACCGCAAACCTATCGACACGGTTGCATAAAAAATTGATAATGTGTTTTTGATTATAACGTACAACGAGATTGCACAAAAATGTTGTGTATGCCACGTTCGCGAAATGTTTGGTTTCCTGGGAATAATTTAGCGGACTCGACTTCGTCTCACCGGCCAAATATTCCTCGGTACGCCAAACAGTAATTTCATGGGCTAGGTATACAAATAACTATTACGTTGTAGAGTCTAAAAGTTTTTCGCGTCCTCTTCATGAAAATAGATGACTTTTTCCATTAAAAACAGAATGAAAATGTAAAAATGTTGATAGATTTCGGTAGATGTGATTTTCTAGATTTAACCAATGAATTAGCGAGGACTTGGACTCACGATCTGCTGTAAAGCAGAGTGAGTAGGAGAGCTATGTAAGACCAGGTGTCCTCAACGTTTTACAAAGGTTCTGTAAATACGAGAAGGAGGAAGGACATCCACATATAAAATGGAAATACAAAGTAGAAACAATAAGGCGTCTCTTCATGGAATATTTTCTTTCATAGCTTATATTTATTATTAAATGTCTAGCTGATATGGCGTAATTTGTAAACATTAATAATGTAAGGGTTGGCACCGTTTTTTTCAAATTAATGAGTCTTCATTTGTTAGTATTAGGAGTTCAGGCACAGTTTGCAAATTTAGCGAAATTATTAAGTATTCGAAAAACTAAACGGGCGATAAATCAGGGTTGCAAAACCCTACCACTTTCAGCCAATATTTAGAGTAAGCCACCGGGCCCTCTCATCCGCTG
This sequence comes from Agriotes lineatus, assembly GCA_940337035.1. NCBI lineage: Eukaryota > Metazoa > Arthropoda > Insecta > Coleoptera > Elateridae > Agriotes > Agriotes lineatus. Next base: position 39,567,434 of record OW679195.1, on the reverse strand, counting down.
TTAGCTCTTAGCAAAACACATTTTTCACTGAAATGCATTTGAAGGGAGAAATTATGCACGGCTGGGCCTCGATTATTTTAAAGTTGTCCGTTTTTCGAGAGTTTTAATATAATTTTTTATTAAGCCAATTCGGGCCTGCTTAATATTATAGTCAGTTGGCGGCAATAAACCGGCGGCGCAAGTTGTTGTTTTTTATCAGCATTAGCCAGGACTCTGCAGGATTTTAAGGAAAACTTCATTAACCAGCAAAGTCATTTAAACTCTGGGCTTCCGCTTACATTTCAGTCCATTTTGCATAATTCCCCCATAATTCTTACAGCTCCTGCACGCTTTAAGTGGAACACAAGCGAGTCTGAGCCAATTAAATAAAACATTTCTTTTATGCTAATGTTATAGAGCATAATAGCCTTAAAACTCTATTCTGCAGTATAATGAAAAGTCCTTAACATTTTGCTCTTCCAAAAATATTTATTCTGGCCCGCAAATTTATGGCATCCAAAAATAATGTTTGCACGAGCTGTGCGTTTTCCAGAGGGAGTAGCTCGTTTTTTCCGGACTTTTCCGCCAATGAAAAGTTTTCAGCGCCCCGCCTACCTTTCACGTCACTTTCCTTCTTTCTCTCTCGGGCATTTTTCAAACGCTGCGCTGGACACTGTAAAAAATTGGCCTGTAATTTAATACCGCCGCTGTTAAACGCACCTAATATGAACTGAGCTTACAATAGCTTAGAAAAAATGGCCGAAATTATCAAGAAGTGCTGGAAATTGCGCCTCTTTATTGCTCCGGACCATTTGTAACTGTCGCGTCTTGAATGGACGCAAGGGTTAACTGCTTGTTCAAGGGATAATAATGCGTGCGCTTGATGAATGGGCGCTTTATAAGAAAAAGCCGCGAAAGCCCCAAAAAAGGCGCCCGGCGCAAATCTATCTTCAGGGCTGATTTTAAAACTCATATATTTTCCGGACAGATCATTTTGTAAGCAGTCCGTAATGCAAATCACAATCCCGCGGCTTGGATTCACTTGGATTACCATCAGTCATCCCTGGCCAATACCACTCGTATCGATATCCAGATAAACATGCCTCTAACTTTGGAGATTTTTTCACAATTATGTATTCACAGCAGATCCCTAAAATTCCCCTCTGTCAAATTCTTACGAAATCAATAATCATGTAAAATACATTAATGATACTGTTGTTTTATATCGATTCGAAAAGTTAAAATTACAACAAATGAAATTCGCAAAAAGAAGAAATAACAGCTTTGAATAGATATTTATTATTAATTAAAAATCGAAAGTGTAAATTATAATCATCGAGATTAGTTCATAAGGTAATTTAGAAAACATATTAATTGTATATACGTATAGTTGATTTAGACTTTTCAACGTTATCTATTCTATTTTAAGATAATTTTTATATGCTGAGCCAGCACCAAAGTTTAGAGATGTTGATATGGGATTGTACTTCAACGCTAGTCTTTCTGAGTTTTTGTTTGAGCTAATTTGAATAATTTCAGATGACAAGATTGGCATGTTTAATTATTAAATACTGTATTGTAATTCATACAGCCTTAATAAGAATTTGATTTTAAATTATATTAAAAACAGCATTGAGGTAATTTATGTAGAATTAATGGACGATGAATTCAGGAGATCAGGAGGTCCTAATTATAAATCTATATTTAGAAATGAAGTATATTAATTGTTACTGGGTCAAATAAGATGACTTTAAATTTAATAGTGAATATTCAATTCATAGAAGGCAAACTAGAATGTAGTTTGTAATAACCTAAAAACAAAACTAATATGATATTTCAAAGTTAATTTATTATGAAATGTCAAATGAATTATAATTAGTTGAATAACTAAATTTCGTGAATGTTAAATGTAAAATTTGGAATATAGCATATTACTATAGGGATTAAAGAGAATGAAATCAATAACAAAAATAAATTCTAAGATTTTTAATAAAAAAAATTGTATTGGTAAAATTTAATTAAAAAAACAATAATGATTATTGTAATATAAAAATAAAAGGTGTAAATATGTAATTATTACACATAATATAAAAAGGCTAAAAGCAAGATTTTTGGTAATCAGCGAGATTTAGACTCTGGAAGTGCTTGCCGAGACAAAGGATACACTGGTAGAGGCCAGGTGCATGTCATAGCAGTTTGGACCCATCAACAGCGTCCTCAGGTGGATACAGTTGAAAGCGGCTACATCGGCAAGTAGTACTGGAGGTATGCAGTTGAATTAGGTGTTGCTGTTTGGAGTTGGACTGCTGCTGCCAGTTTTTGGAAATGTTAGGTCCAGGGAGAATACCTGTGCTTCGGGCATGGCAGGCTGCATGGTGTTTGGAACGTCAGTGCAAAGTAAATAAGTCGAACAATGTAGGTATCTGTTTATAAAGCATAAAGAGGTTTATTGGTGAGAATAAACAATACATAAAAGAGTATTTACCTATTTAAACAATATTTAAGGTAATTTATTGTAAAAGTATTTGATTAGCTTGTTTTGATGTTAAAAATAGCTTCTTTTCAAATGATCAAATGATACAATTCTTATTAAACCTAATAGCATTCAATACAATATTATATGGATATAATTACAAAGAATGCAATACCTTGAACCTACCCGGAATAGGAGTCAATTGTTCTGCTAGAGCTATTCAATTATATTTGATATTTAGTTTACTAATTCTACAAAGGGGCACAATATTAACTAGTTATTTAAAATTCTAAAAGTCAGAATAAATTAGTGATTTTGAATAGCTAAAGTGAACAATACAATTGCTATAAGTATCACATAGGTTAATACCAATGCATATCACTGAAATTGTTATTATACAATAGATCATCCTAAAGAACAAATGATAAAAAGAGGTAAGAACAAGTCCGCAAACAAGATACTTCAATTAAATTTCGAACTTTAGATTACCAATTAAAAATTACATGTAAGGACCTATTAACATTTGAGGTAGGCAAATACAAGGCAAGGCGAAGCCGCGGCTTGTTGCCTGCCGAAAATGTTAATAGGCGATACATTCCGAGCTATCTTATTATATTTTACCCGCTGCTTATCGAAATTTTCCTAGATTTTTGAAAAAATTGTTTGGTTTGTCACCTGTCACCAGGATTAATTTTCGTGGGTCGTGTTACCTGTGAGTGACACATGTCACATAAACACTTGGCAATTATAAACAAAAGGTCGAAGTCTGCACGATGGTTGAAAAATTACATAGAAATACAGAAAAAACACCTAGTCCAGCTCGGTGTTAGCCTCAAACAATTCATAACAGCGGGGGGGGGGGGGGTGTTTTTAAAAGCCTCGAATGGGAAGACAAATCCTTAATCACCTAAGATATGCGGACGATGTTATAATTTAACTAGTAACTTTGAATGCCTACAAGTACTGCTAGAAGATCTAAAATTGCATTGGAGAAAGTTGGCTTAAAATTAATAAACGAAAAACAAAAGTAGTGACTAATTGGGAAGATAATAGAAGTATTATAATTGACCATCAACAGATTCAATACATGGATACAAATATTTGGAACAATAAGTGAAATGTTATTCATGTAATCAAAAACCAGAAATAGAGAGACTTATACGATTAACATGGTCAAATTTTGGAAAAACAAATACAGAAAATACCTTTAGATAAGGTTGAAAAGTTCTGTCTACAATCAAACTCAAAGAGCAATGGAAATCATATACTAAATATAAAGTTATCGTGCAGGATTACGAATAAAGTTATTCGAAAAGAAAACGAAACTAACAGATTCAAGAGAACACGTAGCATCGCTAAAATGAATATTGGCGGATTATACTACATATCAGCCAAAACGATGAAAGATAGAATAAAAAAATACACTAGTGGTAATCTTGGAAAGGTAAAAAGTGTGGGTAGATAAAAAATATGTGAGAAATGTGTTGAAAAAATCAGGGAGCCCTATAGCCAACAATGGACAACGGGCTAGAAAACAATCTTTATAAAGAAAAAGTTTAGCTGACATGAGAAACCTTTTTATTTGCCGAGATATTAATATCAAGTGATTTTGAAAAACATATATATGTATATATATATTGAAACCCATGTAGATAGTATATACATAAACAGTTCCGTGTATATCAAAGCATTCATTCAATCATAAAAGCCCAACTATCTTGAAACCGGTTAAAAAATTCATGTTTATCAAGTGCACTTTTCGTGCATTTTTATATGGCAAATGAGAATTTTATACAGTATGTTTCAGTTGCAGACTACAACAACAGAGCACATTTTATGATACATGGCCATCACTTCATTATGATGATACAGACGATTGCGATTTTGTAATTTAAACTTCAAAAGCGTATAAATATGTATAGATGACATTTTACCAACAATTATAATAGCAAGATCAAAACAAACAAAATATACTTACAGAAACACTAGTTAAAGAGCGAATTTCAAAGATATATATTCATAAATTCTTATTTTGATGGGCTGTTGTATCTTGTAGGTCAATATAGTATACAGGGTAATCAAACACTTATTACCGACGGCTTAAAATGTAAATTATTACAGATGGAAACAAAATTTATAAAATAATTTGATCAAGAAGGCTTCCTCTAGAACGTAATACGATGATATTTATTTTATTATTAATACAAAACAACTGACAACGCCATCTATGATATATTTAAATTATACTATATCTAGTAGTTGATTTGAATCAAAAGAAAATTTTATTTGTTTTTGACCCTTACGTAAAAATTTTTATTTTTTCTTGCCGCGAATAGGTAACCAGAATATGAATTTTCAAAATTAACTATTTCCTTTAATAATGCAAGGAAATGATAATTCGAAACTATTCTTCATAATGGTAAACAATATGCAATTGTCAGATTGTCCAATTGTTGACGTTAGATCTTGGGTAACCAATCTTTGTATTCTTCTTGTGGTCTTCTTGGGTTTTACTCAAAAAATTGTTATATAAGGGTTGAAAACAATTGAACGCTGTAAAAAGAATAACAACTACTAGATATAGAGTAATTTAAATGAAATCGTAGATGAATATAATCGTGTTGTATTCTAGCGGACACCGTCCTGATAAAATAATTTTAATATTTTTTTTCTCTGCGGCAGTTTTCAATTTAAGCCGCCTGTAGTAACTGCTTGACTACCATGTATAGTGTGGTTAGTAGATATTTATGTTGCTTTATTCCATTTTTCTTCAGATTATTTGTTATGGTAGGTAGAGATAACAGCAATAAATAAAATTAAAGAAAGTGAGGCAGCGACACAGGAATTTAGTGTCATTTGAAAAGTGAAGCATCATTTGCTCCATCGCTGCTTGTGAAAGTATGAAGAAGTTATCAAAGAACAAAGCAGAAAATAATATATTCAATAAAAACGACCTGCAATAACCGCTGCAAGGTTGAAGCAATATGGATAACCTTAATTTTCAAAAATTGACGTAACTACCAATTTAGTATCATTTTCGCTCTAAAATTTTAAAAAACCGGTAAGCACTAATGCGTATTTCTGATCACGTACTGCAGAGCGTACTATCATATGTGATTACTATCTACATGGGTTTCAATATATAGATATATACATATATATTGCAATGACCCTGTACGTATAATATTTGTATGTTTATAATTAATGTGATAATAAAAAGAGTCACCACACAATATTTAATTTAATTCTACCACTTGCTAAATCAAACTAACTGATTAATTAATTTCGTTGGGTACGCCAAAATTGAGAATTACTCTTATGGTAGTTTGCCCTTTTTCTAATCCATTCATCTGATTTCCTAACTTCGCTAGCTCAATTTTAATAGAGACATGAAATTAAAAACTCAAAATCTCGGGTGTTGGGTTCCTGACTTTCCAAGTTAAAATTCTACGGTACGCCTCTGAAAAGTAGGCAGATTGACCTGAAATGTAGGCGTAATGTGCCGTTTGTACGTCAAATCTATCACAAAAAGTTCTAATTATTTTCAGCTCGCGTGTGAAATTGATTTATCAACAATTAAATGAACAAATTTTGATGGTAAGATTTTGAATAATTGCCTTCAAGCGGCTTCTAGGCAATCTTTTGTTTTTCCAGATCGTTAGCTATTGGTGCATTCTTAAAAAGGACGCCGTATTCGCATTTGTTTCTTGGTGCCTCCAATTGACGATTTTAATTGAAAATCCTGGGAAAATACCTCGCCATCCACGGGAACTGTTACGATTTTCGTGTTCTCCAGGTCGTAATTAACGTATGCTTAAATTTCACACCGATCGGGCAGATCAAAATTGGACAATTCACTACCTCACTTTCGTAGATTCGGGACCCCCTTTTGATGGTGAATCTGGCTGTAATCTTGCTCCCCGGCTGCTCGTGATGCTGGATTATGTTCTGGTCTGATGTGTGGAGCTGCCGGAAGAATCCTGACACCCTATGCCTTCCCACGATGCTGCAGATTGATGCTGCGGGAAATCGCCTCCAAGCCGTGGCTGCCGTCGTCGCCTCGGAACGCCAAAAACTCAAATACTGGAATCTCTTGCCTCCAATTGTGCTGATACACTCGAATTCGCTGATTACGATGGTGCTATTTATTTTTTTATACATTTATGCTTTCTATGAAATTTTGGTAATTAAAGATAGAGCAAAAACCAAGCACTTTCACCAATTTATTTTGAACAATTGCTATCCCCTGTCGTAATTGACGAAACACTCTCTACAGATTTGAATTGTAGGAAATCAACCAGGTACAAAAACATAACTTATAATCTAATTTAACAAATTTTATCAGTCAATTACAAACATCTTATGTACTACAATTATTGTCTTTTGGAATTGTTTATTTCTCAATGTTTTTTAATGCGCCACTCACTTCATTTTATAACCCTTAAATGCCCATTGTTTATCACTGCACTGACTAGTTTTTAATCCACCAACATTGTCTAATTTCTTGCTTATTTGAATTCCATCTAATTTCTTGCTATTTCAATCTCTTCAAATCCCCAAGTCTTGTATTTTCATGTAATAAATGACTTGCCTGGCTTTTCTATGTTCTTTGCCTTATTCTTCTAGTCATTCTTGTTCTTACCTTTTATTAAATGTTCATTTGCTATTCATTCTCTAATGACTTTACTTTCTACGCTTCCATTTTTTAAGCTGTGTCTAACTTGAACTTTTTGTGCCAGTTCTTAATTAATTTTAAATTCGACTTTTAGTTTGTGCAAATCTATTATATTACGATTAAAATTATATTGCTAAACCCAATACACGGAATTTGAGCTTCCATATTTCTGTGCCTATTCAAATATAATCAATGTCATTGGCGAATTATACCAGTGTTATTATGATTTGGCAATTTATGTGAATTTTCTCAGATGCTTGCATTATTACAACTCTGTGCTTTAATGATTTAATTTGCTATTTGCTTGTACTGCAATCAGAGCCGATTTGAGGGCTAAATACCATCGCAATATATATATGTTTTTCAAAATCACTTGATATTAATGTCTCGGCAAATAAAAAGATTTCTCATGTTAGCTAAACTTTTTCTTTATAAAGATTGTTTTCTAGCCCGTTGTCCATTGTTGGCTATAGGGCTCCCCTGATTTTTTCAACACATTTCTCACATATTTTTTTATCTACCCACACTTTTTCCCTTTCCAAGATTACCACTAGTGTATTTCTTTATTCTATCTTTCATCGTTTTGTCTGATACGTAGTATAACCCGCCAATATTCATTTTAGCGATGCTACGTGTTCTCTTGCAACTGTTAGTTTCGTTTTTTTTTTCGAATAACTTTATTCGTAATCCTGCACGGTAACTTTATATTTAGTATATGATTTCCATTTCTCTTTGAGTTTGATTGTAGATAGAACTTTTCAACCTTATCTAAAGGTATTTTCCGTAGTTGTTTTTCCAAAATTTGACCATGTTAATCATATACGTCTCTCTATTTCTGGTTTTTGATTACATGAGTAACATTATTTCACTTATTGTTCCAAACATTTATATCCATGTATTGGATCTGTTGATGGCCAATTATAATATCTTTATTATCTTCCCAATTAGTCACTACTTTTGTTTTTCGTTTATTCATTTTAAAGCCAAGTTTCTCCAATGCAATTTAGATCTTCTAGCAGTACTTGTAGGCATTCAAAGTTACCAGTTAGAATTATAACATCATCAGCATATCTTAGGTGATGAAGGATTTGTCTTCCCATTCGACGCTTTTAACCCCCCCCCCCCCGCTGTTATGATTTGTTTGAGGCTAACACCGGCCTGGACTAGGTATTTTTTCTGTATTTGTATGTAATTTTTCAACCATCGTTCCTTGTTTACCAATCGATCTTGTAAAGTGAGAATACCTGTGGTCTCTGCAATTTTATAGTACGTGTTTTTTTACTTTCCTCAGATCAACTGTGTTGACTGCATTTTCAGATTCTACATATGCCAGATACGAATGCAGTGGAAGATTGCATTTTATAGATCGGATTAAGAGAACGAAAACGAGGACAAATATTGGTTAATTTTCGTACCTAACAAAATACCAAGATGCAGACGTAGACCTTTTGTTTATAATTGCCAAGTGTTTATGTGACATGTGACACTCACAGGTAACACGACTCACGAAAATTAATCCTGGTGACAGGAGACAAACCAAACGATTTTTACAAAATCTATTAAAGTTCGATAAGCAGCGGGTAAAATATAATAAGACAACTTGGAATGTATCGCCTATTAACATTTTCGGCAGGCAACAAGCCGCGGCTTCGCCTTGCCTTGTACTTGCCTACCTAAAATGTTAATAGGTCCTTACATGTAATTTTTAATTGGTAATGTAAAGTTCCTAAATTTAATTGAAGTATCTTGTTGCGGACTTGTTCTTACCTCTTTTTACCATTTGTTCTTTAGGATGATCTATTGTATAATAACAATTTCAGTGATATGCATTGGTATTAAACTATGTGATACTTATAACAATGGTATTGTTGTATTGTATTGTTCACTTTAGCTATTCAAAATCACTAATTTATTCTGACTTTTAGAATTTTAAATAACTAGTTAATATTGTGCCCCTTTGTAGAATTAGTAAACTAAATATCAAATATAATTGAATAGCTCTGGCAGAACAATTGACTCTTATTCTGGGTAGGTTCAAGGTATTGCATTCTTTGTAATTATATCCATATAATATTGTATTGAATGCTATTAGGTTTAATAGAATTGTATCATATGATCATGTGAAAAGAAGCTATTTTTAGCATCAAAGCAAGCTAATCAAATACTTTTACAATAAATTACCTTAAATATTGTTTAAATAGGTAAATACTCTTTTATGTATTGTTTATTCTCACCAATAAACCTCTTTATGCTTAATAAACAGATACCTGCATTGTTCGACTTATTTACTTTGCACTGACGTTCCAAACACCATGCAGCCTGCCATGCCCGAAGTACAGGCATTCTCCCTGGACCTAACATTTCCAAAAACTGGCAGCAGCACTCTAACTCCAAACAGCAACACCTAATTCAACTGCATACCTCCAGTACTTTCCGATGTAGCCGCTTTCAAGTGTATCCACCTGAGGACGCTGTTGATGGGTCCAAACTGATATGACATGCACCTGGCTTCTACCAGTGTATCCTTTATCTCGGCAAGCTGAATTATTTGCCTCACTAACGTTCGGCTAAATAAACTTCAGCTTCGCCACATAAAGTATCACTTTTACTCCTAATAACATAATGTACTATTATATATCAACAGAAAAAACATTGCAATATCTATACTATGAATACATTCTTACAAATAGAAGCAAATAGGAAGTGGATCAGGGTAAGTCCGAATGCTTACAGCATAAAAATAAAACAGATTATATTACCCTCAGATAAAACAATTTTTAAGTACGTAACAACTTGCAAAATGCCGTTAAAGCAGGTAATGACCGTATAATACTCGCGATCAGAAACAGAAACAAACGGAAGATATGAAAAAATGAAATTAATGAATAACACAATTCACCAAAACTCAATTAGCAAATACAATAGGAAGCAACTAAAGTAATGATTGAAGAGGTAATCGAAGAAAGCAATAATATGAAAAGCATAAGAATAACTTTAGGAAAAATAAATATTCATGTAATTAAGGATGAACATGGCAAAGAAATAGGGAAGCCATTTTTAGGGTAACAGAAATATGATGTGTGTACAACAAAAATAAGCAATGTCTGACAATTTGATAGAACAGTTAAAAAAAAATAACATATGCGAATTCCGAAGATATACTCAAAATCCGTAACGAGGAGCTATTGACAAATATATACGACTGTCAAAAATGACAAAACATAAAATGGTGACGGAATAATAACAGAATTGATAAAGTAAATCAAACGAACAGTACTAAAATCATTAAAGATAATACTGAATAAATAATAAACCTGTATAAAGGTTCAAGGTAATTTTAGTTTCCCCAACTGGCGGCGGGCTGCTATAGGGACCTTACATCCCTCTTCAGCCAAGAACGGAAACTGTAGGATGGGCGAGAGAAAGGAGGGGTGGAAAATGAAAGAGAGGTCAGGAAAGATGGAGAAGTACTGCAACGGCATATTGACTCAGGAAAACCACCTAAAAACATAAATTAGAGCAGACGGTCGCGGGAATCGAACCCACGACCTCACCTACGATTTTCCGAATGCTAAATAGGCGTGCTAACCACTAATGTGCATAGCTCGGTAGAGATGATACCTGAAATATATACGTTCTCACTACCAGAACAGTATTTCGTTAAGAGCAAGACATATACTACTCGAGCTGGAAGAAAGCATTTTTTTACATAGGTTCCATTCCATCTGTATACTTATTTCAGCGTTTTTCGAACAATGCAATACCTTCGAAAAAATAATTCATATTCTTTTTTGGGTATTTCGCCACTCTGCAAATTAAAATTATTAAATAACGTATTAAATAACGAACGTTTCGAGGAACAATCTGCTCCCGTTATCAACAAATAACAATTAAAAAGGAACAAGAAAACGTAGCTTTTTCACGGAGATTGAAAATCACCAACCTCCAATGAATTACTTGACATTGACGTTTGTTGATTGTCTAACCCTACTTGATCTCATCTTTAATAATCGATAGCCAACTAGTGTCTAAAAATATTGAGAAAGACGACAAGCATTTTTCTTCGTTAAGTAAAATATATGCCGTCTCCTTAATTTTGCGCCTAGTTGACATCGATTCTTTAAACAAGATCTTTGTGTTGTGCCATTGTATTTTGTTGTTTTCATGCCAAGCATGTTCTGCCAGCTTAGACTTATTGAATTGATAGGTTTTCATCATATCAAGGGTCTGGATGTTTCACCGATATAGTATTTCCCGCATTCACAGGGGATACTATATATACAATTCTTTGAATGTTGTTCTTGAACTGTTTAGTTTTTGTAAGAGCTGACCGCAAGGTATTCAACGTTTTGAATACCGTCCTAACATTGAATCTATTCCCAATTCGTCTAATTTTGTCAGATATGCCTGGAATATAAGGTATAGTTAGAGTATTATATGTTTGAGTGTAATTTCTTTGTACGCGTGTGGCATTGTTTCGTGTATTGAAAATGTACCGAACAAGAGTCTCTGGATAGTCATTATCTTGTAAAACATTAACAATAAATTCTTTCTCTTTTTTGAAAATTTCATCATTAGAGCAAACAACTTTGGCTCTGTCATAAAGACTTTTTACAACACCTGTCTTTATGTTTTTGTGATGATTGGAGTTAAAATGTAAGTACCTATTAGTGTTGGTTTTTTTACGGTATACTGATGTTTCAAAAGTATTTATTGTGCGTGTGATTAGTGTATCATGAAAAGGTAACTGATTGTTTTGCTCTGTTTCTAATGTGAATTTGATGGAGGCTTCTTTACTGTTAATATGTTCAAGAAATTTGTTCACCTCAACCATATCATGAGGCCAAATTGCAAAAACATCATCGACATATCTCCACCAAACTACTGGGTTGTTAGTGTATGTGTAGACATGTTGTTGTTCAAAGTCTTCCATAAAAATGTTACTAACAATAGGAGATAGAGGAGAACCCATTGCCATCCCGAAATCTTGTTGGTAAAATTCATTGTTTAGTTGAAAGTATGTCGTTTTAATGCATAGTGTTAAAAGTTCCATAATGGTATCAATGTTTAATGTTCGTGTATGTAATGTGTTATCGTTTTGTAACCTATGTTTAATGATGTTGAGTGTTTTGTCTACTGGAACATTAGTGAAGAGACTAACTACATCAAAACCAACCATTAAGTGTTGTGTGTTTATGTTTGCTTCTTTAAGTTTTTCAAGGAAATGTGGCGTGTTCTTTATATATGTGTCTGTGTTTCCTCCTTGTCACAGTTTATCTAATACCTTGCGGTCAGTTCTTACAAAAACTAAACGGTTCAACGAAGAACAACATTCAAAGAATTGTATATACAGGGTGTTAATTAAGTACGTAGACAAACTTTAAGGGGTGATTCCTTGATCAATTCTAAGATAAAAGGTTCATACAAACATGAGACCTAAACGGCTTCGTTTTCGAGATACAGGGTGTTGAAGTTTAAACAAAAACATTTTTTTTCAAAAATCTGGAAAACGGATAGAGGTATTCTAATGAAAATTGGTGTAGGTTAGTATTTCATAAAGTGGCATAGTTTAGTCAAAATAAATTTAATTTATTTCCACCAGTGGCGTGCATCGGGACGACCTCAGTTATCTAATTTTAGAGAAATCTGGTACGCCACTGTTTTTTAGAAAAAAGTTTTGTAAATATTGTAAGATTGTTTTCTATTAAATAAAATTTTTTAAAAGCATCTTTAAACTGTATTTTGAAAACGAAGCTGTCTAGGTCTCATTAACGTCCAATATACGAAATTGCTGTTACAGATCTTTCCATTTTTCTCGAAAAATGTTTATTCTATCAAAAAATTAAAAAATACATCTTTTGTACAGTTTTAATGGATAAAGCTAAAAACTTGTCGTATTGACTAAAAAACAGTGGCGTACCATATTTTTTTGAAATAAGGTAACTGAGGTGGCCCCGATGCACGCCACTGGTGGAAATAAATTAAATTTATTTTGACCAAACAATGCCACTTTATGAAATACTAACATACACCAAGTTTCATTACCATACCTCTAGGCGTTTTCCAGATTTTTGAAAAAAAAGTAATTTTTGTTTAAACTTCAACACCCTGTATCTCGAAAAAGAAGCCGTTTAGGCCCCATGTTTGTATGAACTTTTTATCTTAGAATTTAACAAGGAATCGCCCCTTAAAGTTTGTCTACGTACTTAATTAACACCCTGTATAGTATCCCCTGTGAATGCGGGAAATACTATATCGGTGAAACATCCAGACCCTTAGCAGTTAGAGTTAAATAACATAAAAATATGATGAAAACCTATCAATTCAATAAGTCTAAGCTGGCAGAACATGCTTGGGATAACAATCATAAAGTACACTGGCATAACACAAAGATTTTGTCTAAAGAATCGATGTCAACTAGACGCAAAATTAAGGAAACGGCGCATATATTTTACTTAACGAAGAAAAATGCTTGTCGTCTTTCTCAATATTTTTAGACACTAGTTGGCTATCCATTCTTAAAGATCAGATCAAGTAGGTTTAGACAATCAACAAACGTCAATGTCAAGTAATTCATTGGAGGTTGGTGGTTTTCAATCTCCGTGAAAAAGCTAAGTTTCCTTGTTCCTTTTTAATTGTTATTCGTTGATAACGAGGGCAGATTGTTCCTCGAAACGTTCGTTATTTAATACGTTATTTAATAATTTTAATTTGCAGAGTGGCGAAATACCCAAAAAAGAATATGAATTGTAGATTCACGCCACAAAGAAGTTTCAGAGATTACTTTCGAAGAAAATCGTGTGGTAACTGTTCAGCTCTTCATTACAAGAAAATCGTCTTAGCGCAGTTGGTTTTAGTTTTACAAGTTAATAATAGTTGCTGGGTGTCAAATCAAAACCGTTTGGTGAATGTTTCAACTCTACGAAGCCGCACTCAGTTTCTATATGTCTATCAGATTTTTATGAAAAACTTTCAGATATATTAGTTGATTTTATACAATTCTACAACTGAAAAAGCTAGGTGCGATCTTTGCTTGGAGCCAGGAACATGGAGGTGTTAGACCTATAAAGCAAACCAATGAGAATATTATTCTGTTTAGCATATTGTAATAAATCTTCATATTTCTAAGTGAATTAACTTACCTTGTAGTACTTGTAATATTCTGAACAAGGATACTGGTGATGATATCATTACAAAATGGACGACAATTTTATATATGAAATTGTGATCAGCAGAAAATCCACAAGTTTTGCTTTTCAGAAAATTGCCGTAACAATCGACCCTATTTTGTTGGTGTTGCCCTACCTGCAAAACATTTTCTTTCAACAAGATGGCGCTAGATCTCACACAACACATGAAACTATCCACCAGTTACTAGAACTCTTCAATGATATCTAATTGGTAGCAGTATTCAAAACACTTTTCCTCCACTGCTAAATCGCCTTTTATCTTTAGACTTCTTTGTGATCCTTTATAAAAAATGAAATTTTTAAACATCCATCCATGCCCTAGCGGAACTGAAACAAAAAATAAGAGTTACGTGTGAAACATTAAATAATTCAGCAAACCGTCTTATTGTATGCAAAATTCCTTTGACATAAACAAAAGAAAACCTCTGCTGCATTCAGAATGGTCGCTTTTTGTTAACTTATATTTTCATTTATGCATTTGGTTTTTAACCGATTTAAATTTGAACGTGTTTCTTGTTTGATATTTGAGGCATTGCTTTCACGATTGAGGTTATGTAGCCATGAGTGAATAAACAGTCAAGCTTTCTTAATCAAATTTGATAAAATTAATGTTACCGGCATTGTCTATGCAGTTTATGTAGAAACGCAAAAATTTGTACCGTTGACCTGCTGTACTCTTGATTCGCAGAAACCAGAAATATTTTAACAAAGAAGGGCGAGCATCCCGGAAATTATCCTCGGCGACCTTTAAAAATTCATACTTGATTCGCGTACACTCTTCGGCTTAAAATTAATGCATTCTATCAACAAATTCTGTATATTAAGCAGCAGAGCGTTCTTTGAACAAATTAGCACTTTATCCGAGAGGATCTCAAAGGTCCCAAGTGGAGCCTTGTGGTCTTTGTCGGTTGTACATGAGCGCGTATAATAATCTTTTTGAAATTTCCACTTCGCCGGGAGTCAAAAGGACCTCATAAAGATCCCGAGATCAAAGCCTGTGAAACGAAAGATAATTTAGAGGAGTTTTAAATGAGAAGCCTTGCAATTAGTTCTACTCATCACGGAGGTACGCAAACGTTGTCTGTTCCGGGAAAGTTTTAATGAAGGTTTAGATATAAAATGCAAAGCTTCCCTGCTCTTTCTTTTACGTTGAACGGGTTAAGAGTGAAAAATTAATACGGCGCTACTTAGTTTTCTAGACTCCATTGAAATGCATTAATGATTCCAGGTGTCCTATTCCACGAGGAGGGTCGATTATCTACTTTTCTTAAATGCGATGGACTCCAAATTATAGGAAAATTTTTTATGCTTTTCAGAAAAATATTCTTTATCCAAAAAACTTGTGAACTGTCAAATTTTCATCAAGTTGGCATCATCCTGTTTAATATATGCTTGCAACTTGAATTGTCTGATTTAACTGCTATAAATCTAAAAAAAAAAGAATTCGTATAGCGAATTGTTTCTTTAGTTACTTGTTACTTGGTTATTAATATCCTGCATTAATTTTCACAAGTAAAATTTTTATAAACCTTCAATTTCGATATTTTTCTGACAGGCTCTTATAGTCACTTAACCTCGTATATAACTATATTGGTCACAAATTCCAAAATACAGTCCGAAAAATAGTACAATTTCCAGATATACACACGAATATGTACAATAATTTGTCCTTGAAGGTACACACGTTTTCTGGATGGATAATATTTCAAGTTTAATATTAGTATAGGTCCTATCCCATGATAGATTAATTTATCTGGCTTTTGATATGTAATTGACTATCAAATCATAAGAACATTTTTTATTATATTAAGAAAACAAAAATCTATAATTGGGAGGTATATTATATATTTTCCGCACAATCGCTTTCTCCGTATATTTATCAGCATCGAGATAGCGTACGCTAAGTCAAAACTAACATAAAATAATTCAAAATATCCTTGTTCTTCAACTGTACGAAAAGTATTATACGATACTCAATTATTAAGAGCTTGTAACAGATCAAAAATAAACAAAAAAAACACCTTTTTTCGACTTTGTAAAATGCACTTACCGACCTTGTACCGTAATAGACTATAAAATATTCCCTTATTACTATGGTTCTCAGCAAAGTATTTCCAGTTTAAGATTACATTTTATATAAGGCGTGATAGACTGTTTTGGGGGTAAGCAAGTAAGCCTAAAAGTAACATGTGAGCAAACGAAAATGAAATCAAGCTTGGTTTTGAAAATTGAGACATATTTCGATTATTAATTCACATTATATTGGATATGGACTATTATAATAACTGTCATATTTAAATTAAAAGAATCTGAAGTAATAGACCACATGACTTAATAATCCGTAAAGAAATTCAAAATCTGGCCACAAATAAAATATTTATTCGATATCAGAGACAGACAGTGCATTTTGGAATTTCCTGTACCTTGAATACTTATCTGTTATTCCTTATAGTTTATTGAAAGAGCATTCTTATCCTTTTCTTTGCAAAAGAAGGTGTTTTCTGCTACCGTAGTAGTTATATTGCATATAATTTTATATTTGTACATGTCAACCAGGGATACTTTGGCTACTTTTTACAAAAACAGTTGTAATTGCGAGTTACTTAAGAAGCTTTTGAATATTATAGATTTATCATAAGGGCTGTAGTAGTTGCAAATAAATATGTACGCAGTTTAAATGATATATAATCTCTATCTCACTTATTGAGAAAAATATTGGCCGGTTAAAGTATGCTTTCGGAATACATTGACGATCATTGAAAATACTAGAATGTAAGGATGCGTAGTCAATCTCAATATAAAGTAAAATTGTGAAATGAATAAGAAAAAATAAATATGGTGAGTTTTCTGTAGGTACCTGTAGGTAATTATAATCATAGTAATTGGAAGATAACATAATTCAATGATAATATCATAAATTTAATTAAAAGGTCTGTAATGGGGTTTAATCAAAACTTTTCCCGTAAGTGGATGCTGTAACACTAAGCAATTTTAAAAGTCAAAGAAAACTAGGGGTAACAATATTTTAACGTTCCTAATAATATTGAAACAATAAAAGGAAATACTTGGTAATGCAAATTACATAAATTTTCAAATAAAAAGAAAATTTCCATCGGTTGGATTAAAACGCCAGCGCCTGAAAATGTGATTTCAACGCTTGGCAGTAGCTCACCCTTTTGACGCATGCCGCCACTCAGAACCTCTTGCTTCTCTGCGATCCGGCTGCTTTAAATAAAACGCATTTAGCGTTGACCACTTTTGTCTCTTTTATAACATTTACTCTGTCTCCGTTGGTTTCCATTCTCGTCAAGCGTAAAACCTGAGCTATGTGCAAATTATTACTTTCATATCTTTATCCGGTAAAGAAAAAATAAACAATATTTTATATTTTTAAGATGCCGACCTTGTATATCTTGGGTCCAAAATATTCCCTTTGTGACAAGGGTAAAAACCTGCGCTATGTGCAAAATATTACTTTCATTTAATAGTTCTTGAGCTAAATCAAATATGGAACACTTTATTTCTTAAGATGCTCGCCCTGTAAGTATATATTTTACCGAGATTTTCGGTTTCATGTCAGAAAGGCATAGAATCCGCATGCAACATATCGTCTTCCGTCAACTAATAGTTTTTGTGTTATACCGGCAACAAACAGACAGAGAGACGGACGACATTCAGAAAACCAGTCTTTTTGTGAACCGTAAAGATTTCAAGAAAAAAACGTTTACATAGTAAATGTGGCGTTTCTCAAAAACAAATCTGAAACCTCGTTTAAGCTTATCAGAAGCACGAAGTTTGAAGGTCCACTTAATCAAAACCAATAGGCCATGGTCTTCGACATCTGGCCACATAAAAATCGCATTTTCACTTTCCTAGTCTAGAAGACGAAGGAAGTATTGTAATCGCGAAGGAATCACTTTCTGATTACCTATTTTTGCTTTCACTCAAAAACTAATACTTAATGAAACTATTATTTTGACATAAAGCAGACTTTTACTCTTAAGGAGCAATTTTGCATATTTTGTCCTAACACATACTATATGAGCACCTTAAAAATAAAATTTTGTTTATTTTTGCTTTAACTGAGAAGCAGATAAAAGTAATAATTTGCACATAGCTTAGGGTTTGCCCTTGGTGAAAATGGAATCCAACAGATGCAGGATAAATGTCGTAGAGACAAATAGGTGGAACGAATAAGTGCGTTGCGTTTAATGGAGCTGCATCGTGGGGTTGAGCGTTGAGATCACATTCGGAGGCGCTGAAGTTCGAATCCCATCGATTGTAACCTTTTTTATTTGATAATTGACGTAACTTTTATTACCAAGTATTTACTTTTATTGTTTCAGTATTATTATGAACGTTAAGAAATTTTTACCCCTAGTTTTCTTTGATTTACTTCATGATTTGATGTTGACGCTTCAACAGTTTTTTCAAAAGTAATGCATCGTTCAGGAGCTATGTTAGCTTTCTTTTTTTTCCTCTTAACTTAGGTATTTGGGTCATATCTCATAGATTGAAGCGCATTCTACAACATTGGCCTCAGTTTCAATATTGTTCTTGAACTTTTTATCGATCACCGCATTTTTTAAACCCACTGATGATGTTTCCAACACATTACCCTTATTGCATAGTTTATAATAGAGGGATTTTAGGAGCCTCGAAAAAGCTTCCATTGTTATTGCTTGACCATTTTGTTTTGATGGCGTTTTCCATTTGTCTATTATATCCCCCTAATATGATTGCAAGGATGAGTAGAAAGCTATGTCTAAAGGCTGAATCTGGCGAGTAGTGTTTGGTGGAAATTAGACAAATACTACATCATTAAATGAAGCTAGTATTGTAACTTCAAGACTAAAAAGACTCCATAGATTAGCACCAGAGGTAGTACTTTTCTTTACTATTCGAGAAAAACGATTTTCCAGATAAATCTGTAAAACCAATCGCAGCGAACTATCCGCTAAGGTTTCTGTTATATTTGATGAATGGAGGACGGCCATCCATCGAAGTGCATCATAAATGGGTTGATTTATATACAACATATGGGGGTAATAGTATCCCAGCTGCTGAGCCCCGGTACGTAAGAAATAGTGGTGCTGATGTCAACGAGTTTTTTATTCGTTCTGTACGTTATGGCGGTATGGACTGCTTTGTATACCTCGCATCAAAGATATAATCAACAAATCATAGATAAATGAAAAATAAATCCTCTCGACTCAAAGTATCCCTGGTCGATGGTATGTCTAAGAAAAATGTTAAGTGGAAGTTAATATTGTACTAAAAACCTCTGCTTAAGAAAAATAGTTTATTATTTTATAAGGAGCTAAAGTGACTTGTTTTATGTGGAGAATCTGTAGGCGTGTGAAGGACGAACGAGTCCAATAACTACAGATGAGCGGCAACAAGTCACTTTAGCTCCACGTAAAATATGCTATTCTTTCTTTCAATTCCGAAATACTTACCTCAAGCTACTTTTTATGCCGTATAATTTTGATTGCTATACTCTACTAATAAGCTACACTAAATTTCAAATAACCATGCAGTGCTTCGAACTAAGTAGTAATCAGAACTATGGCCGTGATTGGTCGAAACAAAGTCATCATTACAACCCTCTGAAATTAAATATTTTTAAAAACTATCAATTTGACATTGGGTATGAATCTTAACAATATTATAAGAAAACCGATAAATAGTAGACAAAATAGACGAAATTATTGTAAAGTGCGAGCAGTCAAATACACTTATATTTTCCTAACGTGAATCTAAGTCTGAGTTTAGAGCGCCCCCCTACTGCATCCTTATTTGAAATTTAATATAGTGCCAATAGTTTGAACGGAGTGCGTTGAATAGTATTGGTTATGAGCAGCTTTGGAGTTCAAGTTTTTTAAAATTATTATTAATAGTATATCATTGCATGCAACAGTATCTGGGACAGATGTAGACATGGCAATATATTTATTAAATGTCAAAGCAACCTTGTCACAATACTATCAGTATCTATCAGCTGAGAGTGGCATTCTAGATTTTATATAAGCCCAGTTCATACAGCTCAAAAATTCCCAAAGTCAGCCATAAGAATTGTTCCAGTAACCTTTGCTTTCAATGGTACGTCAACAATCAAAACCATGCACACATGCACGTAAAGTAATATATCTATGGTACGATTTCGCATGAATAATAAATAAAGGATGACAAATATCAGCGTATGCATTATATTATTTATAAATAGGTTAATTAAAGCAAAAAGTTTATTCCCAGGTGATTTTGTATTGGTCTCTTATTAAAAGAGAATCTGAAACAGAATTGTATAGGTCATTAATGAAGAATTTACCTACGCAAAAGTCGAGTTGAAGTTTTAGAAATTAACATAAAGTTAAACGATGAAGCTTTATTGAACTATTAAAGTTAATACAGTTGTATGTTGTATCTAAATAATGCAATACCAGGTGTTGAATTACACTCAGAATTGGGATTTATTGAAAACGCACTGCCGACATTTCAAGCCGTATCCGAGCGGTGATAGTTGCAATCTGAAAATGCACCATATTACTAAATTATAGCAAATAATGTATTGAGATAAAGGGTGATTTTTTTAAAGTACACTGATTTAAAGCGTCAATAAAAATCCATGCAAATTAACAAAACTTTATTTATTTTGTATAATACAGGAAGAATACAATGATGATAATTAAATGTAGTTGATAACAAACGTTAAGAGACGAAGTTAGTTATTCTTGGCTCCTTCGAAGTTAGCTGTTTCAACAGTTATTGGGCGTAAAGACGCACCTATTTGTAAAAGTGTTAACTTGAGCGTTGTATTGATAATAACCACGCGCTTATTTCATCCTAAAGCCGTTTGCTGCCAGCCAAGGTCAACATTGGGATATCAGTTTCGGAATCGGCCCATTTAGCTAGTTGTAAGCAGTTTAGAAGAGTTGCAGTTTACGCTAGGAAGTGTAACCATTCGCTGAGAGGATCAGCAACACAGAAAGCACCGAAGCATCTAATCGCGAGTGTGTCAAAGTTATGTTGTGTCTAGAAACTAAGTAAAGAGGGTAGAGCCCGGACATACTTTATTAAAGAAAACTGTATTTTTACTTCCTTTTACGATAAAGGAAGTATTGGATTCACCCCAAAAATTCGAAATTGAGTTTTCAACAAATCTTCACGTTTTAGAGTCCCCTGATCCCAAAAAACATATTTTTTTTCATTGGTCTGTGTGTCTGTCTGTCTGTGTGTCTGTCTGTGTGTCTGTCTGTCTGTGTGTCTGTCTGTGAACAGAATATCTCAAAAACGAAAAGAGGTATGGCGTTGAAACTTCATATATAAGTTTTGTGTACTATGTAGATGAGACAGCAAGCTTTTGAAGAAAATCGCATAACCGGAAGTAGGTGTTTACTCTTGTGATTTTTCAGTTTTTTTCGATTTTTTCAAAAACGGCTCTAACGATTTTTTTCAAACTTTACATTTTTATTACATTTTTAATGTGCATTGACGTGAGATAGGTGATTTTCCAGTTGAAAACTTCTAAAGTGGGTTTCTTTTGTTTTTTTTTTCTATTTTTTTTATTAACTCCTATTTTAAATAGAACACCCGGTATATTATTACATTTTTGAATTCTGCTTAAGATTTTAGAGAAAATTTGTCTCTTCAACTAACGCTCTATTTTGTACCGTTTTTGTAGAATTCGTAATTTTTGAAAATTTTTGACAAATGCTTAAAAATTAAAAATTAAATTTTTGACTAATTATAAGATCACTGTAAAAGGAAGTTGTGTGAGTGTATCACACCAGATTTTTAAGTTTCGGTTGACGCTCGTATCAAAGTATTGGATTCACCCCAAAAATTCGAAATTGAGTTTTCAACAGATCTTCACGTTTTAGAGTCCCCTGATTCCAAAAAACATATTTTTTTTCATTGGTCTGTCTGTGTGTCTGTCTGTGTATCTGTCTGTGTGTCTGTCTGTGTGTGTCTGTGAACAGAATATCTCAAAAACGAAAAGAGGTATGGCATTGAAACTTCATATATAAGTTTTGTGTACTATGTAAATGAGACAGCAAGCTTTTGAAGAAAATCGCATAACCGGAAGTAGGTGTTTACTCTTGTGATTTTTCAGTTTTTTTCGATTTTTTCAAAAACGGCTCTAACGATTTTTTTTAAATTTTACATTATTCTTACATTTTTAATGTGTATTGATGTGAGATAGGTGATTTTCCAGTTGAATACTTCTAAAGTGGGTTTCTTTTGTTTTTTTTCAATTTTTTTTATTAACTCCTATTTTAAATAAAACACCCGGTATATTATTACATTTTTTAATTCACCTTAAAATTCTAGAGAAAATTTGTCTCTTCAATTAACACTCTATTTTGTACCGTTTTTGTAGAATTTGTAATTTTTGAAAATTTTTAACAAATGGTTAAAAATTCAAAATGAAATTTTTGACTAATTATAAGATCACTGTAAAAGGAAGTTGTGTGAGTGTATCACACCAGATTTTTAGTCATAAAATCCTTATAATTGTAGTAATTTTTTTTACATGTAAAAATTGTTTTGATGCTTTGTAAGCGTCAGTAACTAAGGGCAATCGCTATTTTCTAAGCAGCTCTTTACCATACTATGTTTTACTAAAAGTTAAAACTACCGTAATTTGATTTGTTAAGTAAAAATTGTCCGTGTAGCGACCAGTTTATCAATCAATTTTTGTCGATGTGACTATTCACATTTTTATTTTCCCTACAAATAAATTAACATTTTTGCCCATACTTGCGACTGATTTATTTGAGTATATTATCAAGCTATTATATTATAGCAAAAGCATTGCAAGCATTAGGGACCTACGGCTTAAGAGTAGTTGATAATAAATAAAAATAAAAATTAAACCTTATCACGACAATATAATACACAAAGATTCTATGAGCTAATCTGACGACGAAAGTGTGAGAAAATCGGCCCACTGGCATTACCCTGAAAACTTCAGCTGATTAGCAGGTTTCTAGACCTCGTCTTAAGTCGTTTGAAGTAAACAAAAGAAAAATTCAATGTTAAATTCTTGGCATAGAGATAGAGATCAAAAATTGTTTTCATCTAGTATGGCCATGGATTACTTTATAATTTATGAATGAAATTACATTTATGTTTAAACGTCAAACTTGACATTTGATTTTTAAATGAGTTGCATTCATAAATTGGGAACTATTCCATGGCCATACTAGATGAAAATAATTTTTGATCATACTATATTTTCCTGCTGTTTAAGTTTTTATAATTAACTGGGATATTTGAAGTAGCTGAAACTAAGTAGTATCAGCAACAAATACGATGGTCATTTTCTTTAGTTGGCTTTAGACGCGATTTAATTTTAAAGGACTGTTTGAAGACTGATAACAGTTTCTCGATGTCTTCAAGCAATTTCAATTTCCAATATTCTTCCATTAATAATCGTACATTTAATTTCCATTCCACAAAATAAAACATGAATGTTCGTTAAAATAAAAGAATTTGTTTGATTTACTAGTGGCACAAAATGTTCTTTACCTGCTTCTCAAGTATCAATGAGTAGTTATTTATATAACAAGAGGTAAAAGTGATACTTTTTATCGTTAGGCGTTGAGAACACGCCGTGTGATAAATAGACAATTTTACTTCCAATTTATGCAGGATGTTAAGAAAAGGGCACACAACCTTACAGGTGACAGTACTCATTAAACTAAGACAAAAAGTTCCAACAAGATAGGTCCGGAAAAGCGCCTTCAGGCAGCAACTGCCCTGAAAGGGGTAATAAAAACCACGGATTTAATTTAATTAAAATGATACTCATACTCAAATTTGGTGTAATTTGGCACAATATATTGAATTTGTATTGAATTTATGCAAACATCTTTGTAGATTGTTGTCCACGTCATTGGCTATTATCACAGGGTCATCCGTATAGCATACAATTACGGTTTCCAAGTCCCGGGACCAAAAGTGTTTTCGGGACTTACGAGCTAAATTTCAGGTCCCGGGACTAGTCCCGAAGATCCCGAAAATGGTCCCGAAAGAGAAATAGTGTTCAGGTGAAATTTCCGAATACAATTTCCAAAGAAAAACAAGTGTTTTAAATTAAATAAAGTATTTCTGTGCTGATAATTTGCGTTGCGGCGGCCGTCTGCAACTTCATTGCTTTCTTCTGGTACTAAAAATGTCTGTCGCTTTTGCTTTTGTTTGAACTGCAACGTGCGTGTGTAATCCTTTCGTCAAGCTGCCTCTGACTATGATAATTTTGTAGGAACCCACTTTACATTTCGCAAATTGTTTATCTTATATATACCGGGTGGCCATAAATATCTGATATCACATTACCTTTGGAATCAACACCGCTTTATTAAAGTGATGAATCTAACTAAACTAAATGTCATTAATGTCATCACAACTAAAATTCCTATCTGTGAAAAATTATTACAGATTGCAATAAGTAATGGAGTCAGAACAGGCGATTTTTATAATTGAGTCGTAGGCTAAACTGCAGAATCTGGGGCACATTCCCCTCCTCTTATTTGCATTTTATTACATTTCATACCAATACTTATTATAATTGAAATATGTATAATGCTAACCAACATTTATAAGTAGCTAATTCCATGGCTACCGGGATCTCAGATGTTTATGACCACCCGGTATAAATCAATCGCCGTGTGTTAGTGCGTTAGTGTTAGTAACGCAAAAACTCGAGAACGACTTGACCGATTTCGATGATTTTTCTTTTGTTGTGTTCGTCTTACTCCCGAGGTGGTTTAGCAAAAAAGAAAATTCGGAAAAATCCAAAGGAAAAGCCGAAAAATTGGAAAATATTGAAAGTGAAACTGGGTTTTAGAGACAAATTATTTTTGGCAGAACAACGTTTGTCGGGCCAGCTAGTCTTCAATATATAAAACTGTTGCCATAGTGACTTCAAATCGTAATTTTTTTAAATGTAGAATGAAGGTAGGTTGCGAATCGGAATTCATTCTAATTGTAACGCTTTAGCAGACAAATAACGAATACACTTAAAACCCACAAATATAAATTATTCAGCTTCTTCGCACATATCTAAATCCAACAAAAAAAAACAGACAAATACATAAATAGAAGAAGATATGCAAATGTGGCTGAAACAACACACCGGCTTAATTCTAACCTACCGAAAACAATACCTCTCCTGCGTTACGCAAAACGCAAATAATGCAGAATGTACAAGAGGCATGAGTAATACGCCGGACGCCGGTGAATACCCGTCCTAATTCTCTGATATCGAGTATACGCACGCATGTTGACATGGTCCCGGGACTTCGCCTGGGCTGGCTGTGGTCCCGGGACTCGGTTTTTGTGGTAGAATCCCGGGACTGTCCCGGGACCGGATCCCGGGACTGGAAACCCTACATACAATATTGATGTTGTCATTACCTATTCGGTGTACTTCCAATGGTTTCGTCTCCTGTATTATTTGATCCACGATTAAATTGAATAAGAATGGACTTAGTGAGCCGCCCTGCCTCACACCTTGTGCTATGGGCACTTGCTTTGACGGTTGGTGATTAAGTTTTATCTTGGTTCTACTGTCCGTATTAAAATATTTTATCTACGACAGTAAAATTGCCTTTTAGTTGGCAGTTTTAAGTTTCTAAAACGACTGTTTAAGAACATATTTTATTAGTTTACGTTGTCAGCAGTAACGTGTTTAAAAGGTTTCATTAGGCACGTTCTCAGTAGCAACGTGTTTTTAAATTTTGTAAAACACCCAAAATTACGACCGGTTGCTGGTAATCCTAATTTACATTTAATATTTTTTTAAATATTTACCGGGTTTTCTAGATTCTATCGTAGATAAAATATTGTACGATACACATGCGTAAAGCATATTTAGTCTCTCGCGGGGCTTAAAACGCTCGCTCACTCGCGTTTTAACTCTACCCCACTCGTGCCTTTACGCACCTGTATCGTAAATTACTATTATCTACGACAGTGTGTAAAATTGCCTTTTATTGGCAGTTTTAAGTTTGTAAAACGACTATTTAAGAACATGTTTTCATCAGTTTTCGTTGTCAGCAGTAACATGTTTAAAAGATTTCATTAGGCACGTTCTCAATAGCAACGTGTTTTTAAAATTTTAAAACACGCAAAATTACTACCGGTTGCTGGTAATCCTAATTTACATTTAATATGTTTTTTAATATTTACCGGGTTTTCTAGATTTTATCGTAGATAAAATATTGTACGATACACATGCGTAAAGCATCTTTAGTCACTCGGGGGACTTAAAACGCTCGCTCACTCGCGTTTTTACTCTGCCCCACTCGTGACTAAAGACTAGCTTTACGCACTTGTATCGTAAATTACTATTATGACATCTATAATATTGCTTGCAATGTTATGTTTATACAATTGTACGATAACGTCGTTGATTTGCACCTTGTCGAAGTCTCTGCTAAACAGATATATGCCGGACATGCAAATTCCATTGATTTTTGGACTATTTGATGCAGGATAAAAATTGCATCAGTTGTTCCTCTGTTTGGTCGAAAGCCCTACTGTTCTTCTGATAATTCTATTATGATTTGGAGTTTTTTTAAGAATGATGTTGGTTAGTAATTTCTGTGTTGAATTGGGAATTGCAATGCTCGATAGTTTTGAGGTTCTTTTTTGTCTGCTTTTTAAATATTGGTATAGCTGTGCTTAGCTTCCGTTCTTCTGGTACCTTCTCTTCCTTGATGATTTGGCCAAGGAGCTTATGGATTTCTCGGATTAATTCTTGTCTTACATATTTTAATAACTCATTATGTATTTCGTCGGAACAAGCAGACTTTCTGTTTTTCAGTTTTGCAAAGGTGTCGTTTATCTCTCCACCCATGTTATATTATCTGGTTTATTATTTGGGCATGTATGATTATCGTTCGTACGTTTGTATAAAGTACGATTTCCATTCTTCTTCTGAAATTTTCTTGACCAGAAAATACTCATCTGTATCTTTCTTTTGGCTCTGTATCATCCTCCACACTTTCTTC
Source organism: Agriotes lineatus (assembly GCA_940337035.1). NCBI lineage: Eukaryota > Metazoa > Arthropoda > Insecta > Coleoptera > Elateridae > Agriotes > Agriotes lineatus. The sequence goes on along the minus strand of OW679195.1, from coordinate 39,540,101 downwards.
TGAACTCCATACTAGTTTGAATCCATATTCCTGGTGAATTTATCCCAATATCCCTCCTTGAGTTATCTTATTTTGGCATTTGTCATATTCCCCACTTTCACATATTTTCTTCTTTCTTTAACTTGTAGAATAATTCAATATTTTAGGTAACTTTTACGTTTTTTGTTTGCCAATAGTTTATTTTTTTTCTGTAACCCAAGGAGTTTTCTTTTTTAATTGACATTAACTTTTCGTTTTCTTAATGCTTCATATTTGGAGCTTAGTATATTTGTTTCTAGTTTGTTTCTACACTGTCAGAGTCTTCAATATTTTGCTGTTATAGTTTTTCATTGAGTCGGGTTTGGTATAGGATTTTTGTGTTATCTTCCATTATGCTGTCGATGTTAATTTTTTCTAAATATACTGGTGGAGTTTTATTGCACTTTAATGCCAGTCTCATTTTACACAGCACCAATATGCTGCCAATATTCATAAAAGTAAACGTTCACACGTCCAATATATTCGATGGAATGGTTGATCGGTTAGTGCTAATATAATCTATCATCAACGTTTGCCCTCTTGTGTTGCTGCAGGTTATCTTGTGCTGAATTGGATGTGGGAAGAATGTGCTATTGATTCTAATTTCGTTTATAGCACACAACTCTATTAGTTCCTCTCCTTCTTCATTTAGAGTTGGTTCGTTGTATCGCCGCTTGATTCTCTTTATTGGCATGTCGGTAACACGAGCTATTTAATTTATTTTTTTCAATTCTTCTATTCGATCTGTTCATTTATCTCACATTTCTGTCTTTCTTACTTAGGATAATGCTTCATACGGAGCAACTCGTTTTTCTTTTTCCAGTAATGTCGACATACCATCCTCTAAACGCATGTTGTTATTGCCTGGGTAACTACAAGCCTGCCTGTCTGCCTTTGTAACGTTTTGATCGGCACCAATCGGGTGCAGTTCCTCTATTGGTCATGTTGTCCTTAATAATACAACGACAAGCACGTACGTCAGACTTTGGAATTTAGCTGAGCGCGTAAAGTATCCAACTAGCAATCGGCTGCAATATTTTCAATTGTGAATTAATTGTTCTTTTACTGTTTCAATGTTATTAGAAAAGTTAAGGTAGTTTTACCTATTTTGTACATAATTGTGCACTCATTCGATCTAGCAAAGTATGTTTTTCTTTGGGTGCGCTTTTTTTCTGTTACTTTTTTATTTACAATTCAGTTTTAAAAGAAAGAGAATTAATGAGAATAAAGCCATCTATGTAGTGGGCTCAGAAGCTAATTTTATCTTAAACCTATGAACACTTCTTCTCGTTCATAATTTTAATACTATGATCTGTTGCAGCTATCCTTAACTTCACTAAGGGTAATAATTAGTTCACAATATAACAACATATTTTTAAAATTTTCTTCGATGTAGTAGACATATCTATTAATAATTTACCGATGATTCACTAAAAACGAATAGAATTCGTTTTTTTAATTGGCCCATTTTAATAGAGTGGCTTTAAAGAGTCGGGGTGATCAAAACTAATCGTTACCAGGACGAAGAAACTAACATTGTTGCGATATGTAACTCTTAAAAATATATAGAACACGAGTTCGTTGGTGTAAAGTGATTGTTAAGAAGACTACCTAATTAGATATAAAAAATTGTATATCAGTATTTAACTGTAACTAGTAAAATTCATAGTCTTTTTAAATTGCACGATCAATGATCGTTCGTTTTAACTAGCATTATATCTCTTGGTCAGAAAACGTCCTTGTGTTAATCTAAGACTGTAGAACGCGTTTATTATTTTTGTAGATTTTGTGAGACAACTAAAATTTATACCGTTGATGAATTTGTAAGCCATAGTATTTAAAATAATAATTGTGGTTTGAAATATGTGCAGATAGTAAACAACTGTCACAAATCGTTAAAACCCCTCACCAGACAACTATTTAACAACTGCTAAATACGTATTTCGACAGCCAAGTTGTCATCATTAGTAGCTACGAAACTTAGACAGCAAAATGGCATAGATATGCTCGTGAGCAAATCACAAATGGAAGTGATTTGATAGGGGTATGCGATATAGTTGTTATAAAACGTTTCAGCAAACGCCTCTGATAGAATAAGCTATTCCCCAATGGTCTGAGTCTTTTTGCACCTAGAAACTTTGTAGCAAGCTAGTAAATCTGTCTTATTTATAGACAAATGTTTTTGTAATAAAAATATTTTTTCCATTAGACTTTAGACGTAGAAAAAAATCCGAGCTTTATAAAAAAACTTCTTATGAAGTGTTTCCAAATGTCATTTAAGTTTGTTGGATTTCATGCTTCAGCCGTCAAAATGTTCAAAAAACACACGGGTTTTTCTTTTTATTTACTTCCATTTATGTAAAACCTAATTTTTTTAACATATTTCCTTGTTTTTGGTTTCGGAACTATGTTCTGAGCGATTACGTTTTTGTCTCTTTACATCTAATTAAGGACTTATCCGTGTTTCTACACTTGAAAACAATTTGCTTCTACACCGTGTACGACAGTCGTTTTGAACATTAACGTTACTGCAAATGCATTGTCATTTCTAGTCTTATATCTACTCGCAGAAGCACTTCGAGGACATTAGGGTCTTTCCGTGAATAAGTTGCGAGAATTCCATAATTGCATGCAAAGGACAGGCGAGCAATGAGAAACTTTCGCTGATTCGTATTGTATGACGCTATTATATTTGGAATGAATCAAAACTAAAGAAGATGTCTACGTTTTAAAAAAAAATAACATAATTGCACTAGTAATCACCTAATAATAACTAACCTAGTAACACTATCCCACTAACACTAACCAACTAACTCTCAATGTATTCCGGCAAGCATTGCAAACATGTATATTAAAATTGAGGATGAGAAAAGTTTGGGACACTGAGTCTTAGAGAAATACTTAAAATGTTACTAGTTAGTTACTTTTCGATATAGATCACACCATTATCGGAATAAGAATTTCTTACTTTATGGTGATTTCTATATGGAAATATTTATTGTCAAATAATAATTGTTTCAGTTGTATTATTTGAATTTATGAATTGAGGGGCATAAAATGCAGGTATTTGTCTGGGTATAATCAACTAAATTGGAACAGACACTTCTTACTTGCCACATTTACATTACACTGTAAAAATGGCCATTACACAATATTCAGCACACAAACGTTTTCAATTTGGTATTCCGCAAACATTGTATATAATTAAATGTTATTTTTAACAAGCAGTACAGAGGAATATTTCTTCCTAACTAATTAAAGCCATGCTGTAACATTTTCGACAGAACCAAAGCTGCGGCTTATTAGTATGCAGGGCAATATTTTCACATTCTTCATTTGATAAACAAAATGAAAACCCGCGTAATTTACTTCGTTCCTTGTCAATTTGGCTTTCTAACTTGATTTAGAACAGTGTCCGCTCAAAATACAGCAGCTGAGAAAATTTATTGAAATCGAAATTTTCAAGAGAATCATTTTGCGTTCAATATAATTACAAATATTACATTAAATTAAAAATGTATTCAAAAATGAAAATTTGTTCATAACAGCAACACTTTACCACAAGATACCGATTACCTCAAACAGCAATTGGTATAACGTAAATATGAAAATTAAATCAAATTAAAAATGTAATCAACATTATAATAATAATGATAGGCAAGAATTACTTCAATTTTATTGCACAAATACCCAGCTTGCTGATTAGGTATAGTGGTAGCGGGATGTGAGTTATTCATTAGCACCAACTAGATTTAGTTCTTTGAAGAGCACGAATCAAATTTTGAATAATCTCTTAAATGTGAGGCAAAAGGCTGATCGATACGTAGTATTCAAAGAGGTATTTCTGTACTAAAAATAAATAAAAGTTTCTTTAACTTTACCTTCTTTTAATGCTTTTGTAAAGTTACTCACGTAGCAGGTCACTAATTTAGCACCCATAAACCAATAACAATTTATTATAAAATTAAGCAATCACAATTCCTAGCAAAATATATGACATAGTTTTATGGCAATAAAGTAGCTCTTTGCAGTACTAGTAAAATAAAGTATTAAAGTGCGCTACTATATTTTACTAGTACTATAGAGTACTTTTACGTCAGCTGTCAATGTCAAAATAAACGCTTGTCAATGTCTATCAAGGCACATGTATTGTTACGTTAAAATGGCGCTTTCGCTAGATTTGTCGCTTCACTCTGCTTTTTTTGTACCTTCATGGGAAGCGCTCTTCGGATTGTAGCTCTGTGGGTAGATTCAAATTCCGCGCGCTCCTGAGTTAGGAACTTTTGTTCGCTGATAGGGACATGATTCCGTTCCCCGATAAGTTTTTCGGTTCTTTGGCAAGTTTCCGGGTTACGAGGGGCTCTCTTTGGCCTTACCTGTTGGAAACTTTGTGCCGTTTGCAGCAGCTACCATCTTCGAAGTCGTTCAAGAGGTTAATTTAGTTATGTTTGGAAAGTAAACGCCCTCGGCGGATTCTCCTCTAGGCGACGTAATTTGGGCGATTATAAGCGCCGCGCCTGTTTTGGCGGATTCTTTTTGATGGTAGCACCTCGTGCACGCCCATACGGGGTAAGTCCTTATTGGCATTCTGGTGCTTCGCTTAGGGTTCAATTTTGTTGTCAGCTTGACGTGCCGAGCCACAATCCACGATCCGGAATTCGGCGGCTGGAAGATTCTTCCTCCGGCGACCTCGTGTAAGGTAACCTTTGGCTAATCAGGGCCCCATCGTCATGCTGGGCTCTTAACCGCTGGTGCCGAAAGCAGAGCTTCCGTGAATCTCATGAGAGCACACCTAATACTAGGGACATCCATTAAGCCCCCTTTGTGGGCCATGTTGAGCCTATGAATTAAACTGCCCCAGGCCACGGATCTACATTTCAACTACATGTACCAGCCAGGCGATAACTTGTACACTAGCCGAAAGTAAGGCCCATGCCAATGTGTGTACGTCCAGGTATTTTTAATGTGTAATTATAAATTATTGAGAGGCTTTTCCTCCGATTGTACCTAGCATCTTCCATAAAATTTAAGTATTACTGGCTGTAGGCCCTATTGGGTCACTTGTCAACTCCACCGAGACATATCTTATAGTAAACTGTGATATTCGAGTAATTGTATGTAGTTTTATTTATTGTTGTTGCGTAACGTTCTTTTGCAGCTATAGTTTTTAACCCTTTATAAGAACTCAGTCTGCAAATCGTCTGTTTAAGCAGTTGAGATGCCTGGTTGATTGTTAGTTTTGCTGGATTCGCTGGCGCCCCTCCCGGTTTCCATTCATTTAATTTACTGCACGCCGTCTTCGACTTGAGCTAGACGTGCCCTCCAGGTATCTGATTTTGCTTGATTTAGTTGAGAAATATAGCCAGCGAATTGACGCGTTTAAATTATGATAACAGTATATGTACATAATCTGACTTTACTGACCCGTTTTCTTTGTTCGTCTCGCTGGTTATACTCACTCGGTCATAAAATAGACTCCTGGTGTGTGCAAGGGCATGACCAATATCAAGAATAGCGTTTGAAGACCATTCACCCAATAGCTCAGCAGTAGAGTGTTTAATGAAGAGCAGCTTTTGTTTTAAAGACAGCGATTGGTTAAGTCATATTTATTCTACGTCTAAGATTACTATTTACAGGTCTAATATTTAGAAAAAATAACACTAAATGGAATAAATCTTAAGATTAATACAGTTAAAAAAATTTATGATATCTCGGTGGGCCAGACGTGAGGCCAGGAGTGGCTAGTGTCTGAGGCATTGTCGGCGGGCTCCTTGACGAGGTTGATGCTGCCCGGGGGCTCAGAGAAGCGGGGTCGGCCAGTGGTGCAGGAAGCGGCTGGCCAGATTTTCTTGTACCTGGCGATAATGTCCAGTCAAAGTCTTGTCGTGGCGGAGAGCTTCTCACGTACTTGGCGACCTGGTGGTTGATGTGAAGCCGAACAAATGGCACCTGGCAGAGGTCCACTCTGGTCTGCAAGCAGTTGGGCCAGACCTGGAGCTAGGGGCGTCTTGAGGCCGAGCAGAGAACCGCTGAGGGAGACACACTTCGGTGCCACACGGTTGGTGCGGGCCGGAAGCTTGGGACGTCTTTCTGCGAAACCAAATGAACTCTCGTTGGAAAAGGCGAAGTGCCAGAGTTTCTGGAACCTGGGGCTGGGGTTGAGGTGAAAATCTTTTCGTGGAGTTAACCTTCCCGTAAACGTGGAGGTTCTGGGAAGCTTCTGGAAGCGCTGTGTACGTCGGATGCTGGTGCAGGCAAGCCGCACGTATGGGGTGCGTGATTGATTTTGTTGGGGGCGCCGAGGCTGGAGCTTGTCGGCCGCACGATTTGGAAGTGCGAGCTCGAAAGCTTGATGTGTTTGAAGTTAGCGTTCCGAACTCCTGATCGCACAGAGTTGGTGCGCATCGCGGAGCTGTGGTCGCTGTGAGACCCAAGGCGAAGTGGATGATTCGACCGTTGAGTCTTCGATAATCTCCATCCGAAATTCTCTGCACTTGTAAATGGGCAGGAGTTATGGGTAGATTACAAAGAAAAAAGGTTTATATATAACCTGTATACCACACAAACAGAAGAGATAAAAATGAACGAAGAGGAGAGGGAAATTAATATAGGCAAAGGTGTGAGACATGGCAGCACAATGTCGTCTCTACTGTTCAACATATACCTGCAAAAAGCCATAGACACTTTAATTCCTGAAAGTAAAGAAGGAATTAAGATTCATGGACTGAACATAAAAACTATTAGATTTGCAGATGACATTGTTCCCTTCTCAAATGATGAGAATGAACTACAACAAGAACTAAACAAATTAAATACTATACTCAGCAGGGAATACAACTAGAAAATAAAAAAGAAAATCCAAAGTTACGGTCTGTACAAGAACAACACAAAGAATACCAACATACAGTGTGTCCCAGGATTGATGTTACAAGAGGTGAGATAGACTAAACATGTTTCATTTGGTCTGAAGGTAATTTTAAGAACATTTTCAGTTTTCAGCTGTCTTTGACAATGAAGCGAAAACTATTTTCTTTTCAGGTAAACTACCCTTTTTGTTCACAATACGGCAAAATTTTACTAAGAAAAGTTGTTGAGAATGAAAAATTATGGCCCTACACAGCATTTCAGGAAGATCTAACTAGAGTTCCCCTTTTATAAAGTAGCAGAGCGATATATTATTTTGGTACGCTTTCTTCCTGTGCCTGAGCCACTTTATTAAATAGTTGCCACCCATCTTTAAAATTTTCGATACTATATTTGATGTACCATCCTTCAACCTCTGTACTGCCCTTTCCACGTCTTCTGTTATATTATGCATGAAATATAAAGGTGACAATAGTGTTTGTCTACGCATTCGAATTTATAAAGTCTTTATAACTGTAATAACAATTCTCCACCAGGAGAATTTTCAATTTTTGTTTGAACTTATGAATTATATTTTCCTGTTTAATTTATTAATAATAAAAAAAATCTTCTGGTAGAGAATTGTATGCCTTTATTGCTCTATAATATGGGCCTGTTTCGAAAAGACTGGTTCTATGTTTTGGCACCCGTAGATTATGTCTGCTTCTAGTAGTCATACTGTCACACACCTCACTGTTGCAGACAAATTCTTCAGCATGCGTTTTGACATATATTATTAGTTTATATATATAAAGAGAAGACAAGGTCATTACCTGAAAATCTTTAAAATGTTGCTTGCAGGAAGTAGTCCGCGATAATTTAAAAATTGTTCGAATTATTCGTTTCTGCAATCTGAATAATTTGTCCGCATATGCAGTAGAGTACCAAAACATAACTCTATATATGATAACACAGAGTGTATATAGGCAAAATAAAACATTCTTAAGTTCTGTAACGACAACTCGTCCCTTACGCAAGGTATTATATAATAGGAATAGTTAATTTTTTTACAGACTGTGTCTATGTGGCGTATAAAACTAACATCGTCAGTTATTATTATTACTAGGAATTTGACATAATTTTGTTGTGCGACTGATTTTCCTTGATAGTTAGCATACAGTGCGCACCAAAAGTATGGAACATACCAAATAAAACTGAAATAAATGTTTTTTTGTAAAAATCCCGAAACAAGTCAATTTTCTTGTTTAAAGATACACATTGGAATTTCAAAATCATTTTCCGAAATTCATTTGTTTGTAAGCGATGACGTCATCAGTATTTTTTTTTAATGTTAACCCCCATTTTTTTTTTAGTTTTTGATAGATCATTTAATTGTTTAAATGACAGTATAAAAATGTTGATACCTTACATCAGAAAATTTTCGATAAATAAATTATTTAATGTTTAATAAACGCCTTTATTGAAAACCACAATAAACAATGAATGCACAGAAGATTTTAATGTAAACGCAACTGCAGGTATCAAAGTAAATGCTCAAAATTCCATCCATTCACTTCTTGACAATAAGCAAGTCTATCCACATATTCTCTTAAGACATTCTGGATAACATCTGCAGTAATTCTTTGAATTTCCTGTCGAATACGATTTCGATGTCTTGCGGTCTAGTAGAATTTACTTTTGATTTTAAATAGCCCCATAAAAAATAATCGAGGGGTGTAAGGTCAGGCGACCTAGCTGGCCACTCTAGTGGTCCTTTTCTACCGATCCACCTTGCAGGAAAGCAATTATTCAAAAAATGGGGGTTGACATTTAAAAAAAATACTGATGACGCCATCGCTTACAAACAAATGAATTTCGGAAAATGATTTTGACATTCCAATGTCTATTTTTAAACAAGAAAATTGAGGTGTTTCGGGACTTTTACAAAAAAGCATTTATTTCAATTTTATTTGGTATGTTCCATACTTTTGGTGCGCACTGTATAACGATTTGTCATTTGTATTGGTTTGAAATAGTACGAGGTTTGTTTTATTGGCATTTAGCACAAGCAAGTTTCTTTCACACCAGTTCTCCATCTTGGTTACCACCTGTGTTGTATTTTTAGAAAGTATTTGCAGATCATTACTTGATAAAAGTGAAGAAGTTTCATCTGCATATTGACATACTAGTCCCGAATCAATGCCTTATATTCACTCAAATCGTTGCCATATAAAAGAAACAGAACGGGACCAAGAATGGAGCCCTGAGGTACCCTCATTTTATTTCGTAATAATTTGAGTAAATATTACCCTTAGAAGTTGTTAGGGTAACAGTTTGACTCCTATCACTCAAATAAGGTCTTATCAATTTAGCTGCCGCTCCACGAATGCCATATACCTCAACTTACTCCATTAAGATTTCAAAATCAATCCTGTCAAATGCCATTGATATATCAAAATATAAACCAGATACCTTCTGTTTGCTATCCAATTGTGTAGTTATGTAATTAAGTACACTAAAATGCGCAGTTTCTGTTGACCTTTTTGGGATGAACCCGTGCTGGCCAATAATTGTATGCTTCGTGAAGTGTTTAATTAGCCTATTATAGATTACATACTCTATTATTTTTGAAAATGCGGGTAATATTGAGATGGGACGATAATTGTCTGCATCTTGCAAATCACCCTTCTTACACACTGGCACAATTTTTGCATTTTTTAATTTTTTTGGGAATGTGCTACTCGCAAGGCAGCTATTTATAATATCTGCCAAAGGTTCGCATATATAATCTACTGCTCGTTTTATTACTTTGACAGATATCCCATCAAGGTCAGCAGAAGCTTTAGGTTTAAGCCTATTTATTATCGTTCGTATCTCTAGTAGATCAGTGGGATATAAAAATAATGTATTTTCGATTCTCTTAGAACTAGTAGTGCAAGGGTTATTAAAGGATTTCTTAACAATCTGAACACCAGATCGGAACCTCTCCTCGAAAAGTTTTACTACTTCTTTCGGCTCAGATATTAGTTTATAATTGCTGTTAATAGTTATAGGTTGTCTCTCTTCTTTATCATTAATTATCTCCTTAAATATGCCAAACACGGATTTTACTTGTTAGCCGAGTTACTAACTATACTTTCTCGATAGACATTTTTGTAATTTGCAATAAAACTCTTAAACTTTTCACGTTCAATTTTATATTTCTCGAAGATAAGTTCCGACCTAGTATCCAAATATAAACTATACCATTCCCTAATCTCTCTTTGCCATATTTTTATGTCATTACTAACCCAAGTTTTTTGGGTGGTTTTAGTTTTACCTTTCATTAACGGAAACGCCTGTTCAAAATAATATTTGAAATATTGAGAAACTTTTCATATTTTAGATTGGCATCCGTTTCATTATAAACTTCATCCCAACATTCTTTTGAAATTAAATTTACAAATTAACAGAAATTCGATTCGTTAAATGTTTGTTTATAATAAATTTCAACTTTACGCTTTTCTATAAACATATTATAATACTCGAACTCGAACGCCGGTTGTAAAATTATGGTCCGATAGATAAGTGTTCAAAACTTCGCATTTTATTCTACCTGCTACATTACTAAAAACGTTATCTATACGTGTGGACGATGTTGCTCTTACTAGCGTATTACTTTCTAGAATATAATGTCCGTCTTGTGTATTATCAACCATTTGGGTCCATATCGTTTATCCCTTTCTGTTCTGCGTCCACAGCTAATGCAAATATATCTTCATCGAAATTTCTCTAAGTTTCGGGTACCTATTTTGTATTTGTTATAACTTTATAAATCTTTATATTTTTCTGATATATTCTGCTTTATTTCTTTTCAAACTTTTTATTGTATGCCACCACCTCTCATTTACATCTGATTCACACTGTACAGTTTGCTACTCCAGATGCGAATTATCTCAAGTTCCTCTTTTGCAGATTTCTGGCTTGCTTCCTCATTTTAATACAATACCTTCTGTTACGTATTGTTTTAGTTATATACTTTTTTCATGCCACCATCTTACTTTTAACTGTCACTTTGTTCGTTTTGTTCCATCATCTTGTTCTTTTAAACTATTTGTCTTCTTTACCCTACAACTCTCTTATTTTCTTAATGATTTCCCATTTTTCATCTATATTTGTCTAATAGCTCACCTTTCTTTGTTTTCTTTCATTACTAATTTATCTGATACTTTTTCTTTGAAGAAATGAGAACATTAATAATAATCAAAATGGTGAAAGAGAAAAAAACAGCTATGAAAAGAGCCCATTCGTCAAACAATTCGAGAAAAGAGGTAAAAATTATATAAAAAGCTGGTGTGATACACTCACATAACTTCCTTTTACAATGATTTTATAATTAGCCATCAGTTTAATTTTTAATTTTTAAGCATTTGCCAAACATTTTCAGAAATTACAAATTCCACAGAAACCGTACAAAATAGAGCGTTAGTTGAAAAGACAAATTTTCTCTAACATTTTAAGCCGAATTCAAAAATATAATAATATACCGGCCGTTCTATTTAAAATAAGAGCCAACAAAAAAAAAGAAAAAACAACAAAAGTAACCCATTTTAGATGTATTCAACTGAAAAATCAGCTATCTCACATCAATGCACATTAAAAAGGTTCCTAATGAAAAATATAAAGTTTGAAAAAAATTGTTAGAACCGTTTTTGAAAAAATCGAAAAGAACTGAAAAATTATAAAAGTAAACACCTTACTTCCGGTTAGGCGATTTTCTTGAAGAGCTTGCTGTCGCATCTAGATATAAAACTTATATATGAAGTTTCAACGCCATACCTCTTTTCGTTTTTGAGATATTCTGTTCATAGACACACAGACAGACAGACCGACATACACATACAGACCAATGAACAGAGGAACTCTAAAACGTAAAGATCTGTTGAAAATTCAATTTAGAATTTTTGGGGTGAATCCAATACTTCGTTTATTGTAAAAGAAAGAAAAAAATCATCACAAAGTGCTAAAAGTTCATGGATTGTTTATATTTGCTAATAATAAACTTTAAAAAGCAATAGCAGAAAATATCATTACACTAAGTGAATCTGAACGTTTTACCTCTATAAACACAACTCATGATGACTTTGAGCCCGTTTTTTACTTCCTTTTACGATAAAGGAAGTATTGAATTCACCCCAAAATTACTAAATTGAATTTTCAACAGATCTTCATGTGTTAGAGTCCCTTGAACCCAAACATGTTTTTGTTCATTGGTCTGTCTGCGTGCCTGTGTGTGTGTCTGTGTGGCTGTGTGTGTGTCTGTGTGTGAACAGAATATCTAAAAAACGAAAAGAAGTATGGCGTTGAAACTTCATATATATGTTTTATGTACTATCTAGCTGCGACAGCAAGTATGGTGTTTACTCTTGGGATTTTTCAGTTTGTTCGATATTTTCAAAAACGGCTCTAACGTTTTTTTTATTATATTTTTAATGTGTATTGATGTGAGAGAGGTGATTTTCCAGTTAAAAACTCTAAAATGGGTTTCTTTTGTTTTCTTTTCCAATTTTTTTATTTACTCCTATTTTAAATGGAACCCCCAGAGTATTATTACATTTTTTTAATTCAGCCTGAAATATTAGAGAAAATTTGTCTCTTGAAATAACGCTCCATTTATTACGGTTTCTGTACCATTTGTAATTTTTGAAAATTTTTGACAAATGCTTAAAAATTACAAATCAAATTTTTGACTAATTATGAGATCACTGTAAAAGGAAGAGTTGTGCGTGTATCACACCAGACTTTTACAATAATGTTTAATATTGAGCTAGTCAATGTCGGGCATAGTTTTGTTTTATTTACCTGTATTTAAAAATCATTGTATGCATTCAAAAGAGTAACTTAAATTTATAAATCACAGAAAATGTCCCGCTCTTCGTATCTACTGAGAGTTGAAATCGTTTAAAAAACCATAAAAAATATATTTTTTACTTACTGTAGAGAAATGTACTGTATTTCCAAATACAAAATCGTTGTGATACTTTTCTGCATAGTAACGACAAACCGTTTAGAAAAGTGGTACTATTCTGCATAGCAACGAACAGTTAATTTTTAAACGCACAACATTCCAGATCATTTTTAATATTTTTATATAGAAATGTGTAAGCATTTTCCTACAGTATGTGCAAAAATAGCATATGCAGCACTTGAGAAAAGTGTTTTTCTGAACTCGTGCAATATAGTATTCCTAGCACTACAGCATCTACTCGCAGTAAATAATTTTGTTTTTTACTGACTCCACACATTAAACATGTTGGATCCACAGTTGTGTGTACTAACTACTTAGTTCGTTTCATACACTTAACAATGATTTTTTATTACGGCATAATAAACTTAATTCACTTTAATTTGTTTGGCTGGTTTTTACTTTATATCTTATTGGTGGGTTCGATTTGCAGCCAGTTAATTATTAAATGGTATTATTTAAATTTAGAAGTATTCAACTGGAAAATCACCTATCCCATATCAATACACATTAAAAATGAAATAAAAATGTAAAGTTTGCAAGAATCGTTAGAGCCGTTTTTGAAATAATAAAAAAAACACACGAGTAACACCTACATCTACATAGTACACAAAACTTATATATGAAGTTTCAACGCCATACCTCTTTTCGTTTTTGAGATATTCTGTTCACAGACAGACTGACAGACACACAGACAGACAAAGCAATGAACAAAAACATGTTTTTTTTTGGTTGAGGGGACTCTAAAACGTGAAGATCTGTTGAAAACTCAATTTCGAATTTTTGGGTGAATCCAATACTTTCTTTATCGTAAAAGGAAGTAAAAAGTTCAAAAAGTTATCTGATTTTAATGTGTCTAATTGCACGTAAAGCAGTTTTCAAACGCCTCTAATTTTAACTGAATATGCAACTCAAACATGTCTTGGACAAGCAGTCTTTAGTCAACTCTCTCCTTTGTTGAATTTTTTTGCACCACCACACCACTACTGCGTGAGAATAGCTATAATCATCAACAGTTCTCATGCTCTCATGGTGTCTAATGGTTGGGTGGGCAATTGAATAACAGTGTGCACATTATGTTTGGATGGATTTTCTATAACGCCATTTCTTAGTTCTATAAAAATGCACACAAAGAAAGAATTGCAAAGAAATTTGGCAGACACCTCGCTAATAAGCCAATAAATAATTTCAATAGCCTCATGTATGTGCTATGATGACCAAGTCGTGTCTACGTGATCCATACGTGTTTCTATTGAACAATCTTCCTATATGTAGAGGGCTGTTCTGAACCATCGAACGTGTTAGTAGAGATAGGAAAACATAAGCCATCTTCGATGCCTAAAAACAGGTTAATAAGTATATATTTCTATGAAATTTATTATTATTAATTAGTTAATCTGATGGTTTTATCACATTATATTCCAATCTTACTATTCTTTGTCCACAGCTAGAGCATGCACTTCTAACAAAATTAATTGTTTGACTCTTAATCTCGTTGGGTTGCTGCAGAATTTAGTTAGAACATACACAATAAAAACTCAATACACTTTAATATGAGATAATTGTTATTTATTTATTATCAATCTGTATTTTCAATATTAATAAGTTAGATCAAAGTATCGTTAGTTAAAAATTTAGTATTAAATTCAATTTCAGGGAATTAATACTGTATGTTACCATGAAGAGTTAGAGAAAGAATATGAACACCAATGAATTAGAGGAAAGGATAAGGAAAAACATACAAACGGCAACCAGTAAAATATGCTCAAGAGCACAAACCAAAAACTGCTAACTAAGGAAAGAGACAAGAGACATGATTAAAGAGAGGAGCTGCGTAAACTGAAATTCCCCAGATTACAAAGAACTCAACAGAACAATCAGAAAAAAGATAAGACAAGATATTAGAAGATACAACACCGAAACAATCGAAGAAGTAATACAAAGCAACAAGAACTTGAAGGTATTGAAAACTCTAGGAAGCACAGGACGACAAAAGATACATCAGATGAAAGACAATAACGGAATTGTCAAACATGAGAAAGACCAGATAACAGAGATTATTGAAAAATACTATACAGAATTATACTCATACATAATACTAGAACCTGTCACCAACAAAAGTGAGAAAATACTGAATGTGGGATCGGAGGAATTACCTGAAATTACCAAGGGGGAAATTGAAGGGGCTTTAACTCAGATGAAGAACGGCATTACCAAAGAAATAATAGCAATGGGAGGATCAACTACTCTAGAAGCAATTCAGATCCTCATGAACAAATGCCTACAGAAAGGAACCATCCCAGGTTCATGGAGAAGTGCGAGGGTTATATTAATACATAAAAAGGGACACAAATTTTACCTAGATAACTACCGCCCAATAAATCCCCTACCACATCCTTCAATTCATGACAAAAATAATCACTAACAGACTATCAAACAAATTAGACGATTATCAATCAGTCGAACAGCCGGGGTTCCGCAAAGGTTACAACACTATAGAGCACCTACAATCATTACGTATACTCATAGAGAAATGTAAAGAATACAAAGTACCCCTTCAGCTAAGCCTTTGTGGACTACAATAAAGCTTTCGATTCCATAGAACTATGGGCAATCTATCAAGGGTTGAATAACGCCAGGATAGACTCAAGGTATAAGGAACTACTGAAATAAATATAAAACAAAGCAACCATACAAATAAACATAGCAGAAGAAATAACAACACGGAAGATAAAAGTCGAGCGAGGAGTCAGGCAGGGAGATACGATCTCCCCAAAATTATTCACCCTTGCGTTAGAAGATTGCGGAGAACGCGGAGTGAAGATTGATGGTCGACACTTGAGTCATCTTATATATGCCGATGACATCGTGATTATAAGCAATAACATGGAAGAACTACAGGAAATGCTGAGAGAACTGAAAACGGAACCAGAGAAAGTCGGCCTGAAGATGAATCTGAATAAAACCAAAGTAATGACAGAAGAACACGCTAGAGTGGAAATAGACGGAAATGAAATCGAGAAAGTAAACGAATACACATATCTAGGACATACACTCATACTTGGCAAGCAAAATCAAACTGCGGAAATTACAAGAAGAATACGTATGACTTGGGCTGCGATGAGTAAACTCAACATGGTTTTAAGAAATACAGAAACCCCCATTAGCCTAAAGAGAAAAGTGTTCAATAGTTGTATTCTCCCTGTCATGACGTATGGCATGGAGACAATGACACTTACAATACAAGCAGCCAACCGATTTAGAACGACACAAACGGCTATCGAAAGAGCAATGTTAGGAGTCCCTCTGAGAGAACATATTCGGAACGAAGACATAAGAAGAAAAACGAAGGTGGACGACGTAATCGCTAAGATCGCAAAGTTGAAGTGGAGTTGGGCGGAATATGTGGCCCGACAAGAGAGTGAAAGATGGACTAAGAATATCATCCAGTGGAGGCCAAGAGAGCACAAAAGAAATGTGGGAAGACCACCAAAACGTTGGCTAGATGATATTAAAGCAATAACAGGACAAAACTGGCACCAACTAGCGCAAAACAGACAAGAGTGGAAGACTCAAGGAGAGACCAACATCCAGCAGTGGATTCAAAGAGGTTGATGAAGAAGAAGAAGAAGATGTTACCATGAAATTAATTGTAATGATGCTATAATTAATGTTTCCTGTCATATTGTTAAACCTTTCTATTCAACACTATTAACTTTGTTAAATTTGCTTGTCTTTAAATTGATTGATATTTATTTTTAATGAATTTTATCGTTGTTTAAATTTAGTTCTTCTAACTTTCTGCTTTTTCTCAGATCTGGTATTTGTTTATATAATCTTTGTTCTTTATCTACGTTCTGGACTTTTCTCTCTTCGAGCTCTATTTCTTTTTCCTTGATTTAGCAAAATGGACTACATCCGACTGCTTGCTCGTACCGTACTCTTGTTTATTATCTTTCCTCCTAAAAAATATTCAGCTACCACTACCTTAAAGGTAACTGGGGCATCTAGAAATTGTTTACATTTACTACTATGCTACATTGCCAAACAAAACCATGGAGACACAACTTTCTGCACCAGAGAGAAAGAGAGAGAGAGAGAGAGTGCTCATGGAAGGTGATGCGGACTAATAGTTAGTTCAACCGACAAAAAAAAACTCATGGGTCAGACAAGAAACTACACCTGTAGACTTAATGTGAATTAAGTAGAATTGATCAGGATATGTTATTGTTTTGAGAATATAATTCG
Source organism: Agriotes lineatus (assembly GCA_940337035.1). Lineage (NCBI taxonomy): Eukaryota > Metazoa > Arthropoda > Insecta > Coleoptera > Elateridae > Agriotes > Agriotes lineatus. The sequence continues at coordinate 39,522,988 of OW679195.1, read as the reverse complement.
TTGAATTTTGAACCAATCATCATCTCTTAAATGTAGGACATTGACTAATAGGACCTTCTACTCTGCTGACGATATGCGACTCACGATTTTCAATTTCGAAATGTCATTTGATTTTTCTAGGTTAGGTCGTATGTTTTAAGCATAAAAAGCAAAAAAGTTTGCTTGGGACAAACATTGATCATTAGCATTGATATTCACGTAATAAAATAGCATTAGCTCTCTCTGGTATATATTTTCTTTCTAAATATAATTCCTGATACTCCTAATTACCTATAATTTCTGGCTGAAAATTGTATTTTCGTGCATTGGGATTATAACTTATAATATTCATTTAAAAATATCATCGATAATAAGCGTACTATTTATTATATTACCCCTGAAAATATACTAGAAATTCAGAGCCGTGAGAAACATTGTAACACCAAAATTCTACCCACCAAAAACCTAACCGTTTGTTGGGCGGGAAAATTGACACATACAATTCTAGCGCTTTGGAAAACAGTTTTATTAAACAGTGATCGATAGAACGAATTGTGATCGTGCTATAGCTATGGATTAAAGCTATTACGCTTTTCTTAAAAAAACGTTAATCAAGTCATAAAATATTTCGTATGCTTCGCAATTTTTATTTTTTAATGGATATCCATAATGCCTTTCGTAAATAAAGCTAGTTACTATATGAAATATTATTAGATCATCATCTGCTTCATCAGCCAAACGATATATTGTTCATATTAAGAGAATTGCGCAGTTACCTAAGAATTTGAGGATTTTGAGCTCTATACGATAACTTTTCCAGTGGTGAAATTTAAAAATAAGAATTGAACTTCTCTGGTACGTAATTTTTTAAAGCTGTTTTGTTTTATTCAGACATATTTGCTTGTATCAGCTTATTCTGATGAGAATAGTATCCTCCCAGACGGCGTCTCATTCTTTCCGAAACACCCTGTATATTGTTTTTTTCTCGTTTTTTTTGTAAATTCAGAATGGTGGGTTCGAAAACTGTGTAACCATGCTTAGATCAATGTAAAATGTATTTGCTGTTTATATTTTGTTAATAGCATAAGAAGTTCTGCTTGTACCATTCGTTTTGTTTTTGAGATGTAATTATTTACAAGAATGATACGTATTTATTGATCTCATCTGTTAGAAATATTCACACTATGACAAGCATGTCGCAGAATTGTCTCCCCTACATCTATCTAATTTTAAGGTCAGTTTAGTATACTTATTTTTTTTAAATATTGTATACCTAACATTTTTGTCGTTCATGTGGTCGTGCTAATCTCTGGAAATTAATTTAAAGATCACCAATGCTAACAAATCGATGGAAATCATCGGAATGTACTATTTGTTGTATTATGCATTATTTCCTAGTCCTGTTAGCTTTGTTTTTCGTGTATTTGACTCGTAAGGACAATGAATACTTGACTGTAAAGATGTTTGGTTTCTTTTACTGAAGACAGTGGGACGTCATAATACTGGATCGCCGAGATAATGGGGTACGTCAACCATGGTACAAAACACCTTCTTTTGGAACATCTGGAAGATGGAAATGTTGGAGTTGCATGCAGTACCCCATAGTTGAAATCCGTAAGTTTTACAATGGATTTATAGAGGAATGGATATCTTATTTGAGGAGGGTTTTGGTTTGGACCAATGATTCAGTACATTTGGCTTAATTCTAAAATTGGTCTAAACCAAGCGTTTGCGGTTCGTATACGAGGGGGTAGTAATATATTCTTGGCCTACTATCGAACCAACCAACATTTAAAAACTCAAAATATTTTGTTATTCTAGATAGTAACACACTTATTACAGCGAACCTGCAACGCCCCGACACCTTTCAAAACAAAATTTCCTTCTTGCTCTGCAAACCAGTTCCTGCAGCTTCTATTACCTCTCGAGAGAAGAAAATTTACCTCTGTTTCATTTGAAAGAAAAAAAAATCTGGTGTGATACACTCACACAACTTCCTTTTACAGTGATCTTATAATTAGTCAAAAATTTAATTTTTAATTTTTAAACATTTGTCAAAAATTTTCAAAAATTCTATAAAAACGGTACAAAATAGAGCGTTGGTTGAAGAGAAAAATTTTCTCTAAAATTTAAAGCTGAATTCAAAAATGTGATAATATACCGGGTGTTCTATTTAAAATAGGAGTTAATAAAAAATAGAAAAAAAAACAAGAGAAGCCCACTTTAGAACTATTCAACTGGAAAATCACCTATCTCACATCAATACACATTCAAAATGTAATAAAAATGTAAAGTTTTAAAAAAATCATTAGAGCCGTTTTTGGAAAAATCGAAAAAAACTAAAAAATCACAAGAGTAAACACCTACTTCCGGTTATGCGATTTTCTTCAAAAGCTTGCTGTCTCATCTACATAGTACACAAAACTTATATATGAAGTTTCAACGTCATATCTCTTTTAATTTTGAGATATTCTGTTCACAGACAGACAGACAGACACGCAGAGATACCAATGAAAAAAAAATGTTTTTTGGAATCAGGGGACTCTAAAACGTGAAGATCCGTTGAAAACTCCATTTCGAATTTTTGGGGTGAATCCAATACTTCCTTTATCGTAAAAGGAAGTAATAATAGTTTGAAGGAGCCAAATCTAGTCTTGCTGTTATTTCTGGGTCGTAGAAATGTATCCCAGGTTCATCCATGGTAGCAACATGCGATCTGATAATATCATGTCTTCCCGGTCTCTTTTCATCTTCAATGGAAGATTTACCTCTTTTGGAGCATGTAACCTCGTTGCTCATAGTCGCATTGATCACCAAGTGTATTAAACATATTCTTTTCCCTTACTCCTTTAAGTACACATTATTAATTCTTTCTCAATACTCCAGTTATTGATTTTCTCAATTACGGTCTTCGAAATGTTATTACACAGAAATGATTCAACGTTTTAAAGTAAAATTTCACGGCGACATTTATTTCTAATAATGTAACGTGATTTCGTTTTATACAAGAAAAACGGCAGATGCTACCTAGATGCCACGTTAATTGGTGGTCTAAGAAAATTCCAAGCTATTTTGCATCATTGGCCTGTGGAATTTTCCAATTTATAATCTTCACGATTAGGTGGGTTGCTCTGCGCAAGGTAAATGTGTTAACTTGGACTCATCGCCTTTGATTTGCCATTTATTTAGCCAATCGTGGATCTTGTTAAGATTGATTTGTATATAAGTTTCTCGAAACCAGTGCTGGGTCGACATGTAATACTAATTAATACCTCTGTCATCGGCAAATGTTGCAACTGTGGTAAGTAAGTCTTGTCGTTGCAAATTCTGCGGTGTGAAATAGACATAGGATGGGTTCTATTTTATAGGATTTAAATCAGTATATTCACTGCATTTTTTTACTACGAGGTGTCTATTTGGCAGCTACGATTTAAGGAGATAAAAGTGTGGGTAGGAGAACTTTTTAGTTGGAATTGCAGGCCATTGTGCCATTACGCCTTATCAACAACCTGAGATAGATATATCAAGAAAGGCATATGTGCAATAACTTTTGTCGTTTAGATCCTTGTTGATTTGTCCAAATACTGTGGCGAGCATGGATAACAAGCCCACGGGGCTGATGAGGTTTCTGTTTTTTCCAGGTTTGAGTACCTTGATAGTATTGACAACTTTTCAGCTTTTTGGGAAGTAGTTTTTCCGCAGTATGGCATGAAATATGAAGGTCCTAAGTTTGATACATTTATTTGATGGATTTTGTAAATGTTTGGCAGAGGTTAAACAAAATTCTGGTGCCTTTTTAGTGTTAATTTCTTTCATGATGGCCCCATCCTTAACAATGCTGTTAACTATTGTCCTGCGGCGTACAGTTCAGTACTTTGGGTACATTAACAGAAGCAGTGATGGTAACTAACATAAGTTAGATGAAAAACAGCCTCGTGGTCGTTCATCTAAGCAATGGCTTGATCAAATACGTGAACTGACCGGTAACGCGTACAAAATAACAGCAGATACGCACAAGATCGAAACTCATGGACGGGGATCGCAAGAAATACCAATTAACCGAATATATGAGCCCATCACAACTCTGCAGATATGAAGAACAATATGACAGAGATCGTTACCTGGAGGGTGTATTGTTGATCTCTTTTTAGCTTTTTCATTGACTTCTATAGTGAGTATTCTGTTAATACCACAGTTTTGATCTTCTACGAGGGGTATTCGCAACTAGTGCTAGAAATTTTTTTAAAAAGTGCAAACCGGTTAACCGGTTTACAGAAAAACCGGTTTTAAAAAAACCAGTTAACTCTTTTAGTTTAAAAACCGGTTTACAAACCGGTTCGGTTTAAAAAACCGGTTTTTAATCCTAACAAAAAGGCGCCGCTTTTAAATACGGTTTTTAATCAATTTTACAACCGAATTAAACTGGGATTGTAAACCAGTTTAAACCAGATTATATTAGAAAGCATGAATTTCCAAATGAATATTTTTGCGTGCACTTGTACTAACCTAAAGAGTTCTTGCATATTTAAGAAACTAACTGGTATAGGTAACTTTAACTTTTCTCCAAAATTACTGTGTAAAAGGTTTGTAAACTGATTTTTAAACTGGTTCGTAAACCGATTTGTAAACCTATTTGTAAACCGGTCTAAAATCCGGTTTTTAGACCAATTCGTAAACCGGTTTTTGGTTAACCGATTAACCGGTTTTCGATTTACGAAAAACCGTGGTTAACCGTTTTTTTACTAGCACTATTCGCAACCTACATGTTTTATACCAGATTTCCGTTTTACTTGAATTCCCTAACATTTTCGCTGACTTATTCAAGATTTTCTTTGGCGTTCTTATGATCTACTCCTGATTTCCCGTGATTTTCCCTGATTGTTTATGTTATTTGTTAATCTAATACAGGTTTCTCTATTTTTTGTAAATAACGGGTGATTCATTAATAGGTACTTTTTTCAAAAATAAAATTTTATCGGGTAATCTTTATTATCATACAAATGTAGGCCGTAACTGCGGCTAACATGGTCCATTCTGAGGTTCCAATTTTCGATGACGCGTTCGAGCATTTCGAGTGGTATTTGGTGAATGACGCGAGTAATGTTGGCTTCCAATTCGTCACTCGTAGCCGGCTTTTCCATGTAGACTTTGGACTTGACGTAGCCCCAAAGGAAAAATTTTGGGGGTGTGATATCACATGATCGAGGCGGCCAATTCACTGGTCCGAAGCGTGAAATTAACAGTTCACCGAATTGTTCTCGCAATAATGCCATGGTTTCAGGGGCAGTGTGGCAAGTAGTGCCGCCGTCTTGTTGGAACCAAATGTCGTCAAGATCACGGGCTCCAATTTCAGGCAGCAAATAGTCCGTTATCATAGCGCGATAACGGGCGCCATTCAGTTACGTTCCGACCGGTCTCATTTTTGAAGAAATATGGACCAACGATTCCACCAGCCCATAAACCACACCAAAGCGTTGTTTTGTCTGGATGTAATGGCAGCTCTTGAACCTCTTCGGGATGCGCTTCAGCCCAAATACAGCAATTTTGCTTATTGACGTAGCCATTAAGCCAGAAATATGCCTCATCGCTGAACAAAATTTTGGTCGCAAACAGTGGATCCTCTTCAAGCTTTTCAAAAGCCCAAACACTGAAACGGCAACGATTCGGCAGGTCGGCCGGCTTCAATTCTTGCACGAGTTGAAGTTTGTATGCTTTTAAACCAAGATCCTTACAAAAATACATCAAGTTGTTCCATACGATAAACCACGCTGTTGAGAATCGATTCATCACGGTCATCGAGTACACTCTCTGCTACCGCCGCTATATTTTCTTCACTGCGCGCTGGATGTGGTCTACTTGGTGGCGTATTATCCAATAATTAGCAACCAGTGAGACAAATGTCTCACTTAATCAAACAAAAAAGACCGTTTTTCAAGTGATTTCCCGAAAACCGGAAGTGTCACGTGACTGAAATTCGGTTCCTGACCTGACATGACCATTCCAAACATATAACTTTCATAACTTTTTTCTCTTACGGTTTGGCTGCTGAAACAGCGTCCCGGACGGACCAGTGTCCCGGACGGACGGAAATCACATGATTTATCGAAAACCGGAAGTGTCACGTGACTGAAATTCGGTTCCTGACCTGACATGACCATTCCAAACATATAACTTTCATAACTTTTTTCTCTATCTCTTACGGTTTGGCTGCCGAAACAGCGTCCCGGACGGACCAGCGTCCCGGACGGACCAGCGTCCCGGACGGACGGAAATCAGGTGATTTCTCGAAAACCGGAAGTGTCACGTGACTGAAATTCGGTTCCTGACATGACCATTCCAAACATATAACTTTTATAACTTTTTTCTCTATCTCTTACGGTTTGGCTGCCGAAACAGCGTCCCGGACGGACGGAAATCACGTGATTTCTCGAAAACCGGAAGTGTCACGTGACTGAAATTCGGTTCCTGACATGACCATTCCAAACATATAACTTTTATAACTTTTTTCTCTATCTCTTACGGTTTGGCTGCTGAAACAGCGTCCCGGACGGACCAGCGTCCCGGACAGACAAGTCTATTAGATAAAGGATGAAAATTTGTTTTCAAATTTGTCGATGGATAGCGAATTGTGCGTTCGGTAGGCCGATTAAGAGGACCATAAGTTGCTCTAAACGCACGAAACACATTCCTCGTAGAACGCTGATTTTCGTACTACAGATGAATAATTTGTAAACGCTGTTCCGGGGAAGTCTTTCCATGATGAAATGTCAAACAATACTGAACAAAAATACCATTAAAGTTTGACAGTTTGACAGTTAGATCTGTCATAAAATCCCTACTGGAAAAAGTACCTCTAAATGAATCGCCCATTATAAAGATATATAATAGACATCCATATCAGTTAAAAATATAGAAAAGTTACAAGAGGTACGCCTATTTACAAATAGAAATAGAAGCATGGAAAGTGTACAGGATGTCCATTTATTGGTTCGTTCCTTAATTATAATTTTATTGTTAATCAAACAAAAATTCCACCAGAGGAACACTATTGAGGTTAAAAATACGTGTTTTACAATTATTTAAAGGGTATTCTAAACCCGTGTGGACCATAAAACTCATAAAAGTATATTATTTTCACAAAACAACAACTGTTCACCCTGTATTTTAAATGAACGGTTTTTGGCCAAAATCGACAGTTCATTTAAATTTCAATATGTTCTAAATATATTTATTTTACATAAAAATTTAGGCGATGTATTGGCTAGAATAATTTTATTCCAAACTAGAATCAATACTAATTCATTTTTAGAGAACTTAAAATTTGTTTTATTAAAAATCGACAATTTCAAATCAGATTCCAATACTAATTTAAAGAGCAATTTTTATATTTTGTTTCATTGCCGTTAACTCTATTGATACGTTACATAAAATACATAATGTATTGCGAAAAAAAATAAATGGCGTTAAACAGCAATTTTGGACATCCTGCAAAAAGAGCTTGAAACTTCTAACAAATAAAGTCCAAGTTAAAATATATATATATCAACGGTATGGATATAACTAAAATGTAGTTTAAAAAATCAAAATTTGATGATGCTTCATTTAAAGCAAAAAATAAAATTGAATGCAAGACCCAAAGAAACTTCAGTAGCTACAAGAATATACAAGGTATTTACCCGGGGTATCATTTTAAAGATACACCTATATGAACGACCTTTTTTGAGACACACTATATATTTTTCATTTTAAAAGTACACCTTTATACAGGGTGTTGCATGAGGTACTATACACACTCAACAAGGTGATAGCAGATATTGCAACATAAAACTTTTAGATGTAAACTTTTTCTCTAAATCCCTTCTATCTGAGTTACACCCGTCTGTAGAAGAGAGTTGATATTAAATTTCTGTAATTTCACTAAAAACTAGAAAAGGATATTAAAGTAAAAATGCAAATATGTTTTACCAATAGCAGACTTTTTTTATTAAACATATGATTTTAGGGGTTGAAATTAGTAACTCTTATAAATGTTTTTATTAAAACTATTTAATGGGCATAAATTTGATTATAAAAAAATATCTCATGAAAAGCTTTATTTAAAAAACTGTTTTAGCTCATTTTAGTTTTTCCGTATAGCTCACAGTTTTAGTGTAAAAATATAAATTACATTATGATGCAAGGCATTTTTCTGAATACTGTACCGTGCATCGTTATGTATTTTATTTTTTACACAAAAACTATTAGCTTTACGAAGAAACTAAAAAAATACTACAAAATATTGTAAACAAATTAAGATTTCTTGTACATATTTTTGCATAATAAAAAATCAAAAGTGTTAATATAACAACCCTACTGAGGCTGGAAGGGATTTAAAAGAAAAAGTTTATATGCAAAATTGTTACTGGGTGGATCATAAGTCACGATACCATTGAAAAATTGAATGACTTATTTATTTCCAATTGGTTTGGTTTTTGATTGTCAGAAATAAGTAAGTTGAGATAGTTATAATGGGAAAATTCAGACCGCAATAATGAACTGAAACTGTAGAATTTTATTTTTTAAATCGTAAATCTTTGGCCAACGGTTAATTTCGCGAAACTTGCCATTCAATTACCCTCCATATTTACCCGACTTGATTACATCGCACTGTTATATCTTATCTTATCTGAAAGAGCGGGTATACAGCAACAAGCTGTAAACAATCCAGAATCTCAAGCACAATATCCACGCCGAAAGTTAAGCTATACAGCCAGAAATATTGAGATCTATGATGGGAAATACTCTGAAAAAAGTTTTTCCCTACGAGGCCGATAATAGACATCATATACATGAGATTGTCTTCTATAAATAGATTTAAAGATTTTCCGAATTTGTGTTTTTAGTTAATTTTTTAACCTGAAAGATCAATAACTTATTTTATTTATTCTTTTATAAGGAACCTGCTTTAAATAGCCGATGGAAGGTTGGACGTGTTACTGTTAGTGATGAGGGTAGGAGAGATGGTATTGGTTTTTGGTTTTGTTTGTCAGATGCGGGAATTCCCCGACCGTGCAAGATTTTAAATAGATCTTGCCAGTAAGCAAAAATAGGTCGATTTTTCTAAAATAAAATTAACATGAAATTCTAAGTAAAAACCGGAACGAACTTCTTCTTTAAGAAACCTTCTTGGAGAAATGGTTTTCAAATTCCTTATAAGCGAAATCTACTGTAGAATGGACACACTGTATATTACTAAACAGAACTGCAAGTAAAAGCACGGCTCCGACTCATGGGTGTAACAAAGAAAACTCTCCGGTTGTGATTTGGTTTAAAAATTATCCTTCTTTTGCTGTACGACAAACACCATATCTCGCCCATTTACATAATACGTCACATATTAGCTAGCATATAATCTCACTTTAACTTCTAATGAGATTTATTATAATTTTCCCTGATTTCACTAGCATTTCCTCTGAATTCCTCTAAATTTAACTGATTTCTCCCTCATTTTCGTTGATTCGTTTTGATTTTCGCATTTTTGTACACCAGATTCCCTTTGAAAATCACTCCTCAGTCTTCTAGGTTTATCTCTCTTTCTGCTACTATTTATTGTATTATGTATCGTTGCCTATTCCTGTCAGCTTTATAAATACGTATAACTTTTATTACCTGGTCGTCAACAATTAATTAAATAAATATTGCTCGCATCTTGAAACGGAACTGTATAGTATTGGCACTTAGTGTTTTTTTCTAATATTTTGAAGGTATAGTGAAGTGCATGCTACCATATTACTTCTTTTTATTAAGATCTTCAGTTCTAATTTTCAATAACGATCTGGTATTTATGAAAATCACCAATGACGTAGACATATTGTTAACATCAATACTTATTTCCTCAATGGTCTGTCTAATTATTGCCATATCAAAATCAGGTAGATGGGTTGAGGCTCTTCGAGTGATTAACTCTGCAAAAACTAAATTTTTGCGAATTTAGAAATAAATATCTTTCTAGTTGCTACAGCAGTAAATTTCCCTAACGGCAAGAATCAATATCCAGAAAGTACCTCGTTGGCGTTGAGGATAAAGTGGCAGAAGGAATAAGTAATAGGTTCAAATCTGGATCGGTACCGAGCAGGATGACCATTCGACGTAGAGATACAATTAATGTCGCTTTCCTCTGAAGACTGATTCATGAGGTGGAGTAACAAGTCTATATACAGAGCATACACACAAATGACTTGGAAGTGTCCACATTGAAGCCTGGGTACTCGTGAACTTTATTCACCCTCGACCCTAAACTGTAAAGATCCAATCCAAACCAATTTCTAGAAGCAGAGCAATGATAGACAGCCAACAAGTAGCTCACTATCGCTGAAAACAAGCTGATAGTGACAACGATAATAAAGCCTTATATTATAAAATAACGTAAATAATATTTAATTGCATATATGCGCATGCAGCATATGGATTTAGAATAGTAATTCGCAGCACTATTATGTTGTCTCTAATCTTAACTTATTAGAAAACAATAGAAGCTGAATATCCATAAAATTAATAAAGTGTTCAACAAAGAGAGTTGAACAATGTGTGCACTATAAATCATGGCCGAACACGCTTATTAGACAGGACCTAAAGTAGATCCCTGAGGTACACCTCCCTCTACTGATTATCATACGTGTTAGATAAATATTTGATTTGTTTAACGTTGCCTGTACTTATGTAGATGAAAATGTTCTGGTCTAAAGCTGCAAAATATAATTATGGAAAAAAGCAGCAGTGTAGTGAAACAATCAAAAATAAAACTGTATTGACAATTACGTGTAATGCCAGCTACTCTTTTCAAAAAATACTGTAATGCTAATCGGAAGGTACGATTTTTGAGCTTGTTAAAATCTATAAAGTTAAATTGAACAAACGTTCTTTCATTGAAAGCTTCCTTCGAAATTAAAAAGTCGTACATGATTCTTCTATATGATTTGATAGCCAAAATGATAACCCAAAAGGGAGCAGTAGCAACAGTAACAGGTACAATTATTATCAATCAATTTTGATTGACTTAAATTTTTCTTTACTACAAAAGATTTCGTTCTTATCAACAACAATTTAAGCTAAGTTTTGTAGTAGATGAATACTTCAAGTACAGTTTTGCTACATTTTCAGGTTCTTCGACAGAAGCTCGCAGTACCAGTGGTCCCCGGAGCTGCATACGCTAAATGTTCCTCACAATTTTAAAATTGCACCGGTCGCTGCAGCGATGAAAAACCGTGCAGGGAAAGCAAACAAACCAAAACGAAATAACCGCCGCCAACACGTCACACGTACACGTAGAAGGCAGCACGTGTGCATGTGTATGTTCAGAGTTTAAAAACGCGCATTCCAAAACAATAATACTCAATCAATGATAGCAATGAGCCAATAACCAAATGGAACGTTACATTCACAGGAGGAGGGGTAATGTGACAACCCTGTTTACAAATGTTGCGATTGATTCTTCCAATGTTGTTTGAGCTGTACTGATCTGTCCACGTTCGCAACTAGTGCCCCGTGGGAGTGCATAAGTGACAGTTGCTGATTTGACAACTCCCCGGCGGGGGCCTCCAAGACGTCGCCTCCATCCTCCACCCTTCTGCTTGAGAGCTTCTTGGGGCTTCGCAGACGCCTCACAAGGACTGCTCTGCTAGACTCGAGGCATTTCGATTCGTGTGCGAAATTTTGGAAATTCGCATGTGATGGGAAATCGACAGGTGATTATTGATTCGTAGGGTGAGAACCACCGACAAGACCCGCATGCGTTGAGATGAACAAAGAGCGTATGTGCGTGAGATAACGCAGCCGAAGAAGCTCATGGCTTCTTGGGCTGGGCTGGTAGAAATTTGAATTTGCGTATGCTCATGTTTGATTTTGCTGTCAGGCATAAAAGACAAGGGTTTTTTATAATCTAGATGTTGCTTGTGAGAGCATCTTTAGCTAAGAAAGGAAGCTCATGGCTTCTTGGTCTTAGCTAAACTCAACTGTTATTAGAAATTTGAGTTTGTAGTTGGTTATGCTACTGCACGAATGGGAAAGTTTTATTTTAATGCCAAAAATGAAGTATTTTTAATAATTAAGACATAGAATAAGATGAGGGCTTCTAGTGTTTGGTTAAGATCAGCTAATATCAGAAATTTGAATTTTTGTTGTGCGAATGGAAAGTTCTAATTTCAACATCAAAGTATAAAGACAAATATTTTTTAACAGGTGATGTTGTGCCTGCGCCTTTAGAATTTTTAATATAGTTTATGATAGCTATAGAATACGCTCAATGTCTCTTCGGTTTGGCTGAGATGATCTAAAAACAAACATTTTAATTTGGTTCATATTACTGCACGAATAGAATATATAAGCAAGTTTGTTAATAACTAATTGTTTGTGACAGAAAGTTTGAGATAACCAAAGTAGGTACAGAAGCCCATGGCTTTCTCGGCTTGGTTGAATTCGCCTAGCATTAAAAATTTGTATTTTGCATACATTCACGCTGCTGCTCGAATGGAGAGCTTTAATTTCAATATCAAAGATAAAGGACAAGTATTTTTAATAATCTAGATATTGTTTGTGACAGCACTTTTAGCTACCAAATTTCTGAATTTCTAATTAATTTGTTTGGGAGATCCGGGCTTTGTTTGCGTTATTAACTTTTTATTTTTCTTTGCGGCCCGATGGTATCTAAGTAAAACAAAAGCGGGGCGGTTTTAATTTCTTTTTTAATTTTTCATTTATGATGGGTTTGTGTACCAGGTAAACGTCCTCCTGCAAATCGATACCCTATTGGGATTCGAAGCAAGTAATAACTTCGTAACTAATTCAGATTTCTGAATAAACCAGTTCGTTATCAAAACTCTGCCTCAGGAGCAAATTGATGGAACGGCGAGCACTACTTATTAAACATGTGCTGTGATTAATCAGCGTCCGTTTATATACCCTGTCTCTTATTACTGCATTAGTATTTTTTTCTAAAATTTATATTACCTATAGAGTGGTATCTAGAAAAAATACAAGCTTCAAATTACTGTTCTTCGGTTTCATGTTGATACTTCATGTGCAACTGTGCTTTCTAATGAGGACAATATTTAACATTGCAGCATGAATATACAGGGTGTCCCTAAAAAGGAGGTCAATCCGTTAACCACATATTCCTTGAGCAAAAATATGATGATTTAACTCAACTTACCTATATACAAAGTTGCTTAGTTTAGCCGCTAGAGGTCTTCAAAGTCGAAAATTTTTTGATAGAATTTATAATTTTTTGGCTATGAGTTTGGACCAGTAAACTACAGCTTTTTGTGGAATAAACCTTAATTTCGAAAATTACGGGGTGTTTAAAAACGTCACAATAAATAATGTTCCATCCATATTCTTTTAACCCCCTGTATAATCACTACCAATGTTTTTTGTGAATAGCTACTTTAATTTAGAAGATATTTCCTCTCTTACAAAATTTTAGTTGGGTGAACGGCTTAGCCACAAAAAATTATTTTGTAAATCCTTACAAGCCTAGTGTTACGTTACAATTACTGATTCAGGCTTGTAGAAAATTAGAAAATATTTTTTGTACCTACCATTTAGTTTACCTATTGCTGGGAGAAATTGATTTTCCAACAATTTTTTAAAAGATCATTATTTGCATAGCAATGATAATTCCCATATTAAATTCTATTAGCGTACACTAAACTACAGCCATCAAAACAACGTTCAGGAGCATCCTGTATGTAAAATAGTGAACCGCTTTCCCTCACTTTTAATTTTGACTGTATTCACCCTTAGATATTGCACCCACTTTGTAAGTTTACTACGGTATAAATAAATTAAATCGTACAAATGTATAATAGCTATTTATGCAACAAGTGCTAAAAGTCAACGTTTATGCACGAGACATGAAAATTATGAAACGAAGCCGAAGGCTGAGTTTCATAACATGTCTCGTGCATAAACGACTTTTAGCACGCGTTGCATAAAATATTTTATCTACGACCTTAATTTTACCGTTATTAATCCATAAATATCGATTTAACAAAAGTTTGCGTCTGCGACACTTTTAATTTATGTCATAATAAACAGCCACGCCGCGCGGGCGATTGCTTGCCACGCCAGTGCTGTCAAGGTGAGTTACGAAATGTAATTATTGATACTCCACATCTGACTGTATTCATTACATAATGCTTTAATTATTTCAAAAACACTTTACCTGTAACGCAAGAAGCATCTAGAATAACTTTACAACTTCACTTCCAGTTAGAAATTGTAGTTTTATAACGTCACTTCACTTTTAGACCATGTGCTAAAAGTAAACAGCTGATTTCTTTAACCACGGTAAACTATAAAACGTCACTTTTAGTGAAACAAGCTAGCGCTAGAAGACCTACCTTTAGTAGTGGTCGTAGATAAAGATAGTTTTTTTCACTGAAATTTCGATGTTGTAAATATTGCCTCAAGAATGTAATTTTTTCGGCTTTTCCATATGTTTTTGTTGCAGTTATCTTCTTACTTCCCTAGTTTAAGACGAAGGAAGTATTGTAATCGCGAAAAATACGAGATTTTTCAGGTTTCCTAGATGACGAAAAACAGGTTTTCTCAATTTCGTCTGTCTGTATGTCTGTTTACGGTATAACTTAAAAATTATTTGTTGGGGGGAAAACGATATATTGCATACGTATTATATGTCAAACTGACAAAATATCGATGAAATATATACAGGATGTTAAAAAATAATACTCTTCCTATTTTTGCTTAAACTCAGGAAATGAAAGTTAAATGAAAGTAATATTGTGCAGATAGCTCATGTTTCTACCAGTGACGAAAAAGGATATACTTTGAACCCAACATATACAGAGTGAGTACCTATATATTAAAAATGTTTTGCTTCAATACTTTCACTTGCGAGGGAAGTTCCGTGTAAAGCATTTTTGAAGCGAAAAGTGGTCACTTTGGGCACTCTACTGTCACCATTTCATTACGTGGTATTGAGCTACATTGCAAACAGCAACGCGCGTAGATTTGTTTTTAAATGTTTTTGAGTATGTGTTTGATCTTCCACTTTTCACTGTCCAATGACTCATTACCATACTTGCCGCGTAAAATTGTGGATTTATGATACTATAATTTGATCTGTATTGGTAAGTTCATTTTTGTTAACTGTACAGAGCAAAATTAAATAATTATGATTCCCTCCTTTCTATTTTCATGTATTCAAGTGCAATACCACAAGTAGTGGATATATTTTTGACAAATATTTTACCGTTCCATGTAAATTGTTGCGTTTAAATTTTAAAAAAAATTTGAGTGAAATTTGTAATAATTTCTATGGATGTGGCAAAATCTTGAAAAAAACATACGGTGTTTCCCAGAATTGCTGTTACAAGACGTGAGATCGACTAAAAATTTTTGAATTCGGTCCTGCTTGGTTTGAAAAGAATTTTAAGAATATTTTCAATTTTTGAAAAACAAGTAGGCCTAGACAGGGAAGCGAAAACTATTTTATTTTCAGGTAAACTACCCTTTTTGTTTATCATACGGCAAAATGTTATTAAGAAAAGTTGTTCGGAATGATAAAGTATGGCTCTATACAAAATTTCATATAAATTGTATGTGTGTATAATCGATAACCTCGTTTTAACTTGCCGTGTCGAGGCTGGTGCTTGTATTTATTAAAAATGACTGTTTTATCTAAGGAGGTAGCTCTTCCTGAAATTTTGTATGGGGCCAGAATTTCTTATTCCGAACAACTTTTCTTAAAAAATGTTTGCCGTATCTTGAATAAAAAGGGTAGTTTACCTGAAAATAAAATAGTTTTCGCTTCCCTCTCAAGGCCTACTTGTTTTTCAAAAACTCAAAATATTCTTAAAATTCTCTTCCAACCAAGCAGGGCCGAAACCCAGAACCTTAAAATAAAATTCAAAAATTTTTAGTCCATCTCACCTCTTGTAACATCAATCCTGGGACACACTGTATATCCACTTTGAGTGGTATTTAGGACGACTATATAACAATATCAATCCGTAACAATTAAATTAATTTAAAAAATCAAACAATTAATATAATTAGTTACAAAAATAATTTGTTTCTAATTTTAGCCAATATAATGACATTTTGTTGTCGTTTACAACGTCAAAATGCATATATTCGCACTAACTGCAATATGAGATTCTATATTGATACTAGTTGCAATATAAGATCTCTCATATTGACACTAGTGCTAATATGAAAATTTAGAAAAGCTTTATAGATATAAGTAAATATATTTATTATAACAATTTATATTACTCAAAATTACAGAAAAGTTTGTATGCAGCCCGTTACAAAATTTGTGTTTTTCACACACAACGTGTCTTCCAAATCGCTAGCGCTCGTAGGGAAAACTTCACATCTAGTGTGAAAAACACTTGCATTTTGTAGCTTGATACATAAATAGCTATTCTTTAATTTTCACCTAATTTAATAACAGTTTATTGTCATTTTCAACGTCAAAATGATGCATATATTCGCACTAGTTGAAATATGAGATTTCATATTGACACTAGTGCTAATATGAAAATGTAGAACAACTTTATAGATTTAGGTAAATGTATTTATTATAACAATTTATATGATTCAAAATTACACAACGTGTTGCCCAACTCGCTAGGGCTCGTAAGGCAAACTTCACGTTTTGTGTGAAAAACACTTATCTTGTAACTTGGTACATAAATAGCACTTTTTTATTTTCACCTAATTTAATGACATTTTATTGTCGTTTTCAACGTCAAAATGATGCATATATTCGAATTAGCTGCAATATGAAATTTCATATTGGCACTAGTTGCAATGAAGACCTCATCTGTCTCGGCATTTCTGGGCACAAAAAGAAAATATATTTATAGCCAAAATTTGAAATTTTTACTTTAAATATTATAGTTAAAAGCTATACATTTTAATTAATGTCAGGTAACATGGTTAGGGCTCGTTCAACGTGGTACTAACTCAGTCCGTGCTATAGTATTCAGCTATAACATACCTTTTCTGTCATGAATCAAATGACAGTAGTTAATACCAGGTTTTTTAGTTATCTTCACGAATATCCCGTTTTGTATTCGAATAATTCATATTATAAAATAGCTTGTGAAGCGTGCATACTCGTACCCTCCCTTTTTATTATTCACTAACCATGGAATCCTGTTTCGATAATAATTTTAACAAAATCATAGTAGTGTTCTGCATATAACCGACACTAATTGCTAATATCTATTATTACATATAGAAGAAATGTCGAAATGTTCGCTGAGCGAGGTATCAGAATAACACAAACTACTCTTCTGCGAGCTCAATACATTTATTTCAAAAGTACTCGAATGCATTTAAATTATTTTTATAGACTGATTCGTCGAGGGCGTCATGATGATGATATAGGTATTTTTTAAATCGGCAGTGAAGAAACGTCGAAATTGCCATTAAAATACAAGAAATGTGTAGTGAAGTAATACATTGTTTTACGACCTTTTGAAGTTAGCGGGGTTCATATAAACTTAAATATAAACTACAAACTTTATTGAAAAAACTATGTGGTTTATTTTGCACATTTGTGATAAGAAGTTCAACTTTAGTGCCTAGGTACACAAATAACTATGTCTTGGTTTGCCTTTCATATGTAGCCGTTTTTTCCAATCTTCATAGTTATTTTTTCCAGCAACGTACAGTAATATTGAGCGTTTATCGCAGTGCCCTTCTTTAAATGTTGCGAATTAAGATTATACCCTTGCTACTCTTCGCCTTCTTTGGTCTCGGTGAAATTGAATCTTTTCACTGCATCGACTATTTTTTGGTTTCAGGTGTGTAGTGGTGAACCCAGGTCTCATCCAAAGTTACAAATCGGTGCATAGAATCTGGAATCTTTCTGAAACATTGAACCCAGACTCTGCAGACACATTGTTCTGAAGACAGTAAAAACGGAACCCAACGGGCCGAGACGTGGTCCATATCCAAACCATTGGTAATTATGTAATGTGCTCGTTTAATTACGATGTCAATGATTTCAGCTACTTAACAAACCTTAGGTTGTGCAAAACAATATCGTGGGCTTTTTCAAGTAACCGAAGTTGACGGGCGTCCACTGCGGGGGTCATATTTATAGCTCTGACGTCCACTCTTAAACGTTAGAACCCATTTGTTTACAGTTTGTAGTGACGGGAACTCTTGCCCCAATATATCGTTTATATCAGATTTTATGACGCGTACAGTTAAACCCTCTTTTATAAAGTACTTTATTACTGCGCGAATTTCTTAAAACCGAAACGCCTTCACTCATTCACCCGGTTGTTAACACTAAACTACTTGATAGATTGTCCTAAATTTTTGTTTGTGTTTAGATTACAGCGCCATCTGTACTTTACCCAGCGAACGTGTAATATTTTAAGCAGTTAAACTGTTAGGTGTCAGTAAATTCTCTACAGCAGTTCTTTCAGAGACCGTATGGCTATAAAAATTTATCAAATTATTCCTGAAGTTATCGAGGGATTATTTTCTCTCCAGATATTGCAATGCCAACTCTT
Source organism: Agriotes lineatus (assembly GCA_940337035.1). Classification (NCBI taxonomy): domain Eukaryota; kingdom Metazoa; phylum Arthropoda; class Insecta; order Coleoptera; family Elateridae; genus Agriotes; species Agriotes lineatus. The sequence continues at coordinate 39,504,473 of OW679195.1, read as the reverse complement.
TTAAAAGTTTCAAACTTCCGAGTACGCTTACTTCTACATATATAATTGACTGTTTACATTCTACTTCTTTTTAGTACAAGGTCTGGTTGAGTGTGAGGTCACATTGGATAGCTACAAACAGTTCTGCACAAGTATGTCTCCAACAACACACAACAATTTAAACATTTGAATTAGAAAAGGGTGAATAGTATACCTAGTATTGTCATTCAATAATGGCTTTCTTAAAGTTGCAGTTGTAGTATTTTCGATGCTGTCTCATGTCATTTAGGAAGCTTATATCTCCTGCTGTTAGTTTAACAGAAAACGTGATTGTTTTACATTTCGAGGTATGAATGGTCCCCGACACCGAAAAAGAGGCTACAGATTATGAATGAATGAATAAACAATTCTGTGATAACATAGTACCAATTTTAACCAATATTTTCTGTACACAGCTGGATCCAATTTATTATTGTACAGGATGATTGGAGAGGAAACCCCAATATTTGAATAGTGTGTTTAAGAGCTCAAAAAAAAAAATAAAAAATTAATATCATGTTTAATTCTCTACCGTTGTGGTGATATAATGATGTTAGATTGTTTATGCTAATGTAATGCATTTCTTAGTTGGGATAAATGCTTTAATTCTGAAGATTTTCAAAAATACCACTTTGGTGTAATTGTATTTGTTAACTGCTTATGACAAATAGGGGATTGATAACTCGACCACTCCTAGACCAATATAGCAGAGATGAAAGCATATATTTTTAAATATTGTTGTTTTGTGATTATAACTATTATCTCTAGAAGGGTTAAGAATTGGATCTATATTTATAGGATCTCTTTGGTTATTTTCATCCCCTGAGCACATTACCCTTATATTGCGGTTTTCTTCCCATCACTCTATATATTTTTACAAAATAGGCTATAGGCGTAATACAGGGTGTTATGATGAGTGCAAATATTTTAACCCGTAATAGAACTGGCTAAACTGAACAACTTCTCCATTTACCATTTTTTCGGAAACGCCCTCAAAACTGAGTTAAAATTTAAAACAATTTTACTCTAAAAATGCATACCCGCCTATGGAATAACATTTTAATTTAATGGCGCGAAACACAAAAAACATTTCTTTGATATGCAAACCAACAAAAACTGCACATGTTCTGATAACACCTTTAGTTCACATCAGGTCACCACTACGTACTTTATCAATTGAGGTAGGTAAGTTATTAAACGTGTGTTTTTTTTGTGTAAGAACTTTGCAGTTTTAATATAATTGTGTCGTTAACCTTTAGCTTAGATTTGCTTACCAAGCGGCTCATCAAATTTAGGGGAGATAAATGATTCAAAAAATATGCGATTAAATGAAAAACGATAAATAGAAAAGTTGTTCATTTTGGTGAGCTCTATCACTGCTTAAAATATTTACACTCATTTCCATAACACCCTGTATATGTATTGACAATGCGGTCTATATTGTTCCAGCCATAACACTGCGCTTATAAAGTGACCTTTGAAATGGCCTACCAAAATCTGACAACACGGCTTCGTCAACCCTTAATATAAAATTACTAGTTTTGGTCACTAAATGAACAATCTATTAGTACACTGTCCCTGTCAAGCTGATACATGCTAGTTGATTTTTTTTATTTAATCGATGTGCGTCACTTCACCGTAATATTCGATTTAAAAACAATTCCCAATGGGTAGGTACCCAATTCTCCATTAAATTGCTACTAATTTTGACTTCATCTAAAACAGGAATTTCTTCAAAACGACTTGCCTGAAAGCTAGTGGTATTGCAATCGGAAAAAGTCTCTTCATCTTATCAACACTTTTTTAAAGTGATTTGCAAAAACAACACCAATCTTTGCAATTCGCCGCCATCTTAATTTAAAACTTGTTATCATTTTTGTGCCACTGTTTCATTCAAGCTAATATATGGAGCAACTGAAGAAGCGTAGTTAATTTGACTTGCAGCTCGGCACGCAACACTCCAAAGGCATTTTTGCAACTGATGTGAATTGTCTTGTCAAACTAATTAATTAAAGTAAAATATATCTACGGTTTTGAAAAAGTAGTGTGTCTTGGAAAGGCCTATTAGAAAATTTGGCATCAAAGCCAGTTCATGGCTTGAAGAAGTATAGACCGCCTTGTTATCACTCAATTATTCATACAAAATCCATCCACTCCTTTTTTTACATGAAGGCTGGCCCTTGATTTTTGTTGTTAAGTTACACAGGTACAAAACTGTAATTGTTATTATGTTGTATAACCTGCATAACCTTCAACAAATTTACCGCAATTTTGCAGAATAGAATATTGTTGCTAGATGAACTGCTTATTTTGATAGTACATGTGAATAAATACAACATGTTCATTAAAAAAGTCCATAAGGGGCGGCTGTGGAAATTGAATAATATGTTGGTGGCACTGTAAGTCTATGTCAAATTGGAAGTTATCAGGTTTGGTTTTCAATCAGTATTGTAGTGGTTTACATATACATGTAACGTAGTTACAGATCACTAGGTTACAAGAAAATAAATAAATAAATATTATTTTTTCTATAGCACATGTTAAAGTGTGCTTTCATCAACTCAAAACAAAAGGTCAAGTTTTACTTTAACAGCAAGGGTAGATAAAGTAGCACTTTAACATCAAGAATAGATAAAGTAATTTAATTTTCTAACTTTTGTTTAAATTAAATGTGACAGTTGCGCATTATCGTGGGAACCCAATCTAGCTACTGACATTTTGAAATGTGATTGACTGTCCTTAGTTTCTTTTGAAATTGTTAAAAGTTCTTGCTATAGAAAAAAATATTGTATTATACACGACGATAAAGTTATTTCTATCCACTTTTGAATCATTAACGTCTCGACTTCGTGGCGACGTTAAACGATTCACTCCTAGATAAAATTTAACTTTATCGTCTTGTATAATAAATGACTATACTTGATACTTGGAACATAATAACCTGTGTTTTAATTCTTCTAATCCAATGTATATATATATAAATGCAGTTAGTAAAGTAATATAACCCCTAACACTGCATAATGGTACCCAGGCGTAAGCTGAACACGCAACCTTCTGATTGAAAATGTCTTCAATTATACAATTACTGAACCTGGATACAACATTAACATTACTAAAGTTCTATTTTCTATTCTGCTTAAATAAGGCAACTTTGCATTCGAAGGTGTTTTGTCATGTTTTCTAACTTAAATGCATTTGGTAACCATAACCTCAAATATGAACCTGGTTTAAACACAGAAATTGTTATTTGTACAACTAGTTTTGAAGGTCATACCTTTTTTCAAGAATTTGCAGTTTAATTAACGAGGGCGAAGCCCGAATTAATCAAGCAAATGAATGAAAAAAAGGGACTTTTAAAACGTGCTGTACACGTAGTTTTTTTGGCATAGTGATCTCTTGTAACTCGAAATTTAGCGAAAAGGACTTTTCAACTGTCAAATTGATATTTCAATAAAATAGTTAAAAAAGTGCACTTTTTTCTCGATTTTGCGTTAAAAAAAGACGACTTTCATGATCACTATGCAAAAAAGTAATTATACACATCTAAATTGGGGAAACTGTCGTGGCCAGCTTTCATGAAAACAAAGATATGCACAGAGTATATTTATCTTATGTCATTTCAAATAATCTCTTGGTGAATACCTTTCTCTCTAGGTATATATACATTTCATGCATCATTATCAGATATTGCAGTTTTTTATAACTCATTTTCAAAGCGACGTTCTCTTTTTTGTTAATAGCGTTACTTGTTCTTCTATATATTACGTTAATGTAATTTTGAAAGTTTTGATCTTCTGCTAGTAAATGAAGTTATTTCTGAAATTTTAAAAAATGACCTTAGAGCAACATTATGACAATAAATATTTGTGCCATTGAAAAATAAAACAATGGCGTAGTAGTTTTCTTTAAAACTGATTTTGTGAGGTCATGTTTGTACATACCTCAATTTACTGCAACATCAATAAACGTTATAGCATAGGTTGCCAGCATCGCACTTCACATGTATTTTGTAATGTTTATGTTGTAACGTAGCTCTGTTTACTAGATGTTCTTATTGTTCATATTGTTTTGAAAACTTTTATCTATTAGTGTCGTAATAGCATATACGACTATTTATTAAATTTTGAATAAATGTTTCTGCACTAACATACTGACATTTTTAAAATTCATTTCTTTCTATACATCATATACCACTTGTACTTATAAGACGTTATAGGCGAAACAGCATTTTTCTTATATAATAGCACTTGATATTCCTTCGATATTTTATCATTAATTTTTTAACTGTTAATCTCTTATTGTTGATATCATAGCAAGTTTCATAATTTTTTAGATTGGGTATAAATATTTCTATCCTAACACCACTATGACTAAATTTTTTGTGAATGTCTCTTTGTCTACATCTCAGATTAATTCATCAGAATAAGACATTATAGCTTAGATTAACATTATACCTATTTCTATCAAAACCTAAGTTTTTATCATTTATATTACAACTTTGTTTTTTATTAATATAGGAATGTGTTCTGTATATGTGTGGTAGCAAACGTGAATATTTTTAATTGTTAATTTGAATAAACAGTTCCATTTTCTAAGGTATATTTCTCTGTACACATTTCAATTTAGTAAGCTCTGATAAGACATTACAAGGACATTCGTTCAGTGAATACGCGTATAGAACCCGAAGAGAATAATAAATACAATCAATGAACTAAATGTGCCATTTTAGGGCTTCCATGACCAAAATATATTATGCATACATTAAATTATCGGCACTACTATAAGAATCCGATAACGAATTCCATTCAGGCAAATAAATGGGAAAGTTAAATTTGTTGCGTACCTATTGGCCGCTTCTATTATAAATACAATGAGCACTTCGGGCTATTTTAGCTATCTCTCAATTCAATAGAGAACTTGAAAACCGTTCGGAATATTCGCGATGCGTAAATGAGTCCAGAGTGGGTGTATGTTTAAATTAATTTATGCTAAATAACTTTTGAGCTAATAAGTATGCAGTTAGAGGTGGTGGAGTTTAATTAAACCTAATTTAAAAAGGCGCAAGAAAAGGATTTTGTAGTGTATTCAGTTTTAAGTATCACCGCTGGCATTTAGAAAACTGTAACAAATACGAACATAATTAAATTAGTACGAAGTTACACAATCAAGTGCTGCAAAATATTCAACAAAAACAAATAAAACGAACATTGAGACTTAGTCATGCCCAGAAAACAATTATTTTGTTTATTATCTTACCTAGAACGATACTACTATGACATTATTAGAACAGTTGAAAGAAAAATGCAAATATGACTTTAGATTTTAAGTTTTCAATATTAAAATTAATTTCTGGCTTTCTTTCTACAGGAATGCCCAGCATTTGTTGGCCTTACACTTTGTGGAGAGAAACAAGAATTTATTATGTTTGTTGGTGACTCGTGAAACCATACAAGAAACTCAACACTTGGTCCGAGTTGTTAGAGAACCTTGTGCACAACGATACTTACGCAGATCTAGCCGCTTTGCTGGTTATGCATCCAGGACGACTAAAATCATACAAGGCATTATAGCTTGTGCCGTTAGAACCACAGTTTAATTATTTATTGCCTACTATACCAGCCGTGCGGAACGGCGTAGCGCTGATTGGTCGTTCAAGCTCAATGCAGTCGGCGGCGCGTTACAGGCTAAAGGGGCATGATTGTGAAGCTTGATATCGTGTACATCAAGAGTGCAAGTATTGATAATCTAAAAAGCAATTTTCCTTGTCTACATTATTTAGATGTTTTTCTATTTCTATACCTTCACACATTAGTGGAAGGTAGTGCGGTACTATTTAGCGTGTTCACATTTTAAGCTGTCCATTTATATATGTATGATCAGCTACAGCAGATTTTGTAATGCGTTTATGTTTGCAATCGTTTTTATGTTCTTGAAGTTTTAGATAGGTGGAACTACCACTCTCCTCAATCTAACTAGAACCGCTAAAGCAAGAAATGTTAAGTACAGTGTAGTTGTCTTTAAATATATTTTGTCCTTTACTGACCTAAAGCTGTGACCTCCAGGCTCTTTGGTCGTAAACACAGTTTTTATATTGCATCCTTTTAGAAAACGCCCTATCTTATCAAATGTGTCTTCACTGAAAGATAGAAAGTGTAAGCCTTCCTCTTTTGTGTCACAGTTTTGTCGAACGCTTTGTGTGTAGCGGTAACTATGTAGCCCTTTTTTTAATAAAACAAATACATGTCCACTTGTTTTCTTTAGAATTTCTTCGTCCGAGATACAAACCGGTCTGATCTCAAAAGTCTAAAAACTGTTGCTTTTGGATTGGATGATGATTTAGTAGATATTTATCCATATGCGTTTTCTGCCTTTATATCGCATATCTATACTGCCATCTGACTTACGTTTCACCAGAGCGTACAGGAATGGAATACTGCCATTTTCCTTCACTCCCATTGTAAACTATATATGTATATGGAATTCAGGCCTTTTAGAAATATCCCCAAAGTCTAGAGTCCATATTATAACGAAAATACAGACAACATATTATCTAAAGTTTTGATTTTATTAGCAAATATTATAGAATCTTGCTTTCAAATGTCGGCATGTAAATGTTGGCAATTACAGGTGATAGCAGTGAATCTACAGCCGCTCTTTCAACCTGTTTGTATATTTTGTTGTTCCAACTAATGGTTTTTAAGAGATATTTTAATAAGATTAAGCATTATCTACCATTACCTCACCGACACTTTCGCAAAGAGCGAAATCATATTAAAACTATCTAAGATATCATGGTTATTCAACTCTTGCTCTTTAGTTTCTGGACACAGTCCATTTACTAATACAGGTACGTATTTTGATAAAAAATAAAGATATATGCAAAACGAATTTTAGACATGACAAAAACAAATTTTACCAGTGCTTCACACATGTTTTGCATATGTAATTTAATTCAAGAAAGTTGGAATTATTTGTCATCTTTCAGTGTCTCGTTAAAAGAGTAAATTGAAATATTTACTATTGAAGGAGTTGCTATAAAATATATCATACGTACAAAATACAAAACTAACTATAATATAAAAATGTAACTATAAAATAAATAAAATACTACTTATATTAATATTTAATTACAAACTGAAAGGGATCATTAAGAATAAGGATTTACAAAAATATATGTATATAACTAGTAACTAAGTGTGCTTTTTTTTCACTTGAGGGCGTTATAGCACTCCCTACGCGTATGCTCTAAATGACCACTCGTGAAAAAAGCACTTCTTTAGCCACAGGTTATACAAAATACTATTTATTATCTAAATTACATTAAATATTATATGTTCACAGTACTTGGATGGCACCAAATGGGCAGTTAGTAAATCAACTTAATTCTAGAATAAGATGGAAAGAAAATAAGAAACATCAGAAGCTATAAACGAGCCGATGCAGATTCACCATTTATTAATGCTAACACCCAAGAAACATATATTAATTGAAAAGAAGGGAATTAAAATAAATGTATCGTAAGAAACGTGAGGTTTAAAATAAACAAAAGGAGAAATAGCAAACGAATTGTCAGCAGCAGCCAGTAGACAAGTTAAAACGGCAAATAAAAACATACAATCTGGAACAAAAAAGGGAGCAAATTCGAATAATAATAGTGAAGTCGATGAACAGGCATTAACACAAGTAAAAGCAAACAAGAATAAAGAAGGGTTTAACCAAGAATATACGAGGAGACCTGTAAGAATGGAATAAGGTGCAGGAGAATATGCTACTAGCAAAGAAAACTTAACACTTGATAAAATATCAAGAGTCACAAAGAGAGGGAAACAGATTTTCAGGAGGCTGAAAAAGAGATGACAAAGAAGAAATAAATGTTTCAAAAGCAAAGTTCAGAAGTAAAAAAATTGCAAAGTTTTGCCAGGATTTCAGTCCGAAAACAATAATTAGTGAGTACCAATGTGGTTTCAAAAGAAATTGATCAATAATGGACCAAATATTTACCCTGAAACAGGTAGCTAAATAAGATTAAATCTTGAGAAAATATCAAGAATCACGCAGAGAAACAAAGCAGATTTTCAGGACAGTGAATAAACGACATGAAAAAGAGAAGTTTTAGAAGAAAAGTACAGAAGTCAAAAATGAAGAAACCTTTGCCCGGAAGTGAAAAAGAAAAAGAAAGCCAATGTGGCTTTGGAAGAAATAGATCACTAATAGAACAAATCTTTACGCTGAAACACATAGTCGGAGAAAATAAATATCGAGACCAACGAAGACAATGAAGGTTTTTAGCAGGCTGAAAAAGAGACATGAGAAAGAAAAAATAAAGCTTCTAGAGGAAAAGTACCGAAATAAGAATTCTTTACCAAAAAGTGAAACTGCAAAGATAACACATAAACAAAAAAATATTATCGAGTATCGATGTTGGTTTAGAAGAAACAAATCAGTAATGGACCACATCGTTACCCTAAAACAGACAGTAAACAGATATCTCGAGCAACGAAGAGAGACAAAGAAGATTTTTAGCAAGCAGAAAAAGAGACATAAAAAGGAAATTAAAGCTTCTATAGGAGAAGCATCGAAGTAAGAATTCTTTACAAAAACATTAAAAAGGTAAAGGTAGGATATCATAAAAAAATTAGCGAGTATCAATATTGCTTCAGAAGAAACAAATCAGTAATGGACCAAATCTTTACCCTGAAACGGACACCAAAAAAAAATAATTAAATATAAGAGCAACGAAGAGAGACAAAGAAAATTTTTAGCAGGCTGAAAAAGAGACATATGAGAAAGGGAAAATAAAGCTTCAAGAGGAGAAGTATCGAAGTAAGAATTCTTTACAAAAACATGAAAAAGGTAAAGGTAGGATATCAGCAAAAAAATTAGCGAGTACCAATGTTGCTTCAGAAAAAACAAATCAGTAATGTACAAAATAATTACCCTTAAACAGATACCAACAAAAAATTGAGACTTGATAAAATATCAAGAGCAACGACGAGAGGCAAATACAAATTTTAGGTTGAAATTCAGTTTTTTGAAGAACAGTTCCGAAATAAAAACTTCTACCAGGAAGCAACAAAGGTAAAAGTTGATTTCAGCCGAAAACTATAATTAGCAAGTATCAATGTGGCTTCAGAAGAAATAGATCCTTACTCCGAAGCAGATATCCAAAAACATTAAAGAATGAGAAAATATCAAGAGGAACGGAGAGAAGCAAAGCAGATTTGTTGAAAAGAAGACACCAAAAAGAGGAACTAAAAATTATCCAAGAATAGCATAGATATAAAAAAATAAGAAACCGTTATCAGAACGTCGAAAGATAGAGCGAAAATGTTATCTAAAAGCCATAATTACCTAGTTGCAGGGTACCTTGACGTCTATTTGACGTATTTGTCCGCTCTGAAGTACTTTAGAGTGAGAGACAATGATCTGTTCGTGTCCTGGAATGGACAATTACGTCATATTGGCATCAAGGCACCCCAGCTAGTACTAATGTGGCTTCAGGGAAAATAGCTCAGTAATGAACTAAATATTTGCTTTCAATCAGATACAAGACTACCATTACTGACAGAAACTGGTTATAAACGAGCTATTTATAGATTTCCAGTAGACGTATGGCTCAGTGAACAGAGAACAGATATATAAGTCCATGTTATGCTTAGAAATACCTTGTTTGGCTGAATAACAGCGTACCTCTCCTGAGGGGAATGCCGAAGACTTCTCCACCTTTCTTTTCTTTTTTTTTTCTTTTTTCTCGCCCATCCTGTAATTCGCGTTCCGACCTGAAGAGCGACTCGAGGTCTCTATAGCAACCCGACCCAGTAGGGGGAATTGAAATACTATAATCCTTTACCTACCTTATAGTATGTATATACCATAGAAGTTAATACACTTAGGAAGAATGACTTTAAAAGACAAAAAATAAAATAAGGCTTCATAAGTGTGTGTCTAAATGTTTTCCCCTTTTGTCAACGATACTCTTTAAGCTGTTGTTTCAAAAAATTGTTAGAGAAAACTGTAGCAGTGCAAAAGGCACGATAGCGAGAGATGAAGAAAGATAGTAAATAAATAAGAAAGTGCGAGAGGAACAATAGCATTAACAGTAAAAGACGAGGAAACAGAGTGTATAACAATGGGTAAAATAGAAAAAGGTGGAGAAAGACAAGGAATAAAATAAAATAAAGGTTAAAAATGTTAAAACCGTTGTATTTTTAGGAGTAGCATCAACGGAAGACAGCGTTGGTATTAAAAAAAATTGTGATGGGATAGCAAAATGTGACAATAGTGTTGCATAAAACAGTAATAAGACCTACGTCGGTTATGAACAATATTCAACTGAATAGCTTCGATTTGTGGGCGCAAAAAGTACTGAGGAGAATTTTTGGAAGAAGAAAGACAAAAGAAGGATCGAGCAGAGTATTAAACAGCCCTACGACGTGCCCAGATGTTATCAATGCCCTTGACCGGTAATGAGTAAGGGAAAACCTTAGCAAGTTAAAAATCAGAAAATGGCACCAAACAGCTCGGCACAAGAAAGAGTAGAAGATTGTGGTACCTACAGTCAGTGGTGAGCCAAGTTGGCCTACGAAAGCTATTTATTTATTTTAGTTGAGTAGTTCAGATATAATGGTTTTTGTTATAGATAAAATACTCATTACCGTGAATTGAAGCTTTCGATTGTATTCTGAATAATCGATACTGGCCTACTATCAAAAAATATCCTTTGCACGTATCTCACTTATTTATGAAAAAAGTATAGGAAACTTTATATCAATGAACAGATAAAAATGAGCTCTTACAATTCCACCTGAAGAACAAGGTCTAAGCGTTCCAGCCTGACGTCAATACAGGCTGACGTCACGCCAGAGGGTTAACGTTTTTTTCATCAGCTGGCTTGGCTCTTTTCAACTGTGTCACAGCCGTTTTGGTGTGTATATAAATAAGGCACTAAAATCTATTGAAAGAAACTGAAAATCTAAGGCCACCATCCAACATAGTAATCGATTTGTAATGAAAAAATTAAAATAGCATGATGTCTAAGTGGGTTACGGCTAATTTATATTTTGAATAGTATTCAGTATTAGGATTTAGACTCTCCTAATTTAACCGTCTTTACATTCCTTCCGGTTTATGAAATGTCTCTTACTTGGATAACCCTGTATATTTATCTCAAAGAATAGAAAGACTTCGGTTTTTAACTACTTTGATAAGTTTATATTTAGCTGCTTGTGTAGGTTTTATGAGAAGCGCATTATTAACTAATGGCATCTAAATGAATCACTGAAAAGCGTTACTGCAGCTCCTGGTTTTCCGTCGGATTTGATTATTGGGTTGCCAACAGTAAACAGAGGTTAGAAAATCAGAACGGGTGAGATCGAAATTTTAATTTAACACGTAATTAATTCGATGCTTTACTTGAAGTTCATGCTTTTAAACTGCCTATTTATCCACTTTTGTTTAATTTTGCATATACGTATTCATCTGTATCTGCTTCATATTAAAACGCTGTTTACTTACCATCTGATACCACAGAATTGTATTTTATATAAATTCCCCCTCACAATATAATATAAAAACCGGTAGCTAACTTATTCAGAATGGGCATTAAGGTAGGTAAGTGATTTTTCCCGGTTTTCCTTTCGATGAGCTTCGGCCCTCCATCAAACGGTGGGAGCTTCTCGAATGATTTATCAAGATACGAATACCTACTTACCCAGAATGCTGGCTTAGTGATTTGAATAATGCATGCAGTTATTCACGATCCTTTCATAACAGTCAGACAAACGTTCTAAATGTGTTACGCTGTCCGTAATGAGAGTAACTTAGTTTTTATCAACAAAGTTAGCTTTCAAGTCACATTCATTTATTTATACAAAATTTGCAAATGCAAGGGTGTGGTTCGCAAAGTATAACTTATGCAAAGTGAAAATGGCCGTCGTTCTTGTTAAAAACAGGAGGGTGGAGTTTGCGAATGGGCCCAAGCCGCAAAAGTTGTGTGGCCTGCTAAAAACTTCACCCCTGCAGATGGGGCAACTTCCCTCGGCCGAAAAGCACCCCTATGGCCGGCCGCTTAGGGCGCCCTTTCCCTTCTCTTTCATGCCATGTTAGACCTATTCTGTTTTATAATTAACCCGCTTTCACGCTATTTTAGTTCTTATTTTAAATTCTCATAGGTTTTGTTTTCACTAATGGTCGCTGCAAAAGGGCTTTCGTGCGTGTATAGATTATAATATTTAATTTTGTTTTATAGATTTTTTGCGATATCGCGCGCTTCGGAGATCTCGGTTTTATTATTTGTAAATGTTTCAGTAATCTTTGATTGTCCTTTGATCCTTCCTGCTGCTATCTCGTTATTGCGCTACTAAACGCCGCTCGTGCCGGCGGATTTTTTATAACGGAATATAAATGCGCTTCCCTCGCTTTAAAAATATTAAGCGCACACAGCGCTGTTGCCGGGCAATAGAAATTAATGTGTTTATCAGTTAAATAATCCTGCAACGTTTCTGAGAAAATAATAACACGCGATACTTATATGTGGAACGAACACATATGTAAATCGCAATTTTTACCTTCACCACCGCCCGCAGGGCCTTAGGTATTTTATACTTATATCTAATTAAATGCCATTTTTCCAAACATATACTTAACCTACCCCCAAGGGTGTTGCTTTGCGATATGTTAATGCCATCGGGGCCACAGCCACAGCATTGTTGTTACACGACTCTTCGTTCTCTAGCGCAAATCTGACCTGAAGCAATCATCCATATTTATGAATTAATTTTAAGTTTAATGTGGATAATCTGCTTTATAAAGTTTAGCATAGGACGAGTTTATTTCCATAAATTAATATCAGCACGCGGAGATGCTTCGACAGCTAATATTCATTAAGAATAAATTAAAAATAAATTAAAAGCTTCTGCTTACAGGATATTATTTACATATACATGGTGTTTAATTAAACGCTTTCCCCACATCGCGCCGCCCTCTTGCTTAACTTGCTTACCTCCTCTGCTGTTGCGAATTTGGATTTAAAATATATTCGGTTAGGATTCAAATAACGACTAAGTGAGCTGACAGCGCGGTCCAAGGCTTTATATAAAAACCTAATTTACTTGTGTTTTAAAGGGGTTATTCGGTTAAGTATAATGTGGAACTCGCCAAATTGAATCCTTGGAAATCTTTTCATGTAGTTGTCTGTATTTAAAATAAAAGAATGGTTTTCTATTGTGTTTAAATGTTGCAGTCCTTAATTATAATAGACGTGAAATAGATAAATAGAAAGAAAAGCCACAACTAATTATTTTGTCATTTTTTTTCTATTCAAAGATTGAAAAATATGACCTTTACAACTTATTTAAACCAGACAATTTTTATGTTTACTTCTCCTTCTTCTACTATTGTATCCATCTTTGCTGTCCATAAGCGTCTGGTGTATTTAAACAAGAAGCAGTAGAAGAAATCAGCAATATCAGTTATTATAGGATACAGATACAGATAAATGGTGGTAGCGGCAGCTCACGGACATCATAATTCCTCGAAGAATGCCGACATCAGGGAATGCATCATTGTCTGATGCCACGCAGCTAAAAGCTTGCCAAATTCTGAAGGAGCTACGTATGCATGGCAACGTAGCAAAAGGGTGTGCTACTTTAAAGCAATCTTTCACTTTATCGGCAGTCCTGTTAGTTCTTTAATTCATTTACAAGCGAGTGAAGCAACAAGCGAGAATGGTGACCCCGACATGTGTAAATAAATATTCGATATGACAATCAACAAAATTTTCGTTTTCAACAGAACCTTCCACGTCCCCATTACAACCACCGGCTCTTCAGGTGAGGGTACCAGCATCGAAGTGTCGTCGTCATTGCTTAAGGAGGAGATGATTAGCAAACTTTCTAAGCAGGTCGACGCCTTATCACGGCGAGTGAAAAAATAATCTTTGAATGATCGCCACCGCTAGCACACCAGATCTCCGTAGAAGTTTTTCGAGGGATTACGACGTCCGTGAGCTGCGACAAAACATTTGCTATACGATATACAGCAGACGAATTGATAAGTTTGAGCTTAGCACACAAAAAGGTTGTGCCTAATTTTATATTTTGTAAGGTAGGATGTATTAATATTTATAAACTCTGTAATTAACACTAGATACTAGAAGACAGAGCGGGGCAGTAATTAATTACTTTTTAATTAAATTTGTAATTGAATTCATTTGGGTTGACTTGCCTTGGAATTTAATTACTTCCCAAGATACGGTAATTGTAAGTGGTAATTACCATTTCCGTTATAAAGTACTTGACAATTACTTTTGAAAGTAATTAATTACTACATTCAATAGTAATTTACTTATGAGTAAATTATTGTAAAGTTACCTTCCAAGTAATTGTACTTTTTATGCTAATTGAAATTACTAATTCAATTATTAAATTACTGATTCGATTGGGTATTGTATCTCCAGAATTCACAAAATAAGATAGGGCCTTATTAAGTTACATGTTAAGCAAATCGCAACAGAATGTTTGTCCTCAATAACAGCTAATTTTTACAACAATTGCAATGCCAGCGATGTATGGACCAACAAAGAGGAAAATATTTGGTGCAGACGCCTATGTCGATCGGATGTGCATGTAGTGTAAGCTGTACAGGGTGTAGCAGTGTAGCCTACTAATAATTATTGTGTAAGAAGTGAAAAATATGTCTGCGGTGAAATACAGATTGCAGAGAAAAGTACGCTCAAAATATAATTTATTTTTTTCTATAACAATTGACTACAAACTTCATTATACACTGGTGGTTTATAATAATAATTTATTAATTTTAAGTTGCTTGTTTTAAACGATATTCTAGTACATGACTATCTTACTACTTTTCATGAATTCATTATCTTAATCCCCGTTTACATTTCGGTATCGAGAAGTGCAAGAAAGATATTAGTAAATACGAATATACGACCATAATTTCTATTGAAAGTCATTGAAGAAGTAATTTATGTTGTACAATTACAATTACCAAGTAATTGATAATGGAATTACTATTGCATTTGAGTAATTTAAACCTCTGTTAATTCAATTACTTCTTTGGGCGGTAATTGGTAATTAATTAATTTTTTTAAGTAACTTGCCAAGCTCTGTTAGAAGATAACTCATAAGCATAATATAGCAAAAGAACGTTCATAACTCAACTAATACTGAACCCTTGAGCACCTTGTAGTTTGGGGTACATAGAGTGTCATGTGATTGCTAAATAAATGTAGAAGTCACTCATCTAGTACACTTTATTAAATAACTATAATCGTTGTTTAACTTTACACACGGGATCTATTTTGATATTTTCATGAAGCGACTCAAACTTTTCGCAACAATCTTGAACTTTTAACCCATAAGAAGAGTATATAGGATGAATTTTCTTAAATTGCGCCCATCCGAATGGGAAAAACAGAGCAGACTGAGAAACGAACGGTTTAATTGAAAAGGCGTGTAATGTGAGGAGCTCGATTTATCATATTTCAATATAGTCGTAAAATGACCGCTTACGAGATGTTTGCACATAACTAAACTTTTTAATTTCCTTGTACTTTCGTCAATTTCTTACTACTCAGTCTAGATGCAAAGGAAAACTAGTCTACCACAGTTGAACATGCTAGCATTAGTGGTTGTCTTTCTAAAAAAAAGCATTAATAACTTCCGTTTCTTGTATCAACAACTTTTAGACATTTTTCATGAATTTCTCTTATACCTACATCATTTTTTGAAAAATTGCAAATGCTGCTTTGCAGCCAGTGAACAATTTTTACATTGAATATAAGTTTATTTTAGATGTCTATGATAACTTCCTCAGTTAATTAATAAATACACATATATATTCTTCACATCTTGAAATTTATCATTTGGTAGGACCGTCGTGTTTAATTTTTATACTTATTTGCCTTTTCGTTGGCAGCTAGCTCAGTTTACAACAAGAAAATTCGTATCTTTTTTTCACAGTTACGGTTACTAATACTTAATGCAACAAAGCTCCGAAAGTTGATCCAACTGGTTCGCAACCTGAAATTGTATGCTCTGTGCTTCCACTCAAATAAAAACAAATTTTCTAAAAATCATTGTAACACAAGTATAGTATACTAACCTTCAAATATGTACACAATAAGACAAATAAATGGGATTAAACCTTAAAATAAATGGTCATTTCTTAAAACAACAGTGATTACTAACAATATGAAAACGGTCCACGTTTCCTGAGTGCTATTTAGCAGTCAAATAGAACTAGAGTCACTATGAGTGACATAGATTAAATATTGAAACCATATTAAAAGGAAACCAAAATAACTGTCCTTAATACGCTAACATTCAACTGCATGAAAGTCCGGCCTCGCGCACGTTGCTTTGAGCTGCATTTCACCGAGCCCCGAGAGGTAAGCCGATACTCAAGCGGTGAGATTGAGCTTGACGTTACAAGTCGCAACAATGGCTTTACGGCGATCCCAAAAACGTGTTCAATTTTAGGACGTGATATGATGCAATGTAATACAATTCGTTCGCAGTTTTCAAACGTGGAAGATTAACCAACCTTTAGCAGTCGCGTGTAAGTAGGCAGGTCTACATATTTGAACCTGGGGCAGGCTTCCACACGTTGTTCGACGACTGCAGCGACCCGCTGGAGATGCTATCGGTATGTATTCACAAGTTATTATTATTCACAGATCGCAGATTCACGCAGCTATCTGATTCGAAACAGTTTCTGAAAGTCAAGACGATACTTCAATGCCTCGCCATCAAGTGTACTTCTTGGGCGTTGGCCCAATTGGGTCACGCAAACTGACTGAAGTATACACTGAAAGGGTCACAACACGAATGCCAATCCTTCTGCACGAGCTCTCCGGTCTTAAGAACTGCACACTAAGAACCATGGTTTACAGATGACGTAATGTCATGAAAACTAGTGGCAGTTCGAGAATTATAGCTATTAACATATCAAGGAATGTTATGAGTATCATAACTGCCTCAGATGTCGCTTTGAAATCCGAGCTCGTAGTTCAACAGTTTATCGAGTGCAGTATGGTAATGGTTGCCATGTACGGTAAAGGAATATTACCGTACATATATAGTTGCTTCAGTATGGTAATGGTTGTCATGTACGCTAAGGAATATTACCGTACAGATACAGTTATAACTTAGTTACCAGCCTACTTTTGTATATGTAAGGAAAGGCTTAATATCCTGAAACCGATAAACTAAATTAATTTATTACAATACACAAATGTAAAATTGGCTGTACATTAAAGAATTATTTATTAATTACTATTACTGAGCTCCGATACAGTTGCGTCAAATCCCGTTTCTATCTCCAAAGCAAACATCACGGTTTGTATAAAGTTCTCAGTTGTTTATAAAGCTAAATTTTTTATTTTTAAGTTATTGGACTTCTGAAATTCTAAAAATACAATATTATCTTTATTTGCAGGGATTGGCCAATAAACGTTGGAGTAGGAAAGGGACAATAAATACAATCGATTTGAGGGCATCATGGCTATACATTTTATTAAGAAAGATACATCTATGTGTAGTAATTCGCAAATAACATAATAAATAGTAAAGTTCGGGCACTTCATTCCATGTATAGGGACGTGGCCTGAGACAAGGAGAGTCTGCGTTGCCAGTATATCTCTTTTCGAAACCTAGTCAATGTGGCACACCGTTAATGGAGTACTGGGTGATGTGGTTAGCATCATGCCTTCGACGACTGCCTTACTCAGCCTCAGGCTGCTGTGCCACAGTACGGGGTTCAATCCTCACATCTGGCAACTGGCGGGCGGCCCACCCAGTCGCTTTAAAAATTGGGTACCGAAACCACAGTTGTGAAAGTAGGGAAAGTAAGACATAATAATGAAGAACTATTAATCAAGTGGTCTTCTTCCATTTAAATCTTTCTCAACTTCTGCTAAGGTTTTTGAGATGTCCACAGCCATATTGAGAAAAGAAACGTATTTGCGAAGACCCTGCAATTTTGAAACATTTATATGAGCGAACCACTTTAAATTTAGTGTTCCTGCTCACGCTTTCAAATTGCCTGTTTTAATCCTTTGACGCTTTTTTTGATCGTAGATCATGATAGTAAATCCACATTTCGTCCCTTCAAAGCGGCTGCTAAGTGACTTGAATGTCGTCATTCTCATTCGTTTTTGATCAGCATTCATGTGTTGGAGGATCATCTTAGCAGATAATTTTTTATGCCCAAATCATAACGTACGATAAGAAAGGGTTAATGGGAAATGGTCAAAATGTGTGGGTGCTGTAGGCGTTACCCAACTCAATTGTTCTTTCAAAAATGTAGCATCAATAGACATAGAAATAGATCTTCATACACTGTCTTCATCTCTCTTTGTCAATAACCGTATTCGTTTCCATGTTAAGCACGTTTGCTTCAGGCAACGAAAAACCTTCCAAAAGAACTGGAGAGAGATACCTTAACGAAATGGAACGCATATTATAAGTAACGTCTGGGAAGTGGATTGGGAATGAATAATGCAAGAAGAGAGCAAATTACAAAATGTAACAAGCTAAAGGCGGACTATCGGTAACTCATTGAAATCTGTGAACTAAGGTATTAATAAAGAGTGATTTATAATATTCCACTAGGTCAAGAAACTAATAAATGGCAAAGTTCTAGAAGAACTGAAGTTGAACAGTAACTATGCAAGAACGTGAGGAGTAGAAGGCACACACAAATACAGAACAGGATATTAAAATTAATCACAGAAGTAGGAGCAGGATGAAAAATAATACAAAGAGAATAAATCCCCGGGTGGTAATCCACACCTCCACAGGAGGGAGCCCCATAGGATACGGGAGGGGGGCAATTCTGCGCTACGTTCAATAAACCCAGTCTTATATATCAACCAGACGACGAAAAGACAAAAGACAAGATCTATTAAATGTGGTACCTGGAATATCCAAGGTTGGAGGACTAAAGACATTGAGGTCATTCAGGAGTTCAAGAAAACGGACATGGACATACTCGTAATCAGCGAAACAAAGAAAAAAGGGAGTGGAACAGAGGATATAGACAACATCACGTTTTGTTGGAGTGGAGTGAGGAAAGAGGACAGAGCAAAAGCCGGAGTGGGAATTTTAATGAAAAGGCAATGGAAAAAGAGAATACGATCGTGGGAACCCATAGATAAAAGAATAATAAAAATTAACTTGGAAATTTTTGGACGAGATATAGTAATCATAGGAGTATACGGACTAACAGAAGACAGTCCAATAATGGAGAAAGAAAATTTTATGGAAACCTTACAGGAAGAAATCGATAAGGTGAAACAATCGCAAGAGATTATTATAATGGGAGACCTAAATGGAAGGACTGGAAGGAGAGAAAACGATAAGACAGTCGGACGTTTTGGAGAAGATATCAATACAAATGGAGAGAGACTTATTGAGATATGCCAATTAAATAATCTCAGGATTACAAACGGCTTCTATCGTCACAAAGATATTCATAAGTATACGTGGATACAAAGCACACGAAATCTTAGATCAATAGTGGATTACATTATTGTCAAAAACGAGACCACGATAAAAATAAAGGATATAAGAGTAAAGAGGGGAGCGGAATGTGGAACTGACCACCGACTACTCGCTGCAAAAATTGAGTTCCCAGGATACAGACAAAAGCCTAACAATAACACGGAATCTGAAAAACCTGAAGCGCTACACAATGAGAAAACATTCAAAATACATCTTCTTCAGGAAGATTCTATAAGAGATCTATACCAACGAAGACTGGATCAGAAACTAAATGAATTTCAGTTCGAAAGCTTAAGAGAAACGTACGAACATATAAAAGGCAGTATAAAAGAAGCAGCAACAGAGTCCCTAGGGGAAAAAGAGAAAACAACGGAAAAACACCAAATAAGTCTAACCAAAAACACCACAGAAGCCATTAAGAAGAAAAAAGAGCTATATAAAAAATGGCTAAGTACAAAGCAAGAGGAAGACCATCAAGAATATAGAGACAAAAATAGAGAAGTTAAGAGACTTATAGTAGAGGAGAAAAATGAGAACTGGAAGAGAGCCTGCATAAATATTGAACAATATATTGGGGGAGCAAGAAGCTCGGAATCCTGGCGAATGCTTAAGGCATTAAGAAAAAACACAAAAGAAAAGGCATATATCCTCTTTATACAAGAGAAACAGTGGGAAGACTACTACAAAGATCTTTTGAGTGAAGGACCACCAGAATTTATGGAAGATCAAGAAGGGGAGTATAGAGATTTGGAACAACAACAAATAAAAGTGAACTTAGAGGAAGTCAAAAAAGTAATAAAATCTATCAAAAACAATAAGTCAGCAGGACCAGGAGGAATCGCCCCTGAAATGATTAAGTACGGATCAGAAAAACTCTTTCGCATGATCCAGAACATGTTCACAAAAGCTATTAATGGGGAAGAGCTACCTAGAGAATGGACACAAGCTTTTATAACATCTATATATAAGAAAGGCGATAGAAAGAAGTGCGAAAATTACAGAGGCATTAGCGTTATAGCGACTATGGGAAGAATATACGGACGACTAATCAGAAACAAGTTAGAAGAAGAGATAAACGGCAAAGTTGGAGAAGACCAAGCCGGTTTTACTGCAGGAAGGTCGTGCATAGATCACATCTACACAATACAACAACTTTTAGAAAAGAAAAAGGCAAAAAATAGGGATGTTTATCTAGCCTTCATAGACCTGAAAAAGGCTTACGACTCAATTCCCAGAATGAAATTATGGAAAGCAATGAACGAGATAGGAATAGAAGAAAAGTTAATTACCGCCGTAAAGAACTTATATAAATACAATCAAGTTTCAATTAAAACAAGAAGAAATTTGAGTCATAGCTTTAAAACATCTAAGGGACTGCTACAGGGATGTCCTACATCACCAACATTATTTAAGATATTCCTGGAACAAACATTAAAAAATTGGAAAAGGAAATGCGAAGGCATGGGAATACCGATACGAAATGGACATCTTTACACGTTAAGTTTTGCAGATGACCAGGTAGTGATCGCACAAGATGATGAAGACCTGAGCTATATGGTACGTAAGTTGAAGGAGGAATATACTAAGGCAGGAATGGAAATTAACTTCAACAAAACAGAATACCTAGCAACAACAGAAGAAATAAAAAATTTTGAAATTGAAAATAATCTAGAAATAAAAGGGGCAGCTAAATTTAAATACTTAGGATTCATCGTTTAAAAAAATGCAACCACAGAAGAAGAAATAAAAAATCGGCTTGGACAAACCCGAATATGCATAAGACAACTTAATGCAACACTCTGGGACAGGCACATTACAGGAAATACAAAAAAAAAAGAATTTAAAAATCTATCGTGGAGAGCGGAAAACTGGGTAACGAATAAGAAAATCAGAAGTAAAATCAACGCAACGGAAATGGAATTCTGGAGACGATGTTGCGGAATCACAAGACTAGACAGGGTTACTAACGAGGAGATAAGGAGGAGAATGGACGTCAAGAGAGAAACTCTCAAGTACATAGAAGAGAAAAGACTAACATGGTATGGGCATGTCCGTAGAACAGACGAAAATAGATGGATAAGAAGAGTCACGAATGGAGCCCAATGGGAAGAAGAAGGAGAGGAAGGCCGAGAAGATCATGGAGGGATGAAGTGGATGAGGCGATGGAAAGTAGAGGCCTTGAGGACAGAGAATGGGAAGACAGAGAGAGATGGAGAATTTGGTTGAAGGAAGGAAGACAGCGTCAGCTGTAATATCCTAATCTATATATATATATATGAGCTTTACCAACTAGGAGGGCTTAACAAAAGTAGCCATAAAAAATAACGTAAACTCAGGACTGAGAGAGAAAGAGATATGTTCAAGTAAATAGTCGATTTTGTGTATTCTTCTGTAGAACTAAAGAGAACGATTGTCGAATAATAATTATCACTGGAAAAATGGGTTGCTACGGTAATAAGGTTGCTCCTATTAATACACTAGCAAATCTTACACATTTAAGGAGTTCAATAACAACACGCCTAATTATAATTACATGTGCATTTGTTTGTTTATTAAAATATCAATGAAAAGAAAAGAAATAAAGAGTTGCATCGAGTTGAAAATCACGTCGAAGAAAAGAAACTAGAGGTTGAAACAGGAGGTTGAAAGTTTGTGTTGAGCAAATTGATATTAATTGTTACGCCAAGTGTGTTAAAATGTCAGATGTGTGGAACCATCTGACCCCATCACATTTTTCATTCTTTTCTTTAAATTATATTTCCAAGTCTTTTTCTTTTGTAAAACGAAAAGTAAATGCATGTTTCAGATTCCCATCAATTTCTTCAGTCTGGAGCTTTTTATAATCATATTTAGCTACATGGCACCTACGTGCGAACATAGAAACATACCTATACTTTGGGGGTCGTTACAGAACTACCTCCAAATTGGATCCCTTGGAGATGTATCGCGACTAGCCAATTTCCTTCGTGATTCGCAAACATGAAGAGCCTTTAGACTCGCTATAGCTTTATTGGTGAACGAAACCAATTTTTGTTGATTCACAGATCAACTAAAATTAAACTTGGGGCATCTGTGCACTCTAGTAAAAAGCAACAATTATGTTGGTCTTTTAATGTATATTCCTATTTGATTTAACAATCCTCTGACAGTTCACCCAGAAATTAATGTATTCTAACTAATTTGGAATGTATTTCTTCGCTCTCAATTTGTGATGGTCCTGTCTCTTAAAACATCTATCAATGTGCTTAATATGCATGTCCCCTACTTTTTCCGGTTTTCGAAAACCAAATTATGTTTGATTACAAAGCATGACCATGCTATTAGCCAATGAACGACTAATTACCAATAAATCTGCAACATACGAGTATACCTAAAAACAGTCAATCCAGTAGAGGTGATTAAGAATATAGATGAACATAACAACCCAAATTGCCGACCCCCCAATAACAAATGTCTTAAAAAAATAAAGAGCCAAGAATATAGCAATAACTTAACATTTCAACAGAGATTCTTCTGTGCCAATCGACAGCAGGATGAGCAGTATCTGGATCAGCAATGATAGGGCCCAATCAAAGTGTCGTTTATTAAACCTTTTTGTAACCTAGTTGGTACGTTAATCTATATATGGTGTCATGGATGATTTTAGGGTCAATACTTAAAGCAATAACTATTACTAACTGCAATATTAATTATCAATTATTAATTGATGTATCCTCTGCTGTAGTTATGCTAAATAAAGGTCCAAAACTTTTTCAGAAGACGCACGGCAACACATCATAACATGATTGGAAAACGCTTTTTGATTCTTCTGACTCATGAATTAGCCAAAAAGATACCTGCTGCATGTCCAAACTGTGTTGCAAAGATGTAATGTAACTTGTTCTAAAGAAAAAAAAATGCAAAGAAGAGGAACAAATGTGTAACTAAGCATTGTTATTACATCACGACAATGCATATTACATGAAAAATTAAATTTTATAGTTAAATATTCACAATTAGCTTATTTATATAGGAATAGAGAAGGTAGCACCTTGAATTCAAAATACTTCTAGATGGTTATGGTTCCACAATATTCAAATAGATAGCGCCTTTCTATCTGAGGTAGATTCGACAGACGTATGAATTTGCTAAATTTGAACTATCGATATGGCAATGTCAGATGAAAGTTCAGAAGAAAGTAGATATGGCATCTCAGATGTGTTTTTCTATTGTTGTAGTACACTCTTAACAAAAGTTTGCTAACTGTGGTGATATCACCCCCTTTCTGATTAGCGATGAAAAACAAGCAGTTGTGACTATTCTGGATTGACCATCTATCACGTTTTAATTTGTATCTTACTACTATATAACAATATCAACCAATATGTAACGAACATTGTAAATATGTAATGAGCAATATCCGAAGCAGCTTTTCATTACCTAAATCTAAAATTTTCCAAATGAGTAGCTAATATTTGGCGTTGTAGTTAGTAGAACTGACCTAAGGGGATTGAAAATGCGTTTTCTTCTCACCATATCAGCTAAAAAAAGCAAAGGTGCTTTATGGGCATTAATAATTTTTGTTTTCATACAAGGAGGTATTGACAAGTTCAACTTTTTATTTATTCAAAATAATCCCTTTTAAATTCATTCATTTACTACACCGGTATTTGTTGAATTTTGGAAATACGTAATATTCTGAAGAGGCCGAAATCGAACGATATAAGGGACGACCAGTTAATTCATTATATTGTTTGCAGTTAAAACGTGTACTGTAAGCAAGTAGGTTGAAACTTTACCACGACGTTTCTCCACAGTAGCTTCACGAGTTGGTAATAAACAATAGCTTACTTTTGTTATAGGTTTACCTTATTTTAATCAATCTGTTTGCACCCCAAAACGTTATCTAAATGCTAAACCTTTTTGGCCAGGAATGATTAGAACCAGAGTGTTTGTATTCCTTTGACTGCTTTTCCACGTTTCGTCTACAGTTACAATGTACAATGTTATCCAAAAACTAAAAAAAAACAATCGTCCTCAAAATGGTTTCAAAACAACTTAAATGTTGCAAGTTTCAGTCATTTTCGATCAGCATTCAGGCATTTGAAGATGCACATAGCATGTCGTGATGCATGTTATTAAAAATAAGTCCATACGAAGTGTTCAAAGTTTCTGCTATTCGTTTCAGCCCAATTCATCAGTCATCCAAAATCATGCCACGCATAGCACGTATTGGATCTCGTATATTATCTAGTGCACGAAGAAAGCCAGCTGTGTGTCCATCTCTTGGGCTGTAGCTCTTCGGGCCTGATTCTTCCGGGTTACCTTGATTTGCATACAGGACTGAGTCAAGCAGGAAGAATGGTTAACAGGGTGATGTTAGAAATAGAAAAGTTGTCAATACAACATATGAATAGAGATGTGTACAGAAAGTCGCAGCATTATGGAAACTCAAACGACAAGCAGTCGTAGCTAATGACGAAAACTTTATAGAAGGTAGACCCATATGAAATGTTTAAAGTGTGATATTCGCCCAATCCTCTCCAATCCTTCACAATCATGTCACGCATAGCACTTCTAACACTGTGATCATCTTTGACGTGGTAGGTTTATCCCTCTTGATACCTTTTTTGCTCGTTATGGCTAGGATATTTCCTGCTCAGCAGGATCTCGTACATTATTTAGTGATTTAGCTATCCGTCCATCTGTTAAGCTGTCACCTTTTGGGCCTACTTCATCCGGCTTGTCTTATTTTCCACATACGAGTCATATACTAACAATATTTTCTGGAATGGACACAGAAATAGGACCTTCTTTCAACATAGTGGCCATTTTTGCCCTAGTTCCTTTTCCCATAAAATTTTCTTTTTTTATTTCATTATTATTTAATGGGCGAAGAAAAGCAGCTTTGCGTCCATCTTTTGGATGTGTGCCAGTTTCCTACCGGTTGTTTTATTGAATACGTAAGGTGGTAGCCTGTCTTTCCTCATATGTCATCGTTATTTTCCGAAATGGGTCTTCCAACAAGGGGATCAGCTTTTTTCCTCTGACATTTTATTCTTCTTTTTCTTCGTTATGGTTAGAATATTTTTTGTCTACTGGGGCTGGGGCTGGTATGTTATTTAATGGACGAAGAAAACCAGCTCTGTGCCCGTCTCCTGAGCCATCGCCCTTGGGGCCAGATGTCTCCGGGTTGTTTTATTTTGGATACCTAAAGTAGTTTGGATACCTAAAGTAGTTTGTCTTCCCTCATAGATCATCGTTATTTTCCGGAATGAACACAGAAATGGGTCTTACAAGAAGGGGATCAGCTTTGATGTAGGTTTTTTCCTCTGAAATGTTATTCTTCTTTTTCTCTGTTATGGCTAGAATATTTGTTGTTTACCTAGGCCTCATATACTATTTAATGGATAAAGAAAACCAGCTCTGTGCCCATCCCTTAAGCCGTCGCTCTTGGAGCCAGGTTTCTCCGGGTTGTTTTATTTTACATGTAAGGTAGCCTGTCTTTTCTCATACATCATCAATATTTTCTGGGATAGACATAGAAATGGGTCTCCCAACACGGTGATCATATTTGACCTAGGTGATTTTCCTCTAAAATCTTCTTTTTTCTTCGATATGGCTACAATATTGTCTGCTCACTTAGAGCTCCTATATTACTCAATGGGCGAAGAAAACCAGCTCTGTGTCTATACCTTGAGCGGTCGCGCTGAAAGGCTACTTCTTCCGGGTTGTTTTGTTTTGCATACGTGAGCCAGTCTACCGTCCCTCATACACCATCGATATTTTCTTGAATGGACACAGAAATGAATCTTGCAACACGGCGATCATCTTTGACCTAGAGACATTCCTTCTGAAATTGTCTTCGTTTTTCCTATTTGCCTAGGACTCATATATAGTTCAGTTGTCAAAAAAAAAAACAGCTCTGTGTTATTCCCTAGGCGGTCGTCTTTGGGGCATGCTTCCCTCAGAGTTCTTTATTTTTCATGCATGATCTAGGCCGTCTTCTTTCATGTACCATCGACATTTTCTGGACTCTGCACAAAAATGGGTCTTCCAACATGGTGATCATCTTTGACCTGAAATCTTTGAAATCTTCTTCTCTTTTTCTTCGTTACGGCAAGAATGTTTCTCATTTGCCTAGGGCTCGTATATTGTTCAACTGTCGAAGGAAACCAACTCTGTGTCCCCTGGACGGTGGTCTTTGCGGCTTGCTTCGTCCAGATTGTTTTATTTTACATACATAAGCTGGTTTGTCTTTCCTCTTACACCATCGATAGTTTATGGAATGAACACAGAAATGGGACTTCCAACAATGTGATCATCCCTGGTCTAGGTTCTTTTGCTTTGAAATGTTCTTCTTTTTTTTTTGTTATGGCTAGAATACCTTTCTGTTTGCTTAGGCCTCGCATATTATTTAATGGACGCAGAAAACCAGCTCTGTGTTCATCTCTTGAGGGATTGCACTAGGGGCCAGCTTCCTCCGGGTGGTTTTATTTTGTATACGTGAGCTATTCTGTATTCCCTCATACCTAGTATCGATAATTTTTAGAATGGACACAAAAATGGGTCTTCCAACATAGTGAGCATCTTTGACCTAGGTCCTTTCCCTTTGAAATCTTCTCTCCTTTTCTTCGTTACGGCTAGAATATTAATAATAAGTTGTCGAATAAAACCAGTTCTGTGTTCCCTGGACAGTCGTCTTTGAGGCTTGGTTCCTCCAGATTGTTTTATTTTGCATTAGTAAGCTAGTTTTTCTTCCCTGTTACACCATCTATAGCTTACGAAATGAACACAGAAATGGGACTTTCAACAAGATGATTATCTTTGACCTAGGTTTTCTTCCTCTGAAATCTTCTTCTACTTTTTTCTAATTATGGCTAGAATACTTTTCTGTTTGCATAGGGCTCACATATTATTTAATGGGTGCAGAAAACCAGCTCCGTGTTCATTCCTTGAGGGATCGCTCTCGGGGCCAGCTTCCTCCTTGTGGTTTTATTTTGTAATACGTGAACCAGCCTGAGCTTTCTCCGGGTTGTTTAGTTTTGCATATATCAGCTGGTCCTTTTTTTTCATATAGCTATATTATTTTCTGGAATGGATTCGGAAATGAGTCATCCAACACAGTGATTATCTTTGATCTACGTAGGTGCTATCTGAAATCTTACTTTTTTTCTTATGGTTAGAATATACCCTTTTCGGCTAGAGACCCATATAACCATATTACGGCGCTGTGACTTGTATTTAGCATTTTTCTTATAATGAATCCGTTCCTCTTGTCACGTAGGTACTAAAATCGACCTAAATATTTGCAGTTTATTAGCAATCGCTGTTTGGTATTTTCGTTTTCTGCTCTTGTTTCAGCTGTGTCTTGGCATTGAAAGTATCAATATCTGATCTTAGAAATGTGTTACGCAATAGTTTTTTGTAACATTTAGGTGTTCGATGATCTAGAATGAATGCAAGCACTAGTCCTGCACTTCTTAATTCAGCACTCTTTTCTACAAGATATTCAAACAACACCCGTTCGGTAACTGTTCCAACTTCGAATTTGTTTGCAACCTTAAAGGTTTTGGGCGAATTTTTATAATGGGGGACATTGATCGTTCCATGTATTTAACAGATTTGCAAAATGTTGGATGCCAATGAACTCGACATATACCTATGCTCAATTTTATTTGAATTACCTACGTTTTTTCTGTTCTTGAAAAATTCACAATAAGCAGTCGATTAAACTATTGTAAAAAATTGTACCCACTCGTTTCTATAGCAACTGCAGATCAATCATCTATACCTAGTTTCCAATCATTTGCTACGCCTCTGGTTAATAAGACTGCAACTTAGAAGCAAAGTAGAGCAAAAGTTAAATTAATTGTTCATTAATTATTTCTAATTAATACACACATTAATTTAAACAAATTTACAGAAATTATTAATTCCGGCTCACTCTCTTGGTTCAATTAGTAATTTTATTGCTATTTTGGCTGACAATATTTAATTTTTGAAGCATTGTGTTGTTAAATAGATTGTTTTAGAGTTTGATAAATAATAAATTAATGATATTTGTTGGTAAATTTCTTAAAATGTGCAAAAACGTTTAGGTATATTATTATCATACTGATTGTTTTTAGCTTTTTTAAAGAAAATTACCAAATCTCATCCCATATACAATATTGATGACATTAATGATTTAATGGGAAAATAAATACATTCCTAAAATTTCATTGCTCGGTGGAGATGTGATAACATATGAGATGAGAGTTACAGTCTTTTTTTGTATATGCTCCGTATAGGTATACTTAATGATTTGATAACTAGTAAAATTTTTATTTTCCTAAACAGATAAAAAATACAGATTTTCAAATGGTAACGATTGTATATTTATTGCATTAGTAATTTTTAACGTTTTATAATTGTAACTTTTATTACAATTTCTAATATTATACGTTTTGTTTCCAGACTATCAATCAAAAACTGCAGCGAAAACAACTGATTGCGGCAATTAGTGGTGAGTGCAAGGTTCGAATTTGTTTTCACTTTCCGCCAATCTCACCGGAGTCGACGACCACTGCAGTTGTCACCTACGCCATGCAATAATTCATCAGATACTACAAAAATTGTAAAAAGTGCAACTATGTCAAAGCGAATTGGAAAAAATAAACCCATTTTTATAACAGTGTACGTTTTTTCTTCGCGAGCTTTCGGTGGTTCGCAGAGGGGCCGCTGGGACTCCGTGGCTCCGGGCGAGTAGAAGGGGAACGCGATTTTAAAAAGTGGGTGGTGGTAAGACCGGGAAGGGATGGCGCCTGGAGGGGATAAGCAAGGGAGTGGTCTTACACAAAAGCTCGTGCTTTGGGCTATCGATTTTCTCGCACTCCCTGTAAAAGCTCGCAAGTGGCAGTTTTTTGAACGAGCACGAGTTTCTGCTAGTTGTCTGCAGGGGGCTCTGCTGGGACGGTTCTTCGAAATTATTAACGCTGCTTTGAACGACCTTAGCGACAAGTGTAAGGAACAATCGTTTATATAAAACAGGATTTTATGAACTGGCGTGCTTCTCAAATCGTCCTTAGCTTGATTCGATTTAGAATCCATGCAGGTTGTGAATTTAAACAAAAGTACTTTCCAGGAGTTTATTAATTTTGTATAGGCAAATCAAGAAGTTGGCGAAAGTAATTAAAAATTTAAGTTTGAAGTTGTTGGAGTCTGAGAACCTTCTGTTTAATTGGATTGCAGTTTTCCCTAGAGAAGGAGCTAATTAAAAACACGAGTTTAGGAAGCGTCCGTGTTTGAAATTCAATAATAACCCTCGCATCTCCAAATCTAATGGATTGCTTTTATCCCGATCGGACACTTGCTTGAATGCTTAAAATATTTCCGATCGGCGAGTGCCACTTAGACCTATTGTGTGAACGCAACTTTGTGAACTTACTTTTTGCATATGTTTATCGAATTTGCATGCCGTAGCAGATTTATTGATGGCACGTTGTAGTTGCGTATCGCTTTATATAGGAAATATTTAATGAATTACTTACTTGCTTTTAGCTGTTGCTAAAATTATTTTCGTCTTAATTAAAGGTACAAGTTTTTAAACATGGTGTCGTTGTAATAAATCGACTCTTCTGCTATTATTTTGAGCATACCTTGAAATCTAACATAAAAATACAATCGAGGTAATCCCGAACTTCTAAGTTTATAACATCGCCTGATTTGAACAGACAGAACCTTACAAAATTTAGAATACTCAATAAAAGATCAATAATGTACTAGGCTCAAGACGTGCGAACGTGCATTATCGTGCAGGAGTATTACGCCACTAGTCAACTTTCTGCCGTTTTTAAATATTTTAGTCCATCTAAACATCCTTGAAGTAGGCATTTCTATAACTGCGGGGATTCCGGATGCTTCCATTGGATACTGCTTGTTTTTGACTGGGGTACGAAGTAATGACACTAGCATGTAGCATGTTTCGTCACCAGCAATAATTTGTTCGAAGAAGCAATTTCGCTCCTTTTGATAGCTCTGTAAATACACTGACAAAGACTGTGGACTTCATTTGGAACAAACTTTACGATGTCCGAGTTTTTTAATAATAGCGTAAACCGTTATCGCAATTTTTTTCGTTGATTATGCCTGCTTTCAAATGTTTTCCACACGCTTAACTGTGCTTGCAATTGTGACAACATGCGCTTACCAGGGCCCAGTCTTTCTTCTTCACAAACATTAAGCATTCTCGTATGAATTTCTTGGAGACAAAGCCCCTCAGCACCTAAAAATCGGATTATGAGGCGGTAATCCTGTTTCTGTTTTAGTTGAACCAGCCTCGTATATCCAGTTAAGATATTTTACAATTACTTATATAAAAAAGGTACAATAAAATCCCTCTAGTACAAGTATTTAAGCACTTAATTCATTTTTGAAAATGTCACGCAACGACTAAATCGGCATTGACTTGGAACCCTAAGCTTCACCGTGCAATGAATTGTAACTACTATAAAAGAAAAAGACTCGAAACATATTTTAAAATTTCTGATATTTTGCAGTAATAATAATAACAATAATAATAATAATAATGCCTTTTATTATCCGTTATTACAAAAAAAACATATATATATATAATAAGTAAAAACTTCAGAGGCGAAGTCCAGTTCAACAGTTACAAACTGTCAACTGCTCTAACTTAACCCCTAATAAAATTAAATTTTGATTCGGACAGTGCTAGCAGTCTTACAAAGAAAACAAATAATTAAAACTTACACAACAATTAATAACAAATTTTAATGAAAACAATATGCTATGTTAAAAATAATATGTCATTTTCCAAATGCAGACATTCAAAGTGCCAGACCACCCAACAACAATTTGAATAATGTTTGCTTAAATTTATTCTTAGATAGTACCTAGTTTTAAATGAAAGGGCAAGTTATTATAGATTTTTACAATGCGGTACCAGTAAGATCGCTCATAAAAAGCGGTAGAGTGAAGAGGTGGCGTGAGTAGACCCTTAAACCGCAGATTCAGATTATGTACATCAGATCTGAAACTGATCTTATTATACAAGTACAAGCAATCCAGTGAGACAAATGTCTCATTTAAAAAACAAAAAAGACCGTTTTTCAAATAGAACGCGTATTAAATAAAAACTGCACCCAGACCTGGAAGGTGTCAAAGTGGTTGCCTAACCGATCGACGTTTTAAGGCGCAGAGGGTCGCAGCTCCGTTTGGCTGCTGAAACATCCTTTATCTAATAGACTTGTCTGTCCGTCCGTCCGGGACGCTGTTTCAGCAGCCAAACCGTAAGAGATAGAGAAAAAAGTTATTAAAGTTATATGTTTGGAATGGTCATGTCAGGTCAGGAACCGAATTTCAGTCTCTAACACTAATTATTATCGTAATTATCCTAATCCGAACTTTTTATGTTAGATTCTAGGCAAATTCTATCAAGGCGAATGCGACTGGTAGTTTGCTACCAACAATGACGTCATATACGTACGTGTGGTGAATACGCGTTCTATTTGCAAAACGGTCTTTTTTGTTTTATTAAATGAGACATTTGTCTCACTGGACTGCTAGTTTGTATTTAATAGGTACGCGTTTTATTTGAAAAACGGTCTTTTTTGTGATTTCTAGAAAACCGGAAGTGTCACGTGACTGAAATTCTGTTCCTGAGCTGACATGACCATTCAAAACATATAACTTTCATAACTTTTTTCTCTATCTCTTACGGTTTGGCTGCTGAAACAGCGTCCCGGACGGACGGACGGACGGACAAGTCTATTAGATAAAGGATGGGGGATTTTTAAAAATTATAATGGTATGATAAAGACAAGCAGCATTTAGTAGATGTCGATTACTCAGGTTTAGCCAGTTCAGATCTCTCAGCCTGTGACTAACCCTTTCGTACTTACGAATTCCGTATATCAAACGGACACAGGAGTTTTGAAGACACTGTATTTTTTGTTTATCCCTAAAATCTATGCTGAAACCATACACAGCGTCACAATAGTTCTCTTTGGATAACACAAGTGAAGTGCACAATAGAGCTTTAGTTTATAAGTTTATAATAGAATTATAAAAATCTGTAGATTTTCGTTGTTTTAACTCATTTATTTAATACAAACACAATAACACAGTAAGAACATAACACTAAAAGCTACATGTGTAGTGGTTCTCCTCATTAAAGATAATCAGTTAAACGTAATTTTCACACTACTGCATTATTAGCTAATCTATTAATAGCGTTTTTGCCAAATATAATATGTATGGACGTACAACTGGAAGCATTTTTATTTTTTGTTGTTGTAAATCAATACTGTGTTAATTTTATTATTAAGTATTAAATAACAAAAGATAACTGAAAACTATATTACATGCAAATGCCAAAACAATTTCAACTTTAAAGTAACTGTTCTAGAAGTGCATAAAAATTCGAAGACATCTAAAGATAACTACAGCTGTAAACAATTCCATGTTTCCAATTGTAAATCAATAAACATTTTTACAAAAAAATAGACTTTCATTTGGCTAACTAAAACCTGTATCTGCTACGAAACGAGTTTTAATAAGTTGGCAATGTTAAAGAATAACACTTTGCTATTATTACTAATATAATAACGCAAATTTGCTTATCTATCTATTTATCGATCTAATCTATCGAACTAACTACAGATTTATATAACTAATGACAGGTTTTGATAAATAAATTGTCAGTTACAGAATTATACATTAATGGTAGATTGTATAACTTAATAATACTGTTATGTTAGATCTGAAGCGCAAACAAGAAACTTAAAAGCGTGGGGCCATAGCCGTCCGAACAGTCATATTAATCGTGGTAGCTGTCAGAAGCCCTTAAAATTCCGCCCGTATTTTACTTATACTGTTAGAAAAACACATCAACTATTTGCTGCGATCATTTTAGGTTGCAATTTCCAATAGGTATATGCCTAGGGCCTAGGAATTAATACTTTATGACAAAGATGCCCACTGAAATTTTTACCAGAAGCCCGAGTTTCTCATGCTTCTGGTGTAATACGAAACTGCTCCCTATTCTTGAGTTAATTGAGAATTTAAAAACAGATACTAACGGCCGATGTCATCATCAATTTTAAATCTAACTTTAACTAAAGTAATGTTAGATTGTGCATGATGACATATGTAGAACATGGCACTGTGCACATTCTGATGTCACTTTAGTTAAATGAAGCTTTAACTTTGATTATGAAATCGGCCCTTATAGTTCAAATATTTATATCTGAAGTAGAAACCAGATAAGAAAATTTACAACTATGCAGAGGAAAGCGTAAAGAGGAATATAAGTTGCTTGAAAAGAAAATAAAAGGATAATGTACGAACAACATTATGGATGAGATAAGACACGAAAACAATCAAACTTAAAGACGTTTTATAAAAGACGATAGCAAAAAAACATTTTAAAAACTGTGAATGGAACATTTTCAACAATAAGATAGCATTCGCAGAAATTGGCTGGCTGACAAGGGATAGAAACAAATGGAAACAATTCACTACCACCCTATGTACCAAGCGGGAGTAATGGGCTTACTGCTACTAGAGAAACGAAAAATGCCAGAACAGCGGAAGAAAGGACAATCACAGCATCAAAAAAAGGCGACCTGTAAGAAAGAAGTAACCACCGACTAATGACATTATTAAACACAGATTATAAAATCTTAACCAAAAGCATTCTAATATACTTACATAAATACACCGCTGACATAAGGCACTAGAGATGTGAAACGAATGCACTGCATTCAGAAGACAAACACTTGAAATATGTCACGAAATAAGCATTTGGCGAAGTAAATAAGAATTAAAAAAATCAAGAAGAAATAATAAAAATTAAATGAAATAATATATAGTACAACGCCGCTGTGGTAAGAAGTAATGTTACTGACACAGACAAAATTAGTTGTAATAGTGGAGTAAAACAGAATGGTAGTACATCAGCAGAATTTCTTTACATCGTACTGGAAACTATCCTTGACATATAATTAATTGCATATGCTCATGATATTGTATTACTATCAAGAATTGGAAGAGAATTAATAAAGAATTTTAATGAACTAAGCGAAAAAGCGGCAAGTGCAAGACTGGAAGTTAATAACCAAATATAAGGATACCGCAATAACACACATACCTACCAAAAGAGATGAAATCATTAAGCTAATACTATAAGAAGGTTATAAAACATTTTATAGTAAAATTCTAAAGAACAAGAAAATAGACAAAACGAGTCGACGAGACCCTCATATGACATGTGGTTACTCATACAGCAGAAGTTGTGACACTGTCGAAAAAGGTATGAAAAGAATGCAGAAGCAGATGGAATCATCAAACACTCGAGGAAATATACATAGTAATATTTATAACGAGTCAAAGGTTAAGATGGAATGAGCATTTAATTAGCTTCGAAGACAAAGAAATAACCAAACCCTTACAAAATGGAAACCCATGTGCAACAGAAGAAAAAAAAAACGAAAAATACCTGGACAGAAGATGCCACGAACAACATCAGAAAAATGAAAGTAATAAATTGGACAGGCAAAATCAACAAGATAGACTGGTTGAAAATAGTATTCAAGTCAGAACAGACCAAAAATTATTATAGAAATAAAGAATATGGAAATGAGATTGACCACAAGGACCGATATGTTACTCAAGGATGAAGCGCTAATTTTGAGAATTACCTATGCTTCTGATAGAGAGACTAAAACAGAAAGAAATGGAAATGGTGAATTTTGTATTTTGGAGTAAAGAACAACGTAAGAAAAAAAAGTACACTATATGGTACAAACACCGTTGACTATATGTTTCAAGATCAACTACAACGCGTAGACGAGACAGAATAAGGTATGACACTATAAGACAGGAAATTATTGTAATAAAAATAATAATTAATATGTGACATTATGATGGAAAAGTTACTAAGGTTTGATGAACTATAAAAAGATGCACGATTGAAAATTGCTGAAAAAAGTAATGACATGCAAACTTGACCGTTGAAGGAAACGAGTAAGATGAAGAAGAGGGGTCTTGTATTCAACACAAAGTAATGCAAGTAGGTATCGGAAAACACAAAAAGCTGTGATCCCAAAAACCAAAAATCATAACTCAGTAAGCTTAGTAAAAGTGTTAAGTGAAAAGTTTAAATTTAACATACTGCTTGTTCACTTCAATGAAAGTGTATTGGCAAATGCTAACAAATATTTCACAGCTTGGCTGACTATGATTTGCTCCAGGAAATGGCCGTTTGTTAATGTATCTCCCCGGTCTTGGAGATTGACTGCGAAACCGTACCTCCATATTTGATGCTTTAATTAGCAAAAGTTAATAGGGGGTGTAATTTGTCTCTCATGCCGACGCAAATTCCTAAACTATTCGCGTCCTGCTGCTTCACTATTAAAATTAAAATAACGAGGGTAAAGGCGCTTCAAAGATGATAAAATCAAATCTAGCGCTGGCGTAAATAAGGGCTCAAGTAATGTTGGCGAACGTTAAATTGTTCTAAATATTATAGCATCATCGTCGTGCGCTGCGTGTCCTCTGCGTGGCGCTTCGCAGAGCAGCTTTGTCCTTAATATCCTCTATTAACAAGGATAAAAATATAATCGTTCTCATTTAAAGATAACGGCGATTAGGCGTCGGTCTGGCACATCAGCGCTATATCATTAACAACTGAAAACCTCAACTACGTCGTTACTTAACAACAATAAAGCCGAAAATGGCTGTGAGGTGCAACGGACCGTTATGTCCTTTATCTGCGTAATCTACATACAAGACCTTTGCACACGATGGAACTGCTGGACATCCAGGCCGCTTCACAACCTCTCGACCTCTACGTACACGTACAAAAGGAATTCAGAGTTCGCGTCCACCTTTGCAAGAATGGAAACTTTCTAATTAGTATTAGATAATCAAATTAAAGAGCTTTATTACAAATTATAAGAACACTAATTACTCTCGACCTCAACGTAAACAAAGAAAATTTCGAATTCACGTCTCGTATTATAAGACTGCAAACTTTCCTTGATTGGAGTTAGAAGATCAAATTAAACAGTTTAATGGTAATTACAGGAACAGTAATTACTCACGATCCCTCTTCTGCAATATAATTAAAGATTTTAATTGCCATTATGAAAACAGCAATTACTCTCGACCTTATCTACACTCGCAAAAATTAGACTTCAATTCTCTCTTTGCAAGATTGAAAGCTTGTTTCAGTTAGAATTAGAATATCAAATTAAAGAGTTTTATTACAATTATAGAAACAATAATTACTTTAGATGTCAACGTACACAAGGAATTCACAATAATTCTCTCTTTACAACAATAGAAATGTTTGCTAATTAAAGATAGAAGATCAAATTAAACATTTTCATTCTAATTATAGCAACAGTAATTGCTCTCGTAAACGTACAAACCTACAAATTCAGAATTCACTTTTCCCTCTGCAACATTGGAAATCCTTTCTAAATAAGTTAGAAGAACGAATTAAAGATTTCAAGTGCAGTAATGAGAAGGGTAATTACTCGTGACCTCTTCATATACGTACAAAAGGAATAGGGAATTTGCTTCTTCTTTTGCAATATTTTCTAATTAAAATTAGAAATTCGGATTAAAGATTTTAATTGCAATTATGGGAACGGTAATAACTCTCGACCTCATCTATACATACAAAACATTTAAAATTGAAATATGTCTTTACACAATCACAAACCTTTTCTAATTAGAATTTCTATTATTGCAATTCTAGGAGGGGTAGTTACTTTCAACCTTAGCGTAAACAAAGGGAATTAATAATTTTGCTCATTTTACAGCAACAGAAACTGTTGCTAATTAAAATTAGTCAAATTGAAAAGTTCTGTTGTAAATGTGGCGACAATAATCACTCGCTAATTCTACGGAAACATAAAAAGGAATTTGGAATTTGCTTCTGCTTCTGCAATATTAGAGACTTTCTTACGCAGAATTATAAGATCCAATTAAAGAATTAGTTGGAATAATATGAACAGTAATCATTCTTGTCCTTACCTACAAGTACAAAAAATGTAGAATTAAATTCTTCCTTTAAAAGATTATAAACTTTTTAGTTTTAATTGGACGATCCAGTTAGAAAGTTATATTGCTATTATAGAAACAGTAAATACTCTCCATCTCAACGTAATCAAAGAGAATTGAGAATGCGCTTCTTACTTTACAAGAATTGAAACATTTGCCAATTAAAGTTAGAAGATCAAATTAACAAGTTTTATTGCAATTATTTGAACAGTAATTACTCTCGTCCTCAACGTAAACAAAAGGAATTTAAAAGAAGCTTCTCCCTTTTTAAGATTGGGTACTTTCCTTAATTAGAGATGGAAGATCAAATTAAACAGTTTAATAATTGTAATAATGGCAACAGTAATTATTCGTGACCCCTAGGTGAACGTACAAAATTGGAAACTTTTTCTCATTAGAGTTAGAAGATTAAATTAAAAATTATATTATAATTATATGAACACTAATTAAAAGATCAAATAAACCGTTATAGGAACAGCAGTTGCTCTCGACCTTTAAGAAAACGTAAAATTGGCATTCAGAATTAGCTTTTCTTTTTGCAGCGTTAGCAATTTTTCCTAAGTAGAATTAAAGGATTGCATTAAATATTTTATTTGTATTAAATATTTTAATGACAGTAATGAGAACGGTAATTACACGTGACCTTGCGTACACATACTAAAAAGATTTAGAATTAACTTCTTTCTTTGCAAGATTTCTTTATTCTTCCCAATTGGAATTAAAAGATCAAATTAAATAAGTAATTACTATTGATCTCTACACTCATAGAAAAGGAATTAAGTATTTGCTTTCGCCTATTGGAAGAAGCCTTTTGACAATTTGAAATTAGAAAGTCAAACCAAAGAGTTTTATTGGTAAAATTATAAGAACTGAAATAAATCTCTACCTCGAAGTATATGTACAAAATAAATTTGGAATAACTTATCCCTTCGAAATTTTCCTAATTTGAATAAGAAGACCAAGTTAGAGATGTGATATCAATAGTAGCTACCCTTGATCTCTACATGTGTGCAAAACAAGTTCAGAATGTGTTTCTACCTGTTGCAAGATTGAATTTACTAACTAGAATTAGAAATTAAATTTAAGGCTTTATTACAATTATAGGGAGGGTAATTCCTCTCGACCTTTACACTCCTGTAAAACGAATTAAGAATTTGTTTCTTTCTTGAAAAGGTTGTAAGAAGAGTAATTACTCTTACAAAGAGATTTTAGAATTACTTCTCCGTTTGAAAGATTGAAATATTTTGTTAATTAGAATTACAAGATCAAATTATTTTTTCGTTGCAGTTACAAGGAAAGTAATTACCATTGACAAGTGCAAAAGAAATTTCGCGTATCCCTTTAAACTTTTGCTAATTAGAATCAGACAACCAAGTTAAAGATGTTTGTATATATAAACAGTAGTTATTCTCGATCTCTACACACTTCTTCCATTACAGGACTGGCAACTGCTAATTACAAATACAATAGTAAAGTCAAGAGTATTGTGGTAATTACAAGAGTCGTTAAATTAATCATGTCGTTTAAGTATAGGTACAAAAGACCAAACTAAATACTTTTATGGCGTTATAAGAACAGTAGTTACTCTCGACCTCTACACGCCTAACAACAACAAAATGCATACAAAATTAAAGATGTTTGTTGTCATTTTACAAGGATATTTATATTACTCTCGCCTTCTACGTACAGATACAAAAATAATTTGAAATTTCTTCTCCCTTTGGACGACTAAAATGTTTGGTCATTTGAATTATAAAACTAACTTAAAGATTTCTATGGCATTATAAGAACAATAGTTACTCTTCACCTCTATACACGTAACGACCAAAGTACTTCATAATTTGCTTCTCCCATTAGAAGATTTAACCATCTGCAAATTAGAACTACCACAGCAAATTAAAGAATTCTTTCTCCCATTACAAGACTGGAAGCTTTTGCTAATTAAAATTGTCAAATCAACTCAAAGGGCTTTGTGGTAATTACAAAAGTAATTAAATTACTTTCGATTTCTATGTACAGGTAAAAAAGAAAGAAGAAAGATTGAAACGTTTGCTATTTAGAATTAAATGACCAAATTAAAGATTTTACTGGTGATAACAGTAGTTACCTGCTCTTGACCTCTTTATAAGTAATGGGAACAATAATTCATAATTTTCTTCTCCCATTAGAAAATTTAAACCGTTTGCTAATTAGATTTATCAGATGAAATTAAAGATTTATATTTCAATTACAGGAACAGTAACATAATTTCAGACGTGGAGCTTCTGCTTAGAGTTACAAGATTACATTAAAGATTGTTGTTGCAATTAGAAGAGCAAAAACTACTCTTGAAAGGAATTTAGAATTGATTCTCTTTTTGTAAGATCGGAAGGCTTTGCTAATTCGAATTACAAGATCAAATTAAAGATTTGTATTCCAATTATAAGACAAGTAATTACTCTCGACCTACACACAGCAATTCAGAATTCGCTTCTCCCCCTTGAAAGATTGAAACCTTCTGCTAATTGGAATTACAAGATCAAATATTTGTATTACCTGGATAAGCAGAGAAAAATAAAATTGTAAAGCCAATAATTATTTTCAGTCTATATTAATTTGTACCTACATATTAACGACTTGGTTTAGTTGAATATCCGTAACACTATCCAACAATGGTGCACATAATTTTCGTTCTAAAATACTAAGAGCAAAGTTGGACTTGATTAACTTATCTTCAATATCTGTCAGTTGCACTTCCAAACGGATACATTTTTAGATGTCTTTTGAAAATATCTGGGCCAATTTTGACGCTATTTGCTGAAACTTAAATTATACCGCAGTAACATCCACATCAGTAACATTTTAGGATTTCTAGATCGAGATTTCTGCATGAAATTATAATAAGCTCCTATTAGAATATTGCTTTTGGATCAGAATTTTTGAAAAACGGAAAACTGAAAAATGTTATTTTTAATTTCTTTAAGTTAGTACCATGGAAACCACAATTATAAATACAAATTATCATGGAATTTCAGTATTTTTTATACACAAATATGTTTTCATATTGTTTAAGGAAATTCCGACTTTAACTCATTAGATGACTTTGGAAATTCTTGAGCATTTTTACTTACTGCGTAACCATAACAGCTTTTATACTAAATTAATTACATATTCTGACAGGAGTTCAGATTTTCTTCGCCCACATCCCCTCTAACGGTTGGAAGTGTAGAACTATTTTACGTAAGCGCGTCCCCGACTGAACCAGCCACAAGGGTCAGCAATTTCGCCAAGGTAGCACTTTAGATAGAGACCATAGAACTAGATGGCTCCGAAACGCGCTAGGCATGTCCAAACTACTGCAAATAGTGGATTACATAAGAACTTTGTCAGAATACAAGCGCTGAACCTTCAGAAAATTGCGTTACTACGTTATTTGTAAACAGCGTGTTAAGGAAGCAGTCGCGCCCTTTTATAATTACGAATGAAGTGCTTGTTTTCTGGCTGACCTAATCTCTACAAACGAGAGCTCGCCGGCGAAGTAGTTCAAAAAATTGGCCTGTTTGAGTTCAAACCTCCCTAAGTGCCGTTTAGTTTTTCTTTAGAGCAGATTTGCAGGGGTTTATTTCTAAAAAAGTAATGCTATCTACAACTTATATTCTATTACTACAGTAGCTTTGTCCAAATATTAAAAAAATAGACAGCAGAAATGTTTTCTATTGTTTTTTCAGGTTTTTATAAATAATTGAGTAACAATTGCGAAAGGTTAATGGAGGAATTCACTTTTAACAGACAGAAGCAGAAGTCTTGATGTTTACAAGGTAAGTAATAATTTATTAGTCCGCGTTGGGTGTTCAGCACATGTTTTGAAAATGCCAGAGGTCTCTGATTTCAGAATAGAAGTGAAAAGGGATATATATATACACCTTTCTAAAGCAATTCAATTAGCTATACCTTACAGGACTTCTGTATTTAGAAAAATAATAATTCAGAACAGTTCTTAAACGCCTTTACTATTTTTATGCTAGCCTATCAGTTATAACAGTCATAATAGCATTCAAAAATTGGCATGTGTCTGGTCATATAGAGTAATACGAGTGTAAGTAATTTGAAACAGCGACAGTAAAGTAACATGAAGATAGGTGCACAACTTAACCTGTATGTAGAATAATTGTAAACAATTTAGTAGATTTGGTTTTCGCGTGAAATAGAGACAAAAAATAAAAAATGCAATATAACATCAGTATATGCAATATGCATCGCTTTCTCA
This sequence comes from Agriotes lineatus, assembly GCA_940337035.1. NCBI lineage: Eukaryota > Metazoa > Arthropoda > Insecta > Coleoptera > Elateridae > Agriotes > Agriotes lineatus. The sequence continues at coordinate 39,462,632 of OW679195.1, read as the reverse complement.
TAGTGGGCAACCTTTTATTTTGTTCGGTCTGCTTTTCATGCAGAATGCTGCCATATTGATATTACCCTGCTGTCACCTAGTTGGATTTTAAAATAAATTGGAAGGTTATCAGTGAATCTAATGAGAAATGAAAATGTTCGTTCAAGTATGACTGGGTGTTTGGTGCGCAGAGAATGCCACTTTGCATAAGATTTTTGTTATAAATTACGTTTTATGCTACCTAATAGTGCTGAGTCTATTCTTGATTAAATTAAATTCACGTATAACTTCATTATAGTTTTGTCATTTTGTGCCAAGTTTTCGTCCACTACAGCTGTTAAGGCGACACATCAAACAAAAACAAAATAGAGATTATAATCCGACACAATTTATTGAAAACTCCTAATCACAAAATAACAACCGCTAAATACTCATTTTGACAGCTAAGCTGTAATTTTTACTGGTGATTTGGTGAATAGCATATCTTTGGCCAGCGTTGTCGGGTTAGTCTCTCTCCAAGATGACAGCTACGTATTCAGCGGTGGTTAAATATTTGTGTGGTTAGGGGTTTTCAACGAATTGTGTCTGATTCAAACCACAGGATCCATCAGTGTTGTTGTAGAGATTAGAATTATAATTACTGTAAGATACTAGCGAGCATAGTGGTATGTTACAATACCTTGTATGCAGTTTTAGTCTGTAAATTTCTATGCACCTTGAAATATAATTTTTTTGAAATTTTTATTATATCATTATATTTGTCTTTCATCTGCTTTTATTTAGACTGTAATTGCATTATTTTTATTTGTCGATGTATATCTTGGTAGTTTTGTTCATTTTATTTATTTCATTTACTTCTTTGTTCCATCATTTTCAATATTTTGTCAGTCGTGTCAGTAGCTATTCGTAGTCTGTGCGCCATTAATATTTTTCTCCTAGCTGATTTTTCACGTCATTTTCTAGTCGTCTTGCATCTATCGCTCTTCGTACTTTTTCTGTTCTTCAAGCGCAACCTTAGCTTCATTACTAGGTTGAGGTCCATCGGCATATCTGCTGTCGGATTAATTTTTCCACTTACAGCACCGAAACCTCCAGTGTATGTACTTCCTGTACCAACCCTATACAGATTGCGGCAGGCAACTATCGAGAGATCCAAAAAAAACTGTTCCTCAGCGGGCTGTGGAAATTCAACGTACGAATAATATGTTGGTGACACTGTACGTCAATGTAAAATTCGAGGTTAGCAGGTTAGGATTTGCGTCATTTTGTGTCATAACTGACGGAAAACCTAACCTGATAACGTCGAATTTGACATTGACGTACAGTGTCACCAACATATTATTCGTACGTTGAATTTCCACAGCCCGCTGAGGAACAGGTTTTTTTGGATCTCTCGATAGGACCATAGCAAAAGCAAGGGGACCTTACATGTGGCCGTAATTGTGTTTAACAAACGAACAATCAATGTACGATAGCGGTAGGTCGTTGGAATCATTATAAATACAAGATATATATTCGATTTTTATTATTTTAAATGCAATTACGGCCACATGTAAGGTGCCCTTGCTTTGATATGGTTGTAGTTGCCTGCCGCAATCTATATATATTATAAGGCACTCCCCGAAATCTTGGATCCGCCACCTGGAGAAGCACCATGTTGAGGTTAACGTTCTCCAACAGGCTATACATATGCAGTTAAAGAACATTTCCTACTTACTTCAAAGGTTGCCTGTATATAATTTACGCCTGCACCAGCATGATAAAAAAACAGTTCGAAGTGATGTAGAGGTTTTAGGCTTGCGAGTTTAATAAGCCAAGGGCTTAAAATATGCCATGAGCAGATATATCAAAATTGCGAAGAAACGTTAAGCGAATCACAATTTGGATTTTGTAAAGCCATGTGTACAAGAAATACACTTTGCTACACGTGTTGATACAGAAGTGCTTAGATCACTAAAAAAGGCTGTACATCCGCTTTGTTGACATAGGAAAAGCATTTGATGCTGTGGGCCATAAAACACTTATTAAACTTTATTTTAAACAGAAAGCTACTGTAAAATTAGAAAAAACGCGAGGCTGACGAATTATATGTTAAACGCAGCGTGCGGCAGGGAGTATTGTCACAACCTTATTTAACGTCTACTCTGAATCAGCTGTAAGATTAGCTTAGGGGAACCAAAAAGAAGGAATAAAAATCAATGATGAATACATACGATACGCTGAAAATATTGCAATTCTAACTGATAATATCGAAGATTTGTAGTACATTCTGTATAAAATTAAATAAGAACTAACCACAACGAATTAAAAATAAATTGAAAAAATAAAGGTCATGATAGTTGATAAGACCCTGATTTGAAAGAAACCAGTATTCTTAAACGAAAGTCAAATACAATAACTTAATTCGTATAAGTAGTTATCTAAGCATTCTACTAAAAACAAAACATTCCCTCCAAAACCAAAAAATTTTATCAAAAATAGAGAAAGCCAGAAACACTTCATTGAAATGACTTTGTAACCTTAGCTTGAGTTTTAATATTCGTTACCAGTGTTACTGTATAGTGTGGACTTCAAAAGAAAAATACTAAATAAATAGGGTGCTTTTGAAATGTGGATGTATCGGAGAATGTATAAAATTTCGAACAGAAGAAGACGATGAAGATGAGGAAGGTATAATATTTTAAAATGTAATTCATTTTCATGGTGCACTTTGTATTTAATTTTTTTATTTTCTGCTGATCTATTAGTTGTTGTTTATATCTGTGATACGAAGTGCAAGCTTTTCAAGTTATTTGATATTCAAGATCTGCCATCGCGATAACAACCTGCCGCTCACATTTTTTCAGCTATCACGATGGAGATTATTGCCAACTACTATTAATATGTCTCATGTACCAAGTGAAAATTTTGAGGGGCGATTGTTATAATTTTATCGGTATACCTTTGACTATGACATTTAAGTAAAACAATATACATAATTTCATAGTCAAATGTATCCTGATATTAGTAGTGTTCACCCCCTAAGGATTTTCTAGTCGGTATATGTAAAATTTAGAATCTGCATGTATTCACGCTAACGTCAGTCACAACATCCCTCTAATGAGTTCAAAAATAATATCACTAAACAAAACAGCAAAATTCTGCTTATTAGTAAAGTCACACATATCGCGTGTTAAAAAAACTCATTAAGGGCAGGCCTTTAAAAGAAAGATAAAACATCTAGTTATGTCTTGACTTAAGTTTGTAGCTGAATGTCAGATTGCAGTTTGTTTATGAAAACATCTGTCACTGTGGCAAACTTACACTGCATTAAGTTTACTTGTATCACACAAAAAGGAAAATAAGCTGGCATTTACACAACCACTGTATTAGTCGTAAAAGTCAATAACAATTGTTTTTATTAAGTGTTTTGTATATTTTTTAGGAAAATAGTTCAAGATCAAGATGTAATTTAGTTCTCTCTGACTTATTGTAGTTCATTTGTTTCAATAGGTATATATCAAGTTACGACAAACTTCAATTTGATTATGGCAGGTTGCGAATGAGTTGTTTTTAAACGCACGATATAATCAACTGGTTGATATGACGCAAGATTATAATTATTATAATAAAAACGTCACACGTCAGCTTCATGTTTCATGCACAAACCTTTATTATAGACACCAACACTGTCGAATTGAACCATATATTTTGTGATTATCCGTATATCATCAACAAATTCATTTATGGTATTAAGTTCATAAACGAAGAAGAGTGTCTGACTGCAAAAGATTAATTTAACTAATTAAATAGCTTTTATTAGGTCCTGAACCCTTAAGTAAATAACTTTTTATAAACAACATTTAAAATATAAAATCAAATAATCAAAAATGTGTATTATTTTGTAAATATACAATTTAGCACCTTTTCTTCACATTTTATTTTTTAGAGCAGATATGCTACTGATGTGTTTGCACATGGTGTCGTCATCATCAAGGGGGTAATGTATTCTAGAAATTGATCTGTTTTCAGATTGTTGTAGTCTCATAGTTCTGAACAACATCACTGTCAAAAACATATGTATTACTCACGTAGGGTGTTGTCTAAACTAAGAAATTCCGAAAGTTAAAACTATTTTATGTAAAAGCTGGCAGAAATATAATGCATTTACTTGTTTAGGTTTTTGCTTCGTCTCTACGTAAATAAATAAAAATGCAAAGTAAATTAACAAACTAATTTAGTATTCCAAATGTACACAACTACAAATTGGAAGAAATAACTATAGCAACGCTAATGCAACTGTTGATGTAGTGAAAAAACTCAATTTTTCATTACACAGCGCTGCCCATTGTCTATTCAATTGGAATTTGGCAAGTTTAAATGAAAGAGCTGTTTGCAAGGCTCTATAGTTCCGAATATCGACATTCTTGGAGGTTCTGCATCGTCTAATAACCGAGTAATTAAATAAATTCACCTTTATTAAAACATATTAAAATTGATCTTGTATAATAGATTCAATCAAGTGAATTTGTTAAACTTGTTGTTAAAGTAGGTACTCAAATTTCCTCCTCCCGTATGAATGCAGAATTGAGCCTTCCTGAGCCATGATTGCTGATATGGTGCAATGTTGTATCGGATAGTTCCAGCAGCGTTAAAAATCCTTTGTGAAAGATGCTGAATGCTTTCAATTTCTTCTGGATACTCTCATGCTTTTAGTTGTCCCCTTAAGTAGAAATCAAGAGAGTTTAAGTCCTGGAAATGAGCCTCTTGGTAATGGTTTTAATTGTTCCTGGGGCAGGGTGATTTTTAAGTGGAAATATATCACGCTCACCATATTCACCATTTAGATATTTCGATATCTAACACAACGCATGCGAATTAAAGTTTCCGAAAAGTGAAAACAATGTAAACACACATTGCATTTATTTTACCATTCTCATTTAAAAATGCGTTGTAAAAGCAGCATTACATAAGAGCGAATTTATTTAATAACTTAGTCATTAGACAAGATAGAGAATTGACTATTTAAGAAAATGTGTTCAATTTGGGATAATATATCATTCCACCAGAGAAAATAAAGACATCTTGGAGCACCTTGCATATGTTAATTTTATTACATATATCCATTTTTAATTTTTAGTATAAAAATGATTATTTTGTTTTTGTACATGAAGTAAAGAACAGGGTTTGTAATTATGTACTCGAATGCGTCTTGTTACTAATCTACAGTTGACCAATCTGCAGATAGAACCGTTTATTGAAAAAAAAAACGGTTAGTGGTCTTGCTCGGTCAGATATCAACCTCAGACTGAAGTTCGATATTTGAAAAATTCTTTCCACAGTCAAGGTTCGAACCCCAGACCTCATGAATGGGATTCCAGCGCTCCTAGCACTGTGCCAACGAACTTCTTAAAAAAACTTCGAATAGGACTTCGATGTTTATTGACATTATGTAATTCTCTCTAGCAGTTCAGTAGAATAATATTTGGAATTTAGTAGTCATAGTATCATCTATGTACATCGGCATTTATTATTTGTATTTGAATATTATACAGTTATAAATAAATCAATTTAGAGTTAATGTTTCTCATACGACAACTTTCCGCCATTCTGAAGTTACTGCTTGAGGGGTTTGGCGAATATTGTTTTCTCATGAAAATGTGGATTTTCAGTTTTTATGTACGTAATTCTGAGCAGCTTTTTAATAATCGTGTTTAAGTAGAGTTTGTTCTTCTGTCAATTTTTGATTGAAGGTGACTTTAAAAATTAAAAATATTCATTTTAAAGCTGTTTAAAACCTGAAACTTTGACATCGAAGACACATATTACACTAAAAGCAGATCTAAAGTAGTACTCCTTCCATTAAATAAGTATATACTATACAGTAACTGATATCCTAACCATAGGTACCTACTATTAGAAAATGAATAATATGAAAATGTACATGTTTAATAAAATTAAAGTTAGTAACATACAGCAAAATACAAACTTAATAAACACACTTGCAGATTAAGCAACAAGTCAGCTTTCTTAAATATCAACCCTTTTATACCCCGAAATTGAGATTTCTTTAAATTTCCACATTCCGTGTTCAAAGCAGTATTTGCGCAACCCTCCAACTCGCCACCGTCCTCTGACTATCATCCAGACGTCAGGGGCAAGTCAGCGACAAAGAACGGCGACTCCTTAATTTCCCACGGGATCCCAGCATCCCTATTTGGACCAACTGACCAAACCTGTCGCACCTGTGCCACCTTTAACCTGTCCAGCGCCAGCTTCGATTGTACCAATTATTATTCCCGTTATTACCCTTCGCATCTTAAATGCGAGTGCGTTCCGGTCGCACCGGAGCTTTCAATGATGATTACAAGACGAATGTGCAATGACCGTTGCGGATCTCGAGATCAGGCAGAACGAGTTCGTTCTTTTCTCAGCAGCAGATCGCTAACCCTTTTCGGCGATCGGTTCTCTGCTACCATGGGGAGTTTGTTTAGTTGTTGCCGGGTTTCACTGCTGCGAGTTTGAAATTGTTTGTTTAAAGTGGGAAGAATTGTAGAGTAGCCGAGGACACGCTCGTAGAAATGCGAACTTGTATGTAGAGTCAAGGTAAAACTCTTGTTTATTTGATGTTTATTCACACCTAATCATGTTGGAAAACTCAAAAAGATAGAAATGCTTATCTGTTGAATAATTATTGTACATCTTACAAACTTGTGCACACAGATTTCATGAAGTTATATTAAGACTAATACAATCTCTAATAATTTTGAATCCATTTGACTCACATTTCAACTTTTTAAGTAAAATTGTTTCGTGTATATATACCCCAAACAAAAAGTGTGGTTGTCACACTCGTTTTGTTGTCTCCCACAATCTTGTTCAATAAAACAAATTATTTGTCGATCTAAAAATATAAACAATAATTGGTCAGTAGAAAGCACAACTACAAAGTTTAAAACACAACATCCGTTTCTAACAAATTTTGCTCAACGTCATATTTGCAGATGCAATTATTAAAATTCGAGTAAACATGGGTAACTATATTGCTGTTAATGTAGTTTAAAAGATCGTAAAATAGTTATGACGCGAAAACAGTTTCCAAGTACTAAACAGGCCCCCTAATAATATTTACGAGCAATTTGTCTAACCCCGTCTGTACTTCTTAGGCTTAGCCCAACATTATTGAAATATATCTTTTGAAGTTTTATTGTTCATTTTAACTTGTGTTAACGATTATTCTATCTGTCAAAATTCATTCTGTTAATGAAGTATACTACAGCAAATAAAACTAAATATGTAACATTTGTTGTTTGTATCAAGTAGGTCTTTAGTAGAGAAGCTGTATGGAATAAATGATGCAAAATTACATTTAATTGAGAGTCTTGCGTAACGTTACGCCACTTAAAAAATGTTATTGTTTGAAGCTGAAGCACCTGTGAGTGCTTATAAATAGCTAACCTATGCAACTTCTAAGCAAATATGCTAATGCAGCTAATAAGAAACCATAAATCCCAACAAGCGCATTTTTTATTGCCGTTTGCAATAAATTTAAATTATAGAAAATGTCATCTTTAAAATATTTTTGAAATCATATAAATTTTATATGCAAGCAACAAAAAGAGAAAGCAAATAATCACAACTGAAGAAGAGTTTTTAGAATATATTGTTCAAGCTTTGTGTCGAATTCTCGCGTCTCGCTATATTTTAAACTTCTTCTATATATCCTTTATTCAGTTTCATGTTAGAAATTCGTTTAGCATACAGAAGCAGTTAATGTCTAATTAATTGTTTAAGAATTGTGCAATTTCTTTGCAGTCTTTTAAAAGACAAAGACGTATTTCCAATTGCCTAATTCAAACAATTCAAATTCATTGTAAGAAATAAGACCTCGGACATTTCAATTAAAGATTCTCAATGTCGTTCTATTGTATACAGGCTATATCAAGTTAAGTGCTTATTATACATATTTGGGTTAAATTAGCAAAGTAATAGTATTTTAACGTAGATTATGATAGTAAAAACAGAAAGAGTTAAGCAACTTAATTTCGAATTATTCAGTACTTTTTAAATGGAAGGCAAATGTTAATTCAGTGAATAACTCCAAATTAAGTTGCTCAATTGTTTTTCGGTTTTCACGACTGTAATTACCATAAAAATACTGCTGTCTTGCCTATTTAACCGACATTGTAGCTCCAATTATAGTAAAGTTAGCATGTATATTTGTACAATAATACCCTTCAATTACATATTTTTGAAAAAGCAAACACATTAGAAGCTAATCCTAACTATTATGGCTAGACTTAAAATATGGTTTTAATGCAATCGTTAAAATAATAATGGACTTAAAGGGTTCAGCGTTTTATTTCTAATGTACGTATATCTAATTCATAAATTCATTGAACATATAAACCTAACTCTTCAAAATTCTGGTTTATTGCAAAAAAGCCAGCTTTTGTGTGAGTTCCGAAACACGTCGCTAAGGTCTACTTATTAAATTTATTTAATAAATCTTTGAGGAGAAGAACAAGACGTATTTTAATTTCGTTTAACTTCCCAACTCCACTATTAGCAAGATGGACTACTCTCTGTAAAGATGTAACATGAAAGTAGGTCGTTCGTAAATGATATGCTTAAAATATAACCAGCTTTAAAAAATGGTGCAAGTTGCAGAGCTTGTACATCATCTGGAAACAAGCACATTTCTCTAGTTTATCCTTTTTTGTCACCAATTTTGCCTTCTCTAGATTTGTTCTTTTCTTTGATATGTAAATTGTACATCTAATAATATTGCCTTTTGTTCCTTGTATTCTAAATATTAATCTCCAAAACCTGCATCTCGGAGATAAAAATATATTTTTCAGTGGCCTCTTCTATATTATACGACTAAAACGTATTTTTTAAATAGAACTTATTAGCACTAAATCGACAGTAATAAAAAGTAAATTTAGGTAATTTTTTTAAAAGTCTCAATTTTATTTTGCCCCTCCTGATTAGTCAGCTTGGTTTAGCTTACAAATAGTATTGCTGATTTGACTATAACGGATTGGTTACTATTACTCCCATGGTATTATTGCAACCGCTGACTGAAACATATTTTTACAAACAGGAAGTAACATATTCTAAAGTTTTGAATAGTAAAATAGGGAATGTTCCCAGAAGATCCTTTGTCTTTTTTCGCTTTCCGAACAGTCCAATTCATTGTTGTTCTTACGTAGTCCAGAAGCACTTACGTTTTTCTTTAGAATTCACAGATTTTTCCTAATATAGTCCTGGGACCGTCACTTTCCATTTTATTCCATCGTATCTTCTTTAATAACTTTGATGTATTTTTTTTCATATCATGGGCTTACTTGCGCTCTTTTTTGAGCGCTTGATATTTACGTTGTTTCTGCTTTCTAGGATGCTATAAGATTAATGTCTTTTGCTTGAGAATCAC
>OW679195.1:39402826-39453138 GCA_940337035.1 Agriotes lineatus | reverse complement strand
ACTAAATCAGACAACTTTTTTCTTAAATTGGATTTACAAAAATATATGTATATAACTAGCAACTAAGTGTGCTTTTTTCCACTTGAGGGCGTTATAGCATTCCCTAACGCGCATGCTCTAAATGGCCACTCGTAAAAAAAGCACTTCTTTAGCCACAGGTTATACAAAATACTATTTATTATCTAAATTACATTAAATATTATATGTTCACAGTACTTGGATGGCACCAAATGGGCAGTCAGTAAATCAACTTAATTCTAGAATAAGATGGAAAGAAAATAAGAAACATCAGAAGCTATAAACGAGCCGATGCAGATTCACCATTTCTTAATGCTAACACCCAAGAAACATATATTAATTGAAAAGAAGGGAATTAAAATAAATGTATCGTAAGAAACGTGAGGTTGAAAATAAACAAAAGGAGAAATAGCAAACGAATTGTCAGCAGCAGACAGTAGACAAGTTAAAACGGCGAATAAAACCATACAATCTGGAACAAAAAAAGGGGGAAAATTCGAATAATAATAGTGAAGAAACAATAATTAGTGAGTACCAATGTGGTTTCAAAAGAAATTGACCAATAATGGACCAAATATTTACACTGAAACAGATAGCTAAATAAGATGAAATCTTGAGAAAATATCAAGAATCACGCAGAGAAACAAAGAAGATTTTCAGGACAGTGAAAAAACGACATGAAAAAGAGAAGTTTTAGAAGAAAAGTACAGAAATCAAAAATGAAGAAACCTTTGCCCGGAAGTGAAAAAGAAAAAGAAAGAATTTCAGCAGAAAACAATAATTATCAAGTAGTGTCAATGTGGCTTCGGAAGAAATAGATCACGAATAGACCAAATCTTTACTCTGAAACACACAGTAGAAGAAAATAAATATCGAGACCAACGAAGACAATGAAGGTTTTTAGCAGGCTGAAAAAGAGACACGCCAAAAAAAAATAAAGCTTCTAGAGGAGAAGTACCGAAATAATAATTCTTTACCAAAAAGTGAAACTGCAAAGATAAGACATAAGCAAAAAGATATTATCGAGTATCGATGTTGGTTTAGAAGAAACAAATCAGTAATGGACCACATCGTTACCCTAAAACAGACAGTAAAAAAGATATCACGAGCAACGAAGAGAGACAAAGAAGATTTTTAGCAAGCAGAAAAAGAGACATAAAAAGGAAATTAAAGCTTCTATAGGAGAAGTGTCAAAGTAAGAATTCTTTACAAAAACATTAAAAAGATAAAGGTAGGATATCATAAAAAAATTAGCGGGTATCAATGTTGCTTCAGAAGAAACAAATCAGTAATGGACCAAATCTTTACCCTGAAACGGACACAAACAAAATTAAATATAAGAGCAACGAAGAGAGACAGAAAATTTTTAGCAGGCTAAAAAAGAGACATATGAGAAAGAGAAAATAAAGCTTCTAGAGGAGAAGTATCGAAGTAAGAATTCTTTACAAAAACATGAAAAAGGTAAAGGTAGGATATCAGCAAAAAAATTAGCGAGTACCAATGTTGCTTCAGAAAAAACAAATCAGTAATGGACAAAATCATTACCCTTAAACAGATACCCAAAAAAAATTGAGACTTGATAAAATATCAAGGGCAACGACGAGAGGCAAATACAAATTTTAGGTTGAAATTCAGTTTTTTGAAGAACAGTTCCGAAATAAAAACTTCTACCAGGAAGCAACAAAGGTAAAAAGTTGATTTCAGCCGAAAACTATAATTAGCAAGTATCAATGTGGCTTCAGAAGAAATAGATCCTTACTCCGAAGCAGATATCCAAAAACATTAAAGAATGAGAAAATATCAAGAGGAACGGAGAGAAGCAAAGCAGATTTGTTGAAAACAAGACACCAAGAGGAACTAAAAATTATCCAAGAATAGCATAGATATAAAAAAATAAGAAACCGTTATCAGAAAGTCGAAAGATAGAGCTAAAATGTTATCTAAAAACCATAATAGTTGCAGGGTACCTTGACGTCTATTTGACGTATTTGTCCTTACCAGGCTACGGACAGATCGTTGTCCTCTCTCGCTCTGAAGTACTTTAGAGTGAGAGACAATGATCTGTTCGTGTCCTGGAATGGACAATTACGTCATATTGGCATCAAGGAACCCCAGCTCGTACTAATGTGGCTTCAGGGAAAATAGCTCAGTAATGAACTAAATATTTGCTTTCAATCAGATACAAAGCTACCATTTCTGACAAAAACTGGTTATAAACGAGCTATTTATAGATTTCCAGTAGACGTATGGCTCAGTGGACAGAGAACAGATATATAAGTCCATGTTATGCTTAGAAATACCTTATTTGGCTGAATAACAACGTACCTCTCCTGAGGGGAATGCCGAAGACTTCTCCACCTTTATTTTCTTTTTTTTCTTGTTTCTCGCCCATCCTGTAATTCGCGTTCCGACCTGAAGAGCGACTCGAGGTCTCTGTAGCAACCCGACCCCAGTAGGGGGAATTGAAATACTATAATCCTTTACCTACCTTATAGTATGTATATACCATAGAAGTTAATACACTTAGGAAGAATGACTTTAAAAGACAGAAAATAAAATAAGGCTTCATAAGTGTGTGTCTAAATGTTTTCCCCTTTTGTCAACGATACTCTTTAAGCTGTTGTTTCAAAAAATTGTTAGAGAAAACGGTAGCAGTGCAAAAGACACGATAGTAAATAAATAAGAAAGTGCGAGAGGAACAATAACATTAACAGTAAAAGAGAAGGAAACAAAGTGTATAACAATGGGTAAAATAGAAAAAGGTGGAGAAAGACATGGAATAAAATAAAATAGAGGTTAAACATGTTAAAACCGTTGTATTTTAAGGAGTAGCATTAACGGAAGACAGCGTTGGTATTAAAAAAAATGTGAGGGGATAGCAAAATGTGACAATAGTGTTGCATAAAACAGTAATAAGACGTACGTCGGTTATGAACAATATTCAACTGAATAGCTTCGATTTGTGGGCGCAAATAGTACTGAGGAGAATTTTTGGAAGAAGAAAGACAAAAGAAGGATCGAGCAGAGTATTAAACAGCCCTATGACGTGCCCAGATGTTATCAATGCCCTTGACCGGTAATGAGTAAGGGAAAACCTTAGCAAGTTAAAAATCAGAAAATGGCACCAAACAGCTCGGCACAAGAAAGAGTAGAAGATTGTGGTACCTACAGTCAGTGGTGAGCCAAGTTGGCCTACGAAAGCTATTTATTTATTTTAGTTGAGTAGTTCAGATATAATGGTTTTTGTTATAGATAAAATACTCATTACCGTGAATTGAAGCTTTCGATTGTATTCTGAATAATCGATACTGGCCTACTATCAAAAAATATCCTTTGCACGTATCTCACTTATTTATGAAAAAAGTATAGGAAACTTTATATCAATGAACAGATAAAAATGAGCTCTTACAATTCCACCTGAAGAACAAGGTCTAAGCGTTCCAGCCTGACGTCAATACAGGCTGACGTCACGCCAGAGAGTTAACGTTTTTTTCATCAGCTGGCTTGGCTCTTTTCAACTGTGTCACAGCCGTTTTGGTGTGTATATAAATAAGGCACTAAAATCTATTGAAAGAAACTGAAAATCTAAGGCCACCATCCAACATAGTAATCGATTTGTAATGAAAAAATTAAAATAGCATGATGTCTAAGTGGGTTACGGCTAATTTATATTTTGAATAGTATTCAGTATTAGGATTTAGACTCTCCTAATTTAACCGTCTTTACATTCCTTCCGGTTTATGAAATGTCTCTTACTTGGATAACCCTGTATATTTATCTCAAAGAATAGAAAGACTTCGGTTTTTAACTACTTTGATAAGTTTATATTTAGCTGCTTGTGTAGGTTTTATGAGAAGCGCATTATTAACTAATGGCATCTAAATGAATCACTGAAAAGCGTTACTGCAGCTCCTGGTTTTCCGTCGGATTTGATTATTGGGTTGCCAACAGTAAACAGAGGTTAGAAAATCAGAACGGGTGAGATCGAAATTTTAATTTAACACGTAATTAATTCGATGCTTTACTTGAAGTTCATGCTTTTAAACTGCCTATTTATCCACTTTTGTTTAATTTTGCATATACGTATTCATCTGTATCTGCTTCATATTAAAACGCTGTTTACTTACCATCTGATACCACAGAATTGTATTTTATATAAATTCCCCCTCACAATATAATATAAAAACCGGTAGCTAACTTATTCAGAATGGGCATTAAGGTAGGTAAGTGATTTTTCCCGGTTTTCCTTTCGATGAGCTTCGGCCCTCCATCAAACGGTGGGAGCTTCTCGAATGATTTATCAAGATACGAATACCTACTTACCCAGAATGCTGGCTTAGTGATTTGAATAATGCATGCAGTTATTCACGATCCTTTCATAACAGTCAGACAAACGTTCTAAATGTGTTACGCTGTCCGTAATGAGAGTAACTTAGTTTTTATCAACAAAGTTAGCTTTCAAGTCACATTCATTTATTTATACAAAATTTGCAAATGCAAGGGTGTGGTTCGCAAAGTATAACTTATGCAAAGTGAAAATGGCCGTCGTTCTTGTTAAAAACAGGAGGGTGGAGTTTGCGAATGGGCCCAAGCCGCAAAAGTTGTGTGGCCTGCTAAAAACTTCACCCCTGCAGATGGGGCAACTTCCCTCGGCCGAAAAGCACCCCTATGGCCGGCCGCTTAGGGCGCCCTTTCCCTTCTCTTTCATGCCATGTTAGACCTATTCTGTTTTATAATTAACCCGCTTTCACGCTATTTTAGTTCTTATTTTAAATTCTCATAGGTTTTGTTTTCACTAATGGTCGCTGCAAAAGGGCTTTCGTGCGTGTATAGATTATAATATTTAATTTTGTTTTATAGATTTTTTGCGATATCGCGCGCTTCGGAGATCTCGGTTTTATTATTTGTAAATGTTTCAGTAATCTTTGATTGTCCTTTGATCCTTCCTGCTGCTATCTCGTTATTGCGCTACTAAACGCCGCTCGTGCCGGCGGATTTTTTATAACGGAATATAAATGCGCTTCCCTCGCTTTAAAAATATTAAGCGCACACAGCGCTGTTGCCGGGCAATAGAAATTAATGTGTTTATCAGTTAAATAATCCTGCAACGTTTCTGAGAAAATAATAACACGCGATACTTATATGTGGAACGAACACATATGTAAATCGCAATTTTTACCTTCACCACCGCCCGCAGGGCCTTAGGTATTTTATACTTATATCTAATTAAATGCCATTTTTCCAAACATATACTTAACCTACCCCCAAGGGTGTTGCTTTGCGATATGTTAATGCCATCGGGCTCACAGCCACAGCATTGTTGTTACACGACTCTTCGTTCTCTAGCGCAAATCTGACCTGAAGCAATCATCCATATTTATGAATTAATTTTAAGTTTAATGTGGATAATCTGCTTTATAAAGTTTAGCATAGGACGAGTTTATTTCCATAAATTAATATCAGCGCGCGGAGATGCTTCGACAGCTAATATTCATTAAGAATAAATTAAAAATAAATTAAAAGCTTCTGCTTACAGGATATTATTTACATATACATGGTGTTTAATTAAACGCTTTCCCCACATCGCACCGCCCTCTTGCTTAACTTGCTTACCTCCTCTGCTGTTGCGAATTTGGATTTAAAATATATTCGGTTAGGATTCAAATAACGACTAAGTGAGCTGACAGCGCGGTCCAAGGCTTTATATAAAAACCTAATTTACTTGTGTTTTAAAGGGGTTATTCGGTTAAGTATAATGTGGAACTCGCCAAATTGAATCTTTGGAAATCTTTTCATGTAGTTGTCTGTATTTAAAATAAAAGAATGGTTTTCTATTGTGTTTAAATGTTGCAGTCCTTAATTATAATAGACGTGAAATAGATAAATAGAAAGAAAAGCCACAACTAATTATTTTGTCATTTGTTTTCTATTCAAAGATTGAAAAATATGACCTTTACAACTTATTTAAACCAGAAAATGTTTATGTTTACTTCTCCTTCTTCTACTATTGTATCCATCTTTGCTGTCCATAAGCGTCTGGTGTATTTAAACAAGAAGCAGTAGAAGAAATCAGCAATATCAGTTATTATAGGATACAGATACAGATAAATGGTGGTAGCGGCAGCTCACGGACATCATAATTCCTCGAAGAATGCCGACATCAGGGAATGCATCATTGTCTGATGCCACGCAGCTAAAAGCTTGCCAAATTCTGAAGGAGCTACGTATGCATGGCAACGTAGCAAAAGGGTGTGCTACTTTAAAGCAATCTTTCACTTTATCGGCAGTCCTGTTAGTTCTTTAATTCATTTACAAGCGAGTGAAGCAACAAGCGAGAATGGTGACCCCGACATGTGTAAATAAATATTCGATATGACAATCAACAAAATTTTCGTTTTCAACAGAACCTTCCACGTCCCCATTACAACCACCGGCTCTTCAGGTGAGGGTACCAGCATCGAAGTGTCGTCGTCATTGCTTAAGGAGGAGATGATTAGCAAACTTTCTAAGCAGGTCGACGCCTTATCACGGCGAGTGAAAAAATAATCTTTGAATGATCGCCACCGCTAGCACACCAGATCTCCGTAGAAGTTTTTCGAGGGATTACGACGTCCGTGAGCTGCGACAAAACATTTGCTATACGATATACAGCAGACGAATTGATAAGTTTGAGCTTAGCACACAAAAAGGTTGTGCCTAATTTTATATTTTGTAAGGTAGGATGTATTAATATTTATAAACTCTGTAATTAACACTAGATACTAGAAGACAGAGCGGGGCAGTAATTAATTACTTTTTAATTAAATTTGTAATTGAATTCATTTGGGTTGACTTGCCTTGGAATTTAATTACTTCCCAAGATACGGTAATTGTAAGTGGTAATTACCATTTCCGTTATAAAGTACTTGACAATTACTTTTGAAAGTAATTAATTACTACATTCAATAGTAATTTACTTATGAGTAAATTATTGTAAAGTTACCTTCCAAGTAATTGTACTTTTTATGCTAATTGAAATTACTAATTCAATTATTAAATTACTGATTCGATTGGGTATTGTATCTCCAGAATTCACAAAATAAGATAGGGCCTTATTAAGTTACATGTTAAGCAAATCGCAACAGAATGTTTGTCCTCAATAACAGCTAATTTTTACAACAATTGCAATGCCAGCGATGTATGGACCAACAAAGAGGAAAATATTTGGTGCAGACGCCTATGTCGATCGGATGTGCATGTAGTGTAAGCTGTACAGGGTGTAGCAGTGTAGCCTACTAATAATTATTGTGTAAGAAGTGAAAAATATGTCTGCGGTGAAATACAGATTGCAGAGAAAAGTACGCTCAAAATATAATTTATTTTTTTCTATAACAATTGACTACAAACTTCATTATACACTGGTGGTTTATAATAATAATTTATTAATTTTAAGTTGCTTGTTTTAAACGATATTCTAGTACATGACTATCTTACTACTTTTCATGAATTCATTATCTTAATCCCCGTTTACATTTCGGTATCGAGAAGTGCAAGAAAGATATTAGTAAATACGAATATACGACC
Source organism: Agriotes lineatus (assembly GCA_940337035.1). NCBI lineage: Eukaryota > Metazoa > Arthropoda > Insecta > Coleoptera > Elateridae > Agriotes > Agriotes lineatus. The sequence goes on along the minus strand of OW679195.1, from coordinate 39,445,557 downwards.
ATAATTTCTATTGAAAGTCATTGAAGAAGTAATTTATGTTGTACAATTACAATTACCAAGTAATTGATAATGGAATTACTATTGCATTTGAGTAATTTAAACCTCTGTTAATTCAATTACTTCTTTGGGCGGTAATTGGTAATTAATTAATTTTTTTAAGTAACTTGCCAAGCTCTGTTGGAAGATAACTCATAAGCATAATATAGCAAAAGAAAGTTCATAACTCAACTAATACTGAACCCTTGAGCACCTTGTAGTTTGGGGTACATAGAGTGTCATGTGATTGCTAAATAAATGTAGAAGTCACTCATCTAGTACACTTTATTAAATAACTGTAATCGTTGTTTAACTTTACACACGGGATCTATTTTGATATTTTCATGAAGCGACTCAAACTTTTCGCAACAATCTTGAACTTTTAACCCATAAGAAGAGTATATAGGATGAATTTTCTTAAATTGCGCCCATCCGAATGGGAAAAACAGAGCAGACTGAGAAACGAACGGTTTAATTGAAAAGGCGTGTAATGTGAGGAGCTCGATTTATCATATTTCAATATAGTCGTAAAATGACCGCTTACGAGATGTTTGCACATAACTAAACTTTTTAATTTCCTTGTACTTTCGTCAATTTCTTACTACTCAGTCTAGATGCAAAGGAAAACTAGTCTACCACAGTTGAACATGCTAGCATTAGTGGTTGTCTTTCTAAAAAAAAGCATTAATAACTTCCGTTTCTTGTATCAACAACTTTTAGAAATTTTTCATGAATTTCTCTTATACCTACATCATTTTTTGAAAAATTGCAAATGCTGCTTTGCAGCCAGTGAACAATTTTTACATTGAATATAAGTTTATTTTAGATGTCTATGATAACTTCCTCAGTTAATTAATAAATACACATATATATTCTTCACATCTTGAAATTTATCATTTGGTAGGACCGTCGTGTTTAATTTTTATACTTATTTGTCTTTTCGTTGGCAGCTAGCTCAGTTTACAACAAGAAAATTCGTATCTTTTTTTCACAGTTACGGTTACTAATACTTAATGCAACAAAGCTCCGAAAGTTGATCCAACTGGTTCGCAACCTGAAATTGTATGCTCTGTGCTTCCACTCAAATAAAAACAAATTTTCTAAAAATCATTGTAACACAAGTATAGTATACTAACCTTCAAATATGTACACAATAAGACAAATAAATGGGATTAAACCTTAAAATAAATGGTCATTTCTTAAAACAACAGTGATTACTAACAATATGAAAACGGTCCACGTTTCCTGAGTGCTATTTAGCAGTCAAATAGAACTAGAGTCACTATGAGTGACATAGGATAAATATTGAAACCATATTAAAAGGAAACCAAAATAACTGTCCTTAATACGCTAACATTCAACTGCATGAAAGTCCGGCCTCGCGCACGTTGCTTTGAGCTGCATTTCACCGAGCCCCGAGAGGTAAGCCGATACTCAAGCGGTGAGATTGAGCTTGACGTTACAAGTCGCAACAATGGCTTTACGGCGATCCCAAAAACGTGTTCAATTTTAGGACGTGATATGATGCAATGTAATACAATTCGTTCGCAGTTTTCAAACGTGGAAGATTAACCAACCTTTAGCAGTCGCGTGTAAGTAGGCAGGTCTACATATTTGAACCTGGGGCAGGCTTCCACACGTTGTTCGACGACTGCAGCGACCCGCTGGAGATGCTATCGGCATGTATTCACAAGTTATTATTATTCACAGATCGCAGATTCACGCAGCTATCTGATTCGAAACAGTTTCTGAAAGTCAAGACGATACTTCAATGCCTCGCCATCAAGTGTACTTCTTGGGCGTTGGCCCAATTGGGTCACGCAAACTGACTGAAGTATACACTGAAAGGGTCACAACACGAATGCCAATCCTTCTGCACGAGCTCTCCGGTCTTAAGAACTGCACACTAAGAACCATGGTTTACAGATGACGTAATGTCATGAAAACTAGTGGCAGTTCGAGAATTATAGCTATTAACATATCAAGGAATGTTATGAGTATCATAACTGCCTCAGATGTCGCTTTGAAATCCGAGCTCGTAGTTCAACAGTTTATCGAGTGCAGTATGGTAATGGTTGCCATGTACGGTAAAGGAATATTACCGTACATATATAGTTGCTTCAGTATGGTAATGGTTGTCATGTACGCTAAGGAATATTACCGTACAGATACAGTTATAACTTAGTTACCAGCCTACTTTTGTATATGTAAGGAAAGGCTTAATATCCTGAAACCGATAAACTAAATTAATTTATTACAATACACAAATGTAAAATTGGCTGTACATTAAAGAATTATTTATTAATTACTATTACTGAGCTCCGATACAGTTGCGTCAAATCCCGTTTCTATCTCCAAAGCAAACATCACGGTTTGTATAAAGTTCTCAGTTGTTTATAAAGCTACATTTTTTATTTTTAAGTTATTGGACTTCTGAAATTCTAAAAATACAATATTATCTTTATTTGCAGGGATTGGCCAATAAACGTTGGAGTAGGAAAGGGACAATAAATACAATCGATTTGAGGGCATCATGGCTATACATTTTATTAAGAAAGATACATCTATGTGTAGTAATTCGCAAATAACATAATAAATAGTAAAGTTCGGGCACTTCATTCCATGTATAGGGACGTGGCCTGAGACAAGGAGAGTCTGCGTTGCCAGTATATCTCTTTTCGAAACCTAGTCAATGTGGCACACCGTTAATGGAGTACTGGGTGATGTGGTTAGCATCATGCCTTCGACGACTGCCTTACTCAGCCTCAGGCTGCTGTGCCACAGTACGGGGTTCAATCCTCACATCTGGCAACTGGCGGGCGGCCCACCCAGTCGCTTTAAAAATTGGGTACCGAAACCACAGTTGTGAAAGTAGGGAAAGTAAGACATAATAATGAAGAACTATTAATCAAGTGGTCTTCTTCCATTTAAATCTTTCTCAACTTCTGCTAAGGTTTTTGAGATGTCCACAGCCATATTGAGAAAAGAAACGTATTTGCGAAGACCCTGCAATTTTGAAACATTTATATGAGCGAACCACTTTAAATTTAGTGTTCCTGCTCACGCTTTCAAATTGCCTGTTTTAATCCTTTGACGCTTTTTTTGATCGTAGATCATGATAGTAAATCCACATTTCGTCCCTTCAAAGCGGCTGCTAAGTGACTTGAATGTCGTCATTCTCATTCGTTTTTGATCAGCATTCATGTGTTGGAGGATCATCTTAGCAGATAATTTTTTATGCCCAAATCATAACGTACGATAAGAAAGGGTTAATGGGAAATTGTCAAAATGTGTGGGTGCTGTAGGCGTTACCCAACTCAATTGTTCTTTAAAAAATGTAGCATCAATAGACATAGAAATAGGTCTTCATCTCTCTTTGTCGAAACCGTATTCGTTTCCATGTTAAGCACGTTTGCTTCAGGCAACGAAAAACCTTCCAAAAGAACTGGAGAGAGATACCTTAACGAAATGGAACGCATATTATAAGTAACGTCTGGGAAGTGGATTGGGAATGAATAATGCAAGAAGAGAACAAATTACATAATGAAACACGCTAAAGGCGGACTATCGGTAACTCATTGAAATCTTTGAACTAAGGTATTAATAAAGAGTGATTTATAATATTCCACTAGGTCAAGAAACTAATAAATGGCAAAGTTCTAGAAGAACTGAAGTTGAACAGTAACTATGCAAGAACGTGAGGAGTAGAAGGCACACACAAATGCAGAACAGGATATTAAAATTAATCACAGAAGTAAGAATAGAAGTAAAAATCGTTCAAGAAAAAAAATCTCCGGCATATAACCAAATAATGAAAGATACACAATATATAAACCTAGCTAGAGCAATACAAAGTATAGGGTATAGACATAAACATGTCTCAATTGGTGGGGCAAACTGGCGTTCAGAGGAGAGTTTCTGAAATGCAGTTTTTCAGAAGTCTGCAGGAAAGAAGATGTGTGGACAGAGTATCTAATAAAGGCGCAATGAGGATATGAAAAAAAAATCACTGTAATAGTTATTTAAAAAAAAGTGTGTTAATGAGAGCGATTAATAATCGAGACATTTTAACGTGTGAGCGCTAGTGAACACATTAATTGTTGAATTTATTAGCCGCCGATTAACACACGAGTTAGTTACAATATTTCGTTGATGGTATCTTATTAAATACGAGAAAATTGTGTTTTATTGCATGATAAAAATTTGACACTTAAAAGTTTTAACATTTATGGTAGCTTTGATTCATATACTGTAGTAATTTACGATACAAGTGCGTAAAGCTACTCTTTAGATACGAGTGAAGTAGAGTGACTAAAGATGCTTTACGCATGTGTATCGTACAATATTTTATCTACAATAGAATCTAGAAAACACGGCAAATACAAAAAAAAATAAATGTAAATTAGGATTACCAGCAATCGGCCGTAATTTTGCGTGTTTTAAAATTTTTAAAACACGTTGCTACTGACAACGTGCCTAATGGAATCTTTTAAACAGGTTACTACTAACGACATAAACTAATGAAAATATGTTATTAAACAGTCGTTTTACAAACTTAAAACTGCCAACTAAAAGGCAATTTTACGCACTGTCGTAGACAAAAATCTTTTATTAATAGAAAATCATCCATTAATAGGTCATTAATAAACGGTTATAGAAAATTTAAAAAATCATGCATTAATAAGGGCTATTAATGGACGATTTTGTATGCATTAACGAAACCCGTAAATAGACGATAAACGGAAATACAATATAAGGTAGGTAAAAGATCAGTACAGAAAATATGGGACATGAAAAATAATACAAGAGAAGTTACAAATAACCAAAGGTATGAGCTTTACCAACTAGGAGGGCTTAACAAAAGTAGCCATAAAAAATAACGTAAACTCAGGACTGAGAGAGAAAGAGATATGTTCAAGTAAATAGTCGATTTTGTGTATTCTTCTGTAGAACTAAAGAGAAGGATTGTCGAATAATAATTATCACTGGAAAAATGGGTTGTTACGGTAATAAGATTGCTCCTATTAATACACTAGCAAATCTTACACATTTAAGGAGTTCAATAACAACACGCCTAATTATAATTACATGTGCATTTGTTTGTTTATTAAAATATCAATGAAAAGAAAAGAAATAAAGAGTTGCATCGAGTTGAAAATCACGTCGAAGAAAAGAAACTAAAGGTTGAAACAGGAGGTTGAAAGTTTGTGTTGAGCAAATTGATATTCATTGTTACGCCAAGTGTGTTAAAATGTCAGATGTGTGGAACCAACTGACCCCATCACATTTTTCATTCTTTTCTTTAAATTATATTTCCAAGCCTTTTTCTTTTGTAAAACGAGAAGTAAATGCATGTTTCGATTCCCATCAATTTCTTCAGTCTGGAGCTTTTTATTCATATTTAGCTACATGGCACCTACGTGCGAACATAGAAACATACCCTTTGGGGGTCGTTACAGAACTACCCCCAAATTGGATCCCTTGGAGATGTATCGCGACTAGCCAATTTCCTTCGTGATTCGCAAACATGAAGAGCCTTTAAACTCGCTATAGCTTTATTGGTGAACAAAACCAATTTTTGTTGATTCACAGATCAACTAAAATTAAACTTGGGGCATCTGTGCACTCTAGTAAAAAGCAACAATTATGTTGGTCTGTTAATGTATATTCCTATTTGATTTAACAATCCTCTGACAGTTCACCCAGAAATTAATGTATTCTAACTAACTTCGAATGTATTTCTTCGCTCTCAATTTGTGATGGTCCTGTCTCTTAAAACATCTCTCAATGTGCTTAATACGCATGTCCCCTACTTTTTCCGATTTTCGAAAACCAAATTATGTTTGATTACAAAGCTTGACCATGCTATTAGTCAATGAACGACTAATTACTAATAAATCTGCAACATACGAGTATACCTAAAAACAGTCAATCCAGTAGAGGTGATTAAGAATATAGATGACCATGACAACCCAAATTGCCGACCCCCCAATAACAAATTTCTTAAAAAAATAAAGAGCCAAGAATATAGCAACTTAACATTTCAACAGAGGTTCTTCTGTGCCAATCGACAGCAGGATGAGCATTATCTGGATCAGCAATGATAGGGCCCAATCAAAGTGTCGTTTATTAAACCTTTTTGTAACCTAGTTGGTACGTTAATCTATACATATATGGTGTCATGGATGATTTTAGGGCCAATACTTAAAGCAATAACTATTAGTAACTGCAATATTAATTATCAATTATTAATTGATGTATCCTCTGCTGTAGTTATGCTAAATAAAGATCCAAAACTTTTTCAGAAGACGCACGGCAACACATCATAACATGATTGGAAAACGCTTTTTGATTCTTCTGACCCATGAATTAGCCAAAAAGATACCTGCTTTATCTGCGTGTCCAAACTGTGTTGCAAAGATGTACTGTAACTTGTTCTAAAGAGAAAAAATTGCAAAGAAGAGGAACAAATGTGTAACTAAGCATTGTTATTACATCACGACAATGTATATTACATGAAAAATTAAATTTTATAGTTAAATATTCACAATTAGCTTATTTATATAGGAATAGAGAAGGTAGCACCTTGAATTCAAAATACTTCTAGATGGTTATGGTTCCACAATATTCAAATAGATAGCACCTTTCTATCTGAGGTAGATTCGACAGACGTATAAATTTGCTAAATTTGAACTATCGATATGGCAATGTCAGATAAAAGTTCAGAAGAAAGTAGATATGGCATCTCAGATGTGATTTTCTATTGTTGTAGTACACTCTTAACAAAAGTTTGCTAACTGTGTTGATATCACCCCCTTTCTGATATGCGATGAAAAACAAGCAGTTGTGGCTATTCTGGATTGACCATCTATCACGTTTTAATTTGTATCTTACTACTATATAACAATATCAACCAATATGTAACGAACATTGTAAATATGTAATGAGCAATATCTGAAGCAGCTTTTCATTACCTAAATCTAAAATTTTCCAAATGAGTAGCTAATATTTGGCGTTGTAGTTAGTAGAACGGACCTAAGGGGATTGAAAATGCGTTTTCTTCTCACCATATCAGCTAAAAAAGCAAAGGTGCTTTATTGGCATTAATAATTTTTGTTTTCATGCAAGGAGGTATTGACAAGTTCAACTTTTTATTTATTCAAAATAATCCCTTTTAAATTCATTCATTTACTACACCGGTATTTGTTGAATTTTGGATATACGTAATATTCCGAAGAGGCCGAAATCGAAAGATATAAGGGACGACTAGTTAATTCATTATATTGTTTGCAGTTAAAACGTGTACTGTAAGCAAGTAGGTTGAAACTTTACCACGACGTTTCTCCACAGTAGCTTCACGAGTTGGTAATAAACAATAGCTCACTTTTGTTATAGGTTTACGTTATTCTAATCAATCTGTTTGAAGTAGTATTTTGTTTGCGCCCCAAAACGTTTTCTAAATGCGGAACCTTCTTGGCCAGGAATGATTAGAACCAGAATGTTTGTATCCCTTTGACTGCTTTTCCACGTTTCGTCTACAGTTACAATATACAATGTTATCCAAAAACTAAAAACAAAAACAATCGTCCTCAAAATGGTTGCAAAACAACTTAAATGTTGCAAGTTTCAGTCATTTTCGATCAGCATTCAGGCATTTGAAGATGCACATAGCAGATAATTCTATTATACCCCAATCGTGATGCATGATATTAAAAATAAGTCCATACGAAGTGTTCAAAGTTTCTGCTATTCGTTTCAGCCCAATTCATCAGTCATCCAAAATCATGCCACGCATAGCACGTATTGGATCTCGTATATTATCTAGTGCACGAAGAAAGCCAGTTTTGTGTCCATCTCTTGGGCTGTAGCTCTTCGGGCCTGATTCTTTCGGGTTACCTTGATTTGCATACAGGACTGAGTCAAGCAGGAAGAATGGTTAACAGGGTGATGTAAGAAATAGAAAAGTTGTCAATGCAACATATGAATAGAGATGTGCACAGAAAGTCGCAGCATTATGGAAACTCAAACGACAAGCAGTCGTAGCTAATGACGAAAACTTTATAGAAGGTAGACCCATACGAAATGTTTAAAGTGTGATATTCGCCCAATCCTCGTCAATCCTTCACAATCATCACGCATAGCACTTCTAACACGGTGATCATCTTTGACGTGGTAGGTTTATCCCTCTTGATACCTTTTTTGCTCGTTATGGCTAGGATATTTCTTGCTCAGCAGGATCTCGTACATTATTTAGTGATTTAGCTATGCGTCCATCTGTTAAGCTGTCACCTTTTGGGCCTACTTCATCCGGCTTGTCTTATTTTCCACATACGAGTCATACACCAACAATATTTTCTGGAATGGACACCTTCTTTCAACATAATGGCCATTTTTGACCCAGTTCCTTTTCCCATAAAATTTTCTTTTTTTTCATTTCATTACTATTTAATGGGCGAAGAAAAGTAGCTTTGCGTCCATCTTTTGAATGTGTGCCAGTTTCCTACGGGTTGTTTTATTGAATACGTAAGGTAGCCTGTCTTTCCTCATAGGTCATAGTTATTTTCCGAAATGGGTCTCCCAACAAGGGGATTAGCTTTGATCTAGGTTTTTTCCTCTGAAATTTTATTCTTCTTTTTCTTCGTTATGGCTAGACTATTTTTTTTTACTTAGGGCTGGTATGCTACTTAATAGACGAAGAAAACCAGCTCTGTGCCCATCTCCTGAGCCATCGCCCTTGGGGCCAGATTTCTTGGGGTTGTTTTATTTTGGATACCTACCTAAAGTAATTTGGATACCTAAAGTAGTTTGTATACCTAAAGTAGTTTGTCTTCCCTCATAGATCATCGTTATTTTCCGGAGTGAACACAGAAATGGGTCTTCCAAGAAGGGGATCAGCTTTGATGTCGGTTTTCTCCTCTGAAATGTTATTCTTATTTTTCTCTGTTATGGCTAGAATATTTGTTGTTTACCTAGGGCTCATATGCTATTTAATGGATGAAGAAAACCAGCTCTGTGCCCATCCCTTAAGCCGTCGCCCTTGGAGCCAGGTTTCTCCGGGTTGTTTTATTTTGCATGTAATGTAGCCTGTCTTTTCTTAGACATCATCAATATTTTCTGGAATGGACATAGAAATGGGTCTCCCAACACGGTGATCATCTTTGACCTAGGTGATTTTCATCTAAAATCTTCTTTTTTTTTTCTTCGATATGGCTACAATATTGTCTGCTCACTTAGAGCTCCTATATTACTCAATGGGCGAAGAAAACCTGCTCTGTGTCTATACCTTGAGCGATCGCCCTGAAGGGCTACTTCTTCCGGGTTGTTTTGTTTTCCATACGTGGGCCAGTCTATCTTCCCTCATACACCATCGATATTTTCTGGAATGGACACAGAAAGGAATCTTGCAACACGGCGATCATCTTTTACCTAGAAACATTCCTTCTGAAATTGTCTTCGCTTTTCCTATTTGCCTATGTGTCCATTCCTTAGTTGGTCGTCTTTGGGGCATGCTTCCCCCAGAGTTCTTGATTTTTCATGCATGATCTAGGCCGTCTTCTTTCATGTACCATCGACATTTTCTGGACTCGGCACAAAAATGGGTCTTCCAACATGTTGATCATCTTTGACCTGAAATCTTTGAAATCTTCTTCTCTTTTTCTTCGTTACGGCAAGAATATTTCTCATTTATCTAGGGCTCGTATATTGTTCAACTGTCGAAGGAAACCAACTCTGTGTCCCCTGGACGGTCGTCTTTGTGGCTTGCTACGTCCAGATTGTTTTATTTTGCATACATAAGCTGGTTTGCCTTTCCTCTTACACCATCGATAGTTTATGGAATGAACACAGAAATGGGACTTCCAACAATGTGATAATCCTTGGTCTAGGTTCTTTTGCTTTGAAATTTTCTTCTACTTTTTTCTTCGTTATGGCTAGAATACCTTTCTGTTTGCTTAGGCCTCGCATATTATTTAATGGACGCAGAAAATCAGCTCTGTGTTCATCTCTTGAGGGATTGCCCTCGGGACCCGCTTTCTCCGGGTGGTTTTATTTTGTATACGTGAGCTATTCTGTCTTCCCTCATATCTAGTATCGATATTTTTTACAATGGACACAGAAATTAGACTTCCAACAAGGTGATCGTCTTTGACCTAGGTTCTTTTGTTCTGAAATCTCTTTCCACTTTTTTTCGTTAAGGCTAGAATATTTTTCCGTTTGCCTAGTGCTCGCATATTATTTAATGGACGAAGGAGGAATCACCTTTAGAGCCAGCTCCTTCCGGGTAGTTTTATTTTGCATGCGTGGGTCAGTTCGTCTTCTCTCATACACCGTCGATGTTTTCCGAAATGTATACAGAAGTGGCTCTTACAGCACGGTGATCTTGTTTGAGCTAGGTTATTTTCTTCTAAAATCTTCTTGTGCTTCTTTATCGTCATGACTAGAATGTTTTTCTGTTTGCCTAGGGGTCGTAAACTATTTAATAACCTAAGAAAACCAGCTTTGTGTCCATCTCTTGAGCCGTCGACGTGCACTAGTCTGGGTCGTCCAACACGGAAATCATCTTTGACGTAGGTTTTTTCCTCAGAAATATTTTTCTTCTTTTGCGTCATTATGGCTAGATAATTTTTTCTTTGCCTAGGACTTGTACGAGTATACGATAATCTATATTTTCTGGGATAGACATAGAAATTGATCTCTCAACACGGTTTTCATATTTGAACTAGGTGCTTTACTTCTGAAATATTCCTCTTATTTCTTTCTTCGATATGGCTAGAATATTTTCTGTTGATTTAGGGCTCCTGTATTACTCAATCGACGAAGAAAACCAGCTCTGTGTCCATATCTTGAGCGGTCTCTCTGGAGGCCTACTTCTTTGGGGTTGTTTTGTTTTGCATACGTGAGCTGGTCCGTCTTTTTCATATAGCAACATTATTTTCTGGAATGGATTCGGAAATGAGTCTTCCAACACAGTGATTATCTATGACCTAGGTAGGTGCTATCTGAAATCTTACTTTTCTTTGTTAAGGTTAGAATATACCCTTTTCGCCTAGAGTTCGTATCTATATTATTCAGCGGGCGAAGAAAACCACAGGGTAATAGTCCTTTGAGCCTGCTTCATATGGGCTGCATATATGAACTACTGTTAACCCACACGGTGACGATGTTCGTTCCACTCCTTCTTTGTGGATTTTAACCATGTTGGGGCATCTTATCTTTAGCATTTTTCTTATAATGAATGCGTTCCCCTGTCTATCTTGTCACGTAGGTCCTAAAATCGACCTAAATATTTTCAGTTGGTTAGTTCGGAATCTCTGTTTGGCCTTTTTGTTTTCTGCTCTTCTTTCAGCTGTGTGTCTTGGCATTGAAAGTATCAATATCTGATCCTAGAAATGTGTTACGCAATAGTTTTTGTAACATTTAGGTGTGCGATGATGTAGAATTAATTCAAGCACTAGTCCTGCACTTCTTGATTTAACACTGTTTTCTACAAGATACTAAAGTTTATAGCCTAATTTTATAATGGGGTATATTAATCGTTCCATATATTTAAAAGATTTGCAAAATGTTGGTTGCCAAAGAACTTGACCTATGCGCAATTTTATTTGAATAATTTTTTCTGTTCTTGAAAAATTCACAATAAGCAGTCGATTAAACTATTGTCAAAAATTGTACCCACTCGTTTCTACATCAACTACCGATCAATCATCTATACCTAGTTTCCAATCGTTTGCTACGCCTCTGGTTAATAAGACTACAACTTAGAAGCAAAGTATAGCAAAGGTTAAATTAATTGTTGATTAATTATTTCTAATTAATTCACACATTAATTTAAACACATTTACAGATATTGGCTGACAATATTTAATTTTTGAAGCATTGTGTTGTTAAATAGATTGTTTTAGAGTTTGATAAATAATAAATTAATTATATTTGTTGGTAAATTTCTTAAAATATGCAAAAACGTTTAGGTATATTATTATCATACTGATTGTTTTTAGCTTTTTTAAAGAAAATTACCAAGTCTCATCCCATATACAATATTGATGACATTAATGACTTAATGCGAAAATAAATACATTCCTAAAATTTCATTGCTCGGTGGAGATGTGATAACGTATGAGACGAGAGTTACAGTATTTTTGTATATGCTCCGTATAGGTATACTTAATGATTTGATAACTAGTAAAATTTTTATTTTCCTAAACAGATAAAAAATACAGATTTTCAAATGGTAACGATTGTATATTTATTGCATTACTAATTTTTAACGTTTTATAATTGTAACTTTTATTACAATTTCTAATATTATACGTTTTTTTTCCAGACTATCAATCAAAAACTGCAACGAAAACAACTGATTGCGGCAATTAGTGGTGAGTGCAAGGTTCGAATTTGTTTTCACTTTCCGCCAATCTCACCGGAGTCGACGACCACTGCAGTTGTCACCTACGCCATGCAATAATTCATCAGATACTACAAAAATTGTAAAAAGTGCAACTATGTCAAAGCGAACTGGAAAAAATAAACCCATTTTTATAACAGTGTACGTTTTTTCTTCGCGAGCTTTCGGTGGTTCGCAGAGGGGCCGCTGGGACTCCGTGGCTCCGGGCGAGTAGAAGGGGAACGCGAGTTTAAAAAGTGGGTGGTGGTAAGACCGGGAAGGGATGGCGCCTGGAGGGGATAAGCAAGGGAGTGGTCTTACACAAAAGCTCGTGCTTTGGGCTATCGATTTTCTCGCACTCCCTGTAAAAGCTCGCAAGTGGCAGTTTTTTGAACGAGCACGAGTTTCTGCTAGTTGTCTGCAGGGGGCTCTGCTGGGACGGTTCTTCGAAATTATTAACGCTGCTTTGAACGACCTTAGCGACAAGAGTAAGGAACAATCGTTTATATAAAACAGGATTTTATCAACTGGCGTGCTTCTCAAATCGTCCTTAGCTTGATTCGATTTAGAATCCATGCAGGTTGTACTTTCCAGGAGTTTTATTAATTTTGTATAGACAAATCAAGAAGTTGGCGAAAGTAATTAAAAATTTAAGTTTGAAGTTGTTGGAGTCTGAGAACTTTCTGTTTAATTGGATTGCAGTTTTCCCTAGAGAAGGAGCTAATTAAAAACACGAGTTTAGGAAGCGTCCGTGTTTGAAATTCAATAATAACCCTCGCATCTCCAAATCTAATGGATTGCTTTTATCCCGATCGGACACTTGCTTGAATGCTTAAAATATTTCCGATCGGCGAGTGCCACTTAGACCTATTGTGTGAACGTAACTTTGTGAACTTACTTTTTGCATATGTTTATCGAATTTGCATGCCGTAGCAGATTTATTGATGGCACGTTGTAGTTGCGTATCGCTTTATATAGGAAATATTTTCGTCTTAATTAAAGGTACAAGTTTTTAAACATGGTGTCAAGTTGTTAGAAATCGACTCTTCTGCTACATTATTTTGAGCATACCTTGAAATCTAACATAAAAATACAATCGAGGTAATCCCGAACTTCTAAGTTTATAACATCGCCTGCTTTGAACAGACAGGACCTTACAAAATTTATAATACTCAATAAAAGATCAATAATGTACTAGGCTCAAGACGTGCGAACGTGCATTATCGTGCAGGAGTATGACGCTACTAGTCAACTTTCTGCCGTTTTTAAATATTTTAGTCCATCTAAACATCTTTGAAGTAGGCATTTATATAACTGCGAGGATTCCGGATGCTTCCATTGGATACTGCTTGTTTTTGACTGGGGTACGAAGTAATGACACCAGCATGCCGCATGTTTCGTCACCAGCAATAATTTGTTCGAAGAAGCAATTTCGCTCCTTTTGATAGCTCTGTAAATACACTGACAAAGACTGTAGACTTCGTTGGGAACAAACTTTACGATGTCCGAGTTCTTTAATAATAGCGTAAACCGTTCCAATGCTAATACTCTGGACTGGAGGATCGCAATATTTATTCGTTGATTATGCCTGCTTTCAAATGTTTTCCACACGCTTAACTGTGCTTGCAATTGTGACAACATGCGCTTACCAGGGCCCAGTCTTTCTTCTTCACAAACATTAAGCATTCTCGTATGAATTTCTTGGAGAGAAAGCCCCTCAGCACCTAAAAATCGGATTATGAGGCGGTAATCATGTTTCTGTTTTAGTTGAAACAGCCTCGTATATCCAGTTAAGATATTTTACAATTACTTATATAAAAAAAAGTACAATCCGTCTAGTACAAGTATTTAAGCATTTAATTAATTTTTTAAAATGTCATGCAGCGACTAAATGGGCATTGACTTGGAACCCTAAGCTTCACCGTGCAATGAATTGTAACTACTATAAAAGAAAAAGACTCGAAACATATTTTAAAATTTTCTGATATTTTGCAGTAATATAATTGTAAAGATCTGCAGATTTTCGTTGTTTTAGCTCATTTATTTAATACAAATACAATAAAACAGTAAGAACATAACACTAAAAGCTTGGTACATGTGTAGTGGTTCTGCTCATTAAAGATAATCAGTTAAACGTAATTTTCACACTACTGCATTATTAGCTAATCTATTAATAGCGTTTTTGCCAAATATAATATGTTGTACATACAGTTGGAAGCAAAGAAATATTTACATTTATTTTTTGTTGTTGTAAATCAATACTGTGCTAATTTTATTATTAAGTATTAAATAACAAAAGATAACTGAAAACTATATTACATGCAAATGCCAAAACAATTTAAAGTAACTGTTCTAGAAGTGCATAAACATTCGAAGACATCTAAAGATAACTACAGCTGTAAACAATTCCATGTTTTCAATTATAAATCAATAAACATTTTTACAAAAAAATAGACTTTCATTTGGCTAACTAAAACCTGCATCTGCTACGAAACGAGTTTTAATAAGTTGGCAATGTTAAAGAATAACACTTTGCTATTATTACTAATATAATAACGCAAATTTGCTTATCTATCTATTTATCGATCTAATCTATCGAACTAACTACAGATTTATATAACTAATGACACGTTTTGATAAATAAATTGTCAGTTACAGAATTATACATTAATGGTAGATTGTATAACTTAATAATACTGTTATGTTAGATCTGAAGCGCAAACAAGAAACTTAAAAGCGTGGGGCCATAGCCGTCCGAACAGTCGTATTAATCGTGGTAGCTGTCAGAAGCCCTTAAAATTCCGCCCGTATTTTACTTATACTGTTAGAAAAACACATCAACTATTTGCTGCGATCATTTTAGGTTGCAATTTCCAATACTTTATGACAAAGATGCCACAATTTTTGTCATCGTTCCAATTTGGCGCCCACTGAAATTTTTACCAGAAGCCCGAGTTTCTCAGGCTTCTGGTATAATACGAAACTGATTCCTATTCTTGAGTTAATTGAGAATTTAAAAACAGATACTAACGGCCGATGTCATAATCAATTTTAAATCTAACTTTAACTAAGGTAATGTTAGATTGTGCATGATGACATATGTAGAACATGTTACTGTGCACATTCTGATGTCACTTTAGCTAAGTGAAGCTTTAACTTTGATTATGAAATCGGCCCTTATAGTTCAAATATTTATATCTGAAGTAGAAACCAGATAAGAAAATTTACAACTATGCGGAGGAAAGCGTAAAGAGGAATATAAGTTGCTTGAAAAGAAAATAAAAGGATAATGTACGAACAACATTATGGATGAGATAAGACAGGAAAACAATCAAACTTAAAGACGTTTTATAAAAGACGATAGCAAAAAAACATTTTAAAAACTGTGAATGGAACATTTTCAACAATAAGATAGCATTCGCAGAAATTGGCTGACTGACAAGGGATAGAAACAAATGGAAACAATTCACTACCACCCTATGTACCAAGCGGGAGTAATGGGCTTACTGCTACTAGAGAAACGAAAAAATGCCAGAACAGCGGAAGAAAGGACAATCACAGCATAAAAAAAGGCGACCTGTAAGAAAGAAGTAACCACCGACTAATGACATTATTAAACACAGATTATAAAATCTTAACCAAAAGCATTCTAATATACTTACATAAATACACCGCTGACATAAGGCAATAGAGATGTGAAACGAATGCACTGCATTCAGAAGACAAACACTTGAAATATGTCACGAAATAAGCATTTGGCGAAGTAAATAAGAATAAAAAAATTCAAGAAGAAATAATAAAAATTAAATGAAATAATATATAGTACAACGCCGCTGTGGTAAGAAGTAATGTTAGTGACACAGACAAATTAGTTGTAATAGTGAAGTAAAACAGAATGGTAGTACATCAGCAGAATTTCTTTACATCGTACTGGAAACTATCCTTGACATATAATTAATTGCATATGCTCATGATATTGTATTAATATCAAGAATTGGAAGAGAATTAATAAACAATTTTAATGAACTAAGCGAAAAAGCGGCAAGTGCAAGACTGGAAGTTAATAACCAAATATAAGGATACCGCAATAACACACATACCTACCGAAAGAGACGAAATCATTAAGCTAATACTATAAGAAGGTTATAAAACATTTTATAGTAAAATTCTAAAGAACAAGAAAATAGACAAAACGAGTCGACGAGACCCTCATATGACATGTGGTTACTCATACAGCAGAAGTAGTGACACTGTCGAAAAAGGTATGAAAAGAATGCAGAAGCAGATGGAATCATCAAACACTCGAGGAAATATACATAGTAATATTTATAACGAGTCAAAGGTTAAGATGGAATGAGCATTTAATTAGCTTCGAAGACAAAGAAATAACCAAACCCTTACAAAATGGAAACCCATGTGCAACAGAAGAAAAAAAAACGAAAAATACCTGGACAGAAGATGCCACGAACAACATCAGAAAAATGAAAGTAATAAATTGGACAGGCAAAATCAACAAGATAGACTGGTTGAAAATAGTATTCAAGTCAGAACAGACCAAAAATTATTATAGAAATAAAGAATATGGAAATGAGATTGACCACAAGGACCGATATGTTACTCAAGGATGAAGCGCTAATTTTGAGAATTACCTATGCTTCTGATAGAGAGACTAAAACAGAAAGAAATGGAAATGGTGAATTTTGTATTTTGGAGTAAAGAACAACGTAAGAAAAAAAAGTACACTATATGGTACAAACACCGTTGACTATATGTTTCAAGATCAACTACAACGCGTAGACGAGACAGAATAAGGTATGACACTATAAGACAGGAAATTATTGTAATAAAAATAATAATTAATATGTGACATTATGATGGAAAAGTTACTAAGGTTTGATGAACTATAAAAAGATGCACGATTGAAAATTGCTGAAAAAAGTAATGACATGCAAACTTGACCGTTGAAGGAAACGAGTAAGATGAAGAAGAGGGGTCTTGTATTCAACACAAAGTAATGCAAGTAGGTATCGGAAAACACAAAAAGCTGTGATCCCAAAAACCAAAAATCATAATTCAGTAAGCTTAGTAAAAGTGTTAAGTGAAAAGTTTAAATTTAACATACTGCTTGTTCACTTCAATGAAAGTGTATTGGCAAATGCTAACAAATATTTCACAGCTTGGCTGACTATGATTTGCTCCAGGAAATGGCCGTTTGTTAATGTATCTCCCCGGTCTTGGAGATTGACTGCGAAACCGTACCTCCATATTTGATGCTTTAATTAGCAAAAGTTAATAGGGGGTGTAATTTGTCTCTCATGCCGACGCAAATTCCTAAACTATTCGCGTCCTGCTGCTTCACTATTAAAATTAAAATAACGAGGGTAAAGGCGCTTCAAAGATGATAAAATCAAATCTAGCGCTGGCGTAAATAAGGGCTCAAGTAATGTTGGCGAACGTTAAATTGTTCTAAATATTATAGCATCATCGTCGTGCGCTGCGTGTCCTCTGCGTGGCGCTTCGCAGAGCAGCTTTGTCCTTAATATCCTCTATTAACAAGGATAAAAATATAATCGTTCTCATTTAAAGATAACGGCGATTAGGCGTCGGTCTGGCACATCAGCGCTATATCATTAACAACTGAAAACCTCAACTACGTCGTTACTTAACAACAATAAAGCCGAAAATGGCTGTGAGGTGCAACGGACCGTTATGTCCTTTATCTGCGTAATCTACATACAAGACCTTTGCACACGATGGAACTGCTGGACATCCAGGCCGCTTCACAACCTCTCGACCTCTACGTACACGTACAAAAGGAATTCAGAGTTCGCGTCCACCTTTGCAAGAATGGAAACTTTCTAATTAGTATTAGATAATCAAATTAAAGAGCTTTATTACAAATTATAAGAACACTAATTACTCTCGACCTCAACGTAAACAAAGAAAATTTCGAATTCACGTCTCGTATTATAAGACTGCAAACTTTCCTTGATTGGAGTTAGAAGATCAAATTAAACAGTTTAATGGTAATTACAGGAACAGTAATTACTCACGATCCCTCTTCTGCAATATAATTAAAGATTTTAATTGCCATTATGAAAACAGCAATTACTCTCGACCTTATATACACTCGCAAAAATTAGACTTCAATTCTCTCTTTGCAAGATTGAAAGGTTCTCTCAGTTAGAATTAGAATATCAAATTAAAGAGTTTTATTACAATTATAGAAACAATAATTACTTTAGATGTCAATGTACACAAGGAATTCACAATAATTCTCTCTTTACAACAATAGAAATGTTTGCTAATTAAAGGTAGAAGATCAAATTAAACATTTTCATTCTAATTATAGCAACAGTAATTGCTCTCGTAAACGTACAAACGTACAAATTCAGAATTCACTTTTCCCTCTGCAACATTGGAAATCCTCAATAAGTTAGAAGAACGAATTAAAGATTTCAATTGCAGTAATGAGAATGAAATGCAATATTTTCTAATTAAAATTAGAAATTCGGATTAAAGATTTTAATTGCAATTATGGGAACGGTAATAACTCTCGACCTCATCTATACATGCAAAACATTTAAAATTGAAATATGTCTTTACAGGATTACAAACCTTTTCTAATTAGAATTTTTATTACTGCAATTCTAGGAGGGGTAGTTACTTTCAACCTTAGCGTAAACAAAGGGAATTAATAATTTTGCTCATTTTACAGCAACAAAAACTGTTGCTAATTAAAATTAGTCAAATTGAAAAGTTCTGTTGTAATTGTGGCGACAATAATCACTCGCTAACTCTACGGAAACATATAAAGGAATTTGGAATTTGCTTCTGCTTCTGCAATATTAGAGACTTTCTTCAGCAGAATTATAAGGTCCAATTAAAGAATTAGTTGGAATAATAAGAACAGTAATCATTCTTGTCCTTACCTACAAGTACAGTCCTTTAAAAGATTAGAAACTTTTTATTTTTAATTAGACGATCCAGTTAGAAAGTTATATTGCTATTATAGAAACAGTAAATACTCTCCATCTCAACGTAATCAAAGAGAATTGAGAATTCGCTTCTTACTTTACAAGAATTGAAGCATTTGCTAATTAAAGTTAGAAGATCAAATTAACGAGTTTTATTGCAATTGTTAGAACAGTAATTACTCTCGTCCTCAACGTAAACAAAAGGAATTTAAAAGAAGCTTCTCCCTTTTTAAGATTGAGTACTTTCCTTAATTAGAGATGGAAGATCAAATTAAACAGTTTAATAATTGTAATAATGGCAATAGTAATTATTCGTGACCCCTAGGTGAACGTACAAAATTGGAAACTTTTTCTCATTAGAGTTAGAATATTAAATTAAAAATTATATTATAATTATATGAACACTAATTAAAAGATCAAATAAACCGTTATAGGAACAGCAGTTGCTCTCGACCTTTAAGAAAACGTAAAATTGGCATTCAGAATTAGCTTTTCCTTTTGCAACGTTAGAAATTTTTCCTAAGTAGAATTAAAGGATTGCATTAAATATTTTATTTGTATTAAATATTTTAATTGCAGTAATGAGAACGGTAATTACACGTGACCTTGCGAACACATACTAAAAAGATTTAGAATTAACTTCTTTCTTTGCAAGATTTCTTTATTCTTCCCAATTGGAATTGAAAGATCAAATTAAATAAGTAATTACTATTGATCTCTACACTCATAGAAAAGGAATTAGGTATTTGCTTTCGCCTATTAGAAGAAGCCTTTTGACAATTTGAAATTAGAAAGTCAAACCAAAGAGTTTTATAGGTAAAATTATAAGAACTGAAATAAATCTCTACCTCGAAGTATATGTACAAAATAAATTTGGAATAACTTATCCTTCGAAATTTTCCTAATTTGAATAAGAAGACCAAGTTAGAGATGTGATATCAATAGTAGCTACCCTTGATCTCTACATGTGTTTCTACCTGTTGCAAGATTGAATTTTCTAACTAGAATTAGAAATTAAATTTAAGGCTTTATCACAATTATAGGGATGGTAATTCCTCTCGACCTTTACACTCCTGTAAAACGAATTAAGAATTTGTTTCATTCTTGAAAAGGTTGTAAGAAGAGTAATTACTCTTACAAAGAGATTTTAGAATTACTTCTCCGTTTGCAAGATTGAAATATTTTGCTAATTAGAATTACAAGATCAAATTATTTTTTCGTTGCAGTTACAAGGAAAGTAATTACCGTTGACAAGTGCAAAAGAAATTTCGCTTATCCCTTTAAACTTTTGCTAATTAGAATCAGACAACCAAGTTAAAGATGTTTGTAAATATAAACAGTAGTTACTCTCGATCTCTACACATTTCTTCCATTACAGGACTGGCAACTGTTAATTACAAATACAATAGTAAAGTATTGAGTATTGAGTAGAGTATTGCTGTAATTACAAGAGTCGTTAAATTAATCATGTCGTGTAAGTATAGGTACAAAAGACCAAACTAAATATACTTTTATGGCGTTATAGGAACAGTAGTTACTCTCGACCTCTACACGCCTAACAACAACAAAATGCATACAAAATTAAAGATGTTTGTTGTCATTTTACAAGGATATTTATATTACTGTCGCCTTCTACATACAGATACAAAAATAATTTGAATTTTCTTCTCCCTTTGGACGACTAAAATGTTTGGTCATTTGAATTATAAAACTAACTTAAAGATTTCTATGGCATTATAAGAACAATAGTTACTCTTCACCTCTATACACGTAACGACCAAAGTACTTCATAATTTGCTTCTCCCATTAGAAGATTTAACCATCTGCAAATTAGAACTACCAGAGCAAATTAGAGAATTCTTTCTCCCATTACAAGACTGGAAGCTTTTGCTAATTAAAATTGTCAAATCAACTCAAAGGGCTTTGTGGTAATTACAAAAGTAATTAAATTACTTTCGATTTCTATGTACAGGTAAAAAAGAAAGAAGAAAGATTGAAACGTTTGCTATTTAGAATTAAATGACCAAATTAAAGATTTTACTGGTGATAACAGTAGTCACCTGCTTGTGACCTCTATATAAGTAATGGGAACAATAATTCATAATTTTCTTCTCCCATTAGAAAATTGAAACCGTGTGCTAATTAGAATTATCAGATGAAATTAAAGATTTATATTTCAATTACAAGAACAGTAACATAATTTCAGGACGGGGAGCTTCTGCTAATTAGAGTTACAAGATTAAATTCAAGATTGTTGTTGCAATTAGAAGAGCAAAAACTACTCTTGAAAGGAATTTAGTATTGATTCTCTTTTTGTAAGATCGGAAGGCTTTGCTAATTCGAATTACAAGATCAAATTAAAGATTTGTATTCCAATTATAAGACAAGTAATTACTCTCGACCTACACACAGCAATTCAGAATTCGCTTCTCCCCCTTGAAAGATTGAAACCTTCTGCTAATTGGAATTACAAGATCAAATATTTGTATTACCTGGATAAGCAGAAAAAACTAAAATTGTAAAGCCGATAATTATTTCACAGTCTCTATTAATTTGTACGTATTAACGACTTGGTTTAGTTGAATATCCATAACACTATCCAACAATGGTGGACATAATTTTCGTTCTAAAATATTAAGAGCAAAGTTGGACTTGATTAACTCATCTTCAATATCTTTCGGTTGCACTTCCAAACGGATAAATTTTTAGATGTCTTTTGAAAATATCTGGGCCAATTTTGACGCTATTTGCTGAAACTCAAATTATACCGCAGTAACATCTACATCAGTAACATTTTAGGATTTCTAGATCGAGATTTCTGCATGAAATTATAATAAGCCCCTATTAGAATATTGCTTTTGGATCACAATTTTTGAAAAACGGAAAACTGAAAAATGTTATTTTTAATTTCTTTAAATTATTACCATGGAAACCACAATTATAAATACAAAGTATTTTTTATACACAAATATATGTTCATATTGTGTAAGGAAATTCCGACTTTAACTCATTAGGTGACTTTGGAAATTCTTGAGCATTTTTACTTACTGCATAACCATATCAGCTTTTATACTAAATTAATTACATATTCTGACAGGAGTTCAGATTTTCTTCGCCCACATCCCCTCTAACGGTTGGAAGTGTAGAACTATTTTACGTAAGCGCGTCCCCGACTGAACCAGCCACAAGGGTCAGCAATTTCGCCAAGGTAGCACTTTAGATAGAGACCATAGAACTAGATGGCTCCGAAACGCGCTAGGCATGTCCAAACTACTGCAAATAGTGGATTACATAAGAACTTTGTCAGAATACTAGCGCTGAACCTTCAGAAAATTGCGTTACTACGTTATTTGTAAACAGCGTGTTAAGGAAGCAGTCGCGCCCTTTTATAATTACGAATGAAGTGCTTGTTTTCTGGCTGACCTAATCTCTACAAACGAGAGCTCGCCGGCGAAGTAGTTCAAAAAATTGGCCTGTTTGTGTTTAAACCTCCCTAAGTGCCGTTTAGTTTTTCTTTAGAGCAGATTTGCAGGGGTTTATTTCTAAAAAAACTTCTTTTCTATTACTGCAGTAGCTTTGTCCAAATATTAAAAAAATAGACAGCAGAAATGTTTTCTATTGTTTTTTCAGGTTTTTATAAATAATTGAGTAACAATTGCGAAAGGTTAATGGAGGAATTCACTTTTAACAGACAGAAGTAGAAGTCTTGATGTTTACAAGGTAAGTAATAATTTATTAGTCCGCGTTGGGTGTTCAGCACATGTTTTGAAAATGCCAGAGGTCTCTGATTTCAGAATAGAAGTGAAAAGGGATATATATATATATACACCTTTCTAAAGCAATTCAATTAGCTATACCTTACAGGACTTCTGTATTTAGAAAAATAATAATTCAGAACAGTTCTTAAACGCCTTTACTATTTTTATGCTAGCCTATCAGTTATAACAGTCATAATAGCATTCAAAAATTGGCATGTGTCTGGTCATATAGAGTAATACGAGTGTAAGTAATTTTAAACAGCGACAGTAAAGTAACATGAAGATAGGTGCACAACTTAACCTGTATGTAGAATAATTGTAAACAATTTAGTAGATTTGGTTTTCGCGTGAAATAGAGACAAAAAATAAAAAATGCAATATAACATCAGTATATGCAATATGCATCGCTTTCTCATAGTGGGCAACCTTTTATTTTGTTCGGTCTGCTTTTCATGCAGAATGCTGCCATATTGATATTACCCTGCTGTCACCTAGTTGGATTTTAAAATAAATTGGAAGGTTATCAGTGAATCTAATGAGAAATGAAAATGTTCGTTCAAGTATGACTGGGTGTTTGGTGCGCAGAGAATGCCACTTTGCATAAGATTTTTGTTATAAATTACGTTTTATGCTATCTAATAGTGCTGAGTCTATTCTTGATTAAATTAAATTCACGTATAACTTCATTATAGTTTTGTCATTTTGTGCCAAGTTTTCGTCCACTACAGCTGTTAAGGCGACACATCAAACAAAAACAAAATAGAGATTATAATCCGACACAATTTATTGAAAACTCCTAATCACAAAATAACAACCGCTAAATACTCATTTTGACAGCTAAGCTGTAATTTTTACTGGTGATTTGGTGAATAGCATATCTTTGGCCAGCGTTGTCGGGTTAGTCTCTCTCCAAGATGACAGCTACGTATTCAGCGGTGGTTAAATATTTGTGTGGTTAGGGGTTTTCAACGAATTGTGTCTGATTCAAACCACAGGATCCATCAGTGTTGTTGTAGAGATTAGAATTATAATTACTGTAAGATACTAGCGAGCATAGTGGTTACAATACCTTGTATGCAGTTTTAGTCTGTAAATTTCTATGCACCTTGAAATATAATTTTTTTGAAATTTTTATTATATCATTATATTTGTCTTTCATCTGCTTTTATTTAGACTGTAATTGCATTATTTTTATTTGTCGATGTATATCTTGGTAGTTTTGTTCATTTTATTTATTTCATTTACTTCTTTGTTCCATCATTTTCAATATTTTGTCAGTCGTGTCAGTAGCTATTCGTAGTCTGTGAGCCATTAATATTTTTCTCCTAGCTGATTTTTCACGTCATTTTCTAGTCGTCTTGCATCTATCGCTCTTCGTACTTTTTCTGTTCTTCAAGCGCAATCTTAGCTTCATTACTAGGTTGAGGTCCATCGGCATATCTGCTGTCGGGTTAATTTGTCCACCTACAGCACCGAAACCTCCAGTGTATGTACTTCCTGTACCAACCCTATACAGATTGCGGCAGGCAACTAGGACCATATCAAAAGCAAGGGGACCTTACATGTGGCCGTAATTGTGTTTAACAAACGAACAATCAATGTACGATAGCGGTAGGTCGTTGGAATCATTATAAATACAAGATATATATTCGATTTTTATTTTTTTTAATGCAATTACGGCCACATGTAAGGTCCCCTTGCTTTGATATGGTTGTAGTTGCCTGCCGCAAACTATATATATTATAAGGCACTCTCCGAAATCTTGGATCCGCCACCTGGAGAAGCACCATGTTGAGGTTAACGTTCTCCAACAGGCTATACATATGCAGTTAAAGAACATTTCCTACTTACTTCAAAGGTTGCCTGTATATAATTTACGCCTGCACCAGCATGATAAAAAAACAGTTCGAAGTGATGTAGAGGTTTTAGTCTTGCGAGTTTAATAAGCCAAGGGCTGAAAATATGCCATGAGCAGATATATCAAAATTGCGAAGAAACGTTAAGCGAATCACAATTTGGATTTTGTAAAGCCATGTGTACAAGAAAGACTTTGCTACACGTGTTGATACAGAAGTGCTTAGATCACTAAAAAAAGCTGTACATCCGCTTTGTTGACATAGGAAAATCATTTGATGCTGTGGCCATGCAAAACTTATTAAACTTTATTTTAAACAGAAAACTACTGTAAAATTAGAAAAAACGCGAGGCTGACGAATTATATGTTAAACGCAGCGTGCGGCAGGCAGTATTGTCACAACCTTATTTAACGTCTACTCTGAATCAGCTGTAAGATTAGCTTAGGGAAACCAAAAAGAAGGAATAAAAATCAATGACGAATACATACGATACGCTGAAAGTATTGCAATTCTAACTGATAATACCGAAGATTTGTAGTACATTCTGTATAAAATTAAATAAGAACTAACCACAACGCATTAAAAATAAATTGAAAAAATAAAGGTCATGATAGTTGATAAGACCCTGATTTGAAAGAAACCAGTATTCTTAAACGAAAGTCAAATACAATAACTCAATTCGTATAAGTAGTTATCTAAGCATTCTACTAAACAAAACATTCCCTCCAAACTCCAAAACCAAGAAATTTTTATCAAAAATAGAGAAAGCCAGAAACCCTTTATTGAAATGACTTTGTAACCTTAGCTTGAGTTTTAATATTCGTTAGAGGATGGTACAATGTTGGGTTTTACCAGTGTTACTGAATAGTGTGGACTTCAAAAGAAAAATACTAAATAAATAGGGTGCTTTTGAAATGTGGATGTATCGGAGAATGTATAAAATTTCGAACAGAAGAAGACGGTGAAGATGAGGAAGGTATAATATTTTAAAATGTAATTCATTTTTATGGTGCACTTTGTATTTAATTATTTTATTTTCCGCTGATCTATTAGTTGTTGTTTATATCTGTGATACGAAGTGCAAGCTTTTCAAGTTATTTGATATTCAAAATGGAAAACAAAATTTTGTATGCACCAAGGGCATTACTTGATGCTCATAGCCCTCGGGCGACTTATAAACCCTCGGGTCAGAGTTCTTCAGGCGTATAAACTTGTCGCCTTCGAAAGGGCATAAATATATCCATAATGTCTTTAGTACATAAATAACTATTTAATTATTTTGATTTGAGATGATATTCGACTATATTGAATATAGTTCTTGCTATCACTATCCGATTAGCTTTTGGTTTTTTTTAGGGAAAGATCTGCCATCGCGATAACAACCTGCAGCTCGCATTTTTTCAGCTATCATGATGGAGATTTTTGCCAACTACTATTAATATGTCTCATGTACCAAGTGAAAATTTTGAGGGGCGATTGTTATAATTTTATCAGTATACCTTTGACTATGACATTTAAGTAAAACAATATACATAATTTCATAGTCAAATGTATCCTGATATTAGTAGTGTTCACCCCCTAAGGTTTCTCTAGTCGGTATATGTAAAATTTAGAATCTGCATGCATTCACGCTAACGTCAGTCACAACATCCCTCTAGTGAGTTCAAAAATAATATCACTAAACAAAACAGCAAAATTCTGCTTATTAGTAAAGTCGCACATATCGCGTGTTAAAAAAAAAACTCATTAAGGGCAGGCCTTTGAAAGAAAGATAAAACATCTAGTTATGTCTTGACTTAAGTTTGTAGCTGAATGTCAGATTGCAGTTTGTTTATGAACACATCTGTCACTGTGACAAGTTTACACTGCATTAAGTTTACTTGTATCACGCAAAAAGGAAAATAAGCTGGCATTTACACAACCACTGTATTAATCATAACAGTCAATAACAATTGTTTTTATTAAGAGTTTTGTATATTTTTAGGAAAATAGTTCAAGATTAAGATGTAATTTAGTTCTCTCTGACTTATTGTAGTTCATTTGATTCAATGGGTATATATCAAGTTACGACAAACTTCAATTTAATCATGACAGGTTGCGAATGAGTTGTTTTTAAACGCACGATATAATCAACTGGTTAATATGACGCAAGATTATAATTATTATAATAAAAACGTCACACTTCAGCTTTATGTTTCTTGCACAAACCTTTATTATAGACACCAACACTGTCGAATTGAACCATATATTTTGTGATTATCCGTATATCATCAACAAATCCATTTATGGTATTAAGTTCATAAACGAAGAAGAGTGTCTGATTGCAAAATATTAATTTAACTAATTAAATAGCTATTATTAGGTCCTGAACCCTTAAGTAAATAACTTTTTATAAACAACATTTAAAATATAAAATTAAATAATCAAAAATGTGTATTATTTTGTAAATATACAATTTAGCACCTTTTCTTCACATTTTATTTTTTAGAGCAGATATGCTACTGATGTCGTGTTTGCACATGGTGTCGTCATCATCAAGGGGTAATGTATTCTAAAAATTGATCTGTTTTCAGATTGTTGTATGTAAAAGCTGGCAGAAATATAATGCATTTACTTGTTTAGGTTTTTGCTTCGTCTCTACGTAAATAAATAAAAATGCAAAGTAAATTAACAAACTAATTTAGTATTCCAAATGTACACAAGTACAAATTGGAAGAAATAACTATAGCAACGCTAATGCAACTGCCGATGTAGTGAAAAAACTCAATTTTTCATTACACAGCGCTGCCCATTGTCTATTCAATTGGAATTTGGCAAGTTTAAATGCTTAGTCTAAATTTTTCGAGGGAGAGAGCTGTTTGCAAGGCCCTATAGTTCCGAATATCGACATTCTTGGAGGTTCTACATCGTCTAATAACCGAGTAATTAAATAAATCAACCTTTATTAAAAAATAATAAAATTGATCTTGTATAATAGATTCAATCAAGTGAATTTGTTAAACGTGTTGTTAAAGTAGGTACTCAAATTTGCTCCTCCCGTATGAATGCAGAATTGAGCCTTAATGAGCCATGATTGCTGATATGGTGCAATGTTGTATCGGATAGTTCCAGCAACGTTATAAAAATACTCTCATGCTTTTAGTTGTCCCCTTAAGTAGAAATCAAGAGAGTTTAAGTCCTGAAAACGAGCTTCTGGATAATGGTTTTAATTGTTCCTGGGGCAGGGTGATTTTTAAGTGGAAATATATCACGCTCACCATATTCACCATTTCGATATTTCGATATCTAACACAACACATACGAATTAAAGTATCCGAAAAGTGAAAACAATGTAAACACACATTGCATTTATTTTACCATTCTCATTTAAAAATTCGTTGTAAAAGCACATTACATAAGAGCGAATTTATTTAATAACTTAGTCATTAGACAAGATAGAGAATTGACTATTTAAGAAAATGTGTTCAATTTGGGATAATATATCATTCCACCAGAGAAAATAAAGACATCTTGGAGCACCCTGCATATGTTAATTTTATTACATATATCCATTTTTAATTTTTAGTATAAAAATGATTATTTTGTTTTTGTACATGAAGTAAAGAACAGGGTTTGTAATTATGTACTCTAATGCGTCTTGTTACTAATCTACAGTTGACCAATCTGCAGATAGAACCGTTTATTGAAAAAAAAAACGGTTAGTGGTCTTGCTCGGTCAGATATCAACCTCAGACTGAAGTTCGATATTTGAAAAATTCTTTCCACAGTCAAGGTTCGAACCCCAGACCTCATGAATGGGATTCCAGCGCTCCTCTAGCACTGTGCCAACGAACTTCTTAAAAAAACTTCGAATAGGACTTCGATGTTTATTGACATTATGTAATTCTCTCTAGCAGTTCAGTAGAATAATATTTGGAATTTAGTAGTCATAGTATCATCTATGTACATCGGCATTTATTATTTGTATTTGAATATTATACAGTTATAAATAAATCAATTTAGAGTTAATGTTTCTCATACGACAACTTTCCGCCATTCTGAAGTTACTGCTTGAGGGGTTTGGCGAATATTGTTTTCTCATGAAAATGTGGATTTTCAGTTTTTATGTACGTAATTCTGAGCAGCTTTTTAATAATCGTGTTTAAGTAGAGTTTGTTCTTCTGTCAATTTTTGATTGAAGGTGACTTTAAAAATTAAAAATATTCATTTTAAAGCTGTTTAAAACCTGAAACTTTGACATCGAAGACACATATTACACTAAAAGCAGATCTAAAGTAGTACTCCTTACATTAAATAAGTATATACTATACAGTAACTGATATCCTAACCATAGGTACCTACTATTAGAAAATGAATAATATGAAAATGTACATGTTTAATAAAATTAAAGTTAGTAACATACATCAAAATACAAACTTAATAAACACAATTGCAGATTAAGCAACAAGTCAGCTTTCTTAAATATCAACCCTTTTATACCCCGAAATTGAGATTTCTTTAAATTTCCACATTCCCTGTTCAAAGCAGTATTTGCGCAACCCTCCAACTCGCCACCGTCCTCTGACTATCATCCAGACGTCAGGGGCAAGTCAGCGACAAAGAACGGCGACTCCTTAATTTCCCACGGGATCCCAGCATCCCTATTTGGACCAACTGACCAAACCTGTCGCACCTGTGCCACCTTTAACCTGTCCAGCGCCAGCTTCGATTGTACCAATTATTATTCCCGTTATTACCCTTCGCATCTTAAATGCGAGTGCGTTCCGGTCGCACCGGAGCTTTCAATGATGATTACAAGACGAATGTGCAATGACCGTTGCGGATCTCGAGATCAGGCAGAACGAGTTCGTTCTTTTCTCAGCAGCAGATCGCTAACCCTTTTCGGCGATCGGTTCTCTGCTACCATGGGGAGTTTGTTTAGTTGTTGCCGGGTTTCACTGCTGCGAGTTTGAAATTGTTTGTTTAAAGTGGGAAGAATTGTAGAGTAGCCGAGGATACGCTCGTAGAAATGCGAACTTATATGTAGAGTCAAGGTAAAACTCTTGTTTATTTGATGTTTATTCACACCTAATCATGTTGGAAAACTCAAAAAGATAGAAATGCTTATCTGTTGAATAATTATTGTACATCTTACAAACTTGTGCACACAGATTTCATGAAGTTATATTAAGACTAATACAATCTCTAATAATTTTGAATCCATTTGACTCACATTTCAACTTTTTAAGTAAAATTGTTTCGTGTATATACAGTCTGTTCTATAAAAAAGGCCCCGCCTTCTAGCTACTTTATTATTTATTTTAGACCCAATAAACCTTATATTAAATCAAATGGCACATAAAAACCTACATTTTAACACTATCAAATTTTTTTTATCTTCAATTGTTTCAGAGTGGCGACGTCACGTGCAATTTTTTTAAATGACACGGTATATATTTTTTGACATTTTCTGGTAGAGGTTTTTTTTCTCTTTTCAACAATATAAATATTTCATGCACTTGCATAAAAAAATTTTCGTGAAAAATTACAAAACTTTTTCACAGTGGGAGGCCATAATACAAAACTGTAAACAAAAGTGTAACTCAAAAAAACAAAACAAATAGTAGCCAAACGCTTTAACTGTCAGATTTCAGAATAATCTAAAGTGTTTATTGTTTTGTTTTTCTGAGTTACACTTTTGTTTATAGTTTTGTATGGTGGCCTCCCACCGATAAAAAAGTTTTTTAATGTTTCTCGAAAATTTTCTTATGTAAGGGCATAAAATATTTATATTGTTGAAAAGAGAAAACAAACCTCTACCAGAAAATGTCAAAAAATATATACAGTGTCATTTAAAAAAATTGCACGTGACGTCACCACTCTGAAACAATTGAAGA
The DNA here is from genome assembly GCA_940337035.1 of Agriotes lineatus. Classification (NCBI taxonomy): domain Eukaryota; kingdom Metazoa; phylum Arthropoda; class Insecta; order Coleoptera; family Elateridae; genus Agriotes; species Agriotes lineatus. The sequence continues at coordinate 39,414,675 of OW679195.1, read as the reverse complement.
TAAAAAATTTTTGATAGTGTTAAAATGTAGGTTTTTATGTGCCATTTGATTTGATATAAGGTTTATTGGGTCTAAAATAAATAATAAAGTAGCTAGAAGGCGGGGCCTTTTTTATAGAACATACGGTATACCCCAAACAAAAAGTGTGGTTGTCACACTCGTTTTGTTGTCTCCCACAATCTTGTTCAATAAAACAAATTATTTGTCGATCTAAAAATATAAACAATAATTGGTCAGTAGAAAGCACAACTACAAAGTTTAAAACACAACATCCGTTTCTAACAAATTTTGCTCAACGTCATATTTGCAGATGCAATTATTAAAATTCGAGTAAACATGGGTAACTATATTGCTGTTAATGTAGTTTAAAAGATCGTAAAATAGTTATGACGCGAAAACAGTTTCCAAGTACTAAACAGGCCCCCTAATAATATTTACGAGCAATTTGTCTAACCCCGTCTGTAGTTCTTAGGCTTAACCCAACATTATTGAAATTTGTCTTTTGAAGTTTTATTGTTCATTTTAACTTGTGTTAACGATTATTCTATCTGTCAAAATTCATTCTGTTAATGAAGTATACTACAGAAAATAAAACTAAATATGTAACATTTGTTGTTTGTATCAAGTAGGTCTTTAGTAGAGAAGCTGTATGGAATAAATGATGCAAAATTACATTTAATTGAGAGTCTTGTGTAACGTTACGCCACTTAAAAAATGTTATTGCTTGAAGTTGAAGCACCAGTGAGTGCTTATAAATAGCTAACCTATGCAATTTCTAATCAAATATGCTAATGCAGCTAATAAAAAACCATAAATCCTAACAAGCGCATTTTTTATTGCCGTTTGCAGTTAATTTAAATTATAGAAAATGTCATATTTTTGTAATCATATAAATTTTATATGCAAGCAACAAAAACAGAACGCAAAAAATCACAACTGAAGAAGAGTTTTTAGAATATATTGCTCAAGCTTTGTGTCGAATTCTCGCGTCTCCCTATATTTTAAACTTCTTCTATATATCCTTTATTGTTTAATGTTACAAATTCGTTTAGCATACGGAAGCAGTCAATGTCTAATTAATTGTTTAAGAATTGTGTAATTTCTTTGCAGTCTTTTAAAAGACAAAGACATCTTTCCAATTGCCTAATTCAAGCAATTCAAATTCATTGTAAGAAATAAGACCTCGGACATTTCAATTAAAGATTCTCAATGTCGTTCTATTGTATACAGGCTATATCAAGTTAAGTGTGTATTATATTTGGGTTAAATTAGGAAAGTAATAGTATTTTAACGTAGATTATGATAGTAAAAACAGAAAAAGAATTAAGCAACGTAATTTCGAATTATTCAGTACTTTTTAAATGGAAGGCAAATGTTAATTCAGCGAACAACTCCAAATTAAGTTGCTCAATTGTTTTTCAGTTTTCACGACTGTAATTGCCATAAAAATATTGCTGTCTTGCCTATTTAACCGACATTGTAGCTCCAATTATAGTAAAGTTAGCATGTATATTTGTACAATAATACCCTTCAATTACATATTTTTGAAAAAAGCAAACACATTAGAAGCTAATCCTAACAATTATGGCTAGAATTAAAATATGGTTTTAATGCAATCGTTAAAATAATAATGGACTTAAAGGGTTCAGCGTTTTATTTCTAATGTAGGTATATCTAATTTATAAATTCATTTAACATATAAACCTAACTCTTCAAAACTCTGGTTTATTGCAAAAAAGCCAGCTTTTGTGTGAGTTCCGAAACACGTCGCTAAGGTCTACTTATTAAATTTATTTAATAAATCTTTGTGGAGAAGAACAAGACGTATTTTAATTTCGTTTAACTTCCCAACTCCACTATTAGCAAGATGGACTACTCTCTGTAAAGATGTAACATGAAAGTAGGTCGTTCGTAAATGATATGCTTAAAATATAACCAGCTTTAAAAAATGGTGCAAGTTGCAGAGCTTGTACATCATCTGGAAACAAGCACATTTCTCTAGTTTATCCTTTTTTGTCACCAATTTTGCCTTCTCTAGATTTGTTCTTTTCTTTGATATGTAAATTGTACATCTAATAATATTGCCTTTTGTTCCTTGTATTCTAAATATTAATCTCCAAAACCTGCATCTCGGAGATAAAAATATATTTTTCAGTGGCCTCTTCTATATTATACGACTAAAACGTATTTTTTAAATAGAACTTATTAGCACTAAATCGACAGTAATAAAAAGTAAGTTTAGGTAATTTTTTTAAAAGTCTCAATTTTATTTTGCCCCTCCTGATTAGTCAGCTTGGTTTAGCTTACAAATAGTATTGCTGATTTGACTATAACGGATTGGTTACTATTACTCCCATGGTATTATTGCAACCGCTGACTGAAACATATTTTTACAAACAGGAAGTAACATATTCTAAAGTTTTGAATAGTAAAATAGGGAATGTTCCCAGAAGATCCTTTGTCTTTTTTCGCTTTCCGAACAGTCCAATTCATTGTTGTTCTTACGTAGTCCAGAAGCACTTACGTTTTTCTTTAGAATTCACAGATTTTTCCTAATATAGTCCTGGGACCGTCACTTTCCATTTTATTCCATCGTATCTTCTTTAATAACTTTGATGTATTTTTTTTCATATCATGGGCTTACTTGCGCTCTTTTTTGAGCGCTTGATATTTACGTTGTTTCTGCTTTCTAGGATGCTATAAGATTAATGTCTTTTGCTTGAGAATCACTACTGGATGGTAACTTGAGACTCAATTTTGGAAAGTCTCATGATCGCTGCTTCCGTGTACATTAAGATCACTACTTTCACAAGTAGGATTACTGCAAACAGGCGAAGTCGTTAATGGAAGTACTTCTTGCTTTTTCTTGTTCCTAAGCAGAGCCGGATTAAAGGGGGGGGGGCTAAGGGGGCTGCATCCCCGGGACACCGAATTCCCGGGGCCTCAAAAAGATTGGAAGGTTATAATCTAGTGCGGTTTCTAATCATTTAGATCCCTTTGTAACCGTTGCATAAATGGGAATGGGGCCTCGAAAAAATTTAGCCCTGGGCCTCACATATCCTTAATCCGGCTCTGTTCCTAAGGGTCAACATTTGGTGTATTGCTATCCAAAGATATCATGATCAGCTTATTAGCAGAATCATAAATATTTTCTCCAAAGAAAACTTCTTTAGTATTATCTAGTTTGTGAACAAACGCTCTTCTTTTCTTATACTATAGCCAAAATGTTAGCAGCACAGTCTGAAAACAAAATAAGACTTTGTAAAACGAAAATCTGGTGCCATAACCTCGTAATACTGTGATAATATGTGCATCTACACAACTGCTAAGTGGTAAAACCTCGTCCCTATCTCTTCTCTCTTCTTCATCAACCTCTTTGAATCCACTGCTGGATGTAGGTCTCCCCTTGAGTCTTCCACTCTTGTCTGTTTTGCGCTAGTTGGTGCCAGTTTTGTCCTGTTATTGCTTTAATATCATCTAGCCAACGTTTTGGTGGTCTTCCCACATTTCTTTTGTGCTCTCTTGGCCTCCACTGGATGATATTCTTAGTCCATCTTTCACTCTCTTGTCGGGCCACATGTACCACCCAACTCCACTTCAACTTTGCGATCCTAGCGATTACGTCGTCCACTTTCGTTTTTCTTCGTATGTCTTCGTTCCGAATATGTTCTCTCAGAGAGACTCTCAACATTGCTCTTTCGATAGCCCTTTGTGTCGTTCTTAATCGGTTGGCTGATTGTATTGTAAGTGTCATTGTCTCCATGCCATACGTCATGACAGGAAGAATACAACTATTGAACACTTTTCTCTTTAGGCTAATGGGGGTTTCTGTATTTCTTAAAACCATGTTGAGTTTACTCATCGCAGCCCAAGTCATACGTATTCTTCTCGTAATTTCCGCCGTTTGATTTTGCTTGCCAAGTGTGATTGTATGTCCTAGATATGTATATTGGTTTACTTTCTCGATTTCATTTCCGTCTATTTCCACTCTAGTGTTTTCTTCTGTCATTATTTTGGTTTTATTAAGATTCATCTTCAGGCCGACTTTCTCTGATTCCGTTTTCAGTTCTCTCAGCATTTCCTGTAGTTCTTCCATGTTATTGCTTATAATCACGATGTCATCGGCATATCTAAGATGACTCAAGTGTCGACCGTCAATCTTCACTCCGCGTTCTTCCCAGTTTAATTTCTTGAACACATCTTCTAACGCAAGGGTGAATAATTTTGGGGAGATCGTATCTCCCTGCCTGACTCCTCGCTCGACTTTTATCTTCCGTGTTGTTATTTCTTCTGCTATGTTTATTTGTATGGTTGCTTTGTTGTATATTTGTTTCAGGAGTTCCTTATACCGTGAGTCTATCCTGGCGTTATTCAGCCCTTGGTAGATTGCCCATAGTTCTATGGAATCGAAAGCTTTATTGTAGTTCACAAAGGCTAGCTGAAGGGGTACTTTGTATTCATTACATTTCTCTATGAGTATACGTAATGATTGTAGGTGCTCTATAGTGTTGTAACCTTTGCGGAACCCCGCCTGTTCGACTGATTGATAGTCGTCTAATTTGTTTGACAGTCTATTAGTGATTATTTTTGTCATGAGTTTATAAGGATGTTGTAGGAGATTTATTGGGCGGTAGTTATCTAGGTTAAATTTGTCTCCCTTTTTATGTATTAATATAACCCTCGCATTTCTCCATGAATCTGGGATGGTTCCATTCTGTAGGCATTTGTTCATGAGGATTTGAATTGCTTCTAGAGTAGTTGATCCTCCCATTGCTATCATTTCTTTGGTAATGCCGTCGTCTCCAGGAGCTCTGCCGTTCTTCATCTGAGTTAAAGCCCTTTCAATTTCCCCCTTGGTAATTTCAGGTAATTCCTCCGATCCCACATTCAGTATTTTCTCACTTTTGTTGGTGACAGGTTCTGGTATTATGGATGAGTATAATTCTGTATAGTATTTTTCAATAATCTCTGTTATCTGGTCTTTCTCATATTTGACAATTCCGTTAGTGTCTTTCATCTGATGTATTTTTTGTCGTCCTGTGCTTCCTAGAGTTTTCAATACCTTCAAGTTCTTGTTGCTTTCTATTACTTCTTCGATTGTTTCGGTGTTGTATCTTCTAATATCTTGTCTTATCTTTTTTCTGATTGTTCTGTTGAGTTCTTTGTAACCTGGGGAATTTCTGTTTAAGCAGCTTCTCTCTTTAATCATGTCTCTTGTCTCTTTAGTTAGTTTGCAGTTTTTGGTTTGTGCTCTTGAGCATATTTTACTGGTTGCCGTTTGTATGTTTTTCCTTATCCTTTCCTCTAATTCATTGGTGTTCATATTCTTTAGTTGTTCTATTGGTTTTAATTTTTCCTCTAACTCTTTTTGGTATTGGAGCTCATTGTTTTTATGTTCTTGTATGGTCGGAAATTGATTTTGTGTTATTAGTTTTTTCCTTTCTACGCTTGTGTTGATTGTTATTCTTGCCCTAAGTAACCTGTGATCACTTCCCAATCTAATCATGTTAACTACTGATACATCAGTTACGATATGTTTGTTGTTAGCTAGTACATAGTCAATTTCATTCTTTGTCCCTATAACTTACAGGAAATAAATAGTATTATTTCTGAAAATGCTCGCGTTAAATTTTAGACATAAATAAACTTTAAGATAGAAACTCGTTATAGCATTTAACGACTTAGGCCAATATTGAGCATATACCGAAGGAAGATACATGTTGTGGCCAAGGCCGATTAGGCCGAGGCTAATACATTACCCGAGTCAGTTCTATGTAATATCGGCAGTATGTTGTTTTCCGAATATCTAACACAAGGGGCCAATTTTAAGATTTTAATAGAAATAATATAAATAAAACTTACTAGTAACCTGGGTTCTGCACGTAATTTGGGAATGTAGCTACCAATTTTTACAAATTACTTACCCAATAAGTTAAAATAATGCAAGTAAATTGGTCGTGCAGCAACAGTTTTCATTTTTTTCGGTTTTGGCTGTTAATGGGCTACATTTCGATCAAGGAGGCAATCCTGATATAGTACAATAACATGTAGGTATTACGAAATAGTTATTAACGACATAAGACCGTTAGTAAGCATTTAACAAACGAGGATAAATTTGTGGCCGAGGAAGTCAAGCCGAGGCTAATGTAATGAATTTATCCGATAACGGCCGTATGTCGTTATAGTATTTTACAGTAGAAGTCCGTTAGGATAGCCTTTACTGCCGAGCCAGAGAATTTGTGAGACGAGCTCGAAGAGCGAGTCGAATAATACTGGCGAGGCAGTAAAGGCCCTAACGGACGTGTATTGTACAATAGTTTTTGTAATACCTACATACAATTCGGTTATATCTATATTTTTCTAATTTATTTTCATCCAAACGCTAGGTTTGTGTAATGACATTTTAGAATGATTGAGAGTGCGTAGAACGTTGCAACTGTTGTTTATAAATGTCAGTTATTTCCAATTTCGTGTATGGTTGTAAGCAGTTTTAAGTTGTAACCAGCTCGTAACTTATGACATCTGTAGAAAATGATGAAGATATTCCTAAAGACGTTAAGAATCTGAATGAGCAAGTTATTTTAGCGTATGTTCAGGAGTTATAGCAGTTTTTTGCGCCTTCTTCTATGTGGAGTTGAAGGCTAGCTTGCTGCTGGATTTGTGTGACAAACGTCACTTTGACGTTTGGCACACAGTTTAGCAGGCCGTGGTCTTTACGGACACTTTTTACGGCCGGGCCGTAAAGAGGTTGCTTACGCAGTAGTAAACAGTCCTTAAAGAAATATTTAACAAGTAGGTATTACAAAAAATATTTTTCATAACACCTACAAAAATTTAAATTTTAGAGCAATTTACCTACATGAAAAAGTTAAATAGTAATAGTAACGGGTGTTAGAAAACTCGTCTTATCAGAGTCACCTATGGAAAAAAATACGTTTGGCAATACTGAAATGTATTTTTGGTGACACTGTAAGTTTATGTCAAACTCGATGTTAGTAGGTTAGGTTTTGCGTCAGTTTTGACACAGACTGACGCAAAACCTAACCTGCTAACCTCGAATTTGACATAGACTTACAGTGTCACTAACTATACATTTCAGTAATACCAATGTTAAAATGAATATCTGCATGGTTTCGTTGCTTCGTAACTCGTCCTATTTGTACCCAAGCGCATTGGGCCTTCGTGATACCTATTACCCCAAAAAATAATGGACATAACTTTGAGTACTTATAGTAGATAGTATAATATATGTGCATATTTTCTGAGGATCTTGCATTAAAATTATTTTGTTATTACTTTACTGGGTATAATATACATCTAAGGCGTAACCTAACTAAAGAAATTTTAGCTAGCATACATCTGTGGCTATTGTCTACAATGACATACTACATATATTATTAATTGTACATGTAAAATAATCTGCTGTCAGTATCTTAAATAGGAATTTAATTATTAACATAAATGAGCCCGTAATTGTACCTATACTGCTTTAAAGCAAGGTGTATTTCTTACAGATTACCGCTAACTATTTTCATGCTACAAACGCTGCCTTTTCAGATATTCTCTACTTTCTTAAAATTACTGCAAAGATCTTTCATCTTGCCAGATATGTATTGCTTTGAAACATTCTCTGTTGAAGACTTCAGTTCTAGAATAATGTTGTAAGTCGTTCAGAAATTCTAGACTTTACGTATGTTTCTATAATCGTCTTTAGAGAAGTTAATTTTTGGAAGACTGCTGCCTTAGACGAGGCCTCTCTAGTGGTGCAGTTCAAGATGGAAATTCTTCTCCGCGACTTCTCGATCTCAATTTTGGGAGGAAATAATCTGACTTTTAACTTAATCTTATGCATCAAGTTTTGCACAACATTCTCCGTATCAATAACTGTTTTTATTTATTCAACCACAATTTTTGGTTTTTCAAATTATCGACGTTTATAGCGCGTTTTCCTTTTAAATTCAGGTTAGCTTTAAGTAAATTTTAGTATTTTGCCATTGGGTGAAGCTCTGCAGAATTGGATGAATGGATTTATTTTTGAATAAATTGCAATTTTTCCCTATAAAACCAATTCTCCATTTTAACGTGTATCTATCATAAGCAGTGTAATCAACTTTAATAATAACATCACGTGTCTAAATTTATCGATAAAAACCTTAATGCTGTACTTCCACTTGTCTTTTTCTGAAATTCCATTTCGAAAACATAAATCCTTAAATAATTTTTGTATTGTAAAGAAATGTACCTATGTGAATAAAATCACTTCAAAGGTGTGGAATTAAAAGATGAATTAATTTTAAGTATGCGAGGTAATTTGAGGCAGTAATCTTGGACTAGTCGCTTCTGTCGAACATTTATTATACTAGTTGAATTATATTACAAATAACATGACTTTCTGCCTGCTTTCATCTGGATGAGATTTAGAACAAGACAAAAAAATAAGCTTCTTGGTTGATGAAATATAATTGAAATTTGTTTAAGTTCTTACCCACTAAAATTTTCGAAGAGGTCTGAAAACGACCTCATGCGTTAACGGTTAATAATAACTATTTTTATCAATAAGAAAGAGAACTTCAAATTCGTCGTGTTCATTTTGTTTTTACCTACTTATTGTGTCTTTATGTACTTTCAAAAATAACAAATAAGAATAAAAAGCAAATGTGTGAATGTGCAAAGAGAACAAAGTGAGAGAAGCGGAAGTTAAAATAAGCAATTACTAATACCAAATGAGTAAAGCTTAACAACCTTTTTTTAAATAATTCTACTTCATCTGTTGAAAATCAACATGAGCCAGCTGAATCTCACAGAAGTGAAACTGTGTATTAACATGTGTCTAGTCAGAGTGAATTTATAACTGAAAATAAACTCTTCCTTATCGATTACCTATAGTTCAAAGTTAAAGTTCGACAAGATAATATCAAAATGTGTTTAAAGAATCTGCTCTATGGTGTTTATAATCACAAAGTTGCTAGCTAATCTGCAGAACAGATTCTGCAGTTGAAACTAAAGAAAACATTTACTGAATGTACGTATGTGTCCAATGTTATTTTATTTCGTTATGGAGCTAGTCTTAAAAGTGAAGGGGGGGGTTAATTATTTATTTTTGACTTTAATTGTTTAAATTGATGTGTAAAAACAAATTAAAGATACAATAACATAAGACAGAAATGTTCTAAAGGCCTTCCCCCGTTGCTACGCATGCTCGTTGCATCACATTCTATCTGTATATTTAAAAAATGCACCTTTAATGCACTTTTAACGTCTGCCTCCTGGACCTTTCACTCAGAAAAAAAAACGGATGGTTGTGATTTCCCATGAAATTCAGCACACGTTTTTAGAAGTGTTCCTTTACATAAATGATCTTGTTTATGAATCCTTCGTAAAAAAAACTGTGTACTCCAGTGGCCCATGTTGGCTGCCGGACTAGCACTTTTGCTGAATTTTTGAATAAAATACATTTTTCTGCATCAAAACTCAAGATTTATCCTTAGGAATATTATACTGAGACCGGCATAACGACGAAACATGTATTATTTTAAAATATGACTGATCGTTCGTCACATGTTTTGGATTACCAGAATTTAACTGTTCATTTTAAGAGCGTTTTGCTTCTTAAAATGTTTATAATTATTCCTCAGATTTTTTCCTCTAAATTACTTACAGAATAAGATCTGTTTTTTTATATAAAAGGGATTATTCGTTTTTGAAATGGTTGCATGTTATGCCTTGCTTCCCTCCACGACCATGGTTTCTTTCATTGCTAACCGGCTCTAAATATCTTCTAAAAGTTCTCATAACGATCCATTTTGTAGAGTTAAGTTTTTTTACTATTAATGAAATGTTTGGTTGGAACTCTTTACCCAAGTCCACAATATTGTATGGTGTACACTTTAACATGTCGCAGAGAAACAAAACGTAAAAGTTGCAATAAGAACTTTTTAAAATTCTATCTTGTGTTGTTGAAATCGATTTGCATTCCAGTGATTAGAAATCTGCTAAATTAACCCCGACTTGGGTTGAGTAATTTAATTCTGAGTAACTTGCAATCAAGATATTTGAATAATTTTTAATTATTTTTGAGATATCCGAGAAAATTCCATTTTGAAAAGATCTAGAATTTGAGAAACCAAGTTAGGTGCAATTCTCATTTCTAACTAGTGATCTCTACGTTTCCAAAATTCTAACATTATTAATATTGTAATGGACGTATTTGGCATAACGACAACTTTGAAAATCTAAAAGCTGAAAGATAAAAAATAGTAATATTCAAATGACCAATTTAAATCAATCCCAAAAAACGCCTGTGTATTTATCTCCTAGACTTCCTAGAGAGTTGTAAATATTTACACGCTCAATCCGAAACTGGATATTCAACTTGTGCAGCACAGATTGCAGCTCCAATATAACAAGGGACGATGGAAAATGAGATTTTGTCCACTCACGTGGTACAAAATGGGATACAGAACTTAACTAAGTCTGAGGAGTGTATGTAAGATTCAAAAAACATGTACTACGTACACTGGTTTAAATTTTGTTTTGCCGCGGAATAAAGATTTTTGCAAGCGCATCATAACATAGCAAAATAATGATTTAATAAATTGCCCTATCAATTGCAATATCAACATAAATCTGATATATTAATGCAATATCTCGAAGCATCCCTTTACATCTCAGCAACTTATGGCAGCGCTGTACCAAGACGAGGAGGTATTGATCAAGCCTAAGATGGCCGCTAAGAGAGACATCTTAGAAGGGGAGCGCGATGTCCATTACATCAGTAATTAAATATATGCAAATGGTTTCCAGGATTATAACTAGAACACCCTCCCCCTCGGCGAATAGGACAATAAGGGTGCCTGTAGCACGTCGGAGGCTGTCGTCTCGTTCTGCAGCCTGCAGTTCCCTTCACGGTGCCTGCTCAGGGGACGCATGCAGAAATGATGAAGTACAAATTAAGTTTCGACAAATGAAATGGACTAAGGCTAAGAATCATAACTTCCAAATGCTGGCGCAATAAAATGAAAACGAGGAGGAATGGAAGGCGCTTTATTAATGGGCTTGGCACTTTAAGTGCGAATGTCGAGTTCTTTAGCTAATTTTACGGCTACCAGCGATGCATTTGGTAGGAATCCGAAGGGTTATTACGCTCAGGATGGAGGCCGTTTAATCAGCACTGTCGCTTTCCCCGTTTTAGTTGATACGAAATAATTAACTTTCGTCACATATATTAGTAAGATGTGTCTGCTTGTGAATGGCTTTAAATCTTTTTTCTAATATCTCAAAAATTCTTGATAATTATCAATTCAATAGTAACAAGATAGAAGTGTGTAGAGAAAATAATGAGTATGAAAGAGCCTTCTAAAAAATAAAAATTTATAGTACTTTGAAGCTACCTATTTCAAGTTCCTTGTCACTTCTCAGAGTTTCCTGGTGTTTTGTTGAAAAAAATCTCTACTAAATGGTTAAATTCCTATTAATAGTACAAAGGCCAATAAAAGTCAATTAATTACAGCAGAGTAATAATTATACTTATTCTCCCTACTTTTCAAAGAAAATGCAGAACGGAAGTAAGCAATAATTGTATTTTAATCTTTCATGCATTATTACAAACATTAATACAATTTAAATAACCGCCATCTCAAGTTGGAATGCCAATATTGCAACTGAACTTGGCAATGTCATGTACTTCCATATTTTTAGTCTGCATAAAGATAAACAGATTTAAAAATGTATACCTTTGACAATAATAGTAGTTTGTATACCAAGGCACTGAAGTATAACTTTTTATCACGAATGTGGATTTAGTTGCCGAGGCCCGTAGGGCCAAGGCAAATAAACCACATGAGTAAGTA
>OW679195.1:39337514-39402803 GCA_940337035.1 Agriotes lineatus | reverse complement strand
AAAAATATGTTGAAAACGTATCAATTCAATAAGTCTAAGCTGGCAGAACATGCTTGGGATGAAAACCATAAAATACAATGGGACAACACAAAGATCTTGTCTAAAGAATCGATGTCAACTAGGCGAAAAATTAAGGAAACGGCATACATTTTACTTAACGAAGAAAATGCGTGTCGTCTTTCTCAATATTTTTAGACAATAGTTGGCTATCGATTCTTAAAGATGAGATCAAGTAGGTACAGATATCAACAAACGTCAATGTCAGAAAATTCATTAGAGGTTGGTCGTTTTTCCTTCCAGTGAAAAAAGATAAGTTCTTGTTAGTTTTAATTGTTATTCGTTGATAACGAGGGCAGATTGTCCTCGAAACGTTCGTTGTTAATATTTCGTTATTTAATATTTTAATTTGCAGAGTGGCGAAATACTCATATAAGAATATGAATAATGTAATAAGCAGTTGGAGGAAGCTAAACCAGCTACTTATTCACGGTAGCAGCCAGAAGTAAGAAGATGAAAACGGTAGTGCCTGTTCAGGAACAGGTTTAATTTGACACTTCCGATATAACAATAATTTCAATGCATATAAGCAGAAAAGGGGCGTGTGCAGATGTAATTTGGCTAGAGAACTTGATTACGGACATGATAGAAGGTGTAGCTCTGGAATCTGGGGTACAAAAGTGAAACAATCGACATAAGCGTGTAAATATATAAACAACGTTGTGTTATAAGTGGATCGAAACGTGACAGGGTAAATTTATTTGGGCTGTAGTTCATTTATATAAATTTAGGTTTAACTACGAAATAAGTAATTTTAGGTTTTTTAAATGTCAATTTAATTTTATAAATGTCAGTTTTAGGTGTTGCTATGAAGTTTTACGGCAACTAAATCATTTGTTTAGCAAAACCTGTTATTATAAGCAAAAGGAGTGTATTTCCCAAATATAAGAATGTGAAGCTCGGAAAACTAATTTAGAAATAAATTGTAATTCGCCATTAACAGCAGAAGAAGTTATTATTAAAGCGATACTACTTACTTCTGGTTTTTTATTAGCCACTTTCCTGATTGGGAGTGCCAGCATCAGCGTGTGTGGTGAAGATAAATAGGAGGGCTACTGTCATTAATTGACGCCGTAGCCATCTCATGGCCATCGTGTAAGAAGTTGATCGAGATAAAAGGTTAGCACGAATTCATAAGTTATACTAGTAAAGGGTGTTCATTAGAATTTGTGGTCTAGTCGGCTTTGGAACTGATGAAGTCATGTCGTGCATTAAATCATATGGCTGATAACTGACGCTGGTGACACTGTAAGTCTATGTCAAATTCGATGTTAGCAGGTTAGGTTTTCCGCTAGTTTTGACACAACTGACACGTGGATTGCGTATGCACACAACTGACAACTCAAGTAACCGAGCGCGTTGAATTCTGGGTACATCCATTCTGGAAACTCCCATGACGTAAAAGTCACTATCAGTTGGTTAATATGAAAATCGCTAGTAGGGTGTTGGCGCCATTTTCAATTTAAATTTAAAGTTTTTATTTTTACTTCCATTTACAATACAGGAAGTATTGGATTCACCCCAAAAATTCGAAATTGAGTTTTCAACAGATCTTCACGTTTAGAGTCCCCTGAACCCAAAAACCATATTTTTTTTCATTGGTCTGGCTGTGTGTGTGTCTGTCGCATTAGCGGAAGTAGGTGTTTACTGTTGTGATTTTTCAGTTTTTACGATTTTTTGAAAAACGGCTGTAACGATTTTTTAAAACTTCACATTTTTATTACATTTTTAATGTGTATTGATGTGAGATAGGTGATTTTCCAGTTGAATACTTCTAAAATGGGTTTGTTTTGTTTTTTCTCCATTTTTTTTATTAACTCCTATTTTAAATAGAACACCCGGTATATTATTACATTTTTGAATTTAGCTTAAAATTCTAGAGAAAATTTGTCTCTTCACCTAACGCTCTATTTGTACCGTTTTTGTAGAATTTGTAATTCTTGAAAATTTTTGACAATGCTTAAAAATTTAAAATACATTTTTTCGATATTAATAAGATCACTGTAAAAGAAAGTTGCGTGCGTGTATCATACCATATTTCTTACTTTCACTTTGACATTTGAATTATTGAAGTTTTACTATTTTTTAGATTTGATTTTATTGCCGAATCCTGCATTCTTGGTTGCCTACTGTCTTGCTTCACTGCTTCCGCCACTTTTTTCTTATTCTTTTCCCATCGTTATCCCCTCCTCCCGTCTTCCTGAACATTTGATGTTCTGTACTACCTTGATCATCTGAATGCTTCAAGTATGCCTGAATACCTTAGATTTAGTATCTTTTCCGATTTTTGCTGCGTTGTTCTTATTTAGGATCCATGTCTTGCAATTGCATAAAAGCTGCTCGGATTACCGTTATGCATACATTGACCTTGTTTTTTATATATTGCTGTAGCCCCCCTTGCTATGTTATTTGATAATTTAGATAAATTTGTGTTATTATTAATTTATGCAAAAATATGCTCTCATTGTTAAGTAGTTATTATTTATTTTACTAGCTACAGTAGAACACTCAACTCTTAAATCAGATAGGTTCATGCTTTATAAAATATAATTAATTATTTGCATTTTTAATCTTGGTTATTGTCTTGATTGTTATTGAGTATTAAAATAATTATATCTTATGATTATTTGGTAATATAAAAATAATGTCAAATGACACTTTCGCAACTGTCAATGTCAAATTATAACTTGAAGGTAAGTAAAATTCATATTTTTACAGTTGATATTGCTTTTAAATAATGATAAATCGTAAGTACTTCTTGTCAATATCTTATTCGCTCACTTTTATCACATTTAAATGTTTATTTATATATACCTAATACAATTTCCACCTCATTGTTTGCAATCTACCTCAGTCCAGCTAGGCACCAATGGCTGCCCACCACTGTGCTCCGGAACGGCCAGGTAAGTAACGTTTCTCTCAACCATTTATAACGGCAGCTATGCTAATTGCCCCATGTTGTAGTTTTAACGATGATCTCTGCAATATGCTGAACCGCAGAAACTGCCTCTCTTATTAAAGCTGCGATGGCTTCCATCAACAACCCAAACTACTTAGATGAATAGAATCCGGATCAAATCGATCGCATGTATAGTTGTGCTTACTCCGATACTCAATCAAATCACAAGGATCACCCTATAGATTCCACAGCACCAACCTTTAACACCGATTAATGTTCCACCACAGTTCATCTCCAAACACATCCAGTTGTTTATGGGACCAAACATTATTCTGTTGCTCGTAGCTATTCACCTTCTTCTTCAAATACCATTACGTTTAATTCATACTCCACTCCACTTTACGAATTTCCAATATTATAGTTTGTCTAAATTTCTTATTTGGAATTTATTTTATTATCGATAAAAATCAGTTACAACCATTTTATAAGATTTTAAGGTTTTAAGAAAATTCATTTTAATAGGTGTGTGTATTTGAATTTTACTTATTACAAAATTTTACAGGTACATTCTTTTAAATATATTTTTGTTGTTCGTCTCCTAATTAAAATTCACCATAGTAATCTTTATTCACAGGTTTTTAAAAACTAACACTCCTGGATTATTTACATTGCAAATTATTTAAATTATTTTGACAGATCATTTGACTTTTAAATGTTTATTTAGCTTAGACCTTTCACATTTACCCAAACTATCTTACAGTTTGTTCTAATTGTTATCTAATATCAATTAGGACTTGTATTCTGATACTACCAAATAACATCTTTGTTACTCCAAATATCATATACCTATTGGGCAATATTAGAACCTTTTTTCTAAGAATATAATTGCATCACCGGATTTGAATTAAATTTGTATTTTATTAAATAAAATGTAAATAACTATTCTGTTCTTTTTATATTAAATTCACCCTTTGTAAAATATAATGTTTTAAGATTTAGCTACTCTATCATTACATAATTAATCTTGAGGTATGATATTTTTTTATAAAATTAATTATTAGTCTTGAGGTACGATACCATAACAATATATGCTGCTATAAATACATTTTAAGCGTTTATGATTATAATAGCAATTAATAACATTGCAAGCATATCAGATATTATCTTAGAAAATGTTCCAGAAATGTGCTAGTTTAATTTTTACAAATTGTATAAAATAGTATTGCTAATATTGATAATATTTTGTAAAAGCGGTATTATAAATAGTGTTAGCCTTGATTTGAAGAACAAAATGTACCAAAACAGCCTTGGAAATAATGTATGACATTGTAAATCGAATGTAACGAACAATTGGGGAAAGGAAGCCAAGGTATGGAGTGATGTTAATTTTGACTTCTCCAATAATAATTATGAATACTTGAATAAATACCCTTTTCCCAATTCAGTGTGATTGAAATTAATTCTATATCTTGAGTAGGCTGTAGTAGGTTGCCTTAATTTGTGGCACCTCTGCAGAGGTTATAAAAAGTGTTTGATTTGGGCATCGAGTGCTAGCTGTTTTCCGAGATTGTGTACGAGTTCTAGCAGTGTAATTGAATCCTTGTGAGCTAGAATAGCAGCGACCTTTGTGGGAAGCAGACCCCTAGGTGCGAGACAACGGCTGAATTGGAGGCGTTTCGAAGCGGTCGAGCAATAGCAGTCGTTCTGCAAGCCACCAGCAGTTTGTATCTGCAGGCCAACGGAGAAAGAGGAGCCAAGCATCGTGGGACCTTGCTGCGGGTCGAGTTAAACCCTAGTTTGCATTGCAAAAGCAACAAGGCAGGAAAGTTTAAAAGATTGAATTTAATGATAACACGATCATTAAGTTGATAGGAAATGTATTTCCAGTAATTATACAGATCAAAATAATATTTGTTAGGATGTAAAAACCCAACCCTTTGAGATGATAGACTCAATCAGATTATTAAGGTCCTTCATTTAAATAATAATATAATAAACCTAACAAGTAAGCAATCACAATATATGTTGACAACATCACTTTCATTACGGTTCCTGTTGCTTCACGTTGCTATTCTCTTTTCTATTTCATTGTTTTCCTCACTTCTGGTTGTGATTGTTACCCTTATATGTTCACACCAATCAGAATACACTTAGGAAATTTTAAGCCGAAGTAGGTAGGGTTGAGCTGTATAGAAAAGTAATAGAGGAAAAGTGAGAAGTGAGAATAACAGGTATATAATTAGATGGAGTATAAGATGAAAAATTATGGCACGCACTTTCACTATAAGGATATTTATAAGAGAGCACGGATTTGCATAATGAAAAGACTTATAATCAACTAACCACATATTATCAGAAAATGAATACGTAAAAGCAATGCATAAGCTATAGTGGTGCAGCTACTAATTCAAATAATTTCTTAGAATGATAAAAATGTATCATGAGTTGCCCAGTATAAAAAAGAAAGATACAGCTGTATGAGAAGAGCTACAACTGCTCAATTAAATGATGGGCAGATTAAAAAACGACGAGAAAATGCCTAACATTCAAATTAATTTGGTTTTATGGTCGAAAAAGTGCATAACATACGAGTATTTAAAAAAATTTAATGTCTGCCAACAGACAAAAACATTTTCCTATTGACTTAATGTTTGCTATCAATTCTGCTCAAACTTGTTTAACATATAAAGTAACAATATCAATACACACCTTTTTTACCTATTAAATTTCAATTTATCGGTACGAGTTTAAGATATAAACATACTTGTAGTATGTGGTGCTATACTAATTAAGCTCTAACCGAGAAGTACTGATATTTGAATGGCTGGTAGATAAGCAATCACATGTGGCAATATAGTAATTATTATTACTGATTAGTCATTACACTGCTCAGAGAGTTGAAAGGTTATCGGCTTCAAAATAATTCGTAGAAGTTCACCTCGAAAAAATGAAATATGTTCACTATGTGAGCTAAAATGGAAGCGACAACAATCCTATATTTCTGCGTAATTGTTATTTTAACAACGTGTGAGTTCTCTAATATTATATTCAAATACTATCAATCGAAATCTTTGCTTTTACGAATGGTGGAAATATTAAGCCATAGCAGAAATTTGAAATCATCCGTCAAAAGAAATCAAGTAGATGAATATAACACACAGTTGCAGGATTTCAAAGCCAGAGCATCGACTTGCCAACTGCAGAACTTCCTACTGCAAAAATTTTGTCTATAGCGAAGAAGAAATGCTTAAGAAATGCCCCTGATGGAAAATCTTCGCAAGTACAGGTATGGCAATAAATTTATTATACTACATTTTAAAACGCATATGGCTTATTGTCTCTATAATTATAAAAATTAATGATGATTTATATTACTTCAGCTGGCATAAAAAAATTAAAACGTATCACAGTAAAATTAATTAATTATATTTGATATGCAATGCCTTGGTATAAAACACAAGTATTTGTTCCTAGATGGCGCTGATGGAGTTACAAGTCTGTTTAATTGAATATGAGTTTCCGAAAGCAACTAGTGAAGATCCAGATCCATCGATCTTAATAAACGAAATTTGTATAAACCTTCGAAATTATACTTACCATTGTATTACAACCTTTAACGAGCAAATACAGCCTTGCTTGGACCCCGAAGAACAATACCTGCCAGATTTCTTTTTGAGTGCTTACAACGATACCTTTAATTCTCTCTGCGAAAATGAAGAAATCGATCTTCCGAGTAAGAGTTGACAATGAGTTTAGTAGTGGAGAAGTTACATTGACGGTTTCTTCTAGGTCGAATTGCAACTTTCCGCAATGGCACATGCACCGACCTATCTGACGACGTACAAGAAGCGTTTCTCAGTGAATGTGTTGCAGAGTCAAATTTAATAAAGGATCTCCACCAGCATGATTATTTGGTGATAACAAAGGACCATCTTTGTCAGTAAGTCAGATTTGCTTATAGGAACTCTTAGAGAAAGTTAGAACAAATTAAAAACCTCTTCTTATTGCAGAGACATTGAAACAGTATACACGTGTGCTGCTAACCAAATGAGTAAGCATTGTGGAAATGACACAAATTATGAGGGAGATATTGATATTATTTTCAATATTTATTTAAATCAATGTGGAAATATAACAGGGAATGTAAATTAACATCGTGTTTAAGTCTGTATTTTATTTATTTCCAAATATAATTGTGCAAATTATAGTTTCATGCATCAGTATTTCTAACAATTTACAATTATTTTCATTATAAAACATGTGTTGCACTGAAGACAAAAATAAGTGCTGGATGGGTTTCGTGCCCGTAAAGCTCTTGAATTCCTTTGCGTCACCTTATCCCTTTGTTGCCCCTTTTCGACAGGATCACTCAATACTCATTTGTAAGTTAGCGCCGGATTCCTGTGACCATGTCTGTTGTATTTATACTGCTTTTGAATAATCTACAGAGCAAGCAGATTTGCAAGTCTTGTCTACGTAGTTTATTGCTTTAATTAAGATTCTTTGTAAGCAAGTTAGGCAATAATTTAAAAAAATCAATATAGACCCATTATGTAAGTATCAAATTATCTTCACTTTTATGGCATTTTTAGAACATGTCTTTTTTATATGGCAGTCTATATCAAGAAAACACCTAGTATTTGAAAAATAATTGATAAATGCCGACAGAAACTGGCATTTAAGATTTTGTGTTTTTTGCATTAGAAGACAATTATGTAATTATAAATGTTGAAAAATTATTAGCAAATGCAGCATGATATGAGACATTTTAAAATTAAAAGCGCGAAAATAGAAGTAGCTTACTTAGGAAAATATAAAATCAAATTCAATAACAAGACTGTCGTACGGACCAAAATCTTGCTCTAAGAACCCAAAGAAATTGTTAGATTGCTCTTTGGAAATTAATTTGTCACTACAGCAACGAAGTAAATGACTATAGTACAACTCTGTAAGCTAATTTTTTAATCTGAGTAATAATCAGAAACGTGTAATCCTTATGAACTTTTTTTTAGGTATTATTTACATACATGTGTATTTATTATAAACTATTTTAAAAAGGTAAAGATTCAAGGTAATTTTAATTCCCCCAACTGTGGGCGGGCTGCTATAGGGACCTTGCGTCCCTCTTCAGTCAAGAACGGGAATTATAAAATGGGTGAGAAAAAGGAGCGGTGGAGAATGGAAAAACGACCAGGAAAGGTGGAGAAAGTACTAGGTTGACTCAGGAAAAGCACCTAAAAACCTGAATCAGAGCAGACAGCCGCGGGAATCGAACCCTCGACCTCCCGAATACTAAGTAGGCGTCCTATCTTTCTTAATTAAATGAGAAAGTCAAGAACCACTCCAGCTTCTTTAATCTCATTATTATTGTCTTCAGTTACCCCATTTACATTCATAACCAATCGTAAAATTACTTTTGCTTAGTCATAAAAATGAATGTGCTCAATTTGACTTTGTTGCTATAGGTCTGACCTATATTGCAAAATAGTATAGGGATGTATAATTTTTCATCTAGTATTAAACAAAAGCTCGAAATAAAAAGAAAGAAGTTATTTATTATCAGTTAAAAAAACTAGTACCTACTAGTTTTCAACAAGAGCATATGTAGCTCGATGATCTATTACATTTTCCTGGAAAAACTGGCTTCTTAAAGTAAACAGTATAGCAAAAAAGTAATGTAATGTAAATATCGTTAATTTTAAAATAATAATCAGTGTTGCTGTTTCAATTATTTAACACAGCCTAGCTGCAGTTCAGCATACTCCTGATTAAATTATCGATATCATTCAGAGGTTTTAGCCACTCCCTTTGAAGTGCTGTGAAAAGCTGATCTCGCTTGTCAATATTATTACAGTGATATATAATATAATGCTTCTCTTGAGTGTGTTATGCTACACAACTTCAAGGTTTGACCTAGTTATTCCAACGAATTAACTAATATGACCACGAACTATCATATCTATCATAGCCAGTATACTAACACCATGAACATTTTTACCGGTTGAATAGGTACAGTCGTGTTCAAATAAATCTGGGACAATTTTTTTTTCATATGTAGGTTCAGTTAAGAATTGAAGAATATCTCCATGGATTTCCTGCTATCAGAAAGAGTTACATTAAACTTGGTACTGAAATCTGTAACTCTTTCTGATAGCAGGAAGTCCATGGAGATATTCTTCAATTCTTAACTCAACCTGCATATGAAAAAAACATTGTCCCAGATTTATTTGAACACGACTGTACATCTGAATTTGGCTGGACAACCACGGGTTCGGCTTGATTTTGGAAAAGATGGGATTCACAATAGTGCAATTCGCTTAGTTCGAGAGTCCCCTTTTCGGATCTCTCCACATTGCATCTTTGCATCTCAGTTTAATATAATCTAAACCAATCACAAAACTTCGCATGGTAGAAGACCAGTGGTTCAACAAAAAAACATAATGTGGCAAAAGATCCCAAGGAAGCGATTAATGTCATACGAGCAGTAACTAATAAGTTCAACAATTTCGCAATACCGAAATACACATATGTTTCTATTATCAGTAGTAATACTATAAGTACTTCGGTATTATCGGGTTATATGTAGATAACTTGTTGCACAATAATAAAAGAGTGTCAGTTTGACAGGTCCGACCGCGCAGCGGTAGGATTATTCTGTCAAACTGACACGATTTGTTATTGTGCAGGAAGTTTGAGACGTATAACCTGTTCGAAGTACGCATTGTATTCGATTTGATTATTTTTTCAGTAAATTTCAATATTAGGAACAAATAAATATTTTATTGACAGCTCGATTTGTTTGTATTAACCTAGCTGAAAGTCATCTACATGAAAACAACATCAAGTTGACAAAAGTTATGTATTGCGTCGCCTAGTGAACTTACTCTAGTATAATCGATTTTGTATAATCAAAATTATACAAGATAACTTAACTAAATTCAGCTTTCTGATTAGTTGAGCTCGATACGAAAAAAAATATCACTGCTCATGTCTATGAACACGATTAGTGTCGAGTCTTTCTCTGTTCATCTGGTACAGTGATATGACAGTAGTGCACGGGCTCTCGATTTCCTCATCGTAGTGGTAGACCTTTAGGTAATGCTTCTGCGAGACGAGACTAGACGGGAAATTATACGACTCTCGTCCCGTTCGAAACTGCAAAACGAGATATGATGTCAGTCTCGTTTCGGATCGACTCACGTACGTCGAGAGTCTCTAATTTCTCGTCGAGAAAGAAACGTGGCAAAAATAACATTACTGCATGACATTAAAATGTTTTCTTGATGTGAAAGATTCTTGTCTTAACGTATGATTTTAACATTCATTAAGCACTGCATTAAACAGTCCCTAATTTCTCGGTGAGACTCTCGCCTCGTCTCGTTTCTCGTAATATCATTTGTTACTTCGTCTTGAAAACGCCAGAGGAGAAATAGTGAGAGTTTTGTCTCGTAAGCGACACTCGACGAGACTACAAATTTCTGATGGTCTGGTTTTTAACAAACATAAAATTGTGCGTTTGCTGAAGTTACGAGTACTTCTTCGAAACCGTAGCAGCAGGGTGGGGATGATTGGACATCTTAATATTTTATTTTATGTGGTTTTATTGCTTTTCTTTCATACAGAAAGATACTTTAATATGTTTTACATCAATTTCTAATATTTTGGTCTAAATATTTTTTCATAAATGCAATTTGGTCGAATCTAGCTCTTATTCGTTAAAGATCAACCAGTCAGTGGGGTAGTTTCAACGAAAACAATGCATTTTATTAAACATGTTATATAGAAAAACGAGTATAATAGCACTACAAAGACAGCTAATGACATAAAAAATGGTTAACGTACTACATCCCAGCTTTTAAAATTAAATTTAAACTTGCACAAAAATGCTGCTGTTTCTGCATTTTGCAGTCTCGATAATAAAATAACAATTTCATCTCTGTCAAGAATGGAAATGTCATCCATATCTGGAAATAGCAAAATGTTTGAACAATCCTTACGCCTTAGACATTTACTATTGTATTCAGTATGGATCTTTTTCAAATTTTGCCGACATGATACGTTACCTACGAAAGCTTTCGTGGTAAAATTAGGCAAACAAAGTCGCCTTTTTTTTATTATAAAGTCGTTATCTAAGAGTAATAGAAATTCGCCAACGGTTAAATAATCATCAGAGTCAAGTGATGCGAGAGATACATCTTTTGGTTTCTATAAAAGCTTGTCGTTTGATCAATTTGCACACCTTTTCTCCTTTGTTTTAGTTGACTTAGCTTAGACTTTTCCTTAAACACTTTTCGGTTTGTTAATTAGACATATCCAGCGATATTTACCTTTTTTCATTTTCTTTCGCTTGGACCTCGTACATAGTTGGTGTAAAAATATAAACTCTCCATTGCGCCTCTTTTTAACTCTTTCTTGAGCTTTTGGTAACTGTTTTTCACTTTTCATTTATATCTCCCGATTATGTAACATTTGGTTTATGATTCAATGTTCTAGAACACACATTTGCTAATATGATAAACCATAACGTAAATAAGAAGATCTATTAATGCATTTAATTAGGTCTTCTCCCTGAGAGACTAAAAATACTTGGTTGACAGAATATTGACTATGAATATCTTTGGTATCTTCCTCGTTAATTGAAATTACTTCACGGTTTCCCTATTACGAAACCCAGTCAATCTGGCACACCGTTAACTGGGTGCTGTGGTTAGCATCACACCTTCGACGATTGCCTTAGTTTCCGTACATCCACAGCCGTCGTTTCGGTGCCCAATTTTTAAAGCGACTAGGTGGGCCGTCTGCCAGTTGCCAGATGTGGGGATGGAATCCCGTAACGTGGCACCGCAGCCTGAGCTCCCTTACCGCTCGGCCATGCTGGCGCTCACTCCTAATAACATACTTGTAAAATGTATGTTTTTCTTTTTCATCCATTTGATATAACATTACAACCTAGATATTATTATAGGTATAACTACTATTAAACGATATTGAATTATAGTAGCAAAGTATGGACGCTAAAAGCAGACTCTAGGAGACGATTGAATTCTGCAGAACTTGATTACTTACAACATAGTGCCAGGATATCAAGAAGGGATCATGTCACGAAGGTCTTAAGAAGGACAAATGCACAGCAGACAGTAGTAGACAGAGTATAACAAAAAGGACTGAGATGGTTCGGTAACGTACTCCGCATGAACGTTCAAAAGACTACCACGTAGAATTTTTTAATGGACACCACCTGAAAGAAGAAACAGAAGGCGCCGGAGAAGGTCTTGGAATGAAGGAATAGTAATGGCTTCAGAACAAAGAAACCTAGTAGGAGTAGATGCCCTAGATAGGCAAAGATGGAAGTTAAGCGTAGGGATGCAGGGTTACCTGTAAAAAACATCATGGATATACAGTGTGATCAAACACAAATAAAAGCTACTGCAAATGGACAAAATATTATTAAAATAATTTGATCAGAAAGACCTGCTCTAGCTAGAACATAACATGATGATCTTCATTTTATTATTAATACAAAACAACTGACAAGGCCATCTATGATTTTTTTTTAAATTACACTGCATTTAGTAGGTGATATCAATCAATAGAAGGTTTTATACTCTTTACAGATGTTCAATTTTTGACCATTACATAAAAACAATTTCAACTTTTACTTGGCAAATAGCATTGGCATAGGAATTTTCAGAATTAACTATTTTCTTCAATATTGCAAACGGCAATCGATAATGCGAACTGACACACTAGTAAACAATATGCAATTGTCACATTGTTCAATTGTTTTATGTTAGAGCATGGGCGACCAATTTTGTTACGCTTTTTTACATATTCTTGGGTTTTATTAAAAGAATTTGTTATGTAAGGATTAAAAACAACTGAACATATATAAAGAGAATAAAACTATCTATGGATTGACGTCAAATACTAGATATTTAAAAGAAAAACTGTAAAGGGTTTTACTCAAAACTTTCATCGCAAGTGGATATAGTGGCACTAAACAATTTTAAAAATTAAACGAAACTAGGGTTATAAATATTTTATAATGTTCCTAATAATACTGAAACAATAAAAGGAAACATTGGTATCTAGTTTTTCATCAATTTTCAAGTAAAAACCGACTGTGGGATTCGAACTTCAACACCTGCGGATGTGATTTCACAGCTCGACCGTTCGTCGCACTCAGCCACGTAAATAGGACCCTTCGAATTTCTGCACAACGCACGTATTTATACCCCTTTTTGTTAATTTTTTAGAATTTGCCTATATCTGTTGGGTTTTATTTTTATCAAGGATAAAACCTGAGCTATGTGAAAAATATTGATTTTATTTAGTTCTCAGTTAAAGCAAAAATAAACAAAATTGCTATTTTTTAAGTTGCTCACTCTGAATATCTTGGATCCAACATATGCCCTATTGCGTTAAGGGTAAAAATCTGAAGAATGTGCAAAATACTACTGTCATTTATGTAATAGTTCTTGAGTTAAAGCAAAAATAGGGAAAACTTTATTTATTCTTTAGGGTGTTCACCCTGTATATAACTTACCGAAATTTTCTTGGTTTCATGTCAGGAATGCATGTAATCCGCGTAAAAAATATCGTTTACCTTCAACAAATAGTTTTTGACCAATATATGTAACAAACAAACAGACAGACGAAATTGATAGAACCTATTTTTCGTCATCTATGAACCCTGATACGCGAAGATCTGAAGAAATCGCGGAAGATTTTTTCGCGACTACAATACTATCTTCGTCTTTTAAACGAGGAAAGTAAAAAGCGTAGACGGCGTTGTCAGTTATCTTGTAGTAATAATAAAATGAATATCATTGTATTATATTTCAGAGAATACTTTCTTTGCCAAATTATTTAAATATATTTTTCTATCCGTAGTAGTTTTCATTTTATTCCGCTCTCAATAAGTGTTTGACCACCCTGTATAATATACTATAGTACATGATATGTACCCCCCCCCCCCCGCTACATACTGCCAAAATTCAAAATTGAATCAACTGAAAGAAGTTGAGAACCAGTATGATGGAGAAGATTCTATTTAAGATAGGAGTTAATAAAAAAAATTAAAAAAAAACAAAAGAAATCCCTTTTAGAGGTATTCAACTGGAAAACCGTTAGAGCCGTTTTTGAAAAAATCGAAAAAAACTGAAAAATCACAAGAGTAAACACCATACTTCTGGTTATGCGATTTTCTTCAAAAGCTTCCTGTCGCATCTAGATAGTACACAAAACTTATATAGGAAGTGTCAACGCTATACCTCTTTTTTCGTTTTTGAGGTATTCTGTTGGCAGACAGATACACAGACAGACCAATGAACAAAACCATGTTTTTTGAGTTCAGGGGACTCTAAAATATGAAGATCTGTTGAAAACTCAATTTCGAGTTTTTGGGGTAAATTCTTTTATCGTAAAAGGAAGTAAAAACCTCTTTTTTATGATGCCATAGTCATAAGTTCTATTTAAACAATTCAACTTTATGGTAACTAGAATTTTGAAACATATTTCTGAAAAACTAACTACGCCACTGCATTCTTAACCCAAGTGCCTGAAGAACGTAACTATTACGTTGCTCTATTTTCATAAATAAGCGAGATATAACCACAAAACGAAAAGTCTAAAAAACGAACTTTTGTTTATAACTCGAAAACAAAAGACAGTAGCCAATTTTGGTTTTCAGCATTATGCTTATCTTGAAAAAAGAAGTTGAAGATGGGGTCCATTGTTCTGTATCTCCAATAGTTATTAAGATTCCCTATGAAAACGTCGAAGTTTGCCTACCCGTATGTTTTTTATTTTCGTTTATCTACTTCTCGCAATAAAATTTATAGATATCTGTATTGCTCCTTTATGCGATAACGTTCTTTATTTCTCTTTTTTATCATTCTTTGATAGCTTTAAAATCATAGTAATTAAATGTTTAACCAATTGTGTTTTTTCTAATAATTTTTTATTTACTTCTTACTTAATAATAGGAGCAAACTTTGAAACAGCTAACGCAAGTAGAATTAAAATTGTCAGTTGAAATGTAACGCTGCATATTTTTGTCAAAAATCTCGTCAGTTACAACTCTAAACCTTTCCACAATATGGACTTTCGTCAAATAAAAACAAAATGAATGGGGTTGCTCTCTCTTTTCTACCGCGTAACCACTTTCAAAAGAGAACCAATTATATCTCTAACGTAGTTGATTACTCCCCCCCCCCCCCACCCCTCCAATAACTTAAAGCTTTGATCTAGGCAACCTTGATTTTTAAATTAAATTAAATGTTTTTAGTAACCTTGTGATATACCATGCTTTACCTATGATCGGTTTCTAACCAGGTATATTTAAGAGGTGAAAATTAATGCAAGCCTTGACGTCCACTTTAAATTCATTATTATATTAAATTATTTTTTTATGTGTTGCCAATGCAGCTAAAGGTGATCATTAACGAAACTAACAGGAACAGAGCTAAAGTTTCGGAACTTTTCAGTTAAAATAAATAAACTACGAAGCCTCGCTTTGCGAACGTTGGCAGCAGATATAACAATTTGATACAGTTTTCAATAGGGGTAGTCAGGTCAGCCTTAATAATGGAGCTCGATAGCGTTTGCAGGATTTATGTCGTCCTTAGCAAAACGGTCAAGTTATCTAAGCCGAAGCTGAAGCAGACAAGAAGGGCTATAGATATAGTTCGGAATAATCCATTTCTCTGGAGAACAATGCTTTATTACACAATAACCCTCCTGTGTAATTTAGCCTTTGTACCTTCCAATATATTCATTACTAGTCTGTGTTATGCTACAACTAACATCTAATTTGCTATTGCATGTTTTTATACCCCGGCACAGCGGTTAACATCACTACAGTAATTTTCTCTGCGATACAATAGCACCCTACCACCACAAATGTTAGGTTAGTTCAAAGTTTGTAAACAACATTAGTTGCTTCAGAAATAATTAGCAAGAACACTTTTACTTTATTGTAAATGAAAGTCTTATAAGTCATAACTAACAACGAAGAAAATTTTAACACTAAGGAAATTTGGAATTATGTTTACAATGCTCCTAAATTGTATGTGCTTTAATCTCGATGCCGCAATATTCATTTATAGAGACTATAACTAGCAACGCATGAGCTATGAACAGTAAACTTGTAGTGGTGACCACAGAAGTAGAAATCGAGCTGCGGCTTATATTAAAACGTGTTATTATTAGTTTTATATATTATTAGTAATTCTATTGTTATTTTCATTTACTTTCCGGTGCCCTCTGTCATTAACAGTACAAATTATTCCCAATCTGTTTTAAATATATTTGAATTCTTTGTCTGTTTTGTAATTAGAGCTGAATATTTGACTTTGTATATTTTAAAGATATTTATTTTTGCTATTTTGTTTGTATTTACTGTTGACAAGACAATAAAATCACCAATTAGTTATATTGCAGACATTAAAAAAACAGTTTGAAGCTATGTCAACTGAGAATTGGATTTATGTTTTTGATTGTCTTACAAATAATTTTCCCGTCAAAAATAATATTCAATGAAGACACTTTTCAAATAGAATTAGAGCCTTGGGTGCTCTGCAAAAGTATTCCAGAATTTGTAAAAAGAGGTTGAATATAAACCCTTTGTAATCGAAAATGCATAGATTCAATTTCCAGACTCAGCATTGAAATTTCGAAAACGATAAGAGGTACAAGATGGGGCAAATTTGCAGATCGCAATACCAAACACTGTTCAAAAAATAAATTATACCTAATAGTCTTAGTTTTGGAGATGTCAAAGAAGCTAAAATTATATGCGTGTTTTCCTTTGGTTTCATAATTTTCGATATTGATACTGAACATTCTTATTTTAAATGCACATCGAGGAGCGCTATGACACCAATAGCAGCATTCAATTTTTCTTATTTCTTTGATATAAGGTTTGCTATACTTATTTTTATAAATAACCGAGATATGTGGAAAATATATTTTTCTGACAGTAAGCCGTACTTGCTTAATCACAAAACAAACAAGATGAAAAGGTGCAAGCGCCTTATTGATAGTTCTTCATAAAAGTAATGCAGTTTCATGATACTTTTCATACAATTTTGGTTTGGTCGCGATTGACTAAGCGGTTGAGACAAAAATTGCAAAATAGTAAAAGATAGTGGAACCTGAAAGTATTTTCCGGTATATCGTGCGATGATCACTTGAAGATATAGAATTTTGATCACTGGGCAAGGAAAAATTTACTTCCCGCAAAAGAATTTCGACACCAGCGCCGATTTCCGAAGGAACTATGAAAGTTATGAAACTATTTGAAAATCTAAAGGCAGATTTAAATTGTTTCCTAAAGTGTCCTATACTGCGTCTCAGGGTGACTAGACAGTACAGGGCCTTATGGCAAACAGCGATGCCATATGTCTCCACAAAAGTGTTCTGTAGATAATATGCCCCCATCACAGACAAACAAATCCGGCTATTGTAATAGAGACAGCTTAACTATAATCCCTCATTACCTGGTACGTTTTGTCAGTGGCATTCAAACAAGTTTAAGAACGAAACAATTACGTACAGTAGGATCTCCGTTATCACAAACACATAATTCTTTTAATCGGAACTTGTCGTAGTCTTTTAATGAGTAAAATTAGGTTTTAACAAGCATAAAATTCGCCAAATTTAGTGGATTTGATAGCCGGTAAAAATAAATAAAACGAATATGTGTTTCACGGCAATCGAGTTTATATATTTAAAATAGAAATTGGAAAAAACAGTAACTGATTATAATTTTTAATTGTAAAGTTTAAAAATTGTACAATTCGTGTATCACTACTCGCTGTCACTATTGTTCGCTTCACTATTAATGTCACTATCACTATCTGCATCATTTATATTTATAATAATTGGTTCTATATCTTCTAACAAATTATCGACTTCCCACATTGTCCTTTCTGTTGCTATTACGTGATTTACATAGTATTCCATTTTTCTGGCGTAACTCGCAAATATGCTTCACTGATTAAATTTCGGACTTCATTCTCCTTAAAATTCGTGTTATGTCCGGCTACGTACCTTAAAAAATCCGCTTAATTGTGCATTAAATTTACTTTTTAAAGATTAATAATAAATAATTAAAAAATATGGTGATAAATCGTGGATGTTATAATTTTAAATAAGAAAATTATGGACAATAAACTAATTAAGCAAAGGATGTTTAATTTAATTATGTATTTATAATATCTTGGGTGTCGATCTTTGATAACATTAAAAATTAATTTAAATGACATTTTGGAAGCTTTTGCTGCATTACAATTCAATAAATGCCAAAATTAAACAGTGTTTACGACAATATTTAAATTAAATACCTTTTTACTTCACTCCACACCAATTCTATAGGATTCAGTTCGCAATGGTAGGGCGGGAGTCTCAAGATCTTCACATTGTGCCTTTTTGCAATTTCTTCTATTTTATACCCATCATAGTTTCGTTTGAAGGTATTAAATACTTCCAACAATTCGTTTTTTAAATAGTCCTCTTCAAAAAATAAATCTTTAGACCGAAGCCATGCCTGAATTTCGGCTTTATTTGAAGTACTGTTCGGAATTTGCTCTAACTTAGGTCATATTCCAATTTGTTTTTACTTATGTTTTGAAATTGTTCTTTAATAATCATTACTAATTCACTAAAATTTAAATCTGTTGTAGTTCTGTAACTAATTGGAATATGACCTATGTCCATCTGACATTTTTATCTTAAAATTACTTCCGGAACAGGATAGTAAAGTGTTTTACACCTATTATAAATCACCCTGTATAAATAATGGTTTTTGAATTACAAATTATACTTTCTCAAACTGATTAATCTGAACTACAAATGATGCTTTCTGAATTAAAATTTTGCGTGAGAACTTATTGGGAACTTCTGGTTTTCGTCTATTTCGGTCAACTTATACCATCACCCGTTGCATAGAACTGGCAACGTCGGAGCGAAATTCCCATAAGGAAAGCATTCCCTATCCTCTCCACGCTGTCTTGTCACCCTGAGACGCTCTATAGTATAGTGAATTTGGCAACGTCGGAGCAGGTCTTTTATAATAATAAGCTGCGAAATTTATTCCTAAGAGTTTAAGGCGAAACGTCTGTGTATTAAAGGCAGTAAAATATTAATTTTACGAAGAAGTACTTTCATTGTGGGTGTACGCCTCGAAGATGAAGACTTCAAGTTATTATTTGATATTTTTTCAGCATTTCAGCAATTTAACCGACCTTGTACCTCTTATAGTTTTAGGAATCCCAATGGTGAGCCTTTAAATTGAATAATCCTATATACAGGGTGAGCGGGTTTTCGTTACACAATTATTAATTTCGTTACTATCAATCTATTTGTAAAATTGGAGAACTATTTTTAAGTAGCTTTTTCGCTCTTTCCAACTGTCTATAATAGAACACTATCACTTAGAAAACAAAAGAGTAACGATATCCAATTTTTTGAAAATCCTGAATTTATTTTAATAATTAGATATTGAAGTAAATTCTAAGTATAGCCCCGTTTTCTTTCCGATTAAATGATAACTACGGTCGTAGAAGTACAAAATCGGTAAAAGGCTTTTTTCGGAAGTTGCTTCCCAAGTAGGTAGATGTTTTGGAATCATAAATTTAGCAAATATCAGAGGAAAACAAGAGTGTTCACAATTATATAGTTACAAAATAGCACCAAATATCTTAACAATCGTAATAATACTGAAACAGTGAACGGAAACACTTAGTAATGCCCATTACATAAATTTTCAAAAAAAAACCAATGCAGGCACTATCCCATTCGCGATGTTCACATAGTATCTGTTAGGTCTCATTTTTGTCAAGGGTAAAGTTTGAGCTATGTGCAAATTATGACCGTTATCTATTTCTCAGTTAAAGCAAAAATAGACAACATTATTTTGAATATGATAAATAAACATACAATCCGCATGAAAAATATGGTCTTCCTGGCTTTTGCGCTATACCGCCAACAGACAGACGTAATTGGGAAAACACTTTTTTCGTCATCTAGGGACCCTAAAACGTGAAGATCGAAAGAAAATTCGGAATGTTATCACAATAACTTCTTCGTCTTTTAGATGAGGGAAGTAAAGAAAAATTGAGAGTGACAAAATTGATGAGTGTGTAATGAAAATCCATCCACACTGTGTAGCAAACCCGTTTCTTACGTTACAGCACATACTTTATATAAGGAAAAAACTTCATAAGAATAAACATACGGTGAATCTTCCTTGCTTAATTCTTATTATTAGAATGGCGACAGTATTTCTTTGTATCCAGTTTTTCAATATTGTAATATAATTTTGTACTTTACAGTCACTGCTAATCTAATAATTCTAATACTAAATATTGAACGCATCAATCAATGGCGCAACTTTAAATGATGTAGTTTTCACCGTACACTTTGCTACTTCACAGCAGTGCAGTGACAGCCTGCTTTACGTAATGGCTTCGAAACTGTGAAAATCTCGTAAGCTTCGTCCAGATATCGTGTCTCTCGTTACATTATTTCTCATTTCGTTTTGACTAGATGAGGCTAGAAATTGACTCTTCGTCTTTATTTGTCAAGCGAGGCGAGCTTAAACCGTGTTTTATCGCTCGCGCTAGTTAGTGTTGCCGGTGATTCTAGATCTCGAACTCGAAAGTCTCAAGTCTCGAATATTATATCGTTAAAATAGCAGACCAGCATTAAATATATAAAAAATAATGTCGATTTTTCAAATAGTTTTCTTCTAAAAGGGCCAAATTGAAAGTTAAGGCCCTGTAAATTTGTCGAATAATTGATTTCTCACTTCCTTTTAAAATACATTTGATTCACTCCAAAAATTCTAAATTGAGTTTTCAATAGATCTTGCCGTTTTAGAGTCGCCTGAACCCAAAAAACATGTTTTTGTTCATTGGTCTATATATCTATGTGTCCGTGTGTGAACAGAATAGCTCAAAAACAAAAAGAGATATGACGTTAAAGCTTCATATAGCTATAAGTTTTGTGTACCATCTAGAGAAAATCGCATAACGTATGGTGTTTACTCTTGTGATTTTTCACTTTTTTTCGATTTTTTCAAAAACGGCTCTAACGATTTCTTTCAAACTTTATATTTTTATTATACTTTTAATGTGTATTGATATGAGATAGGTGAATTTCCGCTTGATACCTCTCAAATGGAATCTCAGTGAAAATTGATTTTCGGAATAGGTAGCTGTGACTTCATGACACATCTTCTATCAATTATAAACAGTGTTACATCAACAATTGCCGATGGTAAATCGGAACATGCTCGCACTAACTCAGGAGAAGGGTCGTGGGCAACTTACCTTCCAAAAAAAACTACAGATCGAACGGATAAGGGCGCCAAGGGGTTTGCAGCCTTATGTTCCACTCGTTCGTTTAAGCAAAAAAAAACCACTAAACTCGCTCAAGATAGCAATGCAACGTAAACAATAAAACAAAACCCACAGGGTGATAAATCGTATAATATTTCTAATATTTAATGTATCGGATAACAGGGAGGCATGAAATTGTTTTGTAATTACTGGCATAAAGTACACAGACAAGACTAGCACAAAATAAATATATATCACAGCAGGCAAATATATATCACATTATTACTTATTTCATAAATTCAATCGGGTGCATCCGAAATCGCAGCTAGGCTGACGGCCTCGTAACTAATTTCTAAATGAGCTTACTTTCAGCACTAAATTAGGCCAAAACACATTGATTAATAGTAAACCGAAGGCTAAGAGAATGTTACCGTTGTACTGCGTTCCATTTTTTTAATATGTATCAAGTTAATAATTTACGGATACCCACGTAAGCAATCAGATCTGTCTGCCTTATGGAAATAAGCACTGCTGAATATTGTTCCAGCTATTTTAATTAATCCGAAGGAGCATGGAACTATCGCAACTAGGTTTGCCACTCGCTCAGCGAAATTTCAATCCAAAATGAGCTTCGGCGAATTTACTTTAACATAAGCACAGCGAAGCTCGCACTTCGTGTGACCCTTGATTACAACAATTACTTGCGGTGAAGCCGCTAATAACAGAACCCTATATGAATTGCTAAACAAGATAACGCAGGCAATTGAAAATTCCAGTGCATCCTAGCAGTTAACGAACATAATACAATGCCGCACAACGAAATCGTTTGAGAGTTCATATAACAAATTGCAAAATAATCGAGGTAGGTTTCAAACCAGGCTCGGCCTCACGAGCTCACTCCAAACACCAGGGGGCTGCTCCTACGGGAAGCTGTGAGCCACCACAAACAGGACTCTGTCTCAAATCTCTCCGAGGGGTGTGCGAGGATCCACAGCCATCGACTTTGGGATGATCTCAGCCCTAAGCAAGGAGGATCTCAGCCCGAAGCAAGGAGGATCTCAGCCCGAAGCAAGGAGGATCTCAGCCCGAAGCAAGGAGCCAGAAAAGTCTGATATTCGCCTAACAGAAAAATGTGCTTTACACAAACAGAGGTTTTGGTAACTTTTCTGGCCCATCGACGGAAGGATGTTAAAATAGCGGCTGCCACAACAACTAGGTTCTTTGGGCGTCCTTTACGAACCCTTCTTTCAGTTCAGCTTCCTACATGGGAGACGATGCACCTCGAAGATTGTCCAAAAAAAAACAATTTAGCGGGCAGACATCTTAGCAAGCAACTTTTCACCAAAAACGACGCTTCCCTAACGCCATCTCACGACAACGGCGGAAGTTGTTGGTGCCGATAATACAGAGCCCTGAACCGGTATTTTAAATACGAACTTTCCAAAGAGAAAATAGAAACCTGTGTTTCCACTAGATCTGTTTCAATTGCGGATTGTATTGTTCGAGAAACAACGAAGGTTGCCTGCTATCAGGCGGAGAGTACTGCATAATTACGAGAAAACAATTCATTGGTTTCAATTCCCCCCTTTCTTAAAGAGGTTTGACCCTCAAACATCCAAACTACAACCATATAAACCACGAAAACCCGCACCTCAGAACAACAACTACTGGTGTGGACAGAGGTGACACCCAGAGGACCTCGAAGCCAGAACGACCCACACGACAGGGATCGAGTCTACTCGTCGCTGCGAGGTGGAGAGTGCTGCGCCGGTGAGCAGACCCGTGACGACCCATCGCGGAGCGGTCCCAGACCCGAGACCCCCCAAACATCATCCCAAGACCACACCAAGTACCCGCCCCCTTGAATACTTCCAAAACAAAAAAACCCCGAGGTGGAAGATACCCCGGCAGTTATGGTACTGCTAGACCGAAATAGGACTACAAAAACAAACTAAGAGAACGATCAGGGTTCTTCTTTTGACGATTGTGAGGAGAAGGTAACCCCGGGAAAAGAGGATCTGAAGGAGATCAGTGAAGCGACAGGCAGAGCCACATTTATGCTCCTCACCAATCATACTGGTTGAGGGTCCCTCCCACACCGCGTACGGAGGGGACAAAGGTCCCTACAACCTTTACCTCATGCATTCCGAAGACTCCATTCACGCTCAAGTCACAAACATACCAGATCAAAGAGAAAGTCAGAAAAATAGGAAAGTAACTCATGGGCCCACCACATTCATACCAAAGACCATATACACTAAACGAAAAGGAAAAGGGATAGGTAAATGTCGGAAGGAAAGAAGGCGAAGAATGAAGGACTGATCGTCTCGACACAAACTAAATCATTCACCAGAAAAATCTGTGAACAATAATCCCGAACTATCGGAAACTCGCTCGTACGAACCAAAAGACGTTCACCAGGAAAATCTGTGAACAATGATCCCTCACTAACGGAAACTTAATCGTACAGCAAAAAAAGGTTCACCAGAAGAATCTGTGAACGATAACTCCGTTTCAACGGAAACAAACCTAACACTGAACAACCAACTACTCGCGAATGTTAACCCAAAATCCAACAAGGACTAGTGTCAAGCAACCCAAAATCCCTCAAATGACGTAAACGGTACATAACCTAAATAAATATTGCAAGACACCAGGTGCTAACCAAACGACACCTACAAAACTCACATTCGCAAGCATTCAGCTACCCTAATGCTAAAGAGACGGAGAGAACAAGATGATATAGCTCCCTATACTCTAAAATGGGGAAAACAAGATGATAATGATCCCTATGGTGACCTTCCCTGCGTGCCCAACCAACCACCCTATACTCTAAAAAAAAAGGAAAAGCAAGATGACAATGCTTCCTATCGTGACCTTCCCTGCGTGCCCAACCAACCACCCTATACTCTAAAAACAGGAAAAGCAAGATGACAATGCTTCCTATAGTGACCTTCCCTGCGTGCCCAACCAACCACCCTAAAACACGCTCACTCTAAATCCTCATCTTCATGAACCTTTAAATCCTGTACATGCCACGAACCTAAACTCCGACGAGTCTCAAAATCCTCCAGCTCATACACATTCGGCGATACCTTTTGTCTAACACGGCATTTGATAAACTTGGGAGTCAGCTTGGCAGCCACGTAATCGGCCTTATTCGAGAGGGTATAATTCCTCTTCCACACAGTCTGACCTAACTCTAAACTAACTGGTCGACGCCTCAAATTATAACGCTGAGTGCTGGTATGGAAAGCCTTATCGAGACGCGCCTTAACAGTAGCATAAATGCTCCTCAAACCCTTAAGATGTTCGTTAAGATCGGTCCGATCGTGGAAATCAAGAGGTTGGTTGCCCTGGTCCCGAAGTCGATGCATCTTCCCCGACAGACACGGTTCTCTACCAAAATTCAAATAGGCTGGGGAATAACCTGTAACTTCATGTACCGCTGTACGTAACGCATAACCCAACTGTGGTAACTTCTCATCCCATGTTCGATGGTCGTTGTTAACATAGGACCGTATCATGGTCTTGATGACTCGATTCACCCGTTCACATGGGTTTGCCTGTGGATGGTAATTGGCATTATACACAATCTTGCTGTCATAGCGCTTGGCTAAATCCCGAAATGCCTTACTGACGTACTGCTTCCCATTATCACAAATTATCCTCTCGGGAGCACCGAAGACCAACATAACCTCATTCTCAAGATGTTTAACCACCGCCGCACTCGTAGCTGTCTTCAGAGGGAACATCATTGCATACTTCGTGAAACAATCGACAACAACCAAAATAAACCGATTACGCTTAGCTGACACCGGAAGCGGACCTACCAAATCAGTACAGATAACCTCCCAAGGAAGAGAAAGAATACGCTTGTGCATTTCACCATAAGGTTTCCTCTGGTCGGGTTTCTGGGAAGTACACACTGGGCATCTACGCACGTAACGGGCCACATCGACGTTCATCTTTGGCCAGTAATAACGAGCTGAAACACGCCTAAGAGTTTTGAAATAACCAAAGTGTCCAGCCGTCGGCTCATCATGATTCTCCACTAAAACTTTGGCACGTAAAGATTTTGGAACCACCAGCTTCCAATCACAATCCCTATTCAAGTTAGGAGACCCTGCATGCGTTAACTTAAAGATGTTATTGCCCTCCACACGCCACTGGGGAAAATTGTGGGGGGTTTCGACAATTCTTGCCCTAAGCTTCGTATACCACTGGTCCTGGTCGGCTTCTTGAATCTCAATTGCTGCTATAGCCCTAGATAACGCATCCGGTACTACATTCTCAGATCCCTTACGGTAACTAATCGTGAAATCGTAACCCTGTAACCTTAACGCCCAACGAGCTAAACGACCTGATGGATTCTGTAGCTTCCATAACCACAATAGAGAATGGTGATCGGTGACAACATGGAATTGGACTCCTTCCACATACGGGCGGAACTTCTCGATAGCCCATACCACAGCGAGACACTCGAGCTCGGTTGCTGAAAACTTTTTCTCCTGGTGAGTCAAACTCCTGCTAGCATAGGCAATAACACGCTCTTCCCCTCCGATCTTCTGGGTGAGTACGCAACCTAAACCAACTTGTGAGGCATCGGTCTGCAAGGTGAAAGGTTCCTTGAAATCCGGACAAGTCAAGATAGGGGCCGAAACTAGACACTGTTTTATGTCTTGAAATGCTGCCTCGGCCTCAGGATTCCAGCTAAAGGTCGCCGACTTCCGCGTCAATCGATGAAGTGGTGCCACACGAGAAGCAAAATCTCTAACAAACCTCCTATACCACGAGATGAGCCCTACAAAACGCCGGACATCCTTACTAGACTTTGGAGTAGGATAATTCACCATACACTCAACCTTAGACGGATCTACTCGCAAGCCTTGCCTATCGATGACATAACCTAAATATTTCAGTTGCGATTTCACAAACTCACACTTCTCGGGATTGACCGTGAGTCCAGCCTGTAACAATCTGGTGAAGACCTTTTGCAGAATCTCTAAATGCATCGTGAAGGTAGGGGTGGCCACTATGATATCATCCAAATAAACTGACACGTAAGGTGTTAAGTCAGAACCCAACAGCTGGTCTACCAAACGCTGAAAAGTCCCGGGGGCATTATGTAACCCGAACGGTAATCTACGGAACTGGTAGAGCCCCTTACCAGGAACGACAAATGCTGTCTTCTCCTTGCTGCTCTCCTCCAACTCCACCTGCCAATAAGCGGACTTTAAATCAATGGACGATAAGTATTGGGCGTTAGAAAGCCTATCAAGAATGACGGACATATACGGCAAAGGGTACGCATCCCGCTTGGTCACGCTGTTCACCTTCCTGAAATCTACGCAGAACCGATATTCCCCGCTGGACTTCTTGACCATCACCACTGGTGAGCTCCATGGCGAAGAAGAAGGTTCAATGACTCCCAACTCTAACATGGTGTCAATTTCCTGGTCAATCTTTTCCTGAATATAGGGCGACACCGGATAGTAACGCTGTTTAATAGGAAGGGCATCTCCCGTGTCGATAACATGCTTGACCCCTTTGGCACAACCTAAGCCTGGCTTCATCTGCTGGAAAAAATGTGCCACCAAGTCATCTAAGGCTTGAGCCTCCCCACTGGTTAGGTCCTCTTTCATGCGGATGGCGTTGACGACCGCCTTATTACCAAAATCCCAAGTATTCTTCCTAAAGTGCGGAACCAGATCCATTCCCTTCCAAAAATCAATGCCTAAGATGATGTCCTCGGCGACATCCTGAATTACTACGGCCTTAATAACCTTGACCTTATCTTTCAACCTAAAGGGTACATAAATTTCTCCCAGCGCTGTACAAGATCGACCATCAGCTACCGTAACCGAAGAGTAACTGCTCTCTAATGTAAGTCCTATGTCCTGTAATTTCTTCCAACCGGCTCCTCCAATCACAGTTCGACTAGCCCCGGAATCCAACAGACACACGAATGATATTCCATAAACCTCCACCTGTAAGTAAGGACGAGGATCCCCTTTTCGATTAGAGAAAGCACTAAAAACTCTGGCCCTCCGGCCCTGAAAATTAACAGAACTCGAACTCCACGATGAATTTGCCGACTGCCCTCTTAAGATCGACGTCCGGCTACCCGACGACCTTGTGCCTCGTTTCCCGAACACTTCGGACAAGTACTCTTCACTACACCTGTAGCGCCACATGAAAAACAAAAACGTCTCGTTCGAGGTTTAGAACACCTAGTAAAATTGTGACCAGTCTCCAGACAATTCCAACATTTCCTCGCTGGGACCACAGTATCAATAGATTCAACACGAGCCTTGGGAGTTTTACCATTAGATGGACAAGCTAAGTCGGGTTCCAAAAAATCAACCTTATTGACCGTAGGTGTTCGATAACTAGTTGCCAGATCTTTAGTAGCCTCCAACTTCTTGCACAACTGCAATAATTCCGAAACGCTATGATAATCCTGTAAAGCAACCCCCCTAATGAAAAATGGATCGATGTTACGTCGAATCACCGTTAATTTCTCCCGCTCTGATGGTGGGTGAGATAGCCTAGAAAACAAGTTCACCATACAAGCGAAATAATTTCCAACTTTTTCCTGAGGACCCTGGACCCGCGCCCTAATTTCATTCCACAGTTCGACTTCATAGTCGAACGGCAAGTATTCCTCCCTCAAACAACGAATAAAGTCGTCCCACGAGTTGATCTGACCTCTAACAGAACGATACCAGATCAATGCGCTACCACACAGCAAGTCGATGATGGCATTCTTCAAATCTGCTGGAGCGACTCCTCGGGCGACCCGTAACTCTTCCACTCTTTCAATGAAAGCGTTTACGCTAAGTCCAGTATTATCCCCACTGAAAGAAATACCCCATTTGTGGACTGGTACAACCTTACAGCTAGCGTTAGAATTGCTTGAAGGCGGCTGAGTAACATTAACAGCAGCGGCAGAACTTCCCACTCCTGCTGGAACCAAAGGATCTCCCGCAGGTTGACCTAATTTGTCTAAATTGTCCTCAATGCAATTCAGTTGATCTACTACCTTGTTGATCGACTTCTCAAGGCCGACCTCCTTATCTGAAACGACCAACCTACTCAAACGTCCATATAAATGTCGAAGTTTGGATGAGACAACCCTAAACTCATTTTGTTCCGGAGACCTAATCGTACTAATAAAGTCTGCCAACTCAGTGGTCTTCTTATCGCAGACCTCAATCTCTTTCGCAACATCGGCCACAAAATTAGGTGCTAGTGGAAGTTCCCCAAACTGTTCTTTCCCTAAAAATTCCTTTAATTTCTTCCTCATAGTAGCAACAGTCTCTCCCTTCAAGCTGGTACAACCCCTAACCGATAATTCATAAATAAGTTCGTCGCGAGCTAGACGATGAGGATCCATGATCACAATCAATAAATACAAACGACTACTTAATACACTAACTTCAACTAATCGATTAAATATTTATACCTTAACAATAGCATGCACCAACAAAGGTTCACCAAAATCCCCAATTACACCTAAATGTACCTCAATATACCTAAATATACCTAAATGCCAAAATCCAAAATCTATCATGCACCTAATGTACCAAAAAAATATGGCTCGAATGCCAAAATATGCTACCAAGCAAAAATCCAAACGTTCGTAAGGTTGGAGAAAGTCCTACCATACGAATCCCTAAATCTCAAATAATGGCTTAAATGCCAAACCCTAAAATCCTATGCACGGATGGAGAATGTTCTAACAAATCTCGCAACAACGACACAACAATTCCAGCCGTACAAATATTCAACAATCGGTGCTTCGCAGCTCAAAAAAATATTCCAAACCAAATTCCCAAATTCGCACAAGACTCCTATAAACATATCCTGAAATAAACAAATTCGCCAAGACGAACAGGATGCAAGGAGTAACAAGGGCTAAGGTATAAACAATAACCAGTAACATACTCAATAAATAACGTCAAACAATCCTAACTAAATATTTGCCAGTAATTACGGGATCCCTAACTAGAAAAGTTTCTCAAAAAATTGCCTTCACAGCGGGCGCCATTTTGTTACATCAACAATTGCCGATGGTAAATCGGAACATGCTCGCACTAACTCAGGAGAAGGGTCGTGGGCAACTTACCTTCCAAAAAAAACTACAGATCGAACGGATAAGGGCGCCAAGGGGTTTGCAGCCTTATGTTCCACTCGTTCGTTTAAGCAAAAAAAAACCACTAAACTCGCTCAAGATAGCAATGCAACGTAAACAATAAAACAAAACCCACAGGGTGATAAATCGTATAATATTTCTAATATTTAATGTATCGGATAACAGGGAGGCATGAAATTGTTTTGTAATTACTGGCATAAAGTACACAGACAAGACTAGCACAAAATAAATATATATCACAGCAGGCAAATATATATCACATTATTACTTATTTCATAAATTCAATCGGGTGCATCCGAAATCGCAGCTAGGCTGACGGCCTCGTAACTAATTTCTAAATGAGCTTACTTTCAGCACTAAATTAGGCCAAAACACATTGATTAATAGTAAACCGAAGGCTAAGAGAATGTTACCGTTGTACTGCGTTCCATTTTTTTAATATGTATCAAGTTAATAATTTACGGATACCCACGTAAGCAATCAGATCTGTCTGCCTTATGGAAATAAGCACTGCTGAATATTGTTCCAGCTATTTTAATTAATCCGAAGGAGCATGGAACTATCGCAACTAGGTTTGCCACTCGCTCAGCGAAATTTCAATCCAAAATGAGCTTCGGCGAATTTACTTTAACATAAGCACAGCGAAGCTCGCACTTCGTGTGACCCTTGATTACAACAATTACTTGCGGTGAAGCCGCTAATAACAGAACCCTATATGAATTGCTAAACAAGATAACGCAGGCAATTGAAAATTCCAGTGCATCCTAGCAGTTAACGAACATAATACAATGCCGCACAACGAAATCGTTTGAGAGTTCATATAACAAATTGCAAAATAATCGAGGTAGGTTTCAAACCAGGCTCGGCCTCACGAGCTCACTCCAAACACCAGGGGGCTGCTCCTACGGGAAGCTGTGAGCCACCACAAACAGGACTCTGTCTCAAATCTCTCCGAGGGGTGTGCGAGGATCCACAGCCATCGACTTTGGGATGATCTCAGCCCTAAGCAAGGAGGATCTCAGCCCGAAGCAAGGAGGATCTCAGCCCGAAGCAAGGAGGATCTCAGCCCGAAGCAAGGAGCCAGAAAAGTCTGATATTCGCCTAACAGAAAAATGTGCTTTACACAAACAGAGGTTTTGGTAACTTTTCTGGCCCATCGACGGAAGGATGTTAAAATAGCGGCTGCCACAACAACTAGGTTCTTTGGGCGTCCTTTACGAACCCTTCTTTCAGTTCAGCTTCCTACATGGGAGACGATGCACCTCGAAGATTGTCCAAAAAAAAACAATTTAGCGGGCAGACATCTTAGCAAGCAACTTTTCACCAAAAACGACGCTTCCCTAACGCCATCTCACGACAACGGCGGAAGTTGTTGGTGCCGATAATACAGAGCCCTGAACCGGTATTTTAAATACGAACTTTCCAAAGAGAAAATAGAAACCTGTGTTTCCACTAGATCTGTTTCAATTGCGGATTGTATTGTTCGAGAAACAACGAAGGTTGCCTGCTATCAGGCGGAGAGTACTGCATAATTACGAGAAAACAATTCATTGGTTTCAACAGCTTTTCCAAATAAGCAGTCGGTGTCTAAGGTACCTGGTACTCGGCATGCCTAGACCTTGTCCATTAACAAACAAACAAATACAAATAACATTTCTGTGTATTTTGAAAAATAAGGGTAGTTTATTCTT
This sequence comes from Agriotes lineatus, assembly GCA_940337035.1. Lineage (NCBI taxonomy): Eukaryota > Metazoa > Arthropoda > Insecta > Coleoptera > Elateridae > Agriotes > Agriotes lineatus. The sequence continues at coordinate 39,371,654 of OW679195.1, read as the reverse complement.
TAATCTTTTAATATTTTTGAACCTCTCGTGTGCGAAAGGGTATATTTTTATTTTGGCAAGTGCATTTTTAGTTTAAAAATATGTATGAACTTTTATCAAAGTAACATCTTCAGATAAATAGATAATAAAAAAAAATGCGTATATGCCCATATCTCTGACGGGTCCTGTATGTCATATTATACAGTGCGTACCAAATGTATGGAACCGGCCTTGTTATTTCAAAACTATTCAAGCTAAATCGATAAAATTTAATATGCATGCTGTTTACAAAGCCTTCTATTATTTCCACAGTTTTGTTATTTTGTTAATTGACAAGGTCGGGAGTTGTACAGCCAACTTGATTTTTTTTTAAATAGGAAGGGGGTTCAAATCGCATTCCGTTTGAAAGGTATTTTCAAGTAGAATTCCGCGACATGCTGCTTGCCATAGTTATCTCTAAAGATAACTTCGCTATTGTAAATTACAGATTGGGAGTGTGTTTAATGTAACATCAGATTGTTGAAACAGTGTTTTAAGTTTATGAAGTTCATCTAGTACAAGAATCATTTATAAGCAAATTTATAAACAAATAGCGTACTTCTGCATGACTGCGTCTTCTATCACCGTATCCTATCATCATCAAGATGTCTATACGTTCTTTTTCTGTAAAATGCTCAATAATTTAGCATTTCGGGAACAGTTTTAAGCTTTTGACGTTCGTTAAACAACATAAACTAACCATTGTTTTCAGCGCTCACTAAATCTTCAATTATCCAGTTAATACCTCCTCACAATCTTTAATTTACAATAGCGAAGTTATCTTTAGAGATAACTATGGCAAGCGGCATGTCCCTGAATTCTACTTGAAAATACCTTTCAAACGGTATGCGATTTGACCCCCCTTCCTATTTAAAAAAAATCAAGTTGGCTGTGCAGCTTTGTAAACAGCATGCATAACTGGTGTGAGGGGATTAGATTCTTCTCTTCTATAATGGGTTTCAACCTTTTAAGGAGTAATTTTTCGAACAATTTCGAAATTACGGGAAGTAAAGATATTGGTCTATACGATGAAACTTGATCGGGAGGCTTTCCAGGTTTAGGGATCATCATGACTTCAGCTAATTTCCATATCTTGGGTAGGTACATATCTCAGTCTAAATGCGGCATTAATCGGGTAAGTAAGCTTGACTATAGTTTTTGTGGGCAACTGTTTTAAAATTTCCCCAGTTATCAAATCGAATCCTAGGGTCTCCTTTGAATCGATGTTTTTGTTGATTTCAGTTGCAACTTCTTTTGGGGTAGTGAGTCTGATTTCATATTCTTCTTAGCTAAGATTTTCCCAGTCTAGGATGGCTTCCTCTTCATTCGGTTAAAATGTCATTTCCAGATGTTCAGCAAATCTATTAACTTTCTAGATATTGCTTTTTTCTCAACTCCCATCTGCATTTTTTATTGGTCATTTTAATCTTTTGGTAGCTCTCCAGAGTGAGTAGTCAGTTTTGCTGTTATTTGACAACTCACCTAGATAGTTTCCAATAGAATAATTTTTAAATCTTTGAATCTCTCTCTTAAGTTACTAAGTAGCGTTGTTCAATCTAATTTTGTTTACTGGTGCTCGAGACTGATGCCACGTTTTTCTGATTTTTCTCTTTTCGGAGATGATCTTTCGTATTCCACTATGGTAGTTATTACTTCTGGTCCTTGTGATGATGGAAGGAGTATTGTCCCATGCGGCTTCCTGGATGTCATTTACGAAATTTTCAGTTTCATTATCTAATTGTTCTTCATATCTACGAGGAACTGACAAATTGATATTTTCTTCTAGTTGTAATTTTAAGCTACACCAGTCAGTTAGCTTGTTAACTAACCTAGGAGTTAATTCTTTTTGTATAATACTAGGTATAAGGTGAGCGGATGGCCCAACGAGCTAATGCTCGACTCTCAAGCGGCCGGCCCGGGTTCGAATCCCGGCGGACTTTAGGCGGATTTTAACAATCGCATGCTCCCCGGCTACCACGATAACACCTTTGGTAGTCGTTAACCCCTAACAAGGGAACTCTTCCTCAATTTCGACGGGCAAGGCTAGCCACCTACCCGACTTACGAGTTAAGAAGACTCACAGAACCACAATTGTGTGGAATAAACAGGTCACTGGCCTAATATAAGAGGAAGAAGAAGAAGAAGTATAATACTATCGCTGAGCGTGAGAAGGATGGGGGAGTGGTCAGAGTTCAAGTCCCATGCTTCTTCCACCTGCATGTAGTTCACGCAGATATTTCGAGTTATAAAAAAGTCAATTAGGTCTGGGATTTTCCCTGGATCTGTCTGCCAATACGTCGGTTTCCCAGTTGACAGTCTTTCACATTTTAGCCAATTAACTGCTTTCAAGAGCTCTTTACCCTTGGTACTAGTTAACTTAGATCCGCAATAGGTATGTTTGGAATTATAGTCACCCCCAATGATAAATCGATGTTCATGGCTATTCAGAAAATCTAAGAGTTGATATTTTGTGAGAGCATGTCTTGGAGGGCAGTAGGTATACTGCTGCGACTATGATCTCGTGTGTTTTAGTTCTAACTTTAACCTCGGCCGCTTGATATTCCTCTGTCTTGTATCCAATCTCTTGATGGTGCCTAATCGTTTCCTTTATTACGATTGCGCTACCACCTCTAGCTGTATTTTCAGGGTGTGTAGTATGGTATACTTTATATCCCTTAAATCTAAAAAAGGATTCATTGGTAAACTGCGTCTCAGCGATGAGGCAGATATCAATGTTGTGAATATCTAGGACCGCTTGCAATTCTTGTTGATGTTGCAAGAGCCCATTGGCATTCCACTCCAAGATTCTTAATTAATTTAACATCATAGTGCTTTGGCGTTAAATGGTAATCTCACTATACGCTGGTCCATTCTGGTTAATTTTTCCAGAATTTGTTGAATAGGCGAGACTGATTCTTTAGGGTTGTTGGCTTTAGGTTCAGTCTTGCTAGCAATAGCTTGGCTATAGGTCTTCTTACCTTCGTTGACTTTGGTTGCTGTTTGCTGTTGATTTATTCTTTGCGGCTGTTTGGGAAGAACGGGCTTCTTTTTGTGCTTGTCTTTTATCCTCTGCATTTCCATTGCTACCATACATCCCCTATTGTTTGCTGGATGCCCTTGTCCACAGCGAACGCATTTTGGCTTAGCAGTCTTTGGTTGATCGCAGTTCACTGTTAGGTGTTTGCCTATACATCTAACGCAACGTGGTGCTTTGTTACAAAATTCTTGCGTGTGGCCATATGCCTGGCATTTTTTACATTGAGGTACAAGTCGAGATTTTCTTAGTGGCAGGATTTCCACTCGAATGCCTAATATATCGGTGATTTCGTAGATCTTGTCAACATTTTCGTCATGTCTGAAGGGTAGCATGAACATATTTAACGGTAATATTGTTTTGTATTTTAGTTTGGGAGTGGATCCAAGGAGTTTATAGCCACGTTTTCTCATTTCATAGACACTGTATGCTAGATTTATGGAGTGATGTAGTCTATTGGCCATAACTTTAATGGGTCTATTCTGCTTATTTTCGTAAGAATGCCAAGAATATTCCTCTTTGTTTAATGCTGCAGAGAGTATTTTAAAATCATTCTCATTCTGTACATTAATTTTAACATTTTTGTTGTTTAATCTGTACGTTAGGGAATTTATTCACCATAACATGGGGGTCATTAAATTTTTGAATGTTGTCTAATATTATGAGTGGAGGTGGTTGTATTTTTCTAGGTTTTTCTACTTTAGCATCGTTAGTTTGTTCTTGTTCGTGTGGTGGGGTAAGTGAAGTATTAATTTTTCTTTTCCTCCTATTTTTTACTCGAATCCACTCAGTTTCACGTGCTAATTCCTCTTCATCTGCATGATATTCAACTGTATTTATTTTTTCTTCGGTGTTGTTATTTTCCATCTCTGAGTATTTTCTACTCAGTTCTTCGTACATTTTTTGTATATTATTTAATTGGATTTGGAGTTGGTCTGCCCTATTCATGGCACTTACCTTCTCGTTCATTTTGCGAACGCTGATAATTTTCTTGAGCTTGTTGAGAAAACATTTTTACCGCGATAACTTTACGAGAGTGGCGGTGCAAGAGCACCTTGGGCTCCTAAGCAAATATAAAAATGGTCCCTCTTGTAAAAAGATTTATATACTTAAGTAATTGTATATTTGTAATTATAGTATACAAAGTAGACGTTTAACAAAAAATAAAATAACATCATGTTATAACCAACAGAAATAGGGTAGTAAATGCCTAACATTGAACACATTTTATAACTAACATACCTATCTAACAAAATATCAATTAAAAATATAAAACTAAATAAAATCTTCAAGTTGTTATAGGCACAAATACAAAGAAAACTGTTGGATAAATATCTACTTAGGTAACACTAGTAAAGTAAAATAATATTCAGGTAAAATCCTAAGAACCAACGTCAAAATAGGTAACAAATACTTAGTATTTATTTGTATCATTAATAGCTGTAAAATGCCGTAAAAATAAATTGATCAGAAATAAAAAAATTTATCTTTTTGGCCTTATTGACAGCAAATTGTTCCACAAGATTTTTATGTCCATCGTAGACGATGCTTTTTGCTCAACTGACAAAACCAAAGGGTCGTGTAGCCTATCTTGGCTCGTAGAATGTCTTAAATAGTTATGTTTTACTACTTTCAACTTGCTAAATGATCTTTCTATTGTGGCTAATGTTACAGGTAGAATTATGAATAAAACCAATGCAGTAATAATCTCGCCACAATTGCTTTCGAGAACACTATATTTCTGTAGGAATAAACTTGTCAAATCTGGAACACCCATGCTATCATTTCTTTTAGTAAGGAGATAGCTTTCACAAACTGAATGGCAAGATTATTATTGGGGACATCAGAATACTTTTTCTGAAGCAAATCACATCGGACCTGTTCAGTTTCTTGCATTCGTAAAACGTTTTTCGGTTCTAAAAATTCAAAAATGTTTGTTAGTTTTTCAAAGCTCTCAAATCGAGTCTGATTACTGATGACAGTGATGACTGATAAATGAGAGTGGGGACTGAGGTTGCAGTGCTATCAATCTACACCCAAATGAAGTAGAAGATATCGAGATATTTAATAAGCAAATACAGAACTTACCGGGCCCCCCAAAGGGCCCTCTAAGGGCCCGGGCCCCTAAGCAACGCTTATTCCCGCTTAAGCATATCACCGCCACTCTTTACGACCGTATTAAGGTCGCCGGATATCCCTCGCGTACAATGATACGCGCTTATCAGTAACTTAGCAGCAGGGAGCGCTCGATACTTGTTTGCCGTTCAAAAGTCAAACGAATACTAAGAAGAGTTGCTGCTATAGAAAAAACAATCAAATTTCCACCCATATCACTTCTAATCAGTTTAGATTCTTTTGTGGCTAGGCATTGCGCCAAATTGATTTCCAGGAGGTGTTTTATTTTGTAGTATATACGAAGAATGTGATTTTTAATTGTCACAATGCCCACGTGGTGCGATAAGATACCCACAGATAATTAAACCATGGAAAGCATTTCTCCACCAATGACCTTTCTCGTATTATAAGGGTGTACTTTATTTATTTTTGTATTACTAGTAAATTATTGTTTCTTAATAACTGGGACACAAGGCATATTATGGGGTACATAATACTCTGGCGGGAATTATTAGTTACTATAGGATGTACTTCGATGCGTTGATGTGTTAGCAACAATAGTTGATCATCCAATCAATATAAGCTTTCTAATCCATTATTTAGGTTATTAAGAAACACAAGTAGGACATTAGATTTTATGTTTACCACGGGCATTACTTCATGTTTATAGTTTCGGGCAAGAGGCCCTTGGGCTTATATACTTGTCGCCCTAGAGCGGGCATGAACATCTTTATAATGCCCTTGGTACATAAATAAATATTTTATGCTGATTCAGCAAATACCAAAAAATGTTTACCACATTTAAAATAAATGTAATAAATTAAATAGTTATGCGTTATTAATATATTTTTTTATAGTACTGCATAAAATTTCAATTAGTTCTCTGTTCAACACCCTAATTATAGTAGTATGACTATCTCTCTCCCAGTTCAGCAGAGGCGTTTAGTATAATTCATTTCAATACCCTTTTATGTTAAAACTTACAATCTAGTCAGTACCTTGCTTTCACATAAATTAACTATGACATTTTATGATACAGTCCAATGCAAATACAGAGTAAATAATTCCTATTTATTTATTTATTATGATTATGACACTTCTTTATTGATTACCCTTAAAACTTTCTTATGAAAATGATTAATCTCCATTCAGCAGAGGTCTGTCAAATTTTCCAGAAATCCACCTGTCATATAGGTACTTCCTAGGATTTTCATCTTCCACATCCTCGAATCTGTACCACCAGACAACCGACTCACCTTCTTATCAGTGTAAGTTTTCTTCGGTCTACTCCCAGATGTTGATTCTCTGCATCTTCACCCACGTACCTATCACCAAATAGCTTCTCCTCGTCCTTTGTAATGTATTTCTTAGTTTATTTCTGTGCCCCAACGTGTCTTCTTTAGTAACTATATTGATTCCCACTTCTTTCTTTCATTTAATGTTATTACATATTTAACATTTAAACTATTTCATCTTCTCTTATTCATTTAAATTGTAACCTTGTAACCAAATTACATCAAATCGCATTTCAATATTAAAATTTTCGGAAAATTATTATTCGTTGTTGTTTTTATTTATCACCTAACAATTTTCTTAGTTTTTAATAGCATAGTTACTTCTTTGTAATGGTATGGATCACCGCAATAACTGAAATATCCTTTATCTAATAGACTTGTCTGTCCGGGACGTTGTTTTGTCTGTCCGGGACGCTGTTTCAGCAGCCAAACCGTAAGAGATAGAGAAAAAAGTTATATGTTTGGAATGGTCATGTCAGGTCAGGTACCAAATTTCAGTCACGTGACACTTCCGGTTTTCGAGAAATCACGTGATTTCCGTCCGTCCGGGACGCTGTTTCAGCAGCCAAACCGTAAGAGATAGAGAAAAAAGTTATTAAAGTTATATGTTTGGAATGGTCATGTCAGCTCAGGAACCGAATTTCAGTCACGTGACACTTCCGGTTTTCGAGAAATCACGTGATTTCCGTCCGTCCGGGACGCTGTTTCAGCAGCCAAACCGTAAGAGATAGAGAAAAAAGTTATTAAAGTTATATGTTTGGAATGGTCATGTCAGGTCAGGAACCGAATTTCAGTCACGTGACACTTCCGGTTTTCGAGAAATCACGTGTTTCCGTCCATCCGGGACGCTGGTCCGTCCGGGACGCTGTTTCAGCAGCCAAACCGTAAGAGATAGAGAAAAAAGTTATTAAATGAGACATTTGTCTCACTGGTTGCTAGTTACAACTAATAAAATAATAATATAATCATTAAAACACATAAAATTTAAAGCAGAATAAAACAAAGAATTTGCAAATTACCAATAACCTGAGAGTTCTGCAGCTCTGTTGTTCGCCAGTGCTCTCGGTTGATGTGGTTGATAAGTTTGATGTGTGACCCAGGTGATGACGATGATAATAACGAAGACTAGGTGCGAAAACAAGATGCGACGTTCTTCCAGGTCTTGCTTGCTTTACGAATTGATGTTAAAGTGGGGATAAGTTGCAAGAGGTGATGGAGAGCAGAGGTACCTATTTGCGGTTGACAATGAAATAATGCAAAGGGGCGAAATAATGTAACATGGATTTGTATAACGTAGGGATATAACAATTACCATTATCTGTTATATACACTTTAATAATATCCAAATTACCTGTATGTTTTATATATAAATTTACACCATTAATTATAATATTAAACATCAAACAGTAAGTCTAAATAAATGTTATTATGAAATAGTGTTCGAAATTAAACCTTTGATTGTAACTTTAATATTAATTAAACTAACGTATTGGGCATAATTTTATTGATTATATACTTATTCTCATAACAAAATCCCATAATAATTACAGTATGTATTGGAATTAGTTCATTCTGTGCCACGTTTTCAAAATATTTGTGTTTTTTTTTTGTAATCCTGACAGGTTTTTAGCAAGTTCAGACTGTTCATTTGGATTTGTTCCACTAAATCTTAGCGATGTCACTGATGAACATAGAGATTTGGGTTAGAAAAATTACTGTTTAGTACCTAACCCTCATTTGACAATTACTTTGAACAAGATGGGTTAAGTAAAAGATTAATATAAGTAGGTACAATGATACTTAGAAATGTCGATATGCATATCTAAAAAACCAATTTTTTTTCGAGAATTTTTCTAAGAAAACATTTTTTAGTCAAACTAAAATTTACAAAAATTAAAACTAGTCGGGAGTAACTTATTGAAGAAATTAGCTAAGCGGAGTATGCTCAATCGAGGTGAAACATATTTTAGGCACAATATATTTATTATTAGTCACTTTAGTTAATTTTTAATCTTTTTAATTTGTGAGTCTGCCTTAGACGTATAGACGTGTCTTACATAGTTATTATATTTGAAACGTTATTCCTGAAACACACACAATCTTTTAAATAAGAATTCCGAAGAGCCGTGGAAACAAAAGCTTGACCAAGACGTAAACTCTTTGAAAAACGAGGGAAAGAAAAGCCGGGAAGAAACTTCTTTAACGGACTTCGCACTTTCGCAAGCACGAAGTAGTGTGGGGCGGCGGCATCCCATTAATAGTGTAGTATAAGCAACAATACCTACCTAATCTGGACATAACCTAACTCGCAGCAGCATCTCTAAGCTCATGTATATTAATGACCAGAACTGTACAGGCAAATCTTATTGCCAGCAGTAAGCCGATATCAAGGGACCGCGCCCGGCCGCCATCTTGCATCCTCACACCCTTGCCCCTTGGTCAATCCCTGTCTCTGTCGCAGACATTCCTAACCTTGGCCCTCCTTGTCTTCCCCTTCCTCTTGAGTCGATACTCTGCAGAGGCTCGCTGTAAGAACTCGCCTGAAGAATCTGGAGACTTGGAAATTGGCGCTGCCGCAATCTGGGCCTTGTGCAAGAGCCCCCAAGGCCCAAAGTCGCCTGACCGCTCCGTTTTTGGTTTCTTTGGACGGTTTCGGACCCGCAACTCGGGGCCGGTGCTTTACTTGTCCCGTGGAAGCTGAAGTTGCCCGACTGCGAAAACAAAACAAGTGCTTGAATTGGTAAATTTATTGCATGCGGATCGAAAGGCTGCACTACGTGCATCAGCTTCCGTCTTTTTGGATGACGGATTCTGGAAGACTTTTTAAGTTAGTGATGTCTTGGATTTAAGACGCCAATCAAATTAGTCACTAAAAGCGTACTTTTATCGGAATAAATTTTTTATGAGACATCTATATTTAGGAATACGTTTTTAGTTATTTAAATACCTATAAATCGTCCTTGAATGCATAATGGTCCTACGTCTAATATCCAATAATTTTATTTTTTACGTACCTACCTATACTGCAATCCTTGGTGTATAGAATTTAAACTGAAGTTGCTACCCACTAAGCACAAAATAGTGTATGTGTAAGCAGTTACGAGGGCTGTTCAACTAATTGTTAATACCTAATTCTTGTTGAATATCTCCTTTGCGTTACTCGGATTTTCTTTAAGCAGATTTTCGGAAACATCAACGTTTTCAGTAGAACCAGCTAGCACTGGAGATCGTACAGGTCTCGGGTCATCTGCAGAAAAAGTATAAAAAATTCAAATTTAAGTGAAATTGTTGAACAAATCAAGCACGAAATAAACGTCATAGAAATCAAATATCTCAGAAAAAGAGCGAAAAAGACTAAACATGATAAGGTAAACAACACACATATAAGAAATATTATGACTAAACAAAAACTGATCCTGACAAAGGATGGGGGCAATTGGAATGGTCACGTGAATGGATCCAGATGAGGGTGATAGGGACAAGAAAAGGCAGGAAAATAAAAGAAGCAGACCGGGAAAAACCTGGATGGAAAGGATAGAAGAAGTGAGTCAGTTAGAGGGAAACATTAAATGCAATGCAAATCTTGACACGGACCAGGAATAAATAGAAGAAGTGGAAAAAAGACAGGAAATACAGAACTCAATGCGACGTCTTCAAAGGACAGAAAGATTTACGACGACAAAGATGAAAATAGCTACCAAGGTATGTGCACACAAATCGTTAATGGATTTTTTTCCAAAAATTATTTGTGTAATAGGTACTTGTCACAAATTTAAACAATCTGAAACCGAAAATATTATTCGGTTCAGCATTTGATTTAGAAAAAATTTTAACAGGCCGGGCATGGAAGCTGACCACGATTATTAGGTAGATACTAGTAAGTCACCCGAGCTACGCTTCGGTTGGCTAATGTAAGAGAGATTCATTAATATAAATTTTTAAAAAAAGTTGCATCGGCTGGGAATTGAACCCGGGTCGCCCGAAGGCAGGCGAGCATTGTACCACTGACCGACCATACTTCGTCGAATAACACGCTGCTGTAATGGTATATAGTGAATCACTCGAGCTATGCTTAGCTTCGCTAATTACACGATTTATAAAACTTTTGTTGATAATAAAAACCGGCCTACAATCTAAATCTAACAATTAGCAAATTTTAAGCTATCATACAACTTAATCGTCCAGTATCTTCGGATGAGATAACGAACAAAGATACAAAGAGACCACCGATTTTATGTTATTGATAAGCTGAAACTGTCTACTTACAATTTAGGGAACAAGAACTGTTTTTGTTTCATGTCATATGAGGATACCGCGAGAGATTCTTCTGAAATGTGAAGCCGTCCAATGCTCTTCATAAAATATCACGTTAACAAGGTACCCTAGTAATATGGAACTGAATCTTATTTTAATGCAGATAACTGTGCGGAACCAAATAAAAATAAATACATATATTTCTTGTACCTACAACTATATATTTCAAATTAAACAGGGCAAAGATTAAGGGCAAAATGGTAATTTTTATTTAAAGAGTTTACAAGACACAACATTACCTTGGAATAAGCGTAAAAACCTATATCAGAACTATGAGAGCAATGGGATATAAACTTAAGCATACTAAATTTAATTGAGAAAGATAGAAGATGAAATGAGACGTTAATAATATAACAGTTAACAGTACTTGTGCTCTATTGATATATTTTGTTACAAACTAGTTCTGCATTTAAGTTTGAAGTCCAAGTGCCAAGCTCAAGGACCACAAATACAGATTTTCACTATTCAGTTAAATAACATAAAATCGAACGACGGTAATGTCGCAACTGTAGGTAATTATGGACACTCGTTGCCATAAAACCTCGTAGATGAGGCACATTAATTTTTTATATTAAAAGAAACTATTTTGTGCATGTCGTTTCATTTTAAATTAATTTTATTTTATGAAACTAACGGTATTATTACTTAAATTATACATTTTGTGATGTAAATAATATTTAAATTTTCTTAAATTCTCGTTCTCTTAGTGGTCCTACATTAAGTTATTAAAATAAGGAGACGTAACAATAATATTGTTTTCGGTAAAAATGCGTCACCTACATGTAATTATATAAATCGTTTATAGTTATAGGCATGATATATCATGGTTATAGGTACCATCTTTAGACCTTCTTATAGAACTACTAATATGCCTTGCTAAATTATTTAAAAACTTGATCCTATTTCATGACTTACCTACCATTACTTGCATAGTATATTACGTTAAAAAAACATCTTACATGAGTAGCGACGATGCCTTATATAAATAAAAGTTAGTTGATATCAAATTATAAGTGAATGTTTCAAATATAGCACTGGATACAATAATGACATGGGAGTTATTAATCTTACAATATAATTCCAGAGTAAAGTACGAAACAAGACACAGAACGTATAGAGCGAAGTGCAGACTAAGAGTAGTAACAATATTAAACTATATTATTTATATAATCAAGATTTAGGAAACTACTGAATACTGTTTTTGTCTGGGAATATATAATATAGCAGAAAAATAATAGATTAAAAATAATTACATTCTTAAATTATATACAGACACATTCACGATCAATTTTTTCTGTTGTTTTAGTGCTTACTACCTTACATTTACTACACGAGATAGTATCGACGGCATTAAGTTCAATGACAATTATTTTTTTAAATGTTGATACCATTTGAAATACTACAGACAAAACTGACGATACTACTAAAAACTATTTATTAGAATATCACAATTCACACGGTTTAGCATGTTATCTAAAGGGAAAATATTCAAAATTACATTATATAACATCCTTTAATTATTAATTTTAGCAGTAAATATTATTTATTGGTGTTCTGAAAGAAAATATTGGAGGTTTGTAGTTTTTCTTTTTGACTTTAAAAATTCTGATTTTTGGAACACTCCAAAATAATATTTATAAGTTTCAATATAGGCTATATGATGAACATAAATGAGAAAATTTGAGGTATAAAAGGAAAAGCCACTTTATTTAAACTTCACCAAATTTCGTACACATTTCGGCTATTTTCGCTGGTCACAGTCTGAAGCACCACATTAGTTTAATTTGTTTTGCGTCCACCCTTTTTATTGATATACCAATTTAATATCGTTTCATGTGTTCTGCAAAACCCAAATTTTTAATAAATAATAGAGGTCTCTTTCTCTGCAAAACCACAACCAACTTTTGATAACTAATTATTTAATAGCAAGTGAAAAAGTTTTAGATTACTACATGCCATAATGATCAGTGAGGACTATTGTATATTATGTTTTCTTTATTGTCTGTTAATAAATATAAGTAAAAAACTCTTGTAAAATACAAATACTCGGCAACTTTATAAATAAATGTAAATATGTGCAATATAGCTGTGGAGGCGGTTTGCAAGTACGAATTCAAACCCCAGGAACTCCAACACCAATAACTATCTTGTGCCGACTTCACTGTGATTCGCCAATTCGGCTTTGGCAACCCTGAGGTCTTAATGCCTAAACCTCCTCAAATAGGGCAAGATGATGTTCCTGCATTGGGGATAATAACAACAAGGCTGATAGCGATGCCGAACCATATACAGACATATAGGTACATACAAGAACATAGAATGTATAAAGTATAACGTAAATAGAAATATATATTTGCAGCCCATAAGTTTATTTAAAAAAGTCCTTTTAAATCTGTTTTACCGTTTTGCAATCTAAATACGAATATTTGACACCTATAAGGATATGTGCCTATATCGTATAAGAAGACAAAAACTTGGTATAAAGTTTAAAGGCGTATAATAACAATAAGTAACTACGTATGTTAGACTGCGATTGAACCTAGAATATCTATTTACTTAGATTATAGATGGTTCTAAATTTAGTGGATTCAGTTCAGGTAAGCTAGTTGGTCTATCTCCAATTTATTATGGGACTTGTGTGTGTATGCCTATATGTAGTCTTGTCACTCTACCTCACAGACCAATCTTCAGAGGAAAGTAGCATTAATTGTGTCCTGTAGTGATCTAAGAGAAAAGGTTGTAATTTAACAGGCTAGAACTGATACGTTTATACGATTACGATATTTTAAAATTTAACCGACCCTACGTACAATTGTTGCCGAGTGTAAGAACAATGGAGCTACGCTGAAAAGTACTCCGTCCTGTATAACAACAGCATCCAATAATTTAATTTCTTGCAAAAATAGAGAAATTAGTATGCCGAGAAAATTGTCTAAATATTTTCAAAAGTTGATAATTAATGCAATAGCTCACATTATTTTTTATAGTAGTATACAGCTTGCTGCTATATATAATTTAATATTATATACGTCAATAATACTATGGGAATTTATACTACTACATATGTCAAATCGAATCAAATGTAATCATGTGAGATCAAAGCAATGTAATAGTGAGTGAAATTGAAATATTTTGTGGGTGAAGCACTTCTTAACATTAAATATAACTTTATTCAATCCAGGCTGTAAACACTAATGGAAATGGGTTTTAGTTTAGATGTTCTCAGGTTTTTAATGTTTAATAACCATTCTTCTTCTTCTTCTTCTTCTTCTTTATTAGCCCGTCAACATCCAGCCTCCCTTGTTGACTTACATTAGGCAGATTTAAATGCAAGAACTCAAAATATACAGTATGGTGCAAATGAAAAGAATAAGTTCATTACCTACTTCGTAAATCGGTGACTACAGAAAAATCCTGAAACCCGTCGATTTTTTTAAAACGCGGGTTCCCTCAGATTTATTTTTATTCGTGACGCCTGTGAGCGTGAGGATGTCATCGATCATTTTTTTAAATAGAAATGAGGGCCATGCGATACCTCTTTAATCCAAGAACCATATCAACAAGTTTAAGTAATTTAGTTTCGTATACTGTCGAAGATTTTTATTATTGCAATATTCTTGTTTATTAAATACAACCAAATTTAAAGCAAATGCTCAAATTGACGACCTCAACCTATGATACAGTGAGAAAGACGAGCAGTGAAATCTTCTCGAACTTTTTGTATAACTTCCGGAGTTATTTGTGCCATCTTAAAATGTATGCCTTCTTTATGTTGGAATTTTATAAACAATTTTTCTATTTAAAAAAATATCTAATTGATGACGTCATCACTCCCACACAGATGATCTATAGTTTGATGTACTATGTAGATGCGACAGCAAGCTTTTGAAGAAAATCGCATAAGCAGAAGTACGGTGTTTACTCTTGTGGTTTGTTAGTTTTTTCGATTTCTCAAAAACGGCTCTAACGATTTTCTTCAAAAGTTACTATTTTATTACATTTTTGATATGTTTGATGTGAGATACCTTTAAAATGTGTTTTTTCTTGTTTCTTTTAATATAACGTAGTAGGGAAGCTAACAATAAATTTTTGACTAATTACAGATTTTTTGTTTTACACCCAGGTAATTCGAATTAGTAGTCTGTTAATTTCATTCATCTTCAGTATATGAACTTTAAGGCCTCTTTCTAAATTTTGTTCTAATGTAAGCTATTTAAAAGTTTATACCGTTGAAAACAGTAAAACTTGTAACCAAAATAAATTTTAAAAATCTGGTGCGATACACTCACACAACTTCCTTTTACAGTGATCTTATAATTAGTCAAAAATTTCATTTTTAATTTTTAACCATTTATTAAAAATTTTCAAAAATTACAAATTCTACAAAAACGGTACAAAATCGAGTGTTAGTTGAAGAGACAAATTTTCTCTAGAATTTTAAGGTGAATTCAAAAATGTAATAATATACCGGGTGTTTTATTTAAAATAGGAGTTAATAATAAAAATAGAAAAAAAAACAAAAGAAACCCACTTTAGAAGTATTCAACTGGAAAATCACCTATCTCACATCAATACACATTAAAAATGTAAAAAAAATATAAAGTTTAAAAAAAATCGTTAGAGCCGTTTTTGAAAAAATCGAAAAAACTGAAAAATCACAAGAGTAAACACCTACTTCCGGTTATGGGATTTTCTTCAAAAGCTTGCTGTCTCATCTACATAGTACACAAAACTTATATATGAAGTTTCAACGCCATACCTCTTTCGTTTTTGAGATATTCTGTTTACAGACAGACAGACAGACAGACAGACAGACAGACAGACCAATGAAAAAAAATATGTTTTTGGGATCAGGGGACTCTAAAACGTGAAGATCCGTTGAAAACTCAATTTCGAATTTTTGGGGTGAATCCAATACTTCCTTTATAGTAAAAGGAAGTAAAAATAGGTTGCCATTTAAACAAAATGATGACATCACATTTCATTTGAATCGCTATGCCTCTTTGAGATTTTTTCCCGAAAGCGAATATTAACGGAGTTGCTGAATTTATGCCCCACTTAATTTCCGCACTGTAAACGGTTAAATCAGAAAATAATTATAGACTATATCGTAATCAAACCTAAATTACCTATCATAATTACAGATGTTTCAGTAAAAATGGAAGCTAATTGTGGGTCGAATTACTACTATTGGCACTATTGGCACTGTTAGCACCATTTTAACATTCACTTTCAAAAATAACTCCCCACGGATGCTGCTAATACGGAAACACTTGAAAAAAATTAAATGCATTTTCCATATATAAATGACGTCTGCCAAATCAAGAATGTGTTCTGAAATTGCACGTAAATTGTTTAAATATGCAACCAAATAACTTAAAAAACTTCGGAAGATGAAAAGTAACTCAAATACAGAAGTAAAGCGGTACATGAAGCACGACAATTTTGTAACCGGATGAAGTAGAATTCTTACTACAAAAAAAAATAAATAAGCCATACAATAATTGGCTGAGGCATAACACAATGGAGTGAAAGAAAGGCAAGATAAAAACAAAAAATGGAAATGGATACATTGCAGAGTTCTATAAGAGAACTAGAGGACACATTCTGCAAAAGCGTAGTACAGATTTTATGAATATATAACGAGTTATCATAAAGTAAGTTACATTGTATGGAACAGAGACTCCTATTGTCTAGAAACGTTTAGCTTGCAACCTTGAAGAATGAATCATCTATTGTTTAAAGTGCTGACTTTGTAACCTTGTATGCACCTGCATCCGGCCTTGAGGCATACTTGGAAGATAAGCTTATTTCAGCTGATTAGGAATACTATATAAGCTTAACACTACTCGATCCAGTGGCCTCGTTGGAGGGCGGGCGAGGATTAACTCCTGCTAATGGCGACTGTTGTTGATAGTGCCCTGGCAACTCAGTCGGCCAATGGCGCTCTCCCCGGTATGCGGGGTCAGACCTAAGTGCGAGAGCGAGGGAGAGAGAAAAAAATATTTACAGAGGTTTTATTTTACTAATATATATGTACATGTAGGGTTAGTTATTTGATTAAGACTCGAAGACTCCTGCGGCGCGGTGTCTTCGGATGGTGTCGCGGGGTTCTCTTTTTAGCGGGGAGGGGTGCTTGATCCGGGGGCGGAGGCGGACCTGGCGCTGGAGGCGGACCTGCCGCTGGAGGCGGTGCTGGCGCTGGAGGCGGTGCTGGCGCTGGAGGCGGTGCCGGGAGCTCGGCGCTCAGCCTCGCTGGCTCGTCGGGCCGGATGGCTGGGGGGTGGGGCGTCTGGGCGGTGGCGACGCGCGACGGCGGTGTCGGCAGTGGCTGGATGGGATGCCGGAGAGGAACGGAGGGGCGGCCGGGGGCGGTCGCGGAGCTGCTTGTTCAGACGCGGGTCCTTCCTGCGGTAATGTGTTGCAACCCTGACCTCGCTTCGGACCGGTAGGGCCACTTTGGGGAGTTGGGGGCGGCGACTCGGCTCGGTGGAAGAGCAGTACGCCTCCCACAAGGACTGCAATTCCCGCGTCTCCTCGGTGCTTAGGTGTAGCTCCAGCTCCACATCCAATTTCCTGGGGCGGCGGAGGAGCTGGCGCTGGCGGCGGCGCTGGAGGCGGAGGCCTGTCGGGTTCCGGGCGAGCAGGGCTTCCAGTCCCATGGGCGTGTTGTGGGGTTCAGGGGTCCGGGGACAGGGCTGCGGGGAGGCGGCGTCCGTCTGAAAGGGGGAGTCCGTCCGGAAGGCGACGCGGATGGGCGATCCTGAGGGCGGATGCACCTGCAGACACCGGCGAGCCTTGATGGTCAAAGGCGACTCGAGGTTGGGGGTAGGTGAGGGGCCGAACAGGCGCTGGAAGATCTCCTGGAGTCTGTGAAACAAAAATTACAAGGATTAGTGCGTGGGGGGCGTCCTCGGAGGGGGAGGCTGGAGGCGGCGTTTCGTGGAACGTGGGGAGAGGAACGTCCGTACGCCATGGAGGCAGGGACAGCTCTCGGGGGTGGCTCCGCGGATTCTCCGAGTTGTTGGTCGGTATACGGGACGTCGCTAGGAGGCGGTCGACTCGGCAGGCGATGGCGGCGGAGGTTGGAGACGGCAGGCGCGTCGGGCCGCTGGATCCGGTGGGTCAATTTCGATAAGTCCCAGGAGCTCGGTGAGCACCACTGGAGACTAAGTTTGATTGTTTACTGGCGCAAATTTCCCTAAGTCCCAAGAGCTCGGTGAGCACCACTGGAGACTAAGTTCAATTTGTACTCACTGGGTCAATTTCGCTAAGTCCCAGGAGCTCGGTGAGCACCACTGGAGACTAAGTTCAATTGGGGTTGGAGTACACTGGCTGCTGGACACTGGATGCCGATGACTGGAACTGTTGGCTGGAACTGATGGCTGGAACTGTTGGCTGGAACTGTTGGCTGGAACTGATGGCTGGAACTGATGCCTTCCTAAAAAATCCCGGGGTTTATAAAGGACTTGGGGACTTTGTCTTCCGGCTCCTCGCTCGCTATTGGCTGAACGGCAGTGGGGCGCTTGCTAATTTGATGTGAATTGGATTCGCGGGTCCGATTTCCGCGGCGTGAAGTGCCATCTTGTCTTCTAAAAACTCGAATTTTGAGCCTTTACTTGATATGTTTTGCTCGCATATTAACAACATTAAATTGTTTCTAAAACAGAAGCAGCTCGGCCGTGACGCGGATTTCCTATATACCGCGGCGTTCGCTGACTTGTTAGCAGTCAGAATTGTTCACTCGTACTTTGCATTGGTTAGGTGATTTTTAGCTTCCCTAGGTCGCGGGTTTTTAAGTTAATTAACCCTCGCGATGTGGTTTTTCATTGTTCCTTAGTTTGAACGCGGGTTTAAACCCGGATCTATGCTAGACTATCAGGTGCCGGCGTTTTTATTGGTGCCTTTTGGTTTTAATTTCGAAACTGCATATTTCGCTGGTTGCTGCAAGGTCCGAAAAGCTTTTACTGTTTTATGGCTTTGTTGTTTCGCCAATTTGTGTACTTAAGGACGGCGGATTGATTCGCGTTATTCCATACTCGCGGGGCTTATGTTCCCGCGTTTCCTTATAACAAAACAACAGCAGCTAAATTCGTGTAATCGGGGTTCCTTTTACTTGCTGCGACGGCCTGCATTCGCGGGCGGAGTGCTGTCCGGCGCATTTCCTTTGTCGAGCTGTCATCTTTATTTTGATGTGTTTATGAGGGTCTCGGACCGGGCGGTCTTGCTGGAGCCTTGTAATCTTTAACGCGGCTTCTGTTATGCAGCTGTAAAACTGCGTCCTTTTGGTTTGCGATCTATTAATTAATGCTGTGTATTGATCCTTATTGCGCGACGAGGGCGTAACATAAGCACATATGATAATGGAGGTCCTCGCGTGTCTCCGGATCATTTCAAGCTAGTGCATGATATTTTATCTTCAGGTTCTTAGAGTACACGTTAGATGTAAGAAATTTTCTCTCTGTATCTTTGAGCTCCAACGAGCAGCATTGCCGTTATAAAATAAAAGTGTTTTTTAAACGTTTTAACCGGGTGAATATTCCAACACCGAACATAGGCAATTAACATGGGAAAAACGTTTTTTGCAGATTGCTGCTCCCCATTTTAACTTAGAGGGTTTATAATGACACCAATCCTAAGAAGATTTTTTTCTCACATAATGATATGCAAATTAGTTAATTTTCAGTTGCATTTCTTTATTATTTTATCGAAAATAAACGGGGCTGCTCGCGCTATTGCGCGGTCTATCCAAATCAATTTACCACCATTTTTAGGCCTATTACGTTGGGCCATTCCGTTCTAACGGCTTCGTTTTCAAAACACAGGATGTTGAAGCTAACCAAATTTTTTTTTCAAAAATTTAGAAAGTAGCTTGGGGTATTCTAATGAAACTTGGTGTAGGTTAGTATTTTATCAAGTGGCATTATTTGGTCAAAATAAATTTAATTTATTTCCACCAGACGGCCAGGTGTAGTTGTAGAGCGAAATGGTTATGTGTCTAAGTTACGACGACTAGAACAAGCATACACAAAATGGGACTTCATAAGGCATTTTAATAAAAGAGATTTAGAATATCAATAATTGGCGATGTCCAGATTAAGAAATTAGAAAATATCAAATACTTGGCAATTATTTTTACAAAGGAAAGCATAACAACAAGAACGATTAAAAGTAAAATGAAACATAGAGTAAAAAACCCTTTCGTTTTCTATTTTTCATAATAAACTTATATCTCAAAAAACAAAGAAATCTACAGGAAGATCTATGGTCAAATCATTAAAGTATCAGTAAGTATGGACAATAAATGCTGAGCACAGAAGAAAACTAATCGCAACAGAAACAAAGTGTTTATGACAGCAAAGTATTAAGAATTCAGAGCGTCGCAAATTAAAAACTACCTAAGAAGAAGTTAACGGCACTAGCAAAACATTGTAAAAATAGTAGAAACAAGGGGTTTGAAACGATCTGAACATCCTTTACGAATCTATGATTAGTAGGCACTTGGCCTCGAAGAAATAAAAAAGTTGAACCGCCAAGATCTTCGAATGAACAGACCAAGACGCTGCCGGATAATTGCAGTCTGGAAGAGAAGCATGCCAAGAATAGGCTTATGTGGAACTACGAACGGGAAAGCGGCCCCGAACAATTTAATACCTTAGAAGCGTAACAAGACTACACACAAACATGTACACCTAAGTTACTTGGAGGTAGCATAATGGGGCCCACTTTGAGTCTAAGTGTCTAAGTGAACTAAGTTCATGCTCAACCTATAATCCAAATACAAGTAACGATGAAGTACTACTATAATTAACAAAAATTATCTTTTTACTATTGCCTAGTGTAATAAAACAAGTAACTGTAGTAATACATGCGCTCAAGCGCATGGTGTGCTCGTACAAGTGCTAGGATAGTAATGGTAGATATTATCGCAACTAACGCGGTACGACTTAACTAACAAATATTGATTTCTTACGTATTATTTCGTGAGAGCAATTTCAGCCAAGTTGGATGTACTGATTTTCTCGTAATCAAGGCACATTTGAAGCACCTATATTAATGCTATGTAGAAGCAATGTGAAGAAAATTCAAATAAAAATTCCACAAGCTCTAGGATAAGTCTTACCATCTCATCAGGTGGTTAAATACTAGTTTCGGGAATTGAAGTTGGGAAGAACAGGTTGCAGGCACTGGACCACTGGAAGTGTTGTAATACAAAATAAACCTGGTTTTCAATGTCAAATATAAATTGTAAATTTTGGATAGCCTCTGCGCTAAGCCAAATTCCGCCATCGATTGAAGAACCACGTAACCTACGTTTAAAAATGCTTAAACTTAACATCTTGACACTGCAACAGAAACGGATTCGACTGTCGACTTCTCAGATTTGCAACTGTAAATGACACCTAGGTTTACACCTTAATCTGGAACTCCAATTACATAATATGGAGCAAACGGGCACATTAATTAGTCCTCGTGCAGTCATTTTTTATATGCTCACTGTCATGAATTCATTGCCTTGTCTTTGAAGAAACAATCGCAAGGAAGCATTTTCCGTTCGCATTTTATTGGTTAGCGATGACTGTTTTCACGTTGTAAACCTGGATTTCAAAAGGAATTTGAGATTATGTAATCTCACACTTATACCACAATAGATGTTTGGTATTGGAACAATTTAGGAATCAAAAGTTAAACAACACTAGTTTTTAATATCTTATACAAATTATTTATTACTTTAACGTTTAGCCACACGAGCTAGTTTTTTAAGCTTTAGGGTACATTTTGATAAGTTTTGAGGTTATAATTACAATTATAAATTTTACTTATAAGAAAATATTTTCTGGTTAGGTACAACTTTAATTTAATTAAGGAAAAGGTTAAAATGTTTACTTACGTGAATCTCAAGTAGAAGTTGTAAATTATATAAATGAACCGAGAAAGCTTTCTCTTTGCACTTATATGCGGTTAAACTTCTGAGGTTAAAATGAGTTTATTTTAATCCTAATAAAAATTGTAAGATTCAATTGTGGTCATGACAAATTTAAGACCATTTTATATGAGCATGATATATTTAAAACACCAACAGCCAGTCTTATAAAGACTACTAATCTGAGGTTAACTTTAATTCGTTGTTAAAATAAGCAAAAGTGCATCAAAATATATTTACAAATGAATAAAATGTCATAAGCACTAAAGTGTTGATACGCTTCTATTTATTTTTACAACCAATTAAGGTTAACCTTAGATTAGTGGTCTTCATAAGACCGGCCGTAATTGCGTTTAAAATTTTGTGCAATTAAGCAACTTGAAACTTTTCTTGATGTACTACACATGAGAGACGAGGTTCTTCTGTGAATATCATTAGTTACAATTGTCATAAGTTTAAATATTTTTCCCTTAAACAAAATAGTCATTTAGTTAGTTTAATTGTAATAACTTGTATGAGTGTAGTAGGTATTATATTTTTAATGTATTCGTATCTGTTTGATAATGAATTTAATTTGGTGATTTTTTAATTTCAACGCATTCTGTCTTTTCCTTAACTATGATTCTGTATGTGAAATATTAGAGTTACTGAAATTGAAATTATTTAAATTTTCCACTGCATGATCTGAACGTGCAATGTTAGGTTTATTTGGGGTTTAAATTTTTGTTTTTATTGATTGTTTGTTTTGTGAAATTATACTGATTTGTTTGACCTCATACTAGTAGTTAGCGTTACAATTATTGCAATTAATTTAGTCGATGAGATTTGATGTTAATTTAGTTAGATGTTTCGCATTTTTGTTTTCCTGGTAACGTTAATTGACAATTTTGAAGTTTGTTGCGTTTTGCTATCAGCGATTCTGAATAAACATGAATATATATTAAGCATAGGAGGAAAATCGACTGGCATTCGTTTAAGTAGTTTTAGTAGTATCGCAAATTGTTTAATAAAAATGTTATAGCAAGATCTCTCATACAAGTCGCAGCGTTAGTTGATCCTTAGTTTTTTTAAACATGGTAGTCACCCTAAGGCCCGTACTACATGAGACACCAGGTATATTTGAAACTATTTTTGATTTCCATTAAATTTTTGGTTTGGAAATTTGGTTGTAATTCAATGGATGAATTATTTTTATTTCTGTGCTTTAAAGTGAACTTTTAATTTCTTCTATTAATATTGATGTTGATAGCATTTAAATGGTAATTAGTTTTAGGAGGATATCAGTAATTAATTTTAGTTTTGTTATGTGAATGAATAATAGCACGACCTACTATAAACTTGTAATAACGTTTTTTTAGATAGGTATTTTATTGTTGTACAACAACTGAAATTTAAATATCTATTTGTTTTAATTTCTTACGATAGCAATTAGTCCACATATGTTTTTCACTCTTAATCCCAAATAATGTCATATCAAGAAATTTGATTGAATAAAATTGATCTTTGTGTTCGATGGTAAATTTAACTGTGGATCGATTTTGTTAAATTCTCGATAAATTTAATTGAGTTTTTATTAACTTATAAAAATATGTTTTTATTTTGTAAAATTGTTTTTTATGTCAGTATAAGATTCGCAATATTACAAGAAATAGGGGATCTCATTGGTATTGAAAATTTTGGCTATAAGCTTTGTTATTGAGAGTATAAAGTTCTTGAAAATGGTCCTAACATTAATATAATATTCAGTTCGAATAAATTTCCAACGGAACAACATATAAGCAGCATAAAAAACAACATAGAAAAACTTAATGAAGACAAAGAAAACAAAACCAGAGCTAAAATTTGTAACATTTTAACTAATTATCAAACAGAAAAATAAAAAAGAATCATATTCCACACAGAAAGTGCGCCAAGGTCTTTTAACGAAAGTAAACGAAACTAGAACCTTTTTAAAAAAACGCAAAGACCAAATTTCAATTAATGCTAAAAACAGTTACTATATCAACCCAAGAGAAATACGAAACAAAAATAATGGCACATTTGAATTACCAAAACACCTATGAAATAAAAACTAAAGACTCGACACAAGCAATCCAAGATTGAAAGAATGAGCTTATCAAGCAATTATTTGAAAACAAAATACATAAATACGTATGCTTATGAATATAAAAAAAATAATTTGTCATGAAGGGACTTCCTCAGTAATTTATGGACTTCCTAAATTACACCAAACTGGAATACATTTAAAACATATTGTTGCTTCCTATACGTACAACTATAATTTCTTCAAATTTATATCAAATATTTTATCTAACTAAACAAATAAAAATAAAACGACATTAAACATTTTGGTCTTTCAAGGAATTGATTGACATACATTTACCAAGGTATCATGTTTTACTCTCATTTAATATAGTTTCATTATACACCAATATATCCATAACCCTCGCCTTACAAGCCATAGAGAACAATTGGGTTAAAATTAAAGAATACACAAAAATATCTAAACAGAGATTTCTCAAACGTTTACAATTTATTCTTGAAAACACCTCTTTTGAATACCATAACAACACCTAAAACCAAGAATTTGGAGTCTAATGAAATTACCTATTACTACCAAAGTTATGTTGACAAAATTATTTTTTGTGCTAATAAACACTCAATTTAATTTATAAAAAAATAATATTTAAAAAAAATAATTGGTTGAAATTGATTTTCGTTTCCGATGGTAAATTTTAATCGTGATGGATTACATTATTGGATGATAATAATGAAAATATTTGCACTAATTGGTATCATAAGTAAGTAATAACAAATAGATATTTAAATTTCAATTCTTGTACAACAATAAAAAAAGTGTAGTGAATCGTGCTATTATCCTTTCACACAAAAATACCACACAAGAAATTTAAAATTAATCGTTCGCTTCCTCTTAGAACATAATTACCTTTGAAATTGTATCAACACCAATACTAAAAGAAGATTAAGTACTTTAAAACACAGAAATAAAGATAATTCATCCATTTATTTACAACCAAACTTCCTAAACCATTAAGTTAATAACAAGCGAAATATATACTATAATTCTATATACTCCACAGCTGTCAGAAAAAACATTACAACAGAATTTAAAGCTAATAATAACAAATATTATTTAAAAATTATAATACCCAGAAGCTATTCTATAAAAACCTGAAATATAAATAGAACCTAAATTAACATCAAATCTCATCTACCAAATTAATTGTAATAATTGTAATGTTAACTATATAGGTCAAACAAAACAGGTTTAAAAAAATAGAATTTGACAACACCAACAATCAATAAAAACACAAATTTTACATCAAATAAAGCTTTGGTTTTATTTTTGTTATGTTCATTAAGTTTCTATATGCTATTTTCTATGTTGATTATATATTGTTTCGATGTAAATTTATTTAGACTCAATATATTAATGTTAATAACATTTTCAAGAACTTCTTTAACGTTATTCTTACCATAACAACATTTTTAGTCAGAGTTTTTGAGTCCTAATAGGATCACCTTACCACCTATTTCTTGTAGTATTGGGAATCTTGTGCTTATGGATATAGAAAAATCAAGTTTAAAAAATTATTAATTTTTTCTTCTATCCGCGTTATGTCGACGACGTAATTTTTTATGCTTAGAAAAACTCAGTTCAAACTATAGCGAATTTGTCAATATCCATCAATGGTTAAAATTTACAATCGAAAACAAAAATGTGCACTAATTGATATCGTAAGGAAGTAAAACAAATAAATATTTCAATTTAAATTCTTGTGCAACAATAATATATAAAAGAGCGTTATCACACCTTTAGTAGATCGTGCTATTGTCCTTTCACATAAAAAATTCCACATAACAAAATTTAAATTAATTACTGATATCCCCTTAGAAAGTAATTACCATTTAAATGTTATCAACATCGATATTAAAATAAGAGTGGAATATCGTGGAGAGAATGGTGGTGGACATTTACACATCAAAGCGGTTGAGGAGAGGAATGAAGGTGTGGGGTGCATCTTAGCAATGTCGCAAGACGGATCCAAACACTTTAAAACACAGAAATAGAAATAAGTCATCAATTTATTTACAACCAAAATTCTTAAATGATGAATTCAATAAATATACAAAAAAATCAACTAACGCTGCGCAGACGTAGTCACCCTATGGCTCATACTACTTGGGATACCTGGTATACTAAAAGTCTATATATTCCTCACCTGTCAGAAAACATTGAAAATGAACTTAAAACTGACAATACTAAATCAACATTTAAACATTATAACCCGCTTAAAACACTTTTCTACAAAAACCTTAAATATAAATCATACACTAAATTAGCATCAAATCTCACTTACCAAATTAATTGTAATAATTGTACCACTAACTACGAGTACATTAGGTCAAACAATATAGTATAATTTCAAAACACAAACGATCAATAGAAACACAAATTTAAAGTCCATATAAACCTAACACTGAACTTTCAGATTATGTAGTGGAAAATTTAAATAATTTCACTTTCAGTAATCCAAATATTTTACATCCATAATCACATTATAAGAAAAACTCCTTTTGGAATGCATTGAAATAGAAAATTCACCAAAATCAAATAATTACAAAACAGATATAAATATATCAATAATACCTACTACAATATTATACAACAAATTATTTCCATTAAACTAACTAAATGAGAATTTAATTTAAGGCCAAAAAATATGAAAATTCTAACTAATGATATTCACAGGAAAACCTCATCTATCATGAGTGTAATGTGTAATAATATGCAAGATATTCTGTTGTGAATGTAACTGCTGTAATATGGATAGTTACTAGGCAACTTAATTATCAACATTTTGACGTTGCTATAAGACAAAATTAATATAGTAAATTTAATTGTTTAAATCCTGAAATATCTATGAAGGGTTGTCCCTGTTTTCTCTTGGATAGTACAAGAAAAGTTTTAATTTGCTAAATTACACAAAATTTTAAACAATAACGTTTTAAATATATCACGTTAATATAAAATGGTCTTAAATTTATCATGACCAAAATTGAATTTTACAATTTTTAATAAGGAAAACATTCTCATTTTAAACCCCATATTTTAACCGCATATAAGTACATAGAGAAAGCTTTATCTGTTCATTTATCTAATTCACAATTTGTATTTCTGCTTCACTGTAGTAAAAATGTAATAAAAAAATGCTATTTACAGAAGAAGTACATAACGTAGGACTTTATTTGGAGGGTCTCCTTTATAGCCGAGCGAGTTCTGTGAGGAGGTCAATAAAGGAGCCGACCTTTTAAAAGTCATATTATGTACGAGTTGCAAACAAAGCTTTATGTTCGACTGCTAAAATCGAGTTTATGATTTTGACATCTATTCTGGGACAGAAAAAATTACAGTAAAGTGCCTTGACGGATATTGACAAACATGTATTTTGCCATTGAAAGCTGACGTAAAAGTACTAGTAAAATAAAGTAACGTACTTTATAGTACTATTATACTATTAAAATAAAAGTAATTTTGTTTTACTGATACCATAAAGAGCTACTTTATTACCGCGAAACTATGTCCTAAACAGTACATAATAGTATAATGTGTTATTAGTTACCTATCAGGAACAAGAGTTATACTCCATTTACTTGACACCTGCATTGTCAGTGTCAAATTTTAAAAAAATGTCTTGACTATACCTCAAAAATAATGTATTTTTTATTAGACTGTACAGTAATTTAATTGTTAAAATGTGAAAAATAGCAGTGGTGCCAACATAATGTCAGTTTGGCAGTGCAGATGTCAAGTAAATGGAGTATACACCTTATGTGGCGTGGTTGGACGGTTTATCTGCCAACCTTGCGAGGCAGGTAAGTCCAGGAATTATTTTAATGTAGAAGATTAAATAGACCGATAGACTTAGCTTGCTTTGGAGAGTGTTACTATGATTATATCTACTATAAACAACGTTGTGAACAAAATTCGAAAAAAAATCTATAATTATATGTCCGTCAATCCGCTTTAAAATCAAATTAATTTGTGAGTATCCTTTGCAATTATATACAAGTTTCTTGAGTAAATCTTATTTATTTATTGCAGAATTTAATATGTCAGATTTAGAATCTGATTAGTGTACCACGCCTGAAGTAGTAAAAGCCGCCAAGTTGGGAATTTCAGATGATTTATAGCTAATTTACTTTATCTGCCACTGACAAGCGAAGATAAAGTGTTTAAGATGCTATGGCAATGAAGTAACAGTTTAGCATTATTAATTAATGTAGTAGTATAATGTCACAATTTACTAACGTTTAAAAAAAATATTTTCATAGCTAAAATGCATTAATCGTGATTTTAATGCAAAACTTATCAAAATGCAACTTAAACATTGGAGGAAAAACGATGTACACTTCTGAAAAAGCTAGCTCGTGTAAGAAAAAGTTTTACATAATTTTTATCATAAATTAAAAACTATCGGTTTTTAACTTTTGTCTGCTTAATTTTTCCAAAAAACCAATCACACAATCTCCAGCTGTATAAATATAAAAATCAAGGATTATGTTACTAGGTGGTATGGTATAACACCCATTTATTAAAAACAAATGCGTTGTTTGTCCGATACTATTCCATAAATAGATAAATCCGTACATTGGAATATTTAAGTAATAATAGGCGTAACTCTATCATAATGAAAATGATATGAAGTAGGTTAATCTACTGAACTTAAGTAATCATTTATGGGTTTGGTTGGTGGCACACAAATACGAAGACTGTTAGAAATTCATTACATACACCTGCACTACATCATACTGTTAGAACAAAATCTACCAAAGCCCCACGCATATTACTCCGCTGCGGCCATCTTCAATAATTCACAAGAATTGGGTCATTAGACAATTTGAACAAATTGCACAACTATTAAATGTTTATACTCGGTCTGGCTTCAACTGCACTCAGCTATAATATAAACCTCTACGTCTACATCCATCCCGTTCTGCGCCGAGCTCCCCTTCGTGAGAGAGCGGGACGGCTGAATTCGTTAACTACAAGAACTAATAAGTGCTATACAAACTAAGTTTCTAGGACTCGTGTTGAGGTTACAAAGTCTCAGCCACATCGTATTTCAAACGATTTTCGCAGAGCTTTTCAACAAATTGTTGGCACCCTCCTGCAGACCCTCTCTCTCGTATACGAGCCCCGCGTATGAGAGCCTCTCGCTCCCACTCACCACCGGAGAAGTTGCTCTACGAGGTTTCGCCTGTTCCGCTCCAATTTCCAGCTAAACCTGTAAGTTCATCTCGGTTTGTTCCGCATGTTCTGAGGTTTTTCCGCGATATGCTCTCCGTACGTGGAGGTATATCTGGAACCGCGCAGAATAAACTACAGACATGTAGTGAAGCCGGGGTAATTGTCCATGTTTACTGCGACATTTCATTAACTCACGGTTATGCAGTTTAAGTTTAAGTTTCATTATTTGCCCACAGCTGATTAAATTAGTTCGTTGGGACGGATTTCAGGAGATCGTCTTCCATGTGAGAGTGAACTATGCTATATTTTGGAGGATACGTTTTTCTTAAGAATAGCAGCTTGATCTACAGAAATTAACATAAGTGTCAGCATAAATAAAACTTAACTAATCCTTCAGGGATTCTATCAATCTTTTCGACGTTTTTAAATTATCAGGAAATAATTCTCACATCGCATTCCCCCCTACCTGGAGAAGATCATTACATCATTAGTAACTAATAAAAACAACAGATGACTCAGACTAGCCCCTCGGGACACCCCAACAAAATTCGACAACCATATTATGTAAACTTAAATTAAATAATTGATCTAATAATGTTTCATGGTTGATTTTATCAAAGGCCTTAGCGAAGTCGGTCTGGACAACATTAACTTGTCTAATACTTCGGATGTCATTTAAGATCACAACAAAACCTACAGTTATCAATGCAGACCGAGGTAAATTATATGCACTCCTTAATTAGAGCAATGATGGAAACGCTCTTGGATCCAATCATTACAATTCCATTAAGTCTGCTAACTACATCAAACATGCAATTCAGGAAAATACCGCAAACACTTGGGTAATTGAGAAAGGAAGTCGAAGGAAAATGGACTTTAAGGTTCACCAAACGATAGGGCGAAAGGGCGTGCACAGAAACACATTCACTAGCAACTATAGCCCTTATAAATCCAAATTTCTTCAAGGGCAAAAATAAGAAGCGCTAAGTGGGCCATGTGGCTTTTTCCAATTTTTCAATTGTTTCCCCAACACGTTTCTGTAAAAATGCGCGCGTTGGCTACTGAGCACACAGAGCACGCATCCACGTGCTCATTCTACTTTTAAGCGCGCCGTAAAAATGAAAAAAAGATTCACTACATGAATGAAACGTTAAGGGGTAGCTGAGCTTTACTTACGGCCACGGAGGGATGCGACGGGTGGGGAGAGAACTCCGCCTCTTGGCCAATGGTAGGAGCGGGCCGGCGATCGATGCAAGAAAACCTTCTGAGATCGTAAAAAGACGTTTCTAATTTAAACTTAGCCCGAAGGGTGGGGGTTAAGACAAAACACTGCGGTCATTAGTCATTCCGAGCGGCCGGGATATTAGTTTGCTATGTATAACCTAACCTCAACCTAGCAAAAATGTACTCTTGCTCGTAAATTATTTTGACACAGGACTCGAGTATTGGCTACTTAAAGTTCGGCTTCGAAAACTACTTTCCGCTAATCGATAGTAGTTGACCACTAACACCAACACTGCGCCCCTACTCGTTAATGATCTAAGATAACATAACTAATTTCTATCGCCCCCCTGCGGCACCGTGCCCTACGCAAAACATGGCACATGGATAATAAACTTTGCTGTGTCGGAATATAACATTTCCACCCCTTGCATTTCTTCTGCGTTGTTTAACGTACACAGTGACCACTTTCATCCCACACGCAAAGTTTTGTGCTGGCTGCGTATACCTAAGTTTCAAAGTTGAAACTACAACTCTCATCGAAATATTCCCATCCACAATTATGTAACACCAATTAGTAACATCCCCTTCTTCTTATTATACGAAAGGAAACTTCTCTATTTCTAGAAAGCATCAACGCCATCGCAACGTAATCTCCATGTAGAAACTATATTGCTTAGAACATTAGAAGTGTTGTAATTCCTAGTAAGAATCTTTTAAAGCAAATTTTCTTGGGAACACATGTAAACACGTGCACAATTATTTCCTTTGCAACAATCAAACGCATCTACGTAATTAATCAGAGGCTGCCTCCATAGCTGATAATCTCATAAACTGCAATGGTAGGGAGGAATAGAAATCCGGCAATTTTGAGATAAAATCAACCATAGGGTGGTGCTCCAAGTTTAACTCGTAAATGTCATTATATGAAGAATATGATTAGTTGGAGAAAATCAGATATAGGTACTATAGTAACCAATGATGACAAGCAAATAAAGAAGGGCATGGGCGTGCTACCAATAATAATTGGAAATATTTCTTTTAAATGCAGCAAAAGGGATCGTGTCAATCGATATTTATAAAATAGTCATTAAAACCCCTGTAGGTACTTTTTGTTCGAACTATGCCAATTTAATTGGCAGCGAAGAATTTAATTTTTTTTAGTAAGTTTGTAATATGTAATAAAATATACCTAAGCAACGATTAAGATATTAAATAGAATTAAACAAGTATACGATTTCTTTCGTGCTAAAGATAATTTTCCTTTCTTGTTAGTAAGTGAAGAAAACCTGTTGATTCTTGCTACAGTGACAAAGAACAAATGAAACAACTATGCAGTCCAATAGATTTTAAAAAATCTGCACAGAAATTAAAACACCCCGAATGTGGAAACAATGGATAATGTTTGGGTTGAAATATTGAGACTTTATTTTGAAGAAGTTAGTTCATGGAATTGAATTAGAAGTTCTTAAATAGCTCTAATTGAATTATATCAATGGCTATGTATATGGCAAGAGTTTGTTGTCGATGTGAAATGGATTTTTGTGCATGATCGCCCGTTTCTCTTAGTTCTCTCCATCTACAATCTTAATAAATATTTAGTAATTAATTTGACTTATCTTTCTCAATATAGAATGAGAAATTTGCATACAAAATATAAGTGATACCCTTTATTTCCAAAATAAATGTCCACTTAAGTTACTTTATATTTTAATGAGAAAACCACGCTACATCTTTTATTTCACAGCAATAAGAAAGAAATTTCGTTACCAAGAAATGGTACTTAATGCATGTTACAATAATTATAGGTGCTATATTTAGCAAGTCCCAGGACGAAGCCGGACAACTCGGCGCCGCCATCTCGGCGCCGCCACTTCGGCGCGGGGCCAGCTCGGCGCCGGGATAACTCGGCGCGGAGCCATCTCGGCGCCAGCCAACTCGGCGCTAGGCCATCTCGGCGCCGAATTCAAATTCGCAAACTAGGTACAGTGTGCACTACGTAAGAAAATTATTATAAACAAATAATCAATAAAGTGATCGCCAACAAGCTGGCATCAAATTAAAAAAAAATGATTTACAATTTCTTGGAAAATCAAACACTGACGACCAGAGGCAAAGTGATTACAAATGGGCCAAACAAAAGTTGTCACGTGACTTCCGTCATGAGTAAAATTTTATTATTTTAAAATAATTACGAAACATGCATTTACTAGTCAAGATAGAGACACATTTTACGAAAAAAAGTTTTCTAGCTTTGAGATTGTTCAGTCAGCTAAAACTAACACACAATAAAAAATCTCATTGAAATCTTGCTTAATTTCCGAAAAATAACACTTTTGCATTTACACAATTTCGAAAAACGCCATTTTCTAACTAAGTAAAGTGCCTTTTATGTGACAAATATATCTTTAATGTTTACTTCCCAGATCAAAGAATTTTATTTTTAACAAAGTTTCTTATTATGAAATAAAAAACTTTGTAAAAAATATTTGTTTTTCCATAGCAGTCTTTGTTAAAAGTAAGATTCTTTGATATGGGACCCCTAAACATAAAAGAAAATGTAAGAGATCAAAGTTGGCCGAGGATTTTGAAATTTGGTATAGCAGCCTAGATATTGATTCTAAACAACTTTTCTTAATAACTTTTTGTCGTATTTGCTACATAAAAGGCACGCTACTCTACAGTAAAATAGGTTTTTTGAAAACTTCTAAGGCATACTTGATTTTTCAAAACTGAAATGCTGTTAGAAATTCGCCTTTAAACAAGCAGGGGTGAACCCCAAAAAATGAAAATTTAAATCGAGAATTTTTTACCTTTAAAAGAAAAATTCAGGATCTGGTCCATTCTCACAATGAGGTGATTCAGTAAATTATTGTAAAGGAAACACTGTCTTCCTCATAAAATTAACATATATTTTACATGCGCTACATGTTTCGGCTTATGTATTCAACCATCTTAAGGCTAATGTCAAAAGTGTCCACTTTTGACATTAGCCTTAAGATGGTTGAATACATAAGCCGAAACATATAGCGCATGTAAAATATATGTTAATTTTATGAGGAAGACAGTGTTTCCTTTACAATAATTTACCTTTAAAAGAGTCGTTTCACCTATCCGGGGACACACTGTATATACAGGGTGATTTTTAAGTTGATTCTTTCCTTTTACCAGGATATAAAGCTAAAAAATAAGCCTTTTTTCTCATTTGCCACTCTTCCGAAATATCAAAACTAAAGGAGGTACAGGGTGTTAAAGTTTCAAATTAAAAACTAAACTTTGGCGCAAAGACGGCTGGACAATTTTATTTTTGTTTGTCTATGTTGTCAAGCAATGACCTCTCATCTAGTTTCCCATTGTAATTTTCTTAATGTTATTGCTACAATAATGGCTTATGTTTATGAAAATAATAAAGGAGTGAATATGCTTATTATTTACTGGGAGTGTCGTCAAAATGCCGCTGTCGCATCGCTCTGATACGCGGAACGTGTGTGTAGAAGCGAATGCTGATAATTTTGAACATATCATTTAAGTTAGATTAAGTTTAGTTTAATTTTTGTTAAGTAGTTTTAGTTCTTAATTTGAAACTTTAACACCCTGTACCTCCGTTAGTTTTGATATTTCGCAAAAGTGGTAAATGAAAAAATAGCTTACTTTTCTAGCTTTATATCCTGGTAAAAGGAAAGAATCAACTTAAAAATTACCTTGTATACAGGGTGTCTGGAAAATACGTGTACAACGGAAGACCACAAGTTCCTTTGCCCAAAATATGATTTAAAATAATTAACTTTTTTAAATGTTTCAACCCCCTGTATAATCACTACAATTTTTTTTATAAATAGTTACTTTAATTTATAAGCTATTTCCTCTCTTACAATATTCTAGTTGGGTAAACGGTTTAGCCACAAAAAAATATTATCTACAATCCCTACAAGCATAGTATTGAGTT
>OW679195.1:39131378-39337414 GCA_940337035.1 Agriotes lineatus | reverse complement strand
CGGCGAAGCAATAAGTAATTTGGTTGACAGTATTACATAAGAGAGGAGAAGTAGTCCAGTGACTACACTCCGTAGGTAACTACTATTTAGTAATTGATTTGATAAGTGAAAGAGTAACTATTATATTATAACTATGGGTCTACATCTGTAGGCCATCGTCTCTTTAGTCGTCTGTTAGCTGCAGGGGGAGTGATTAGGCTGTTGGCTTCTTCATTTGGATGTCCTGGGAGGTTGTTTAGGTAGTTTCTTGTTAGCCTGTGGATTTCATCTTCAACTGTAGGTATACCAGCGTCGTCATGGAGAGTTTTGTTACTGACGTACCATGGTGCGTCGAGCATCATTCTTAAAATTTTAGATTGTAGCCTTTGGATTATTTTGGTGTTTGACGGTTTGGCACATCCCCAGAGCTGAACCCCATATGTCCATATAGGTTTGATAATGCATTTATAAAGCAGCACCTTGTTGCTTAATGTTAGTTTCGATTTGCGACCTATTAGCCAGTTCATTTGTTGTAGTTTAAGATTTATTTGTGTTTTCTTCTTCGTTATATGTGATTGCCATGTAAGTCTTCTGTCTAATGTTAATCCTAGGTATTTGACTTCGTTTTTCACTGGTAGACGGCTACCGTTGATTGTGACTTCAGGACATTCGACTTGGCGGGTTGTAAATGTAGTGTGCGTTGATTTACTTTGGTTTACAGTTATTCGCCACTTATTGAGCCAGTCTTCCAGGACGTTAAGATGGTTCTGCAGGTTTTCAGAGGCCACTTGAGGATTATCATTCACAGCGATTAATGCGGTATCGTCCGCGAAGGTAGCGATTTTTGTATTGATTGTCGTTGGGAGGTCGGAAGTGTAAAGGAGGTATAGGAGGGGTCCCAACACGCTGCCTTGTGGAACTCCTGACTTGATGAGGTAACATTTGGATGTTTCCAGATTAAATTTTGTTTGGAAGTAGCGGTCGGTTAGATAGGACTTGAGTATAAGGTAGTAGGGGGTGGGTAAGGAAAGCTTGAGTTTGTACAATAGTCCACTGTGCCACACACGATCGAATGCTTGTTGTATGTCCAGGAATGCGGCTGAGCATACTTTCTTTTCTTCAAGACCTTTGAGTATTTCATTTACGATTCTGTGCCCTTGCTGTATTGTTGAATGGTTTTGTCGAAAACCAAATTGGTGGGATGGTATAATTTCATCCAAGTTGACCGCCTTTACTAACCTATTCCGTAGAAGTTTCTCAAATATCTTGGACATAATTGGTAGTAGGCTTATTGGTCGATATGACTTTGCTTCATGTGGAGGTTTTCCAAGTTTGTGGATCATTATTATTTGTGCGAATTTCCAAGTCACTGGATAATATGCTAACCTCAGCATACTGTTATAGATGGTAGTCAATAGAACTAGTGCCTTTCTAGGAAGTTCCTTGAGAATTAAGGAAGATATTAAGTCGAATCCAGGAGCTTTGTGATTTTTACATTTAGAAATTTCATGCTGCACTTCCGCCGGGGAGAATGACTTTATTGGTAGGGTCATAGGGCAGGGGCTATTCAAAAAGTTTTCAATTTCATTGTCGTTTTTACCGTTGTTGGGTGGAGGTGGACTAAACACTTCTGCAAGATGTTCTGCAAAGATTATTGCCTTTTCCTGGTCCGTTTTTCCCCAGCTACTGTCCTGCTTTCTTAGCGGAGGAACGTGTGAGACTGGTCTTTTGAACTTTTTTGTAGCTTTCCAGATGGTGTGGTCATCCTTCGATAACTTGGTAATGTAAGATTCAAACGTCGCATTTCTAATTTCTTGTAATTCCGATCTTAATTGCCTAGTAAGTCTATTGTATACATTTTTATCTAGAGGGTTTCGACTTCTTTGCCATTTACATCTAGCTCTCCGTTTTTTCGCAACAAGTTCTCGAACATATAGAGGTGTATTGCTTGTGATTTTTTTGTCTCGATTGGTTTCTGGCGTGGATTTCTGTGTTGCTTCTTGTATTATACGTGTGAAATAGTCCGTTGCAGTGTCGAGATCGTCGGGATGTTTTAGGTTGAGGTCGAGACTCAGATGTTCGTCAATAAACGCTCGAAAGGCATCCCAATCCGTGTTCGGTGAGGTTAGTTTGGGAACTTCTGCTCTACTGATAACGTGTGTACTTAGGGTAGTAATTATGGGAGTGTGGTCCGATGATAGATCCCAGTTAGGCGTAATATTAAGGTAATTCGGTGCTATGCCTTTAAGTACAAAAAAGTCAATTAAATCAGGTAATTTGTTAAGGTCCGTTGGCCAATACGTTGGCTCTCCAGTTGATAGAAACGAACAGTTATTATTGTTAATGGCTTTCAATAAGTTTCTACCCTTAGTGGTAATTAGTCTCGATCCCCAAACTGTATGTTTGGCATTCCAGTCGCCTCCTATGATGAATCTGTTCCCTAGCTTATCAAATAGTGTTTCATATTCTTCAGTGGTAATTGTATGTCTGGGTGGACTATACATTGCAGCTATAACAAACGACCACGGTTGTGAGTTGATTTGGATTATTGTTGATTGTATTTTATTTGTTGAGTATGAAGGCATTTCATAATGTACTATGGTATTACGGATAATGACTGCTGCCCCGCCGTGGGCCGTTCCGTCCGGATGGTTTGTATGGTAAATAGTATATTGCGGAATTCGTAATACAGTTCTTTCAGTGAAGTGCGTTTCTGATATCAAAAGGACGTCAATTTTGTTGTATTGTAGAAAATGCATTACTTCAGTTTTATGGTTAGTTAAACCATTTGAGTTCCATGAAGCTATACGAATAGAAGATAGGTCCATTACTGAGTAATTTTGTTGATGACTGAAGTGAGCATGTTTAAGATCATACTGTTCTGGTTGATAAGTTGTGAAAACATCGATTTGAATTCGCTAAGGAAGGTAGTCAGTTGGGTTTCCAGACTTGCGTGTTGATTTTGCAAAGTAGTTCCTGCTGTAGCGCCAGCATATGTGAGATTGTTTCTTGTGTACTGCTGATGGTTTATTTGATTAGCGTTTATTGAAAATTGTGATGCGGAATTGTTTACAATTTGACGGTTTACTGCTCCAGGTCTGCCTCTTGCTTTTTGCAAGTCTCTGTAGACGGTACATCCTTTGTAATTGGAGGTGTGGTTGCCTTCACAAAGAGCACATTTAGCAGGAGTATCTTTCGGTTTCTTACATAGCTTTGAGTCATGGTTACCTCCGCATTTTACACATTTGAAGGGCATTGTGCAGTACGATTTAGAATGTCCATACAATTGACATCTTGTACATTGTATAATGTTTCTATTTATGTTAGGTGGCTCAACTTTTATTCGCACGTTGTTCAAAAATTGTAGGTCGTAGATTTCTTTATTATTTGGTTGTGGCTCCAGATCGACGTAAAACAACATTAGGGGTAGTTTGCTTACTCTGTGTCTGATATTAATGATATTTCGAACCTTGTGCCCTTTTGCTTGTAGTTCTTCTTTAATTTCTGAAGTTGGTATCGAGTAGTGAAGATTACGAATAACTACTCTGTAAGCTCTGTCCTGCTTCATCTGGTACGTATGATGAATTATTTTTTCATCATTTAAGTGTTTGATAAGTTTCCTGTATGTTTCTGGAGATATTGCATTCACTTTAACTGTATCGTTCGGTAATGCTTTACATTGATATGTTTCTTCCTCTGTGACTCTGGATAAGTTATTAATCATATCTTTAAAATCAATTACTCCATGAATAAAGATTGGAGGAGGTTTCGGAGTATTCGGAGGTTTTCCACTTTGATTTGTTTTTTCTGTAGGTTCACTTTGACTCGCATTTTCTGTAGATTCATTTGTTAAGGTTCCGAATCTGTTCGTTGTTGATACTGGAGACGGTCCAGTAATATATATTTTTTGTGGATTGCTTATCTTCCTTTTTTTAATAACTTGCCATTTATGATTAGTCTGAGATAGTTCATTGTCATCGCTGTCTTCCATTATAATATCTTTGGAACCGGATAATTCCTTCGAGACAGATGTTTCGATAATATTTTGTTGTAGACCTGGTGGCTGTGGACTATAAGTTTGTTGTAAATTGTTGGGTGACTGGGCGTTAGCAGGAGCTTGGTAGTTAGCTTGTGGATAATTTATTGGTACTTGCGGAATGGATTGTACGGGAAATGTTGCTTGTGGCAGCATTTGTGGCTGATATGAAGGAAACTGAACAGGTAGTGACTGATGTGTTTGGCCATACTGATTATTAATGCCGTATGGATGTGACATTCTGTTTGATAAGGCAAAATGCCTTAGACTTAAATATATTTAAAATTATCTATAGCGTAACTTACGCTTGAAGATTATCGCTAGGCCTTGCGGCCGCACTCTATCGCACACTTTTAAACTTCACCGATATCGTAACGTCTTTACTCGTTGAATTTCAAGCGGCAACTGATTTGTGAATATGTTTTGGGATTTCAGTTTATCATTTAATACACAGTAGTCTAGATCTGTAGCGACAGGCGATGAAATTTTACAAACCTAAACGTGTTGTACCACTTATACAGGGTGTTTCATAACCTACGGAGGAGACTGAAAGGGTAGCAATGGAGACCAAAATAAAGTTATTTTCTTAATAATCTTCTGACCAAAACCCAATAACATAATAATAACAGACTGGGCAGCTGATTCTGCTCGAGTCTAAATCCAGACGGTTCCCATTGAAAGTTAAAATATCCTTATCTTTTGACCTACTTCTTGCAGCTTTGCACCCGTTGCAATCTATAAACTGTCGAAAAGCTGAGAAGCCACTTACATCTGACACCATTGCGTCCGTGGAGGCAAGCAGAGCTTATCGTACAGCTCGTATTCATTAAATACAAATTACTCGGGCTTCGTTCAAGCTTTGGAATGAGAAGAATGGCGAAAAATACGTACAAAACAATGTTTCTTTCGGAATAAAGAAATCTTGAATGACTTGTTTGTTATGGTAGAGCCACGGCTTATTGGCTCCTTATAACGAGCCGCCACTGCTGTAATTAGCAAAAACTAGACAAAGCAGAGCAAGATCATCTGCTCAACACAATCTACATAAACGAAAAAGGAAACACAAATAGAACACTGGCGTAAGAACGTAACGATGATGAATGGAAAAGCAAGAGTCAGCCAACCAATAGCGAAAAGAAGAAGTCGCCTGCAACAAATATCAATATGGATATACTCCCAACACGAAAAATCCTAAATAAACAAAAGAAATCACACAACTCCATATATTTCCTACATTTGCATAGGCTTTTTCAAGGTTAGACATACGAATGTCATTTATATGACACAAATGGCGAAGGTTTCACATAAAAGTGTTAATAAAATCATCCAAATATTAAAGATATGAACAAGTATCGAGTATAAGAATATAATACTGAAGCGTAATACACGCTGTGAGTTATAATCCAGATGACGTGCGAATACCCTTCTAGAGTATAGGTATAGCTAGAACCTCGAGAAGGAAATGCGCATTATCTCTCTCTATACGATGTAAACTTAAATGTATAATAAATAAACATATAATAGTTATTTGTACAACTAGTTTTGAAAGTCATACTTTTTCGTGAATTTGCAGTTCATTAAAGAGGCCCAAGTTAATCAAGCAAATCAATGGAAGAAAGGGACTTTTAAAACGTGTTATCGTAGATTTTAATTTAGTGAGGACTTGGGAATTTACAACTGTCAATTTGCCAATTCACAATTTTAATAAAATAATTAAAAAAGTGTACTTTTTTCACGATTCTGCGTTAAAAAAGAAGACTGCATGATCAATATGGAAAAAATTAATAAGTATTACGAACTAGTTTCAGCGTTGCCTTTGTTTAATTCTATTGTAAATATTTTAGATTGTAAAATAGGTTTGTGTAAATAAATTTATTAAATGTCGTTTCCCCTTATATACGTACTAATAGCCTGAAAATGAATAAACGTAATAATATGTTGACAAATAGTGTACAACCTGAATTAATACATATGCGAACTTTTATGACATTATACAAAAAGGCACGTGGAACATATAAGTGTCGATCCAAAAGAATTTTATTCATTGTAAGGCAATAAATATGCAACCGCGCAAGCAATACGATAGCATAAAAACCAAAATAAAGCTTTTTTAATATAAATTTAATGATAAAAGAGGCATTTAGCAGTTGTACAGCGATTTAGTTTGGGATTTGGAGTTCAGTCATTAGATTTTTTTGCATAAATACAAAGCGTTGCACAGTTTTAGTAGAATGAACTATTACAACGATTTTTTTTTAGTATATATTATTTTACAATGAATCGGGATAGCGCAGTTGATACAGCGTTGGGTTTGCATTAAACAAGTCCTCGGTTCGAATCCCACGATGTGCGGAATTTTTTCGCCGCCTTTGCGATCTGTATCGGGTCCGGTGAGACCACAGTTGGGCACCAAATTAACTATGCTCTACTAAAAAGCACAGATCTAAAAGATAGAGTAACAAGGTCAACACATCACCAAGACACACACATCTGACAATGGTTGCTATGCAAGCACAAAAGCCGCGCTCTAGCATTGTAACTCGGAACACGCGCCAAGTTGAGCACTGCACCTCCACATCCTAAAGCGTACAAAGTATCAGCCTATAGGTAAAACGAGGCAAATTACAATACAATAATACAATATATTACTTTATTTATGTTTAGAAAATAATTCAAATGTAAAAAATCACGTTAGGATGTAAACATTGATTAAAATTAATGTTAGATTCATAGAATTGTAAATAGGTACACTTTACCTTTCTTACCTGACCCCAAATCTTCTCGTCTAGTTCTCTTAACATTATATCGTTTTTGTGGACATTCTTGCAATCGCTTCGTACGGTAAGAAATGCTGCTGATCGCTTCGGTCCGAAGAAGACGTAACAACTCTTTAAGTATTTGGGTGCAAGTGCAATCGAGCATTTCCTGTTTTGCTATTCCAACATAATTATTTTACATTTATATGTCGTTTAATTAAGCGGCAGCATTGAATAGTTGAGGGAATTCTTCCTCTCCAAGTTTTTAAAATTTTGCATTAAACTTTTTCAGTTTATTAAATGTTTTATTTTGAACTACTGAAATTCTAAACTGCTGCAGACTGCGTTTATACACTATATCACTTTCTAATTTAAAATAATAGATAGTATAATGATTAATACATTTCGCACAGTTGACAAAATTAAAAACATTGAGCATTTATAGGAATTAAATTAGAAAACACATTTTACTGTAAGTGTAATAAACAATGTTTGAGAACTTTGAAGGGTTTCTTAACACCCCTTAAGCAATTTCAAGCGGTTTTCTAGGCCCGCAAGCGAGGATTCCTAGGCCTGTAGTTTAAATAAACACTTCTTAGCATTTTGTTTGAAGATAAGGAGAAATGTTGAGATTTTCGAAGGGCCCTTTTTACGTTTTACTTGTTAATGTATTGCTTATTTTTAAATTTTATTTATGTTTGACATTATTTGAACAAGGATTACTCCACTCGACTTCTGCAAAACTGAATGCACAAGTGCATTCAAAAGTAATGTTACCTTGGCGAATATTACTTCTTTTACAAAGTATGCAATCTATTTTTAACTAAGTGCAAGTAGCACTACCACCCTAATGGGATAAAATGTAGTTCATTCCATTGCTAGAGATTATTGTCAAACCATTAGCGACCATTCACAAAACTGACACTAATTTTAAATTGGATTGTACTGTAGGCAAAGATATTTCAAAATTTAGATAAATAGTAAATACAGAATTCACGTTTAAGAATATTTAATATGCTGGTACTTAACCCCCGCCGTTTTTCGTATTACATTCATTAAATATTCGATTTTTGCCAGCCCGTATGACGCAATTCTATTTTGTGAAAACACTTTCATCGCCCTTTCTGAAGCAGACGTCTCGGAAATTAAAATTCTGGCTGGTTACCTCCAGTCTCCGATCGTTTCATTAAGTACCTGCTTCGTTAGGGCAAATAAAATTACAAAAACTGTATTTTAGACAATGGGAGGGCGCCCGGCTTGACGCTAAGTATGCACCCATGGAAGTTATGCAAATGGAACGAGAAACAAAACGAGCTATTCAATTTCGGCGAGCGCAGGCGTTAGTTAAAAATTCCACAAAAAGTCAATTAAATTTAAGAGGTCGTAATTACAGTTCGGAAACACAGGTCGCTTCGAGTGACTGTTGTGCCGAAAAGGGGTTGCATTGAAATTTAAATAACTCGAACACTAAATGTATGTCAACAACGCTGGAATAGTGTTGTTCTCGGGATTGCTCAAAACAAAGCTGGAACTCGATTACCGAAATAAATAACTCCGAAAGTTGAAAAGTTGGAATTGCCTTAATAAAAATTTCCGACTATTAAAACGTACGGTGGAGTAATAAAGCGCCGGACGTAAAAGCGAATGTCAGTTATTTTTGCGAAATTATTAAAATCGACTGAATTCGTTTTATGCTAGTTAACGTAATTTTCGCGATTTATGATGTGTTTTAACGATGATGGATGATACGCAGCCTTTGGCTTCATTATGTTGCATAATATACGGAATTAATTTAAACGTGCGATTAAAAGCCAATTTGAAACGCACGTGACAAATTATCCGGCGGTTCCGTTTTAATGATGCACCAAGAAGCAATTAAGAAATGAGTTTACTATTACAAAACACTCGCCTCGGGGATAATCTAAAATGATCTCGATCGAGATGAAATTTAATCCCACGAATTCCGACTGTGCAAAACTGTTCATCTTTCTGGAAACCCAGACAGAAGCCGGATTAGTCTACTTTTAAACAAGACGCTGCACTTTGGTAGATCTAAAAATACGTAAGGTGTTTTGTGTCGGGCTTAGTAAATGGAAAC
This sequence comes from Agriotes lineatus, assembly GCA_940337035.1. NCBI lineage: Eukaryota > Metazoa > Arthropoda > Insecta > Coleoptera > Elateridae > Agriotes > Agriotes lineatus. The sequence goes on along the minus strand of OW679195.1, from coordinate 39,328,545 downwards.
AACGATTAAAGTGCAGAAACAAGGGTACCGATTATCCGGTCGTATTACCAGAGCTCTCAGACGAAAACAATACTCGTTTTTGCCACAAAAAACTTCCAGAGCGAGAGCACTGATCCGTACTCCGAATAAAAACCATTTTTTAAGGCCGGCATTAAAAGCCAAACAATCCCATGCCTGTGCCTTGGGAAGATCTTGGGGCTTAACTAATGGCTCGGAAACAATGGCGCCCTTTATGAGAAAATGTAAAGTGGCTGTCACTGGATCTGGTTCCATCCCATATTGTAATTAATGCAACAAACTGACGATTATATCACCAGGAGTGGCAGCGACAGACGTTCGAATTGTTCAACTGTCAGGTTTGACTGAAAATTGGCCGAGCAGTTACGGATAGGGTTAAATAACATATGCATTCTGGGGATATCAAGTACACATTATAAGGAAATCATGCGTCTGGCTCCACGTCAGTCGTAGTAAAACTTCTTTGAACTCATATTCAGTGAAAAAGTCTAAATAAAAATAAATTATTTGTGCTATAGCTTGTGCTGTTGTTCATTGAAATTATCGCAGGAAAAATATAGATCAACCTTCAACCTCATTTGAAAATACCTTCAAAATTAAACATTTATAATTAAAGATAACACCTTCAATCTAAAGCTCGCAGGTTACTGTAAATGTTTAGTCGATCTATTAAAATTTCGCGATTTGTAATGGTACTTCCGTGTACAGATCTACGTGAATTGTTGATTTGAAAATGAAGTGTTTTATTTTTTTAGTGACAAGTGCATGAAAGCAATTTTATATGACAGTGCATTAATTTCAGAAATATTATTATATTAAACAGTATGCAATAACATATTTAGATCTTAAGAAATAAATTATTAATTCTGTAATCACTACTGTAGGCAGAGCTAGAAGAAATTGAACCATTTTTTTAATATCAATAGTTCGTATCGGTGATAGTCCACTCAGTGGTTATTTTGAATCGGAAGTAAACTCAGTCGGTGGCAATCCACATTTGACAAATATTAAAATAACACAACATCGGAAGTAAAACCACTCGGTGATATTTCATGTGATGGCTTAGAAACTCCCCCCCCCCCCCCCCCGGCCCAAAATAACTTAACTTTGCTGCCTAGAACTAGGTCAACAATGATCCATGATTTATATTTAATTGTTTTGTGTAGCTTTTATATGCATAGTTGTTATAAATAAACAATTCTTAATTTTTAAACTGTATTTAACATGGGTTATAGCAAAAAAACTACAATTTTCACAAATTGCATAGAATCATTACATTACTTTCCTTTTTTTTTAAATTTAATAGATATTTATGTATTTAGTGTGTAAAGAGAGCCATTTTGGCATGAGGATGCGAGTTTCGTGCCGAGCGGTAGCGAGGCGCGAAAAAGCAACCGAATACCAAAATGGCTCTTTACACTCGAAATACATACATTTTTTCTACAATCCTAAATAACTTCACAAACTCAATAAAACTGTTGCGTGATGATAGACGCGCCGTGATTTAATTGTCAATAACTTTTGACAGTTCCAGCAAAATACGAATTACAATAATAATCAGGTAGCCATGGCGGTGCGTAAAGTAAAATGAAGTCACGTGATTATTTCATTAAGACATTGCTTATGTGGTTGCGATGTTAAAATGGTTACTAGGGAAAAAATGTGTGATTCACTAACTTTTAGCATTGACAGTGAGATTTTAATAATCAGCTTTAGAGATGACCGTAGAAAAAATATTTATTCTAATATTTTAGGAAATTCATTAAAGTAAATGCAATCAATTTTTTTACAAAAGCTATTCAAGAAAATGTTGGTCCAAGTCAGCGGAGACCCCGTTTTGACCAGACGACGCAGGGTTAACACAGTCGGTGGTCATCCACCTCGGTGGTGATCCACATCAGCCGCACTGTATACAACCCTGCTGCAAGTATGGACTTGTTCATTTACCTAAACGGCACAGAATTGCAGTTTTACAAAATATTCGTTAAATAGTCGACTGAGAGGTGTCTCCGTGTATTGCAGGTGTGCTCCAATCATCACACAGTAATTTAGACCAGTGATTCTCAACCTTTTTTTTTCGTGCCTCCCTAAGAGTCTAACCTTATCATTGAGGCATTAGTCTAGCTCATTATTGTGTCCACTCTTCTTCACCAGCAGTATATTCAGAAGGCCTTAGTCCTATACATTTCTTCTAGGAAATAACGAGACAGGATCCTATTTTAGGGCAAACTGTGTTCATATGGTTCAAGACCTTCTATGAAGGATCTGTTCTTAGAGTAGTGTGGCTGCAACATATTTTTATTTTTTAAGTTCACTGTGATCTAATTGATTCACACATTTCCCTGTGACCCACCATAGATCCTCCGTGGCCACCTGGGAGGCCATATGACCCTATGGTTAATGGATAAAACTGCTTTAGAAAATTTTACATTAGTCATGTCTAACAATCGGTTTTATCTATTGTTTCGGGTTCTACCTTTTGACGATTTAGATACCGGAGATACCTTTTATTGGTTTAACGAGTGACGCATTGCAAAAATGCACTGTTGATGAGTTTTCGGCAATAGATTCCATGCAAACCCACTAATAAGAATTTGATCAAAATTTATGCTGGGAATGGGAAGCAACTAAAAGGTTCACTTCAAGTAGATAATACAGGTAGGAATGATCTGATAACTGGTGTACATTTGTTCCCTTAGCCAGAGATCTTCTAGAAGCTAAGAACTTACTTTTGACAGTACTATCAGGAAGAATAAGATCGAAATTCCTCTAAGGTTCCTTGTAGCGAAAGAAAGACCAATCTGCAGCAGCATGTTTAGATTTGGAAAATAATGTCTTTTACTGTCTTACGTGCCGAAGAAAACAAAAACGACTTGTTGATCTCCACAATGAGTAAAAATGAGAGTAGATAGTGTCTTCCGAAATCGGAAGTAATGACTTTTTATAATCTAACAAAAGTTGGTGTAGATATCTACTTGGTCAACTGAAAAGACTATGTTCACTATCGCGAATTATCTGCAGATGGCCCATGACTATATTAACGTCCTACTTCGAAAGAACATGTCAGACTATAAAGATGGACGTCCTATATACGTATTTGGAAACATTTGCGATTGAACATATCGTATCTATAAAAATGTAAATTTGAAATATGGAACCACTATCATTGGTTGAAGAAATAGACGAACCAGTTGAAGATGAGGAAAGCGCAGATACATCAGATGTAAAGAAAAACTAGTGCTACAACTGGCAGTGACAACTTTTCTGCTTAAAGAAACGTATTATCCACTACAGGTGCGGATTTCAGAATAAAGTTAGCGTCACCAGTTGGGTCTAAGGCAACGCTCAAAATATTAGTGAACAGCAAATGCACGTGTGACCAGTACAAACGGTAAGACACAACTGACACTTGCCATTCTGGCTGTCAGCGCTGAGTCACAGCCGTCGCATTACACCTTAAGTGACGTGGCGAGTAGGTGTGGCGTTGGGTCAGCTATTCGTGCGCCAAACAAGCTTTGTTATGCCGAGAAGACTGTCGTTCTATATAGTACATTCCCTCAAAACTCAGCGCTAATGTTTTTCTCTACCTGACTACTTACAAGGGATTACTAGAGGATATTCTTAAAGCTATTACGAAAACTGCTTTGCCAGGATCGAACGAATAGATGTTTGTCTATTTATTATTCTAGATAATTAATAAGTTATTATGAATTATTATAAGTAGTTGTATATTTTCAACTAATGTGCTTAGTTATTAATTGTAGGTTCACAATAAAATAATATAATAAATTTGAATATTTTTCTGAATACGTCCTTCTGCAATCAAAGTTCGCCCAAATAAGGGAACGTACCATACTCCATGAAAGAACTTTTCAGAACTTTCCTTACTTTGGATTCCGGATTGTGAACTTGTATTACCGTTGTACTTATTGAGAAATTAGAAAAAAGTCGGTTAATAATGAAACCGTTTTAGTGCAGATGCCTAGTAGATAGGCAACCGTTGATCCGCAAGGCGCAATTTTTTCGTTTCCGGTAAAAGTTTGCTCGACTAAGATGTCGGTACATTTTCGTTGCTCGATTTGATTCGAAGTTCATCGCGCTGAAGGGGCACCTTTATGCCTTAGTGTGTGCAGGCCGAACTTTTTTCGCTATTAACTGGATCGGTAGCGGTACGCCGGGTCGAAGACTGGTCTATAAGTAACAAGACTACACATAAAAGATATATACATTTGGAAGGTAGCACATCGGGACCATCAGAATTTAGTTTTTTTAAATTTAATCACACGAATTTATCTTTGGATTAATTAGGCTACCTTCGTATTAGTCATTGGCCAGGTGTAGATGGCCGGGCGTCATAAGCGCCATCTAAATTTGTATGAAACAGTTGAGCGCCCATCTGTTTGGACAGAACGGTCAAGAAGTTTTTTAAAATTAGACGTCTGCAGACCGGACGGCGCCACACCAACGGTCCGTGGCGGACGTTGCGCGGAGGCAGGCGAATTAACAGGTTCACATCAAATATTTTACAAATGTTTCCCGTGCAAGGTGTACTAGTCCCCATTTTAGAATTAAAAGAATAACTATGGCTATTTTTAGTCGTTATTATTACGTAAACGTCCTTGATACTGACATATACAAATTAAATTAAGTAACTATACTATATTCCACTTCTGCAGCTGACTAGATATGCCTCAACTTTAAAATAATGTTATCGGATCCAACATTATCGAGTAATAATGGAAGGACACTTTTAGCGATATAGTATTTAAGTTGATGTTTTATATCTATCGAAACTATTTTTATATCTTGCCATTAGTTAGTGGATCAAACAAATTAACTTTGAAAACGATCTAGTTTTCAATTTCATGGTCTTAGCGAATACAATACGCATTTCCCAATTATTGAAATCAACTATGGTAAAGCATACCACACGAGTACACAGAAAAGAAAGATTAACTACTGCTGTGACCACCAGCACGCTAAAACGTAGGCTAAATTTCCACGGATTGTCTATTTTACTTAGAAATGTATATTATATTCACACCGGACGCTACCGTGTCTGGTAAAATTTAGAAACATATTAGTTGAGATATTGACATTTACATTTTACGACTATAACCCAGAAACTAAATGATATATTCGACTCGATTTTCTGTATCGTGTCACTATAATACGAGTGCGACTGCCTTATACCTAGGATAACGAGATTCCCATTTAATCCTACAGAAAACGTGACGTCCAATAAAATCACTACTTCCTGTAGAGGAGTATTTACATAATAAACTTCAGTCTTACTCTGGATTCTGGATTTACCAACCGCAACTACCCGCGTCAACTAAGAAACTGGTGCATGGTCGTCGTAATTCTAGATTCGTTATAATTGTTGACTTTTGATTTAATTCCTCAAGAATTTCCATATATGGATGTAGATGAGAAACTGCAGGCTTGCCGAGAAGTTCATACGCTGGACGAAAGGGGTCGTTATACTTAGAGCATGACCATACAAAATTGTAGCAGCAAGTACAAGTGCATCGTAAAGGAAGCTATTTTTAGATGGAGGAGTTCTAAATTAAAAATATCCAGATGTAAACAGAGCCAGGCCACGTGGGCTGACAGCTGCCGACAGCAGACGGTGTCTGATGGGAGTCTGAAGGAATGCATCGCATCACCAACAGCTCACCATGTCTGCGTCCATCCCTGTCTCAACGACGTCCCCGAGAAAAAGCGCCTTTGAAAACGAAGCAGCGCCTGCAAGCCGTCTGTTAATACGTCTGCCGTCTGCAGCCCTAAACTCGATGTGTACTCCGCAGAAACTCGATATATTTGCGAGGCTTCGCCTTATTATATGCCTGTGCAATATCAACCTCAGTTTGACTTCAATGGCAGCCGGTTTCGCGAACTATCTAATATCAAACAAATGAGGAACTATACAAAGTTAAAGGCTGTTTGCAGTCAACAAAAGTCGAACTTGGGGCGCCTCGCTGACAAAACCACATGAAACAAGAGATGTGGCTGAATGCGCAGCATTTATTTGTTACATCTGGAATCCTACAATTTCACTTTTCGAGCGCACTAAATAATTAACCGCTCCCGAATTAGAAACAGAAATTACATTCTGAGTGTAGCAACCATACGCCGTTTCATAGTTAATTAAGAACATGTTGAGCAAATACGCCTAGTTTTCTGAACATATGGAAGATGATATAAATGTATTCCAGACTATGTATATTGTATAATCCAAAATTTGCCATTCATGTTTTGCTTACATTCATTACAGTACTACATGTTCCTTCTAGTTTATACAACTATCCTGCCAACTGTACACGAGGCTTGTATATTATTTACTGTCCGTAACATCTGCCCATTGCTGATACTATTCAGGCTTTTCTTCTTGGGTTCTTGGTCAAATTTCATTTGGTTGTTGCAGTTTATCATTAGAATAAAACTAAACGCCAGCTTTGAAAAAGGGCGTTCAGAAGGAAAGGCTCTGGTAGAAAATCTTGCCAACAAGCCGAAGATGACACTCGATTACTAACTGTTTGTGTTCATGATTGTTCTTCTTATGGAGTCTTCTCTAATGGGGATCCTCATGACGACAAGGAGTTTACTTCTTGTAATCCTGATGAGTTTAGTAGAGGTCTATCAGGGCATCTTGTTCATTCAGTTTTACTTTAGATGATGAACTGCAACATACGGTATTTATGCTTGTTTTTCATTGCACCTTTTTCTGCGGATAACTTGTTATAGACATAAGCAACCCAAGGGTGTCTGAGTATGTACCAAATCTCAGATTCTTGCATCTTTCTCTCAGTAGCTTCTGTTACTGTCCAGCTTTCAACACCATATCAATTTTCGGAAGGAAGGAGGGAGGTATTTTTGAAAAGTTCTTGGTCGCAACCAGATTCTCTTCCTTGTAGAACTTAACTAGTCTGTATTCTTTCTCATTTCTTCGACCTAGGTCAATAATTTGATGATACTGGCCATTATAAGGACAACGTCGTGCTTGCTGTTTTTAGTACAGTTTTGATTTGAGAACGGAAATCACTCATGATCCAATCGATCGGATCTTAGCTTGCGACGACTTTGTGTACGTGTTATATGCAGAGCCTCTTGCATATAATTTGGTCTTATCATTAAGATTTTACCATTGCCTTAAGATCAGACGAGGGAAAAATTGGAAGAAAACTCTACCGACTTCTAGATCAGTAAAAAATTGGTTCAAGAGACTGAACAAAAAGAAAAGGGTTCTGCCAGAAAGACAAGTAAAAACTTCAATGGATATTCAGTTAGGGCACCTGCAATTTGCTACTTACCATGGTCGCAAACGATGAGTCCCCTATCATGGTACAGTTTTAGGATCTTCCACTGTATTCAATCATGTTAAAACTATGGCATTCATGTTATTAACATGAAACACAAACACAAAATATACATCGACTGAAAGAAAGGCACATTAGTACAAATTATAGATTTTCGTAAAGTACAATTGAAACGTGTCATGTCGTAAAACATCTTACCATGAAAGTGGTTAAAAAATGTAAATTTTTAATACTCGGTCATTATACCTATTCTCTGATCTAGTACTATTTGTTTCCACATTAAATATACCTCAGAAAAAAAATTTTGAACAAGATAATGAGCTGATTAACAACGTGAAAGACAAAACATACACCACATATCTTCGTTCAAAGATCAACGCTATATAGAAAAATAATTCTGTAAGTAGGGCAGGGGCAATAAACACTACACAACCCTCGTCTAATTGAGTCGTCCCATAAACCTAAAAATTACACCAAGTGAACAGGACATACGGTGACACTTTACCCTTTAGTATTTCGCTACTGTTAAATTTTAGGTTTCATCTCTGTTCTCCCCAGGGATAAACTCGAGCACATAAAGAGAATAATTCACCAACCTTTGTCATTCAGAATTTGATATCGCTGGAAGGGAGAAACGTTTGTGATATTATGAAGAAGTGCATAAAATGTGGTATTTGCAGAAGGGAATCGCAGTATAAACGATCTGTTTTATGAATTTAACGAGATCGTTTTACATTTAGTAGTTAATCTAAGTGCCAAGTTGAAATAACATGACTTTTACATGTCCTAAATCAAGTTGGTCATAAATATCGCGATACTTTAATAAGGTTAAGTGATTAGAATCCTGTTTTGGAATTTATTATGCACGTGCTTAGAATGCATTCTTATTTAGTGCCGTTACAAGCTTTGATAGCATAAATCTTGACGCATTGTTGAGATTGCAACATTCTACAGTTTTAAGTCCGTCATCTTAATCTCATCTTTTGGTCATTAAAGTGCCAATTAGACCTGAAAATTGTTTTAGAATTTAAAGAAAGCAAACTCTGAAGGGTTTGTATTAGCTACAAAAGACACATTTTTGTAATAAATTTATGAATTTCTTCTTATACAAGTTCTTTCTTCTGCATATCGGAAAATTATTTTCTCAAACTCATCAATGTCTTTCGAACAATTTCTTTAAAAAAAATGTATTTCACGCACTAATAGCACTGCCCGCTGCTCAAAGTCCCAGAACGATTTAATTCGGCAGTAAATTTCACCCGTAAGTAAAGATACTCTCATTGCCAACTTCTAAAAAGTATTTTAAAGTAATTAATCGAAGTCCTGGAGCCGCCTATTTAATTCAATTAATTTTATTGTTTACTTTCAATTACAAAACGATTCTCGGCGATTACTTTAAATTTAAATCTGTAAGAAAATCTTGTTTGATGTACTTAATGCTCGCATTTTTTACCTAAAAACAACGGTTTCAGTTTCACTGAAGTTTATTAAATATTTTTAAATATGAGATATTGCAACTTTAATAGAACAAAGCTTTATCGCGAAAACGAGAAAATTCCATTTTAGCCAGAATTATTTCCTTCCAGATACGAGCTAAAACAAAGTTCCTTCCCGAGAAAAGCTCTTAGGAAAACGCATAGTATTGACGAAGTTAAGAAAAATACAGCTTCCAGCTTGGGTAAACATAACGAAATACATACAGATTACTTCGAGTGCAAACAAAGATAAATGAGTTGCATGTAAGCTAAAGTTGCACTTGAGTAAAATCCTTGAGTCTGGAATGAAAAGAAATGGTTGTATGCGGTGTCCTCGATGCAGTTTCGCAACAGCAGATGCAAAAAGTGCTTGTTTTAAGGAGGTCGGCCATTAATATTAAACGACGCGGTATTCATTTTCTCTTATTGAGTCGCGATCTGAATTTCATGCGCCCTTTGCAATGTACCGCCGTAAACAGCGATGCAAAACGAAAATTTGCAAGTGATTGGAAATATATTAAGACGCCCTCGTGGATTCGATATATCGAAGGACTTAATTCGCCCTTGCCGTGGTCCTTCGTCCTTACGGAGGGCTTTTAACAGGTGTCGTGTTTTGCGCAAGCAAAAGAAGTAAGTCTTCATATTTTAAGTCGGGGACACTCCAACTAAGTAAATTAAAGTAGCATTGAAAGAGAATGCATTAGAAGCTCTCTGCTTAATGAAATCTAATTTTCGACGCTCTTGCACCTTGGCTCCCGGTCCCGATATTACGGAGACGATGGCGTTATTAATTCGATTTTAATAAGCACGACGTATTTTAATATGCAGCCCTGCTATTCTCGCCGGTTGCAGATACTACAAACGCTTTAATTACCGCCAGACAACTCTGTTTTGGATGTAATAGTTGGCTCTGTAATTATGGATGCTATTATACAAGGTGCTATTGTTTAGCAATACTATCTTCAAAAAAATATGTATATATGAAATATGACAGCGGTTCAGACTTATCTGTTAGATTATAAAATCCAGACCTACCTTACACGAGACTCCTTTTATTCAAAAATTGATTTCGTTAAAAGCTCTGGCACAAAGCAAGACACAAACAAGAATAATAACCAGACAAATCGGAAACATAACATATACAATATTCAATCAACGTCAAGCAGTAACAATCAAAATTTGTAGTTGGTACAAACCGTTTCAAAAATTGATCCTTACTGAAAGTTTCCTGATGGTTATACCGGCGCGAGGCTTTAAATGAGCTCCGATGGAAAGTTGCAAGCGAGTGGTTTGCGTGGTGTGAAGTGGAAACGCAAGCATGCGCGCGCATGCGAGTTTGTATTACAGCCTGCGGCAGTGCTAAAATATAATTTATTTCATTTTGGAACCATAATCTTGTTTATTTGCCCTCGATAGAGGGCGTAAAATGGCTTTTATAGCCCTAGGGCCTATAAAGTTGCTAAGCAGTATAACAAGCACCAACAATGTAGTATAGCAGCACCAACAATCTGCATAGAAACCATAGCACACCAGAAATGCACAGTGCCAGCACAACGACGACCCAGTAGTCTGTAGACAAAATACTAAATCCTCGAATTTTGTCCATTTTGAGGACTAAAATGAAATAAAACGTTGTATGTACCACGTGCCTAATCACGATTATAGCTCTTGGGAAATTTAAAGCTCTCCGCTTCGCGCCGAGCTTTAAACATTCCCTCGTGCTATAATCTATTGATTACGCCCTTAATACATAAATAACTATTTCGATATTTACCCATTTTTACATTGCTTTCAATAACTTTCCACGTTGTTTTGTTTATCACATTTGGAAAACTTTTTGAAAATTATCCATATATAATTTCACAGTAAACCTATTTCCGGTTCCCATTTTTTGGAGTCTTTAATTGCTCGAAATCGTCATGGGTGCAGGTTTGGTGAATTAATGAATATTCGTTACGTTATCTGCCGCAAATCTTCGAAGGTTGAAAAAGAATGTCCCCCATCTGTTGGTCTGCACATTACACACTGGAAAACACATACCCCCTGGTAGAACAAATTCATTTTGTCCGACTTCTACCGTCTTTAGACGCAAATGGTCAGTAGTGCAGGTCAGAAGTATTTCTTCCAGCCTTTCGTACACCCGGCGTCGCAATCACCACCCTTATGCTTCACACTGCGATTCGATCGCATACCTTGTCGAATCATGTTCGTTACGGAGCATACTTATTATAGATTTTAAGTTATTATAATTCAGTATCTAATAAAGAACCGTCTTGTTTACCAACGTCACTTACTTGATAATTTATAACTAGTAAAGAACTTTCAGTTGTTTTTCATAATAGTAGACGGTCAGTTTCGCTAATATATGCGCGCTTTCCCGCGATTGTGCAAAGAGCTTGCTTTTGAATCCGAGAAACGGTATCATATCTACAGTTGCGCCTCTTCGGGGAGGCCTCGCCGTACGACAAAACCGGCGTAAAATGGTTACTCAATAATTCTTTGAATAATAAGTGACTTTTTCAATTAGATTTTTGTCCTATTAATTTTTCTCGTATATTAAGTCAGTAGCCTGTTTAATTCCACATAGTTGTAGAGCTATGAGCCCTCTTTGCTCGTAAACCGGGTAAGTGGCTAGTCTTGCTCCTCGTAGAAATTGGGAAAAGATTCCCTCGTTAAAAGTTAAAGACTACCACAGGTGTGGTAGTCGAAGAGCGTACGATATTCTTATGAAGTCACCTGAAATCGAACCCAATCCGGCCGCCTTTAATCAAGCATATTGATTGCTCGCCCATCTTTTTTTATTTTCAAATTGGTTTCGAGCATTTTTATTTAGTTAATCTCTTTGTGCTTCCGTGCTTCATTAAATCTTTTGTAATAATTTAGATAATTTGATATGTGGGTTCGTCGTAACTCTAATAAACATGGTGTTATTTATACAATACTTCGTTACACAACTCTTTAATTGAATCCCAAGTTGATTTTACCCATAATTTGGAATTTATTCAGATGAGCATAAGTTGTAAATGATAGCTTTGCTGTCGTTAAATGATTAAAGTTGTTTCTTTCAAGTGTGATAGTATTAATTACATCTTTTGTCGTCTTTGTATGGCAACTGGCACTTATATGTTTAGTAGTTAGCAAGAACAAGAACCGTTTCGTTAATATATACTGTAAAATTGTTTGCGCTTCAAAAGGTGGCCATTTTTCTGAGATCTTCGTCTTCAATTTGTCCTGCAACGTACAATAATATTGGACGTTTATCATAGTATCCCGTTCCAAATAGTCAATTAAAATTATACCCTTGGCATCCCGAAATATAGATGTCACTACTTTCGAGTTTCTTTGGTGTCGATAAACCATGATATTTCGACTACATTGACTGTTGTTTGAGATCCTTCTTAAACAGGCCATGCCATTGAAGTGCAATGTCCTTACGTACACTCTTTTTCTCTGAAAGCAGCAAACGCGGCACCCAAGAGGCCGATACCTCCTTCATGTAATCATATCCAACAGATTGGTAATTATATAATGACCCCGTTCAGTTGAGATGCCTGTGGTCACTACTACTTTAATACAGCAATCGGCCACAACAATACATATCTTCAACGTTTTCAACGATTTCTGGAGTTACCGCAGTTGACGGGCATCCACTGCGGGGGTCATCTTCACAGCTCTGAGGTCCACGCTTAAACATCACAGCCCACTTGTTCACTGTTGTTTGTGACAGGGATTCTTTCTGAGCACATTGTCCATATCAGCTTTGATAACGCTTGCAATTAAGCCATTCTTTACGTAGTACTGAATCAGGACACATATTTCAAATTTATGCATGTTTAAAAACGCCGTAACTCATTCAACTGTCAGTTGATACTAAACTACTTCACGGATTGTCCTGAATTTTTGTTTTATTCTTATGACAGGTGAAAGTTTTCGAAAAACATTCGAACGAACCAATGACAGAGACATCTGCATGTCACTCGGCAAACATTTCATATACTCGTCAATATATTTTCGCTAAAACAATTGTATTCTCTTTTTTTAGTTAGATAATACAAAAATGTTTGTACCATAAGTATTAAAAGGGGGGTCTGAAACGTATAAAATGTGGGAAATTCAAAATAAGAAGTATTCGTTTTGCAATACGAGGTTACAATTTATCTAGGTTATATCAGATGACGATACAGAATACAGACAAAGTTTTGATTTATTGTTTCGACCAAGTTCTACACGGGGCGTGCACGCTATTTTTAGTTTGAATATATATATTGCAATCAGCTCCTGCTGATTTAACAACCTCCTTAAATATTTATCCTCATTTTCAGTAAAAACCTTTAGTTTTGTCATATAAAAACAAATTACATAAATATTCTGTAAAATCAAAATTAATAAAAGTATGCGTACCTACTTACGTTAATCTGTTCATTTTATCTGTGTTCAAGTTGAGCACTTTTAATGCAATTTTTGTGTAAAAGAGTGTGACTTTAATATGTAACGGTCTAAAATTGGTTTTATTCCCACTCCGCGGTTGCAACACCCTCAACTTTAGACAATTCAAAACGTCCTTGTGGATCAGGTCGCGTATGCCGATTTTTGATATTCTCTGGTAAATTTTTGCGTTTGAATTGGCACTCCTGTATATAGAGATTGAGTATTTAATGACAGAGTACCTACGACGATTTTTCTTTTATTCTGAAATGGACAATTTCCATTTTTCTTTCGCGGAACAAACACATTTTGGGACTTTCATTAGTGTATAAAATCTTCGGTAATCTAGCATAATTTTGAAAGGCCGAGTATTCGTGTCGGTGATGCTACTTTGTTGAAAGTAAAAATCACTTGAAGGCCGCCCAAGACCTAAGGTTGACGCTGAATTCTAATTTTCACGTGGCCTGACTCGTTTCTAGACCTTTGTGTTTTCTTGGTCTCGTTCTGATCCCGCCGTTCCGTTTCGAGTAAGTCTGATGTCTTTTGAGTGGTTTACGAGGGACTCATAATAGTTTGTGAACTTTAAAAGAGTTGTAAGTAGGTCGCTACCTGTAACCACTCGAGGACGTAACACCTAGTAAATAGTCGTGTTCTAGGTTGCTCGAGTTTCCTCGGGATCTTTCAACGCATGTATTCATTCAAAGTCATCACAAGTGCATAAGTAACATTTTGTTTTCCATTTTCATCGTTTTTTTTTGTATACTAGTCTGGTAGCAACTATCTATCAGCTGGCACTATCAGTTTATGTCAAATTCGAGGTTAGGTTTTTCGTCAATCTGACACAAACTGGCGACAAACCTAACCTCGAATTTCACATAGACAGCGTCGCCACATTACACTTCAGTACTGCCAACGTATAACAAGAATCACATAATTTTTAAAGTAAATAGTTTGGGATACTTATTTAATTGAATCAAAATGGTTCTTGTTCTTGTTCAGTACACAAAAGAAATGTATATGACAAACGACCGGTATTAACGTTTATGGCCTCGCTAGTTCACGTGTCTTGTTCTGGCGGGCTCGACCGTGATGTACTCGGCTCCGCCATAAATGCTTAGCTACCGGCCTAATGCCGTGAATAGCGATTGTGCATTTTCAGAAATCTTTTTGTGAAAATAGTTAACAAATACAATTTTATTAAAGCGCACCCTGGCGTTTAGCGAAGAAATTGCTTTTTGAAGCGATACTTTTCTAAGTATAAATGGGTTTCTCATCGAGAGGCCTCTTCGCTGAGCGAAGTGTTACGTGAAACACATCAATGTGAGGCAGCCTATCAATTAGGGTTTACTTCCCCGTTCGGCTCTAAGCGCCATATTTAATGAAATCCTGTTTTTGCTTGCATTATTCCCACATACTATTATTTCATCAACCTTTCGTCGTAACTTATGTAACGTAGTACGTATTTTTTGTTTAACCGCTGTTATACCTCAGTTGATATCTTCGGGAAACTTTTCTCTTATTTGGGACGTCGATATCTTACTTGTGTTCTAAGATTAGAATAGTGAGAGAGGCCCTGAAGGTAAGTTACATTTGTTAGGATTCATTCAGCTTGTTGAACGTGTTGTCGCAGGACTCACCACCTAAAATTGTCGAGAGTATCGAGTTACCTGATGGGGCGGTATGTTTATCTAAGAAATTAAAAAAGACGAGACAATTATTATTCTTATAGTTTATTTTTTTTTAATTCAGTTCTTTCAGGGAACGCAACTGGCCTAGGGGCGTGTTAATATTTTCAATAACCTTTCACAACCTTAGATGACTATATGGTGAGTCTCAAAGCCAAACTCCACCACCAAGTGCAGGACTCTGAAGTTCCTAGTACTTTCGAGGAATTGCATAAATGTTTCCCTATTGAAATAAAAAACAAAAACGCGTACGTTTATCCCACCGCGTTGCTGTAACATTAAAGTGTCAATTTCTGTAAGTACCAGTGGAAAACGATTGCTTCCTCTTTCGCAATTCCCAGCAAGTACAGCGAGCGCAAACAGCGCCGTAAATCAAATAATGTCACAAAAAGATACATTTGAATCAGCAAAACGGGAAACGTATAATCGCACCAATCGATATACAAACAATTCAATTGTATAAATAATGGCATCAAGTAAAACACTTTATCCTGCAACGCAATCTGTATGCATTTTAACTGAAATTGCTAAAACGAATTTTACGCATACATATCAGTTATGCAAATATTTACGCCACTGCCGTTGCAACATTTACTTGCAAATTTAATATCCAGTGTACATTCAGCGTTTGGCTCGGCAAAAACTGCAAAAAGTTGTGATGTACAAACTGTGGCAAGCAGCACTGCCAACAAATTTGTTTTCCGCAAACTTTACTGCATATTAAATTTATATAGTGTTGAATGCACACTATTAAAGTACAATTAACTAATGCAATCATTATAACAGGAGCACAAAAAAGTGAACGCAACAACTAGCACAACAAGAAAAGACAGCTGCGAAGTGGCGAAATGGTTTTATAATCGTCAGTATTTAATTTTCTGGCAATTTTATTTAATGTTAATAAATTTTCAAATTATAATCTAAGCTAAATACGCATATTTCTTACGATAAAAACAAATATTTAGGCTCAGTGCAGTTTAAAACCCACAATAGCAAATGAGTTAAAAGCTGAGATTCTGTTTTAATTAGCACAGCATTTTAATAAGTTAATAAGTTGCAACTAGCCACAGAACAGCTTCAAAGCTTTAGCTCCGTGACGTCGTGATGGAATATAAAATTTATTTTCAAGTTCGTCCAGTTCCTAGCCTGAATACATTTATACTTTTTCTACTAGAGCAAGCACAATCCGACATTTGAAAGCTGTAAAGAGCTTGACTAAATTTAGCTCTGTAGTTCCATTTAACTTTTGTATGAAAAGCTTTTCATGTCGCAAGTGCAGCTAAGGATTTATAAATCACCATTTTCTCTAAAAATTCTGAACGTATCAACTATTACAAACGGATATACTCGAGGTACCTATTTTTATTTAATCATAAGCACTCGGTAGGTCTTCACTGAAATAACGAAATTATGACAAAATAGACATCTATATTTTTGAAGTGCAGGTAATTAAAAACGTCCGTCAATAGTAAAATAAGTTGCAATAATGCAAATCTTATGATTTTTATAGAGTGAAAAACTTAAAACATAAAAACAAGTAAAATAAATTGTTTGCTATTTTAAAGTCACAATATTTTAAACAAAAATTAATAATGAAGACGAAACTTGAATATCAAAATGTTAAAGGATTAATTAGGATTATTTGCAACTACATAATTTATACTGTACTTTACTGTAAGCACATAGTTTTCACATATTTGTATTACTTGAAGCCCATCTTAATTTTAACATTTAAACTTCTGTTTTGAAACGAGAAGAGAAATGCTGCAGATTAAATACGTCGAGAATGAGGCTCATTACATATAAGAATTTCGAAAGTTTGCCATAATTCCCAAATCTGCTACTTTGTGTAGCTGTCGTTTATTTAGGTCAGCGAATAAAATTTCCTTTGATGGAATTTTGCAAGTTAATTAAAAGTCCTAAATACTTTATTAAGTATTATGTTCATTATTTCCAATTAAACATTATTTTGGAAACTTTTCATGCGACTTTGGATCGTCGTCACGACACGAATTTAATTAATACCAATAGTATCAAAATAATTGGTTTTCTTACTAATGTGGGCAGATCCATAAATTCACCACCAAGAAATGAACTAACTAATTCTAATTATTTATAGAAATCCCAGTATATGACCGCAATATTAATAAATGAAGCAGCGTGCGAGCAGAAATGGCGTTATCCTAGGAATAGATAAAGGCGATAGTAGTATGGCGGCACCGAAACTGGAGCAATCCGCGAATTAAACCGCGAATTAATCCGCGATTCCGCGAATTAATTCCGCGGTTTGACCTAATTAATTTCGCGGTTTGCTCTAATTATTCTTCATATGTGCTACTGATTAATCACATATGAAGTTTGATATTTAATTTACATATGTGCTACTGATTAAATTACGCATTAGATTTTTAATTTGCTTCTGGAATTACGCGGCGGCCATCTTGGTTTTCTGGCGGGAATATTTGAAATTTGAATTTTTTCCGATTTTTTTTTCTAAGTTCCATTATTTGAATTTTAAACTTCCCGGGCGTCGGACATCTTGGTGCGCGCGCACTTCTCACGGCTGTCGTTTTTAATTTTGAATTTTCGCGGAAATATTTGAAATTCAAACTGGTAAATCTATATCGCTCTTCGAAGCTGCTGTCTCTCTCTTGCATTCACTCGCGGAAATATTTAAATTTAAAAAAAGCTTCCTGCGATGTCCCATGGCTGGAATCGAACCAGCGATCGCTGCATTACGAGTACGAAGCCTTAACCAACTGGGCTAGCGAAGCGATCGAGGTTGAAGGAATTAAACATGGTCACTACTTCAACACTGTCGTGCAGTTTCGGTGCCCTGTTTAACTAATGAATTTCAAATTTACATCGCTGTTTATGAACATAGATATTTTTTTAAATTATTCTCACTTTTACTAGAACAATTACATTTCGTCCCTCGAAGAAATTTCAGAGAGGCCAATTTAATACCGTTTAATAGATGTTTTACATAGTTTAATTTCGTTCTGGCATATTGCCTGATTTAATTATGTATTGTTATCAGTCGATAGGCCTTTAAAATAAAAATTTGTTGATATCTGTATCGATTTTCATTCAATTACAACAGAACATTCCGTGCTTGTGAGCCGTTACGCTTAAGTTTAGTCGTGTTAATATTTTTAATTAACTCATCGGCGTGTTTATGTATCAATAACTTGTTTTATGTAATTACAATTGGGGCATTTTATATTAGAATTTAAATAAACGATAATATTACGCGGCGTCTTTATGCAGGAGTCGTTTGAATTTTGTAAATGTCTTTTAGCACGAATCGATTCCTGGAAAAACATACTGCATCGTGTAACTGTATTCGCTAATTATTCAAAATGTTTTATTGAGTATGAAAAGGTCTCATAATTTTGATCGCTGTTGGTGTAAAATGCCTGTCAAAACCTGTCTGGAAAACGCAACGGTTTTTGCAAAGCATGTTGGGACGAACAGCGATGAGTGGAATTTTTAAAATATTGCCCATCGAACAGCGGAATAATTCTAGAACGAATCGGAGTTTTTATTTGTATAAAATGGCGGTCCGAACACGACGCTGCACAAAACCTGGATTTATCGAAATTTTAAAATAATATAGCTCTGTAATTTTAAAAACAATATAAAGTTACATTTTTTAATGTCTCCTTTGTAGCTGTTTGATTTTTGTGTGTTGTTAATATGCGTACAATTTCTAAACAAGGCCTCGATCTGATATTTCACGTCAAAAATTACAGTAAATGTTCAAAGACAGAAATAAATAATTTATAAGATGCTAGACTATTATAGCTTTCTCTTTCAAAGTTTTGACGTCATTGCATAGCGGGCTGTAAATTACCCGAGTCTTATTGTATAAGAATGGCGTTCAGTCGTGCGGGAATTGTACACATTGAAAAAATGTAAAATTAGAAACATGCATCAAATATTTAAATCAAATAATTTAAAAACTCTACAATGAAATTTTATACGGTATTTATAGCAAATGCCCGTTTCTTGGAAAAGTCTGATGCATTGTCGTTGACTAATTGCTAACGGTTTTAGCCTGAGGCCCTTCTCAATGCCTCGTTTTAGAAAGCAAGTTGGTACATGTCCACTTGCACTTCTAAAAGTTGTTAACTTGATTGTTACCACAGACAAAGGAATTTGCTATGATAGCACCGAGTCTGCAGGGGGACCTCTTGTCTACACTCATACTTTACGTAAAATAGAAATTTCCTATCTCACTCACTCTTATTGACTGCTGTAACTTTATCTCTGGCACTCGCTCAAAATGTCTGTAGTTTTAATATGATTGAAGGTATCTCGTCATTCCTTCTAAGTATTTAAATATATATTAGACGTGTTTTAAAAAATATATGCATAAACGTTTTGCGATTTTCTAACGATTTGGTTCATATGATTTTGTCACTTTTAAAATAAATAGACATTATTTTATTTCGTGTTTGAGTTTTATAATTACGCTGTGCCCTTTGTGGCTTGATTATTTTATAAGTAAGCGTCTGAAATTGTGTCATTATATCGCTCAAAACTGTATTTTAGTTTTAAAAATTTTAGTATAAATGACATCAGCCGAAAATAAAAACGCAAATGACCACAAAGTAACATAATTTTGAATAAAAATCACACAATTTCGTTGAAAAATGTTCTGTTTCACTTAAAATTTTACAAAACTGACATCATGTTACTTGAAATTATACAAAAAACGACATTTTTAGCCAATAAGCGATAAAAATACGACATCCCACATCATTTCACTTAAAAATTATCACGTTTCGTCTTACAAAACGCTTTATAATAAAGAAAATGATGTAAAAACAGTTGTAAGAGTTATTTCTAAGCATAATTTTGCAAATATTGTACACTTTTTCTCTAACTTGTGGCAGTTTTAGCAAGATTTGAATAAAAAACAGCCATTTCTGCAGCAATTTTAGTAAGATCTGAATAAAAACATGCAATTTCCAAAGCATTTCGTTTAAAATGTTAGAAAATCGACATCATCTCCATGAAAATTTATAAAAATCGGCATCTTATCACATTAAATTCTGTAAAAACGACAAAAACAATATTTTTTTCACAACTTTCATTGAAAAATAGTAAAATTTTACGAAAATACGTCTGTGCTGACGACAAATGAAAATAAATTTGAATAGAAACACGCAAAAATTACGAAAAGACGTATGTGTTGACCCCCAAAGTAAATAATTTTGCAAATGTTTTACACTTTTTATAAAATGCACCGCTCAAAATTAAAAGAAATAGCAATTTCGTTGAAAAAATCTACTACCACAATCATTTCGATAAACAAAATTCAAAAAATCTTATACTTTTGACGGAAATATATGTATGTTGACCACAAATTAACATAATTTTTAAATAAAAACGCGCAATTCGTTGAAAAAAATATTCTGACACCACCAAAACACGCAATTTCATTGAAAAATATATATATGTTGTCCACAAATTAACATAAATTTGAATAAAAACACGTAATTTTGTTGAAAAAAATGTTCTGGCCCCTTCATTTCACTTAAAATTTTACAAAACTGCCATCATAACACTTGAAATTATACAAAATATATGTATGTTGATCACAAATTAACATAAACCTGAATAAAACACACAATTTCGTTGAAAAATTTGCAAATGTTTTACACTTTTTTATAAAATGTATCGCACAAAATTAAAAGAAATCACAATTTTCTAAATTATATCACGCTATTATGAAATCGTAGATTGATTTTTTGAAATTTTACACTTTGTAACTGTAAAATAACTGCAAATACTAATATTTTAGCTTTAGACTTTGTAATTATTGCAGATTCGAGAAAAACAAAAGCAGAGTAGAAATAAAAAACACAAACACTTTGTAATAAACAAATATATTGTTCTTATTTCGTATAATACTTGATAATATAAATATAATTGTACAGCAGAATGTCTTATTTCTAAAAATTCGCTAGCAATTTACAAAACTGTAGTTTGAGGTGCACGACATTTCAAATTAAAAAGGTTGCAAGTAATAAAATCAGAAGTTTAAGACGCTCCCAAGCCAGTCGCACAATTCTTGTAGGAAGTTTGATCAGAAGCAAAAACAGGGCGTTTCACATTCAACTGACTCGGGATTGTTTGCAATATTTTCTGAACTTCCATTGTATTCATTGCGCCACCAATCGGATAAAATTAGTATGTTTTCCAATGCACACACCGGCGAACAGATATTGTGATTAAGGCAGCGTACGGCAGTAGCAGTTTTTCGCAGAACTTTTAAAGATGGGCACTCGAGATCTTCCAGATTCACGACGATTTTATTCAGAAAACTTAGAACCTCCTTTTTTTCTTGACCCTTAACGTACACTTTTTCGAATTTTTTGAGAACTCTTGCTAGCTCGGTTTCAAATTCATCAAAATGTATAGAACCAGTATCCCATGCTAGACCGTGGTGACTCTGCTCCAGATAGTTTATGCCTTTTTTAACGAAATAGGGCAGAGTGACATAATTTGCAGGAGGTTTTAAAACGAAAATTGCTAGCTGATTACCATCTGCTGAAATAACAGCCACTTCTTTCGGAATAAACTGCTTCTGCTCGCCACGGAACCCTTGTAGATCTACGAAGGCAGTGTCCATACCGACGTTTCGTCTGGGGCCCATCTTCAGATGCACCAGGTAACAGAGCACAATCACTTAAAACGAGTAGTGCGGTATCGGCTTGGACATCTGGTTTTACAAATTTTAAAATAAAAGAGGTGGGACCATTGCGTGCGCCGCATAGCAGACAGGTTGACTCTTGTAAAATTTCAGCGATGACGAATCACGACAAATATTAATAAAACGTCAACTGATGGTCAAGTCCTTCAATAAATATATATCAAACCGGTTTCGAAAATTGCTGGATTCGATTCCCGTACCTGTCATATTTTTTATATATTTATTATGAAAGTCTTGATTTTAAGCTAGTTTATTCACGACGGCTCTACCAGAACAAACGACTGAGCTCCTTTTCGACTAAAATGGACAAAGAGCGGAAGATGTTGATTGTATCGCCGGAATTTGTCCAACGTCTTAAGTCTGGCGATGATGCGGAGAAAAATATATTATCACAGCTTGATGACGAAATGCAAAAAGTTTTAAAGTCCAAATTAACTGATCACGATAAATGGATCCAGTACAATCAAGTGTTACAACGATTCCTTCATTTCACAAACCAGGCGCGGCAGCCAATCAAAATACCTATTGAAACAACCAGTGACAGCCTATCAAATGCCGTTATTTTATCTACACTTCCCAAAACTTTTAAGAAAAAAGCTGAAGTTTTCCTACGCATTTTGAGTACCTCAAGCGATGTGAGCTGGGATCACAAGGGTACCGTTACTATAAAGGGTGAAATTTTACCTGCGTCTAACATAGTCCATTTAATTCACGACATTCTGCGGCCTCTAAAAACTATTAATCCACCCGGACGCCTACAGTTTGCTGATTACATCAAAGACCTTAACGTTCCTAATGTGCTGCTAGCTAAACCTAAACAGCAAAAGAAGCCAACCCCGACTGGTACTACAAGAAAAACCGAAATGGAAACTGATAACTGCGAGTCCGATTTAGAATATAAATTAAAAACACCAGCTACTCATCCAAGTCCACATCAAAAAGGTTCAGTCAGAAGAACACCGATAAGGAAACGCCTCCAAAAAAGGGCCGTTAGAAAAATGCCTCTAAGGCAGATGTCATCAACATCAAATACGAATGGAATTATGGACTGGGAGCGCCTTAAACTTTAAAATTACACAATGAAATTCTGATTTTATTACTTGCAGTCTTTTTAATTTGAAATGTCGTGCACCTCAAACTACAGTTTTGTAAATTGCTAGCGAATTTTTAGAAATAAGACATTCTGCTGTACAATTATATTTATATTATCAAGTATTATACGAAATAAGAACAATATATTTGTTTATTACAAAGTGTTTGTGTTTTTTATTTCTACTCTGCTTTTGTTTTTCTCGAATCTGCAATAATTACAAAGTCTAAAGCTAAAATATTAGTATTTGCAGTTATTTTACAGTTACAAAGTGTAAAATTTCAAAAAATCAATCTACGATTTCATAATAGCGTGATATAATTTAGAAAATTGTGATTTCTTTTAATTTTGTGCGATACATTTTATAAAAAAGTGTAAAACATTTGCAAATTTTTCAACGAAATTGTGTGTTTTATTCAGGTTTATGTTAATTTGTGATCAACATACATATATTTTGTATAATTTCAAGTGTTATGATGGCAGTTTTGTAAAATTTTAAGTGAAATGAAGGGGCCAGAACATTTTTTTCAACAAAATTACGTGTTTTTATTCAAATTTATGTTAATTTGTGGACAACATATATATATTTTTCAATGAAATTGCGTGTTTTGGTGGTGTCAGAATATTTTTTTCAACGAATTGCGCGTTTTTATTTAAAAATTATGTTAATTTGTGGTCAACATACATATATTTCCGTCAAAAGTATAAGATTTTTTGAATTTTGTTTATCGAAATGATTGTGGTAGTAGATTTTTTCAACGAAATTGCTATTTCTTTTAATTTTGAGCGGTGCATTTTATAAAAAGTGTAAAACATTTGCAAAATTATTTACTTTGGGGGTCAACACATACGTCTTTTCGTAATTTTTGCGTGTTTCTATTCAAATTTATTTTCATTTATCGTCAGCACAGACGTATTTTCGTAAAATTTTACTATTTTTCAATGAAAGTTGTGAAAAAAATATTGTTTTTGTCGTTTTTACAGAATTTAATGTGACAAGATGCCGATTTTTATAAATTTTCATGGGAGATGATGTCGATTTTCTAACATTTTAAACGAAATGCTTTGGAAATTGCATGTTTTTATTCAGATCTTACTAAAATTGCTGCAGAAATGGCTGTTTTTTATTCAAATCTTGCTAAAACTGCCACAAGTTAGAGAAAAAGTGTACAACATTTGCAAAATTATGCTTAGAAATAACTCTTACAACTGTTTTTACATCATTTTCTTTATTATAAAGCGTTTTGTAAGACGAAACGTGATAATTTTTAAGTGAAATGATGTGGGATGTCGTATTTTTTTATCGCTTATTGGCTAAAAATGTCGTTTTTTGTATAATTTCAAGTGACATGATGTCAGTTTTGTAAAATTTTAAGTGAAACAGAACATTTTTCAACGAAATTGTGTGATTTTTATTCAAAATTATGTTACTTTGTGGTCATTTGCGTTTTTATTTTCGGCTGATGTCATTTATACTAAAATTTTTAAAACTAAAATACAGTTTTGAGCGATATAATGACACAATTTCAGACGCTTACTTATAAAATAATCAAGCCACAAAGGGCACAGCGTAATTATAAAACTCAAACACGAAATAAAATAATGTCTATTTATTTTAAAAGTGACAAAATCATATGAACCAAATCGTTAGAAAATCGCAAAACGTTTATGCATATATTTTTTAAAACACGTCTAATATATATTTAAATACTTAGAAGGAATGACGAGATACCTTCAATCATATTAAAACTACAGACATTTTGAGCGAGTGCCAGAGATAAAGTTACAGCAGTCAATAAGAGTGAGTGAGATAGGAAATTTCTATTTTACGTAAAGTATGAGTGTAGACAAGAGGTCCCCCTGCAGACTCGGTGCTATCATAGCAAATTCCTTTGTCTGTGGTAACAATCAAGTTAACAACTTTTAGAAGTGCAAGTGGACATGTACCAACTTGCTTTCTAAAACGAGGCATTGAGAAGGGCCTCAGGCTAAAACCGTTAGCAATTAGTCAACGACAATGCATCAGACTTTTCCAAGAAACGGGCATTTGCTATAAATACCGTATAAAATTTCATTGTAGAGTTTTTAAATTATTTGATTTAAATATTTGATGCATGTTTCTAATTTTACATTTTTTCAATGTGTACAATTCCCGCACGACTGAACGCCATTCTTATACAATAAGACTCGGGTAATTTACAGCCCGCTATGCAATGACGTCAAAACTTTGAAAGAGAAAGCTATAATAGTCTAGCATCTTATAAATTATTTATTTCTGTCTTTGAACATTTACTGTAATTTTTGACGTGAAATATCAGATCGAGGCCTTGTTTAGAAATTGTACGCATATTAACAACACACAAAAATCAAACAGCTACAAAGGAGACATTAAAAAATGTAACTTTATATTGTTTTTAAAATTACAGAGCTATATTATTTTAAAATTTCGATAAATCCAGGTTTTGTGCAGCGTCGTGTTCGGACCGCCATTTTATACAAATAAAAACTCCGATTCGTTCTAGAATTATTCCGCTGTTCGATGGGCAATATTTTAAAAATTCCACTCATCGCTGTTCGTCCCAACATGCTTTGCAAAAACCGTTGCGTTTTCCAGACAGGTTTTGACAGGCATTTTACACCAACAGCGATCAAAATTATGAGACCTTTTCATACTCAATAAAACATTTTGAATAATTAGCGAATACAGTTACACGATGCAGTATGTTTTTCCAGGAATCGATTCGTGCTAAAAGACATTTACAAAATTCAAACGACTCCTGCATAAAGACGCCGCGTAATATTATCGTTTATTTAAATTCTAATATAAAATGCCCCAATTGTAATTACATAAAACAAGTTATTGATACATAAACACGCCGATGAGTTAATTAAAAATATTAACACGACTAAACTTAAGCGTAACGGCTCACAAGCACGGAATGTTCTGTTGTAATTGAATGAAAATCGATACAGATATCAACAAATATTTATTTTAAAGGCCTATCGACTGATAACAATACATAATTAAATCAGGCAATATGCCAGAACGAAATTAAACTATGTAAAACATCTATTAAACGGTATTAAATTGGCCTCTCTGAAATTTCTTCGAGGGACGAAATGTAATTGTTCTAGTAAAAGTGAGAATAATTTAAAAAAATATCTATGTTCATAAACAGCGATGTAAATTTGAAATTCATTAGTTAAACAGGGCACCGAAACTGCACGCAAGTGTTGAAGTAGTGACTATAGTTAATTCCTTAAAACCTCGATCGCTTTGATAGCCCAGTTGGTTAAGGCTTCGTACTCGTAATGCTGCGGTCGCTGGTTCGATTCCAGCCATGGGACATCGCAGGAAGCTTTTTTTAAATTCAAATATTTCAGCGAGTGAATGCACGAGAGAGACAACAGCTTCGAAGAGCGAAATAGATTTACCAGCTTGAATTTCAAATATTTCCGCGAAAATTAAAAATTAAAAACGACAGCCGTGAGAAGTGCGCGCGCACCAAGATGGCCGACGCCCGGGAAGTTTAAAATTCAAATAATGGAACTTAGAAAAAAAATCGGAAAAAATTCAAATTTCAAATATTCCCGCCAGAAATCCAAGATGGCCGCCGAAGTCCGACGCGTAATTCCAGAAGCAAATTAAAAAATCTAATGCGTAATTTAATCAGTAGCACATATGTAAATTACATATCAAACTTCATATGTGATTAATTAGATCAAACCGCGAAATTAATTAGATCAAACCGCGGAATTAATCCGCGGATTTAATTCGCGGAATTAACTTGATTGCTCTACTTAGGCCGCCCCTCTACTACTTATACTATTATGGGCAATGTTAAATTTAGTTCTGGGCACTTTCTATACAAAACCTGGGACCTAACAACAAATCTGTTGGTGGTGCCCAGAACAAAATTTATTAGTTTTTATTATTAACTTATCTTCTAGTTACATCATTTTAAATTAATTTTATGTATACAAACTTTATTTCTGAATTATCATATATAATGCAACTAGTGAGTTCTTGATTATCAAATAATCATTTCTGTTTACACGAGATATATTGTTTGGCAATTAAAAAACTATATATCAAGAAGACACGAGTTGCATTCGACTAGATTATATCACGAGTCAATAAACAACGTTTGAATAGTGTATTTTAAATATTAAAAGTACAGTTAATGTGGTTGTTATGACAATTGTACTGACAGCAGGTAACGTGGTGTGTGTGAAGGCGTGTGATTATCACCTATTAATCAGGAAGGTATGTGATTGTCAGTTGCTATGTACATTATCAAAAGTTAGTACATGCGTAACTATGCATTTTGCCGTTTTTCATTGGTTGATGTTAGAGGGCGTGGTATAATCATATTAATATCTGTCATATTTTGATAGTTCTATCTCCGTATCAATCAAAACCTTCCCACTTTCCTATTACGTTTGATTATGTGCCTTCTGCACATATTTACATACGATTTTAAGAACATTTCGTACCATTATAACCATCATAATAGATTTACGTTAAATAATAATCCAATGGCATAATCAAGTTAATTAAATGTAGAAATGTATTCAATAATATTAGCGATTAAATTAGAATCACTCTTGCTTGCTGGTAGTTTAAATTAATTATTTAACGTTTCAGCTGGCATCACTAAACAGAAATGCTGCGGGTTCAGTATTATAGCAATATATTGTAATGGTTCGATACTTCTACATATATTTAAAAAAAATATAATACCTAGAATAAAAATAGAAATTGATACTATATTTATAATCACTAGATAAATAATGATACCTAGTATTATTTGCATTCAATTATTAAGTAACACAATATGCGATTAAAATTATAGTTCCTTTTCTTCACAAACTCACAATAAATTACCTTGTTTTATGTTCATCCTTATAAAGGCAGGTCAAACAGTAAAGATAACGAGGCATGAACAAATAAATTGATACCGAATCTTGAATCAAG
Source organism: Agriotes lineatus (assembly GCA_940337035.1). Lineage (NCBI taxonomy): Eukaryota > Metazoa > Arthropoda > Insecta > Coleoptera > Elateridae > Agriotes > Agriotes lineatus. Next base: position 39,300,831 of record OW679195.1, on the reverse strand, counting down.
AGCCTTTCTCATCTTTTTCGTACATTTTCCCTCATTTTGGGAACTCAGGCATTATGTAAAGATGTCCCAGCCACCGCCAATGTGTTTTTCTAACACAGGCCACTACACTGTCTTCCAATTCACTTTGCGATTAGTTCTTCGTTTCCACCCTTCCCCTTCCGTTGCTCCTCCATATATCGTCCTAAGAATGTTCCTTTTCTCTATCCAGACGGTGCTCAATTCCTTTGGTCATGACTAAAGCTGATAATTATCTGCACTCAAATGTACGAAAATATGTGCAAATATATGCATACATATTGTTGAGTATATGCACCCAAAGTTATAATATATGCACGTATATGCTCTATTTTTTTTAAATAAGGAGGGGAGTATTCTAAATAATGTAAAAATGTTAATTATTTTGTATGAGTATATTTATTTCTCTAATTTTTATTTAAAGACGTCATTCATTTTAACGTTTGACTATATAAACATGGACTGCCAACGCCAACTTCACGTTGAAAGCAACATAAAAATGAGATTTCCCCTAACCCTGCCAGACTATTATTCACCCAACACTCTTGAAATGGATTCTATGTTGGTTGATTCCTTATACATTGCTTCTATGGGAAAAGTGGGGGTTGCTGGCAGTCTATGTTTATATAGTCAAAGATTTTAACAGGGACTTCCCCTTTCCTCTGCTTATTTCGATACGCGCCCTGCACTCCAGCGGCAATAAGTGAAAGTATGTATCTCAGTTGCACACAAAAATTTTATTAATAAATTTAATGAAAGAGTAAATTTTACAAAAAAAATCTCAAATAGCAGTTCATACATTACAAATTATTGCAAAATATAACCAAATAAATTTATGCAAAATCCAGAAAGTATGCTCAAAAACGTATAAATATGCAAGATGAAACTTGGCATAAACGATTTGTTTTCACATAATTGGTATACATATGCAAAGAGTTTCGCCGGAATATCAATTATACAAAATATGTATTTGCCATATAATATCAGCTTTAGTGATGACCTATGTTTCACTCCTTTATAGAACAGTTGGTCGTATCAGAATTTAATCCACCCTTTCTTTAGCATTTCTTAATACCTGCTTAGCATTCAGGAATCTTGATAACATTTCTACAAGTCTACTTCCCTTACTTAAACGTTTACCTATTTTCTTCGCTTCAGAACCTCTTTTGGTTATAGTAACCCCTAAATATTTCTAGCTCTCCACCATCTCAAAATTATACTCTTTATTTTTAGCCTTCATTATTGCTGTAAAAGATCTCCTTGTAATCATCTATTTACTTCAAGATCCTTGCAAAAGTCTTCTCTTTACAATCACTTTACATTTTACCTTTTTCGAAGTTATTTTTAGCAGTTTTATAAGTTTTAGCATTACTAACATCTTCTTAATATTCTTCCAAGAGAGTGTCCTCGCTATCCTGTTGCGTAACATTATTACTAGAATGTTATACACGACATCCAGCAACGCTATATTCCCGTAGTCGCACAGCATCGTGTCCCACTTCTTATGAATTGTGTACAGTACAACCATTCCCCATCGCCATGACATTTTTTCGATGTTCCATACTTCAAATATCAGTATATATAGTTTTAGTTGCAGTTTTTGTACGCTCCTCTTAATGCACTGCATGCCACGTTCTAAATATGTCCATTAAAACAGTCCATAACGGGCTGTATCAAAACTGACGCAAAACCTAACCGTGCAACTACGAATTTGACATAGACTTGCAGTGCCACCAACATATTATTCATACATTTTAATTTCCACAGCCGCCTCTTATGGAGTTTTTTAATGAATATGTTGTACATATTATTGCGAGACGCCTAAAGTCGGGGTAACTGGCAATCCTTTTAGTTGAAACACACTCGGACACGAAGACCAAAGCTTTTTCCCGTCCTGTTCACGTGCTTCCCCTTGTATATTTCAACGCTTGCACTTGGACCGACTTCGAAACAAAAGAAATCTTCTGTCGTGCGATTTAAATAAGTTATAAATTACACCGCTTGATCACCACTATCGCGAGACGCCTAAAGTCGGGGTAACTGGCAATCCTTTTAGTTGAAACACACTCGGACACGAAGACCAAAGCTACTGAGATTAATAAGAACACTTAAGTAGATACAAATACTTGCATTTATTTTTCTGCCGTTTACAGAATCCTTAAGTTTACGTATTTACATCTTCTTATTAACTAACTTAATTCTAAGTCCATTCTGACCAAGAAAGCTCGGTGGGCGTTTACAAAGTTCCCAATAACCTATCAGAGCTGGTCTAAATTTTGGACATTTGGCATTACGCGGACGTGACCGTTCATAATAGTTCTATGAATTTTTACAAGCTTGAGGATTTCCCACAGTGAAATGTGGCCTGTTCGGACCCTTAGTAAATTACCGCTATAAAGATTTAAATTTCTACTAAAAGCATTTGGTCCCAGCTGCAAATAGTTTTTATGATCGAGTTGCAACCATTGCTTCTTCTAATCACGTACCGGTCATATACATCACTCAATATTTCGGTTTATGAAGTAAACGCTGCATAAACTTACTCTAAGCTTATTCGTGAGATTGGAATATCTCCAGCTTCCCAAGCGAAAGGCACGTTTCTAAACATCCGCTTGTTGTAATTTAAATATGACATTTTCCTACGAATTTTACCTTAAATTATTATACAGATGGCTTACAGCTAACTAAAGTACAGTATATTCCTACATAGTTCATTAAATTAAAGAACGCGAATCGTAACAGTTGCCCCCGGATTAAGATAGTCTTTGGGGTTTAAATCTATCGATTTTTACACCACAAGACGTTCTTCTTTCGCACTTAAGCAATACCAGTCATAAATCTCAGAACTATATGGTCTCATTATGCTTACCCTAATTTAACTAACCTACGTGAATTAACATCAGTTATCTGGTGTAATTGTCAGTAATACTTTGGTTCTCGGTGACTTAACTAAACAAAATACCTAGATAAGGAATCCACGTTTCCGCATTTCTTTCCCGGTTTATAGAGAACAGTGAAATTTAACATTTGTAAGATTAATGACCACCGCAGTAATCTGCCATTCTTATTGCTCATCTGCCGTAACCAGGTCAAAGGACAGTGATCCGTTTCTACGGTAAAATGGCTCAGAAACAAATAAGGCTTTAATTTTCCGACTGCCCAGACTAAAGCTGCACATTCGAGTTCACTTGCGCTATAAGCTTGCTCCCTATCCGTGAGTTTTTTGCTCAGATACAGCACCGGATGCTCTTCTTGATTAGCATCTCGTTGCGATAAAGTCACCCCCATTCTTCGCTTCGAACAATCGGTTTGTACTATAAATTCGCGGGAATAATCTGGAGCTCTCAACACCTTACCGCTCATTAATTCGTCCTTCAATCTTTGGAATGCAACTTCTTTCTGATCATCCCATTCTACTCTTGTTTTCGCATTTTTCCGTAATGCTTCTGTAAGTGGACTAGCTATGTCTGCATAGTTCGGGACGTAATGATTATAATACCCAGTGATCCCGAGAAATGATCGAATATCCCGTTTGGTTTGGGGACGTTGAAACTCCTGTATGGCCGCTACCTTTACCTCCGACGGTTGTCTAAATCCCTGACCTATTTTATGTCCCAGATATATCACCTCGGCTTTTCCCCACTCACACTTCTTAGCCTTTATCGTTAGGCCTGCTTGATGCATTGCCTTGAATACCGCATGTAGATGTTCTAAATGCTCCTCCCAAGTCATCGAATGTACCGCCACATCGTCCAAAAATGGTTCTGCGAAATCGTCCATTCCCTTCAATATGGTGTCCATTAGCCGCTGAAACGAAAATGGAGCAGATTGCAGCCCGAACGCTAACGTCACTGGTTCGAAAACTCCACGATGAGTTATGAAAGCAGCATATTTACTTGCTCTTTCAGTCATCCCTATTTGCCAGTAGGCTCTTACTACATCGATTAGACTCAGGTATCTGGCCTTGCTGCATTTTTCCACACATGCTTCTATATTAGGAACAGGATGTTGCTGTGGCACCGTAATAGCATTTAACGCTCTGTAGTCGATCACAGGCCTTGGATCCTTCCCTTCAGCCTTCACAATCATCATAGGCGATGAATACTCGCTGTTACTGGGCCTAATTACTCCCAATTCTAACATTCTATCGATTTCTTTGTCGATAATCTCGCGTACCCTCTGTGAGTGTGAATGCGCTCGAGTTCGGATAATTTTTTCCTCCTTGAGAGCAATATCATGTTCCACTAAGTTGGTTCTTCCTGGTCGATTTGAAAATAACCCTGGAAATTCTTGGATTAATTCCTCCAAGCTTTTTATTTGGATTTCCGTGAGTTTTCCTACCCCTTTGGCTTGTTTCAACACTTCCGAAGCACTTAAGATTTCGGTGTCTTCTATTTCCAGTTCTGGAAGATCGAGTTCTGCTCCTTCTTCCCGAGGTTGTTTGATTACTATCGCTATGACTTCAGCCTTTTCAAAATAAGGTTTCAACAAATTGACGTGGACAAGAGTTTGTTTACGTTTTCCCGAAATTTCTTTAATTATATAATTAGTATCGGAAATTTTCTCCACAATTTCTTTGGGTCCAGTCCATTGCATCTGCAATTTGTTGGTCCTGGCTTGCTGATATAACATAACCTTCTCGCCAACCTCGTAATATGAAGCCTTCGCCTTCAGATCATAATAACATTTTGATTTGGTTTGCGCTTCCAAAGTCGCCGTTTTCGCGATTTCCTGCATTTGCCTTAGCCTATCGAGTAACTTTAATATGTACACTACTACCGGTTCGTTGGTTTCCTTTCCAACCCACAACTCCTTGATCATGTTTAATGGAGATCTAATCTGACGTCCATAAACCAATTCTGCGGGACTAAATCCGTGTGCCGCGTGCGGTGCACATCTCAAAGCGAAAAGCGCTTGATCGATATATTCATCCCACTCATTTCCGTTTTCGTAACACAACGCTCTTAGGATTCGCTTGTATACCCCGTGGAATCGTTCTACTGCATTTGATTGCGGATGATATGCTGAACTGTGTATGATTTTTATACCACATCGGTCAAGAAATTCGGTCGTTAGATTGCTGGTAAATACAGTGCCCAAATCCATCTGGATTTCGGATGGAAATCCTACTCGTGAAAATATATTTAATAACCCTTTTACCACCGATTCAGAATCTGCTACTTTCAATGGGATCGCGTCAGGAAATTTTGTAGCACTACAAATTAGCGTTAGTAGATATCTGTTTCCCTTCTCGGTTTTCGCTAAAGGTCCTACAATATCCACATTTACTCGCTTATACGGTTCGGTGATTACTGGCACTCTACACATTGGAGCTTTTTTCCTATCAGTGGGCTTCCCTACGCGCATGCAAACGTCACAGCACTTGATCTTGTTTTTCACGTCTCGTCCCATCTGATTCCACCAATAATTCTGCTTGATCCTGTCAATGGTTTTGTTACAACCCAAGTGTCCCATCTACATGTTATCATGTGCGATATCTAGCAACTTGCTTTGTAATTTTTCTGGCACCATCACTTGCTCAAAGCTCCGACCCAATTTGTCAGTAATTCTCCTGTGCAGTATTCCATAAGCAATGTAGAATTTTGCTCCATTGTTCTCCTTCTTTGATTCTGCCATCTCAAAATACTCCTTTAATTTTGGGTCTTCTAATTGCAGCATTCTTAAGGTTGTCGGTGTTAGTTGTGTTATGTCCGAGTAATCGACATCCGATTTAGGTATTGAAAATTGTTCGTCCTTTTCCAGGCTCGGTGATTTATACCCAATCTCCTTTTCCGCTTCTTCTCCCTGTTCGTCGGAATCTTTTCCGTCTTCTGAACTCTTTACTTCGGCATTCGTTTCTTTATTTTCATCGTGAACCTTTTCCTTTTCCATTATAGCCTTCGCCTGCGCTCTCGTTAATGCGAGCACTTGTTGAATTACCACATCCTTTTCCTTCGGCAGCATCTCCCACGTTCTATTCGATAGCAGATACGTATAATCTCGAGGCAAACGATTCGCTACAGCTGCTTCAGTTTCCACCTGAATTTCTGGCAAATTTAATTTTACCTTCGCAACTGGTAACGCCACACATTCTTCATTCAGGAGTCCTTGCACATATACATATTTCCCTGTAAAATCGGCTCCTTTGTGTGCACGATATCATAGCTGGCTCCGCTATCTCGTAGTAATTTTGCTTCCACTCCATTTACTTTCGCTATTATGGTATAAGGTTCTAGCAGACCTTCCTCGTTCTTGCTCTGGCCTATCGTTGCTAAAACGACTTGTGTTTTGGGACATTCCGGTGAACCTTTATAGTGACCTACTGCACCACATCCAAAGCACTTCCCCGGCCTTCGTCTGTCGAAACTGCGTTTGTCCAAGTTTTCCTTGACAACACTTTCCGTTTGCACCTGACTTTTCCCTAAGTCATTTTTCAAGTTCGACGTCGTTGGCTTAGTTTCGAACTTATTTTTCGATGTCTTGAAGTTTCCATTATATTGCCGTTCTGTACCTGGTCCTCTTTTGGTGACGTATGTGTCTGCATGCTCTGCAGCTTCCTCCATCGTCTTGGACTTGTTTCGGTCCTCCACCCAAAATTTCATTTCCCCTGGCAACGAACTATAAAATTTCTCCAAGCACATCAGTTGAGTTAGCTTGTCGAAGTTTCCTTCCGCTTCTTCGCTCTTGATCCATTCCTGGAAATTGGTTTTTAGTTGGTATGCAAATTCCGCATAACTCTGGTCAGTTTTCCGTTTCCCGTTCCGAAATTTCGTTCTAAAAACTTCTGCTGTTAGCTGATATTTCTTGAGCAGACTAGCCCTGACTTTGTCGTAATCTTTGCTGTCCTCTTCAGTTAATCGAGCCACGACCTCATTCGCTGTTGGTGACAACACACTCGTCAATCGAATTGGCCACGATTCCTTGGAGAAGTTCAATTGCACACAAACCCGCTCGAAATTCGTTAAATACAATCCCATGTCACCGTCATCCTTGAAAGGTTGCAATTGTTTTGTCATATTCAAGGACATATTCCTAATTGCATTGACATCATGTACATTATTTTCATTTGCCGTTTGAGCTTGGGCCTGAGCAATTTTCACTTGGGCATCTAATCTAGCTACCTCCAATCTTTCTTCTCGCTCCCTTTCAGCTAATTCTAACCTTTCTCTTCGTTCCCTTTCAGCTAATTCTAATTTATCCTTTCGTTCCCGTTCAGCTAATTCTAATTTTTCCTTTCGTTCCCTTTCAGCTAATTCTCGTTCCCTGCTAGCTAATTCTTCCCACTTGTCCTTCCGAGGGTTTTCCTCCCAGGCACCTAATTCTACTTTAATGTCCTCTACCGAATGTTGAGCCTTAATCAATTCTTCTATGATCTCTGCCTTTTTCTTTTTCTCCGGTAATTCCAACAGATTAGCAACGTATTTTAATTCGTTCACCGAAAAAATACTGTATTCGGAAACCATTGTTTGTTTTAAACAAAACACTTAATAAAATTTAAATTCTGTAAACCAGGAATTTTGCGTAACCCGTAAATTACCTATCGCTGCTGTAAAAACTTAACTAGTTCACAACCCGTCGAAAATTTACTATTACTGACAACTACGAGCAATACCTGATCCTATTATTTCAAAAAAATATATACACAACCTTACTAAATCGCATAATAAGACCATATAATTCCGAAACAAACAACAAGTATTACTTACCCACAACTGCAATTTTCTGCTTTCCCCGCTGTGCTGTCGTCTTATTCCCACAGATCTGGACGCGCCGCCTCCCTGTTCTGAAGCCGCTTTCCTGACTTTTTTTCTGGAGTTTCCGCCGTCACTCACTTCGACACATTTACTGGCTTTTACTGCACTACACTGGTTTTTCTTCGTTGTCAGTTTTACTGACGTTGTTCCCAGAATACTGCCTCGCCGCCCCTTCGAATGACTGCCCTCCTGTTGTCTGGCCACCTCCACGGATTCCTTGCGCCGTTCCCGGATTGACTGCTCCCGTTGGACCACGGAATTTCCTGCATTCACTCCTCGACGTTCCTGGATTTTATCTACGCCGCCCCTTCGGATGACTGCCCTCTTGTTGTCTGGCCGCCTCCACGGATTCCTTGCGCCGTTCCCGGATTGACCGCTTCCGTTGTACCGCCTCAGTTTATTAGATGCTTTTTCCTGTCCTGTTCACGTGCTTCCCCTTGTATATTTCAACGCTTGCACTTGGACCGACTTCGAAACAAAAGAAATCTTCTGTCGTGCGATTTAAATAAGTTATAAATTACACCGCTTGATCACCACTATCGCGAGACGCCTAAAGTCGGGGTAACTGGCAATCCTTTTAGTTGAAACACACTCGGACACGAAGACCAAAGCTACTGAGATTAATAAGAACACTTAAGTAGATACAAATACTTGCATTTATTTTTCTGCCGTTTACAGAATCCTTAAGTTTACGTATTTACATCTTCTTATTAACTAACTTAATTCTAAGTCCATTCTGACCAAGAAAGCTCGGTGGGCGTTTACAAAGTTCCCAATAACCTATCAGAGCTGGTCTAAATTTTGGACATTTGGCATTACGCGGACGTGACCGTTCATAATAGTTCTATGAATTTTTACAAGCTTGAGGATTTCCCACAGTGAAATGTGGCCTGTTCGGACCCTTAGTAAATTACCGCTATAAAGATTTAAATTTCTACTAAAAGCATTTGGTCCCAGCTGCAAATAGTTTTTATGATCGAGTTGCAACCATTGCTTCTTCTAATCACGTACCGGTCATATACATCACTCAATATTTCGGTTTATGAAGTAAACGCTGCATAAACTTACTCTAAGCTTATTCGTGAGATTGGAATATCTCCAGCTTCCCAAGCGAAAGGCACGTTTCTAAACATCCGCTTGTTGTAATTTAAATATGACATTTTCCTACGAATTTTACCTTAAATTATTATACAGATGGCTTACAGCTAACTAAAGTACAGTATATTCCTACATAGTTCATTAAATTAAAGAACGCGAATCGTAACAATATGTGAAATACAGCGATCTGAAGTGGCCTCGTCATTCATTTATGTATGAAGGGTAGTGTACACTACGGGGCTTCGTCATTCATATATGAACGATTCCCCGTGTATTTCAATAAGGGAATTTTAAGTTGAACATATCCGTATGTTTTTTTAACAAAAAGTGAAAATTGACAGCTTTGCATAAAAAACAGAAAATGCTACAGTTTTAACTAAAAAGTTACCGGGGTTCTTACAGCCTTTTGCCGCATCCCGCATTTTGACCGCCATTTCTCTCTATTACTCCAGTCCCCTTCCTTTATGGCTCGATCTGTCATGGTCTTTCTAATACCTTGTAACCAAGTTACCTATTAACATGATTTATTAATGAACTGAGTTCTAACGCTCTAAACATTTTCGTGTTTGACCAGGACACCTATCGCAGTACGTGTACAGCTGTACACAATTTTTGCTGGTTTTCTAGTATTCTCACAATTACTTTCTTTTGTAGTTTTGGCATTAGAGGTACTGAGTTTTCTTTACAGTTTTTTACCATTACCATGCGATCATAAAAAGGAAATTCAAAAAATTTAAATGTGGGGCCCCACAGGGAAAGATGGTCAAGATTTAGACTATAATTAGCCAAAATTATTTCTTCATTTTTAAGCATTTGTCAAAAATTTTCAAAAATTACAAAACTCTACAAAAGCGGTACAAAATAGAACGTTATTTTCTCTAAAATTTTAAGCTGAATTCAAAAATGTAATAATATACCGGGTGTTCTATTTAAAATAGGAGTTAATAAAAAATATAAAGAAAACAAAAGAAACCCATTCTAGAGTTATTCAACTGGAAAATCACCTATCTCACATCAATACACATAAAAAATTTAATAAATATGTAAAAAAAATTGATGGAACCGTTTTTGAAAAAATCGAAAAAACTGAAAAATTACAAGAGTAAACACCATACTTTCGGTTATGCGATTTTCTTCAAAAGCTTGCTGTCGTATCTAGATAGTACACAAAATTGATATATGAAATTTTAACTCCATACCTCTTTTCGTTTTTGAGATATTCTGTTCACAAACAGACACATACACACACGCATAGACACACACACAGACAGACAGACCACTGAACAAAAACATGTTTTTTGGGTTCAGCGAAGTCTATAAATCGTGAAAATCTATTAAAAACTCAATTTAAAAAGAAGTAAAAATTAACAACAAATACTAAGTTCGACTACAATTTTAACAATAGTAAAGAAATATAGAAAAATATATATGGTTCCGTGGAGTGCTACGTTGAAGCCACGTTGGCACGTGTTAATGAACTCAGCTACAATAGCTTTATGGCCAGGATTGTTATTTTGCTTCCAATTACGCCTTCACATCTTAAAGTGTGGGTGCTTCTATTTCTGACTTGTTTAGTTCTTCTAACTGATATTGTTGTTCCTGTAGTTGTTCTCCTTCATTTAATAACTCTTCAAAAATAGTGGGCCATTTATCTTTATTATTTATGTCCTAATAGGTCGTCATCCTACTTTTACAGCAAACCATTTTATTTTGGTATCTAATTTTCTTTTTTAACGTTTACGGAAAAGAGGATAACATTTTGAAACAATCTATTGTAGATTGTAAAAATGTAGATTTGGAAGTAGCTATACATAACACGTCAGACGAGAAGATTAAATGTATGAGAAATTTTTTTAAAAGTTGAGAGAATAGATAAAGTAGGAAACAATTCTATTAGGAAATAAAAACCATCAACTCTGATGCAATAGTATGGTGTATGGGTTATGGGATACCTAGCGGTATCTACAAACTAAAATTTAAGCAAATTTTCATTCAGCAAGGTGTTTTTAGGTATCTGCTTAAAAAAGCAGACCAAATGTTGTTGAAACCCTTGCAGTCTAGTAGATACACCGTTCTTGGCTCTCGCTAACCCAGAATTCCATACCATTACAATCCTTACAGTGTAATACCCCAACGTATTATTGCAGAAAAGCAGTTATGAATGGAATATACTGAATAGTTTCTCTTTTTGTTTAGATAATGTCAATGGCCGTTTCTATTTTTAATGCTGAACCGCAAACCGAAGATGATGGTCCTTCACCAATAGGTTAAATTATCAGACCGCTTTAGAGAAAATTTTGAAGAATCATCGGCTGAACAAAGAAATAACGATATTAACGATAGTGAATATGAAAGTGACACACAATGAGAATGAAAGAAGTGCAATCCCGGTATTTATAGTTAGAGGTGAGGAAACACTTCATAGTATCTCTGGGTGAAAACATGAACCTGTTATATTATAACACACGTATCGGAAGTCAAATGGTTGCAAGATAGATCAAATACCCTTAAATTGTTGAAAATTATTCGTAGTGGATATTTTCAAACAATGTAAAATTAAAAAATACGGAAACATATAAAAGTAGTCTAACTAAAAAAATAAGTCTGATGCCACAAGGTTAAATGATAAACTAGAAAAATTGAAACTGAAAAGTTTTGGCCAAGTAGTAAAGCTGAACATTATGAGGCAAGTTAAGAGAATTTGGAAGGCAGAAATACTGGATAAACATAAAAGAGGGAGACCAAGATGAACATGGAATGGCAGGTTAAAAGAAATATTATATGCAAAAGCAAAATTCTGATCTGAAGCTAAGGAAATGGTACAGGAAAAGCTCGAAAATCTGTATCAGAAGGCGAGACTAAAGAAGTGAAACCAACCAAACCTCGACATCGTTGGCTAAAAGAGAACTGGACTATGTATATATGCATGAATGTAGCATTTTTATATACCTATTTGTTGCTATGCCCGTTATGCTATTTTCCTTTGGGTATCGTTTTGAACTAGAAAACCGCTTATTTTATATACGTATGTACACTAAAACTAATTTCTAAATTATATATTTTCAACACAAATATAAAAAATAACATTTATTTTCAGTAGAGTAACACCAGCACATTTAATGTTTGAGAAAGTAGATGTCTACTCAGTTCGTTGCTTCTGATAGGCGTCCTTAGTGCCATGATCCGTTTTCCACATAAATGCGAACGCCGCAAGCTGTCCTTTTGCCAAAGTACTTCGTAGATAGCTTTTGATTCTCTTCAACAGAAATAGACTTTTTATGACGCTTGTAACAGAGGTAGCGTTAGTAATAGCTTATAAGCAAGCACAAAAGATAAGGTAAAGGTTCAATGTAATTTCAATTCCCCCAACTGGGGGCGCGCTGCTTAGAGACCTTGCGTCTGTCTTCAGCCAAGAATAATAGGATGGGCGAGAGAAAGGAGGTGTGGAGAATGGAAGAAAGGTCAGGAAAGGTAGAGATGTACTGAGAAATCCTGCCTGCAAAACTCTTCGCTTGTACACTTCAATGAGAAGTTTCTTTACTGTATCATAAGATGATGTAATGTCATCTATGGAGGCACCAATGCATTTCATCCAGCTGGTGCCTTAACACCTACTTGAAATACGTCAGCAACTAGATGGGAATTAAGAGTTGTAATGAGTCCTATGAAAAGCGCTGCAGTTGGGTTGTTAAATGAACTAAAAACCTTCGGCCACCATTGATTTTCATAAATATTTCCCATTCGTTTTACAGTAGCGGATTGTCAACTCAAGGAGTTAATAAGATTTCCAAAAGAATACTGTAGTGATGATCATTAGTGAAAACAGTGATTCGTCACCACAACACTTACAGCTTGCGTCACAATGAGATTTAACACATGCGCATGGCACCAAACATGAATCTGCATTGGAGCTTTCTTTGATAGCAGAATACCTAAACCTTTGTAACACCCTTGCGTACCAACACTTGAGTTTCCAACACAGTTTTTGAGGTCCAAGATGCAGGTCTCACGTGACTTCAGAAATATTTTGTATTAAAGCTTCATCAGTAGTTTCCTCACATATCACCATACTCACTAACTTTTCTAAATACATAGTGCTTTTGTTATTAAAATATCTAACAACAAAGGGCGCTGGTCTTGTGTTAAGGTGTCTTGAGTGGTTTCAATTTCCAAAGCAAACATGTCTGTTACTTCTTCAAAAACCCACTGGCGTATTTTATCCCGGATGGCAGAATTTACTGTAGGTTTACAGAGGAAACTTGTACTAAGGAACCTCGATCTAGAGAACTCTTTGCGTTTTCATGTTGCTTCTTGTTGTTTTAAACGACTGTTCTGATTTGCTATACAGGAATCATACTTCAGCTTTCACTTTATAGCCTCCACAAATTTACCATTATCAACCTAGTCTTCTTCATTACTTCGTTTGTAGCTCAGTCTCCTATTGCCAATAAATTTAATCATATTTACAACTCTCCGTAAGAAGAAAAGGAGAAAAGGCAGAAAAGACAAAAGCGGAAGAAGACCATCATAAAAGATAGAAACATGACCATTAAAATGGTGGTCACAGGCATTAGGCTAATATTTGCAGAAAAAAATAACAGTATTAAAGGCCACTGCGTTTATGTAAACACCAAACATTATTTTACTACGTCCAGGAGACAAAGCGATTTACACTTTGTTTCGTGTAATTTTATGTTTAGATGCAGTCAAGAATTGTTTTGAATAATTTTTCGCTTTTCGAGTGACCTGCAGTTCCTAGGTGTGTATTTGGTTGCATACTCATTTTTGAATTTTTGGATGATTTTGAAAATCCTTGGATATTTAGGGGATTATAATAGTTTTCAAAATAGTTGAGAGGACGATTACCGGCGACCATTTTTATGAGACTGATTTTGTGAGATTATTTCCTTCTGGAGCTGCATGTGATTTGGAATTTTCACTTTATGTGGATCAAGTAATTCCAAAATTATTGGTGAATTCTGTGATCAGCCTTAGGAAATGCAGTGTGAAATTGCTGGAATGGGGACAGTTATACTGGGATAATTATATATTTCTGCAAATTACTCACTCGAGGTCATCCAACATCTCTGGTATGTTATTTGTGGTTCCGTTTGAACGTCAAATTCAGATATCGTGTAATTTTAGGTCTCTCCCCTTAGTACGTTTAGTACTCCTATTTCGTTTCTATCCTGTTCGGTTCAATTATGTCTGTACACCCCCTGTGGCACTGATGTCGCTTGCCAAAGCACCTGGAGGACCAAACCCCACGCCGTTGTGAGCAACCTCAACCCATGTGGTAGTCTTCGAATGCACGACTTCTCACCAGTGTGACAGCCACGAAGTTTTTAACCAGTTAGAGAAAAGCCCATCACTCTTGAGGTTATTTCGACTAGGGCACAGCATCTCCGTGTCGCTACCCTCCATGGCTACTTTGACGAAGCTGCTCTACTGTGTATCCCCAGGTATCTGCTAGCGTTTTAGTCATCTGGTTGTTTAAACTAGAAATATCGTTCGAGCTAGTTTTATGAAAGCTTATGAGATGTGCCTACCTTGTATAATGGTCCTCTTCCTAACCGATGTTACGGTTTGTTATGCTATGGAATTCTGTGTAACTGCAACGCTCACGTCGTGCAATTACTGATGTGGAATAGGTTATTTATAATTTATGAGTACATTTGATATTTCTTCGATTGGTTAACCTGAATGTTAGCAATTTTGGTCGCGTTCAGTAACTCAACATTTTAAAATTTTACTAAACCTTTTGCGAGGGTTTATTGGGAGCTTGAATATTGCAATTGACTAATTGTTAGCGCTGAAAATACACAATTTTAAGTGTAAAACCCCTGGGCGAAATGGTACTAATTCGAATAGATCGCGATTAGGTAAATTAATTGATCGTTGAAGCGATTTAATGAGAACTTGAGAACTCGTATACCGCTATCGCAGCACTTAAATGTTTAAGTCACTACCGTACAGTTGAGATACGTGTACTCGAGCGAATTGCGAGTTAAGATCGTAGAGCTCTGTTTTTAACTTCAATTTTATTAACATAAAAAACCTTGTACATTTTATAAGTAAAACTAGAATTACATCTACTATTCCATTTACAAACAAATTATTCTATCACAGACTTGTGTTGCCTTTTTCGAGTATAGTGCAGCGAGTGTATGTGTACATACTGTAAATAAATAATTAGGTTACTTCAAGCTATGGTGTTTTCTATCTTTTATATTTATATGAAACAGCTAAGTGGTTTACGAACTTAACACGACCACCTGTAGGTTTTCTGGTTTGGACCGTCTCGAACCAGTGGCGCTTCCGGACAACCCCCCCCCCCCCCCATTCCTGCTCAGGAACTAGCTGGCGAAAATTTGCTACACTACTGGAGCTACCTGAGCCGCCGTGTTGTGAATTATATATTATTTTCTTTTTTCTTTTGTGTACAAATAAATTCCCCGTGTAGCAATTCACAACTTTCTTATCTACATCAACGATATTTTGAAAATTACTTTTAAGGTTTCAATTCTTAACTAAACATAAGACAGGGAACCACATTGAAAAATACATATATTTTAATCAATACGGTTTATAAATTCCATCTAAACGCCAACTTGTTTCTCCTAGTACCTACATCCTGTTTTTACAGAAAACCTATTAAAATGTTGCTATACAAATACCTTTCCTTTTACAATAATCTGGATAAATAGTGAAATGGGAGCTTAAAATTCAACTTTCGTAATGCAATGCTCCTAATTGAGAATTCCCGAAGCAGCTGGACTCACCGACATGTGAGGAAAAGCACGAAGCCAGCTGAATCAATATCTAATTCACAAGGTCCAATAGATGGTAATTATTAATTTTGGAGCAGACGTTGCATTTGACAGTTACGAAATTTCCATATTGCTTCAAATATGTGAACATTGCTGCTTCCCTTGAGCCCGAACTAATGGTAGCTGCACAAATATAATTAAACGTCTTTGAATTACGGGCATTTCCCGATTCACAAAAGAGGAATTCCTTTGCAATTAGGATTCGTGTTTACCTCCTACGCTAGGCCTAACTCGATTATATTAAAAATTGGAATACAATCCTCCTCGTTTAAAATGTTTGTTTACGTCCTATATTTCTAGTTTAATAGATACATGCCCCGTAATAGCTAGAAATTAACGTTGCAGGAGCAACTGGAGCTTTTAGAAATTATTTGCTTTAAATTCATTTAGAATTCATTCTCGGCGCGAACTCCACACATTCTCACCGACCTGTTGTGCCTCTGCATTATTAAACGTTCATTAAAGTAATTTGAATTCTCCACCCCCTCGCAAATCTAAACACCTACAGGTTTAATGCGACCATGCTCTGCATTAATAAATCACAAAACGTTAAGGGCGCAAATGAGGCGCACTCTGATCGATTTCTTCGGATTTCTAGGATATGGAAAAGTGTAGTGGCGATTTTCAGCGTTAGAGGTCAGTAAGGCAACAAACCTTAGTAGGCTATGCAAGCACTGAGCCGTACAAGAATGGGCATCGTCAGTTCTGCCTCAACGCCCGCTTAATGATGCGAGCGCGACACAAAGGCGACAACGCTTTGTGTCGTCAGTGGCTCTTCGGAAGAAGAAATGCTCAAATAATTTTAGAAAATGTTTGGCTAAAAGCTCCAGCGTAGGCACGGCATAACCCTAAGTGTTGCGCCTGCCTCATCAAATGATGTATGCACAGTGAGCTTTTAGTTATACGCAAGTGCGGCCAACTAGTTGCTGGAAGCTAGCTCTAGCTGGTCTCTAAAAATTCATCTCCAACAGAGCTGAAAGAAATATGTCCCGTACGTAAATCGAATTAGATATGCTTGTCACTAAGTACATACTTGACGTTGCTGACGACATTACTATGGCACCTGATCCCTGATCCTGACCATATTGCATAAAATTATTTCTATATTCCATTATGTAATATTAACAACACAAACAACCTAGTTATTGTAAACTAATTGTTTTACACTGTTCACTAACTGTAATTTTTACCCTGTTATAAACGAGTGAAAGATATACCACAGAGTTCGATAATAGGTACACTTCTTTTCAAAATATATACTAGGACAATGATGAAATTATCTAGAATGTAAAAAATTATCTAGAATGTAAGTATTTACTTGTTGCTGTGGAGGAACCTACTGTACATGTTTAAAGCACACAGATCGTAGCTGTGATCAGTGAGCAGTAAGTTCCTGATACTTGGTTGGAATTGTATTTGAACAGAATTGCCTGAGAGGCTGCTTCAGGATTCCGTTACTTTGCGCTGATTCTATCCGTCAAGCACGTAAACAAGACTGTGTTTACGTTTTAAACCAATGTAGTCAATGGTACTTGAACGGACGACAGTAGAAACACTAACCCCTGGAGCACAGCCTCATGCCCCATAAATATTATGGCTTAGAAGGGGTAGTGAATGAATCAGTTTAAATGCAGATTGTTTTATTATAAAAAATAAACTGGTATTTATACAAAACTAAAAATGCTTAACGAAGTAACAATATCAAAGTTCATATATACAGTTTACTGGGCGAGAGTGTTTAAATTACAAAACAGCAGAGTAGCAATTGTGCAGTTTTTATTTCCTGCTGGAGCGAAGGTCGCCCGTTGAACTTACTACTGTAGGTCGGTATTGTGCATGGAGTGCAGATTTGCATTTTTCCTGGTCTTTAACTCGTCTGATTGCGTAATAACACTGGATTTTAAATTATGAATAATGTTTCGTAAATTTGGACTGAAATATATATTTTTAATCTAATTTAAACATATTAAATTTAGTAATTATGAGGCAAAGACTGGTGATTGCAACATTAAATTTTTCTTGCTAATAAATGGGAATTGCATTTAAAAACGTGCAACTGGATTTCGTAAATTTTAGAAAATAAAATTTATGTGTGTTTAAATCGAGTTTAAACAGTATTAGAGCTTTACAAATCCTTCACAGATTACATCAATGTATCTTATGGTATGACTACAACGTTCTTCTTTAAATTAATCTAAGCATTTCTGATAATCAAAATTGCTGATATTCAGTTGGGATTGTATTAGAACTCCACAAAAAACTTTAGAGTTTAAATCAATATGTCCCATCGTATGACTGAAACTTTTTTATTTAAATGCATCTAAGCTTTTCTCACAATCAGAGTTCCTGATATTTAGTTGGAACCGTATTAGAACCCGACAAGAACTGTAGAAATTACAAGTATGTATCTTATTGTATGACGGACACTTGCTTCTTGAAATAAATCTAAGCATTTCTCATATTTAGAGTTCCTGATATTCGGTTGGAATTATATTCTTTCTTCTTCTTCTTTATTTAGCCATTTTCTATCCGCTGGATATAGACCTCCCTCATGTTTTACCAACTTTCTCGGTTTTGTGCGACATCGTACCATTTTAGTCCTGCAGTTTTCTTTATATCGTCACTCCATCTCATCTGGGGTCTTCCTACCTTTCGTTTTTCTTCCCATGGTCTCCATCTTAGTAACTTTCCACTGCATTTGTTTACTCCTCCTCTGGCCACATGTCCTGCCCATTCCCACTTCAGTGACGCTGCCCTTCTAATGACGTCCTCTACTTTTGTTTTTTGTCTTATCCATATGTTAGTCTTATGGTCTCTCAATGTTATTCCCAATATCTTCCTCTCTATTGCTCTCTGCTAGGGCTTCACAAATGCCTTACAAATGATATCAATGTATCTCATGGAATGACTGCAACTTTCTTCTTTAAATGAATCTAAGCATTTCTTCAGAGTTCCTGATATTCAGTTGGAGTGCTATTAGAAGTCTACAAGAAACTTTGGAGATTACGTCAATACATCTCATGGTATCATCAGAACGTCCTTCTAAGCATTTTCTCATATAACTCCTGGTGTTCAGTGGGAATTGTATTAGAACTCCACAAAGAACAATAGAGATTGCATCAATATATCTCATAGTATTACTGAATCTTCTTTAAATACTTCTAAGTATTTCCCAAAATTAGAGTTTCTAATACTCGGTTGAAATTGTATTAGAACTTCACAAGCACTTTAGAGGTTCCATTAATATATCTCATTTTATAACTGAAATATATTTCTTGAAATTCATTCAATCATTTGTGATAATAAAAGTGTTTGATATTTAGTTACAATTGTATTAGAGCCCCACAAAGACTTTATAGATTACATCAATACATCCCATGGTATGACCGAACCTTCTTCGATTAATAATACATTTCAGCCTTTCTCATAATAGGAATGCTATTAGAACTGCAAAACGATAGAAACTGCATCAATTTATAACATCGTGTAAATGAAACGTCTTACTTGAAATACATTTAAGTATTTCTCATAATAAAATTTCTTGATATGCAGTTGAAATTGTATTAGAACTTCCAAACGTTAGGTATTACATCAATCTACATCATGGTAAAACTGAAACTTTCTGCTTTAAATACATCTAAGTAATTTCGTATAGAGTTATTGATGTTCAGTGGGAATTGTATCAGAACTCGGAAACTCAGAACAGAAAAAGTTAGAGATTACTTAATACTTCCATGCATTTCCAGGAATCAGAGATTCTAATGCCAGCTTGGAATTGTATTAGAACTTCACAAATACTTTAAAAATTACTTCAATATGTCTCATTTTATGACTGGAATGTACTTCTTGAAATACAGTAACAAACGACTTCCGGGATTGGACCGTGTCATGATTGAGATCGAAGAACTCAACGTTTCGCCCATTTTCGTAAGGGGCTTCATCAGGAGGAAAAAGCAAAAAAGCACGGTAACTCAACGTGTTAACCACGCTAGAGGCGAAACTCGACTAACTATCGGAAGGAGAAAGGCGATAATTTATAGGCTAGCGTCGTCGCGGTTCAGCAAATGCCGTCTCGATTCAGTGGCTGTGGGAGGGGCTTAGGAATTAGCACTTTTCACATAAAATAACAAAACATTGAAACAGTATTCAAACCACCGAGCAAAATCTCACAGGTTCTTCCTTCATCTAAAGATAAATTAAACACTATGTCATCTAAAGGTGTTTATAGAGTCCCTTGCTCTTGTAATGCTGTATACTTTGGTGAAATAAGTCGTTCAGTGAAAACTCGCATCTCTGAGCACCAGCTCTGTCTCAAGTCGATTCTCATTTCATCATCAGGCATCGCCGAACACCAACGCGATACTGGTCATAAGATTATTTTTGATGAAACTTCCATCATCTGCAAATCCCCATTCTTCTTTAGCAGAAAGATTCGCAAAGCCATTGAGATTTGCAAACACCCTAACAATCTCAATCGGGACGAAAGCTTTCCCCTTACTTCTATGTGGAAAGTGCAAATTCCTAAGCCCCGCCCACCACCACTAAACCACGACGGCATTTGCTGAACCGCGACAGCGCTTGCCTATAAATTCTCGCCTTTCTCCTTCCGATAGTTAGTCGAGTTTAGCCTCTGACGTGGTTCACACGTTGAGTTACCGTGCTCTTTTATCCCTTCCCTTGCAAAGAGTTTCGCCTCTGGCCTGGTTAACACGTTGAGTTACCGTGCTCTTTTGCTGTTTCCTCCTGATGAAGCCCCTTACGAAAGTGGGCGAAACGGTGAGTTCTTCGATCTCAATCATGACACGGTCCAATCCAGGAAGTCGTTTGTTACTTAATGACAATGGCCGTGAAAGCCTCAGAAATCATTCTTGAAATATTTACATATAAGCATCTGTGATAATAAAAGTTTTTCGTATTTAGTTGGAATTGTATTAGAACTCCACAAAGACTTTATAAAGTACATCAATATATCCCACATTTTCCGTTAATAATATATTTAAGCTTTTGTTTTAATACAAAATACTGATATACCGTTGGAATTGTATTAGAACTTCCATACGTTAGGTATTACATCAATATACATCATGGTAAGACTGAAACTTCCTGCTTTATAATTTCCTATAGAGTTCCTGATGTTCAGTGGGAATTGTATCAGAACTCCAAAGAAAACTTTAGAGATTACATCAATATATCTCATGGTATGACTGAAACTTCTTTAAATACTTCAATGCATTTCCCATTGTTAAAGATTCTAATACTCGGTTCGAATTGTATTAGAACTTCACAAATACGTTAGATATTACTTCAGTATGTCTCATTTTATGACTGAAACGTACATCTTGAAATACATTTAAATATTTCTGATAATAAAAGTTTTTGGTATTTAGTTGGATTTGTATTAGAACTCCACAAAGAATTTATAGTTTACATTAATATATGCCATGATACGACTGAAACTTCCTCCTTTTATAATTCATTTAAGCTTTTATCATAATAAAAATGCCTGATATTCAGTTGGAATTGCATTGGAACTCCAAGACGTTGAGTATTACATTACTATATATCATGGTATGACTGAAATTTATTTCTTGAAATACATTTGAAAATATCTGATAATAAAAATTCCTGATATTTGGATGGAATTGTATTATAAGGCCACAAAGTCTTTATTGATTACATTAATATATCTCATGGTATGACTGAAAGGAATTCTCATAATCAGAATTTCCAATATTCAGTTAGAATTACATTGAAACTTCACAAAAACTTTAGAGATTATATCATCAGACTAAAATCACTATCATTTTAATATAACATTTGTCCTTTTACTTACCGTTTTGTTTACTATTGCTCTTCTTGATATCTTTTAAATTTAATTCGAAGAACTAGTAGATTATCATACTGGTGTGTTGATATTATATAAACAATATGAGAGCACTAAAGCAGGAATTTGCTGACGTAGACATTCCAATGCTTCAATATTTTCAATTGACCACTCCATTTTAAAAGACTTACGTTTCTATAAGAATAAAGAAGTTAAAACTACCATGTGTTAGATTAGTCATTAGTAGTTTAACTAATTTGATGAAGTTTGGCAAACACAAAGTATTTCAGGTTTAATATATACACTAAAATTCTAGCTAGATTGTGATTCATTTCTGAAATCGTTTTAGCTATCTATAAATATTAATCGCATGGCAAAAAACCTGCAAGCTTTGCATATTCCAAATATGACATTAAATAAAATTTTAGTATCTCCTCAATTAAATAAAACCAACACCATTGATATAATTGTATTGGTTTTAGAAGCTGCACTGAATACAGCTTCATTACATCATTACTTATAAATACCAATCACAGTTGACAATAGTTTATCCTCTTCAAGTTTCGATTTCCGAAGACATTAATTACAAAGCTTCGTTATCCGCTTAACATGGGTATAAAAACCGTCTATATTTCATTATCATTATGTTGGTAATATATTCAAAATTTTAAATATCTGTAAAATCTCTTCAGGTAATTTTAGCGTTGATTGTTCGTAAATCCGTTGCCGCTTGGTATTGATACTCCACTGTACTATCATTCTACACTAATTTTTGGTCACTGAGCTGAGAAGCGAAGGATGCTAAAGTGCCAAATTTTTACTTCCACCCCGTTATTATATTTTCTGTCGCGACAGTAAACAACAATCACGCATTTATTCCAACCAGGTAATTCTGGTACTTACATTTACTGGAAATAATGACAAAATTATGTTTCTACTCATGCTAGACGTAAATAATATAATTCGCCGACTAGTTGTAGCAACCTCAGCTCAACCACGGAAGGAGATTTAGAAACTTGTTGGACCCTTTGAGCGTTTGCTAACTAGCAACTAACAGTAGTGAGCTTTTTGTATTTTAATTGGTATTATTTACTACACCCGTGGTTTACTCGTGAAGTTAACGAGGGAATAGTTACTATCCTAAATGTATGCGATAAAAACATGATACGAAAGGGTTGGAGACAGAAAATTCCATACGAAGATTTATAAAGAAATATCTAATGCTAGTTTTTCGATTTCACATCAGAACGGTTTGAAAGACGATATTAAGAGTAGCGTATAGACTACTTGAACAGACAAAAAAAGCTTATGGAGCCACAAGTGAAAATGTAAGTTTTTCTTGTTGCTATACGCTACTAAAAATTATATGATTTTAAATGAATATTATTAACTTACACAAAAATTTTAAACGATAAAATAATAATTCATATTATATCTTTGCAAACATGGAAAATCTTCTTTGCTGCGTTGTGATTTTCTCTCTAGCAGATGTAATTTCTCAAAGGCGACATGTGAAGTTCTTATCAAGTTGCTTCTTTGCTTATCACATTCTCTTTTCAACAGCCCTTAACGGAACTAAGATATTTTATTCCTGTTGTCTGGATACTTCATCTAGTTTTTGGAGTTATAAATCCAAGTTTCGCTTCCGAACATCGTTAGTACTGCAAAACTTATTCCTGAGATATAGCATTTATGACGATTGTGGATTCCACTACATTCTTTATATGAATGCCATTACTTTTATGTAGCGACATTTAGTATTTGCAATCTTTAACTACCTAACGAGTTATGTATCTTGTAGTATGTGGCAGTAAATGCGTGCTCATCAATATATAACAGCATGTCGAACAAACTGGTATTACTATTAGTTAAACCAGGTGGGGCTATTAATATCAATTTCTCTATTATGTGGTTCACGAATCGGTTGAAAACTTGGAATACGTTGATTTACACTAATTAACTGATTATCTTCGTTTTGGTATGAGATTAACTGGTGTCAATTATTATTTTTGTGAAATTTATGAACTGGCATTGATTGGCTTTCACTTTCCTTTCCATTGCCAATTTGGAAAATACTATTTAATTGCAACATTTTATGGATGAGTTGAACTACGCCTTTTGGGAAAGAACCACATGTTGCTGTTCTTGTAACTGTTTCAGCAATTATTGGACGTCATCTAACTGTGAGATTTGTCGATAGTATTTTGTATGCACCTTTGTATTTCTTGTACACATCTTCTTGCCTTTTTAAAAATAGTTTTAGAAGATGCAATAGCATGCATTTCATTTTAACTCCTTCCTGCACTCACACGTAAATAAAGATCTGAATACATTGACAGACAAAAATCTTACAAAACTATCACAATAATGCTGATGCGACTGCCGATGGAGGGAGGCAAGTTCAACTGTTGGCAACCGTTTTATAGGGTGCTGCCCATTACCTTATTTCTTCGGAATTGTCTTGTATTTGACGAATTTGTATACATACATGCTCTATTTAATGCGTTCGTTTGAGAATTTATTCTTCTTCTCCTGTGCTGTCTTCATTTTTCATGGCGGTTTACAATATAATTTCTTCCACATAAATAGATGGAATATATGTAGTTCTCAAGTCTTCGTGTGCGCTTGATACATAGTTTACATGTAGCATACAAGTATGCTCTGATCCTGAGGCTTTATCATTTTTAAGCGCATTTGCTGTTGATCACTTCTTCGTCTGTAATCTAGTATATTATGATTTCTGTTGCTTCATTTTACTCGTATGCCTTAATTGAGTCATATTCTATTTTCTGTTAATAAGTCTTGGTAATAACTTTTATGCTGTTTAACTGTGTTAATTGGACATGATACCAATCTTTTTCGTTCGCTCTATGTTCTTCAATCACTTTCCATGCTCTATTTAAGCGAGTGCTCTCTAGATGTGAGTTTATCTCTTGACATTTAACTGGTCATGACGCTTTTATTAGGCAAACGAGATGATGAAACGGGTGAAGCTTTAGGAAGACACGGAGAGGATATAAGAAACAACAATGGTAAGCGGCTCATCGATTTCTGTATTACCAATGACCTAAAAATAACTAACACATTCTTCGATCACAAGGAGATCCATAAATTTACAAGAGTAGTGGAAAGCAGAAATGAGAAATCTATCATAGATTATATAATCATCAATAGTAAATACAAGAAAGAAGTGAAAGATACGAGAGTTAAAAGAGGAGCAGAAATTTATTCTGATCATTACCTGTTAACATCGAAAATAGAAATAAAGGAAGGAAGGAGTAGAAATGAAAACCCTAGAAACACGAAAAGCTATACAGCAGTCAAGATTAGGTCGTATAAATTACATGAAGCAGAAATAGCCAAGGAGTACAAGAAAAGGACAGAAGAAAAAATGGAACAGATATGCAATAAGAGAAATGAAATATATTCAGAAGAGCTATGGAAAGAGATAAAGGAAATATTATACGAGACAGCTAAAGAAGTTTGCGGAAGTATAAAAATAAACAAGGACAAAAAACAAACAAGATGGTGGAGCCGAGAAATTAAAGAAGAGGTGAAAACTAAAAAAGTTAAATGGAAAAAGTACCTGCAATCTAGAACAAATGAGAAATACATTGAATACAAAGAACAGAGAAGTAAAGTGAAAGAAATGGTGAATCAGGCAAAACAAAAAGCATGGGAAGAATTCGGGGAGAAACTAGAAAAAGACAGACACGGAAATCAAAAGTTGTTCTACAATGCACTCAAAGCTATGAGGAGAGGAAAGAAAGTTACAGTCAAGTATATGAAAAATAAAAATGGCAAAATAATACACGACGGAGAAGAGGTGATAAAAAGATGGAAGGAATACTTCGAGGAGATGCTAAATGCAGGACAAATAGGGCAAGCCGAAGAAAAAGGCGAAGATGAAGAAGTAAACCAAAATCAATCTCAGGAAGTACAAGAAATAACAATGAAAGAAATTAATGAAGTGATCAGCACATTGAAGAGAGGCAAAACAGCGGGACACGACAACATAACTGCAGAAATGGTGAAATACACCGGCGAGAAAGGACGAGAAATATTAAGAAAACTATTCAACGAAGTAATGAGAACTGGAAAAATTCCGGAGGACTGGGAACTAGGAGTAATCATACCCTTATATAAAAAAGGAAATAGCAAGGAATGCTCCAATTATAGAGGAATTACTATACTCAGCACAG
This sequence comes from Agriotes lineatus, assembly GCA_940337035.1. NCBI lineage: Eukaryota > Metazoa > Arthropoda > Insecta > Coleoptera > Elateridae > Agriotes > Agriotes lineatus. The sequence goes on along the minus strand of OW679195.1, from coordinate 39,275,108 downwards.
TAGCGAAAATGTACGAGCAAATACTTGAAAGGAGACTAAAAGAAATTATAGAACCGCAATTAGAGGAATCACAAAGCGCATTTAGGAAAGGAAGGGGAGTGCAGGATAATATTTTCACAATCAAACAACTTATAGAAAAAAGTAGAAGCAGCATGATATACGTCGCGTTTTTAGATCTCGAAAAAGCGTTTGACTGTGTAAGTAGAAAACAAATATGGAATAGCCTAAAAGCAAGAGGAGTAAATACTCAACTATGTACAGCCATAAAAAGCTTATACCAGGTCACAAGGTGCTATGTAAGAACAGGAAACTGTGTATCCGAGGAGTTTAGAACAAAAGAAGGACTTAGGCAAGGGGGAGTGTTAAGCCCAACCTTGTTTAACATCATAATGGACGATGTGCTAAAAGAAGTAAAGGAAAAGGTAAAGAAATATAAAGTGGGATACAGAAATATGACACTCACGGAAATATCGGAAAGCGCCTATGCTGACGATCTCGTAATATACGTCAAAAACCAGAGAGAATTACAATACAACATAGAGGTCTGGAAAACAGCACTACAAAAAAGAAATTTACGAATAAATATAGATAAGACCAAGATAATGACAATAGGCAAAGAAGACGAAAGGACAGCAATAAAAATAGGTGACAGAGAAATAGAGCAAGTGGAATCCTTTAAATATCTAGGAATGAAGATACATAAGACAGGAAAGAACGACGCGGAAGTAAATGAAAGAATAGAGAGTGCACTAAGAGTATTCTATAGTATGAGCAACGCTTTCATACGGAAAAAAGAAGTCTCCAAAAACACAAAAATGACGGTGTACAAAACCATCTTTAGACCTATACTAACATATGGCAGTGAGAGCTGGGTACTTACCAAGAGATTGAGCAGTAAACTGCAAACAATAGAAATGAAATATCTTAGAGCTGTACTAGGTATCACAAAAAGAGACAGAATTAAAAACACGGATGTGAGAGAACAACTGCAAGTAGAGCCGTTAACAACAACCATTAAAAGAAATCAGCTTAGATGGTTTGGGCACTTAGCAAGAATGAAAGGAAGTCAACAAACAAAAGTAATATGGGAAACAAAAACTATGCAGAAGCGACAAAGGGGTAGACCGACTAGAACGTGGGATAACGCAGTTGCAGAAAGCCTGAAGGAACAGAATTCGAACTGGAGAGAAGCAAAGGAAAAGGCGAAGAACAAGAAGGAATGGACAAAATTTATATACAAAAACAGTTAATTGAAATGTAATTTAGTTTGAACAATGTTTTAGTTGTGAAATGGAACTTAGATGAAATGTAAGTTAGTTAGAAATGTAACTTTATTTAAGAGGTATACCTTGACACCTAAAGGTAAACAAGGTTATTTGATTAATATAAATAAATAAATGTTTCTACTCATGCTAGACGTAAATAATATAATTCGTCGACTAGTTGTAGCAACCTCAGCTCAACCACGTAAGGAGATTTAGAAACTTGTTGGACCCTTTGACCGTTTGCTAACTAGCAACTAACAGTAGTGAGCTTTTTGTATTTTAATTGGTATTATTTACTACACCCGTGGTTTACTCGTGAAGTTAACGAGGGAATAGTTACTATCCTAAATGTATACGATAAAAACATGATACAAAAGGGTTGGAGACAGAAAATTCCATAAGAAGATTTATAAAGAGATATCTAATGCTAGTTTTTCGATTTCACATGAGAACGGTTTGAAAGACAATATTAAGAGTAGCGTATAGACTACTTGAACAGACAAAAAAAGCTTATGGAGCCACAAGTGAAAATGTAAGTTTTTCTTGTTGCTATACGCGACTAAAAATTATATGATTTTAAATGAACATTATTAACTTACACAAAAATTTTAAACGTTAAAATAATAATTCATATTATATTGCTGCAAACATGGAAAATCCTCTTTGCTGCGTTGTGATTTTCTCCCTAGCAGATGTAATTTCTCAAAGGCGACATGTGAAGTTCTTATCAAGTTGCTTCTTTGCTTATCACATTCTCTTTTCTACAACCCTTAACGGAACTAAGATATTTTATTCCTGTTGTCTGGATACTTCACCTAGTTTTTCGAGTTATAAATCCAAGTTTCGCTTCCGAACATCGTTAGTACTGCAAAACTTATTCCTGAGATATAGCATTTATGACGATTGTGGATTCCACTACATTCTTTATATGATTATATGAATGCCATTACTTTTATGTAGCGATATTTAGTATTTGCAATCTTTAACTACCTAACGAGTTATGTATCTTGTAGTATGTGGCAGTAGGTACGTGCTCATCAATATATAACAGCATGTCGAACAAACTGGTATTACTATTAGTTAAACCAGGTGGGGCTATTAATATCAATTTCTCTATTATGTGGTTCACGAATCGGTTGAAAACTTTGAATACGTTGATTTACACTAATTATATTATCTGATTATCTTCGTTTGGGTATGAGATTAACTGGTGTCAATTATTATTTTTGTGAAATTTATGAGCTGGTATTGATTGGCTTTCACTTTCCTTTCCATTGCCAGTTTGGAAAATACTATTTAATTGCAACATTTTATGGATGAGTTGAACTACGCCTTTTGGGGAAGAACCACATGTTGCTGTTCTTGTAACTGTTTCAGCAATTATTGGACGTCATCTAGCTGTGAGATTTGTTGATAGTATTTTGTATGCACCTTTCTATTTCTTGTACACATCTTCTTGACATTTTAAAAATAGTTTTAGAAGATGCAATAGCATGCATTTCATTTTAACTCCTTCCTGCACTCACACGTAAATAAAGATCTGAATACATTGACAGACAAAAATCTTACAAAACTATCACAATAATGCTGATGCGACTGCCGATGGAGGGAGGCAAGTTCAACTGTTGGCAACCGTTTTATAGGGTGCTGCCCATTACCTTATTTCTTCGGAATTGTCTTGTATTTGACGAATTTGTATACATACATGCTCTATTTAATGCGTTCGTTTGAGAATTTATTCTTCTTCTCCTGTGCTGTCTTCATTTTTCATGGCGGTTTACAATATAATTTCTTCCACATAAATAGATGGAATATATGTAGTTCTCAAGTCTTCGTGTGCGCTTGATACATAGTTTACATGTAGCATACAAGTATGCTCTGATCCTGAGGCTTTATCATTTTTAAGCGCATTTGCTGTTGATCACTTCTTCGTCTGTAATCTAGTATATTATGATTTCTGTTGCTTCATTTTACTCGTATGCCTTAATTGAGTCATATTCTATTTTCTGTTAATAAGTCTTGGTAATAACTTTTATGCTGTTTAACTGTGTTAATTGGACATGATACCAATCTTTTTCGTTCGCTCTATGTTCTTCAATCACTTTCCATGCTCTATTTAAGCGAGTGCTCTCTAGATGTGAGTTTATCTCTTGACATTTAACTGGTCATGACGCTTTTATTTCATCATTTTTAGCTGATAGACAATAAATTGTTACATATCTTTGGCTTTTATGCACCAGCCTTTTTATTCCTTGATTTCACCATATTGATTTAGCCTTTTCATTATTGTTCATTTTCCTCCTACACTTTCTCGCGGTATTTCTTAGCTTTAAAATACTTTTCTGCGTTAGTTTTTTTGGTATTCGTACTTTTACCAATTACGTTTCGAAACATTGAAACTGCCGACTTTGTTCAAAATCACAGTTAACTTTTCGGTAGTCTGGGTGACTTTACCAATAATAAATTTCTCGCAGTTATGAAATCATTGTATTCTTCTGGTTATTCAAGATCAGACCGAAAAATCTTCTCTGACGTATGAGCTTCTATGGTACAGATGCTACAGTTTTTAAGGAGAGAGTTACATTACAAAGGTGAATTTTCTTTTATCTTGTATTCGGCTTGACAGCTCCGGGACAAGGTGAAACAGATCGATAAGTTTACTGTCATTAGATATGTCTTTGATCAATGTTTGAACATGTTAAATACTGTATAACTCAATTCTGAAGGTATCTATCGTATAAACTTTAACAACAAAGATAAGATAGAAGTAATCACTCCGTATCAAAATGACATAAAATCAAATGACCTCCAACAATGCCCTGTGAAAAATCTATCTGTTTAGATCATACACATTTACTGTGTGTTGGTTGAAACGCGGTTTAAGTAGGTCATTCCTTGACATGTAAAGCAAAATGAGGTATAGAAAAATAGTCATTTGACATTTGTTGTTATTAACAATTTATTTTTGTATGCCAACCGACTAATTCCTAAACAATTAATTTAAAGATGTTCCAAGAACATAACATTTTTATAATAAAGGTATATTTTCGAAGTGGACAACGGTTGGGCGTAGGCGTAGGCGATTCATCACAAGCTTGTTTATGTTTATTAAAAGTATTAATGGAAAAGCTTCCCAGTGATGCAATATTAGCGAACGATTGTTTCCATCAAGTGCAACGCACTGTGGTCATTTTCAGATAGACGGGTAGAGTATTAGACAAGAACAATGGGAAAATTATATGTTCGAAGTGAGCGACATATCAACTATGTCCGAAATCGAATAAAATGCGAACCTACGAAATCAATCCGAAGGGTTGATTAAGAATAGATTTGAGTTATGGTAGTTATCGTATAATTCTAAAAGAAATGGATAAGTAGGTATCTATATAAGCTACATTTAATTGACGATAGTTTTGTGGACTTGACATTCTCTTTCGATGAGTCATGGTTTCACTAAATGAATGCGTTACTTCAGAAGTAAACTTGGTTTTTGAATAGCTTTTTCGCGGGGAAGCATTATCGGTTCAAAGTTCTTTAAAACACGATAAACGTTGAAATAATTTCTGAGAAACTCTATCATGATAAAATTCAACAAAAATACTTTAATATAATACATATAACTATAAAACACTTGCGAATGCTCTTTTAGAGCTGGGAGAAAGAGCGATCTCGGCATGTAATATAAATAATACTACAATTGCTATAAAGTGTTCCTGCACGAGGAATTTCTATAAATTAAATCATTATCGAAAATAAAAACACTGTGATTCAGTAATTGTCTTGTAGTGTAGGGAAGTTTTATCATCTAGTTCCTGAGCAAAATGTGGGGGGTTTCCCCGAAGCCCCACTGGTTTGGGACGGTGTAAATCAGAAGACCTACAGGTGTTGGTGTAAATCCCTAAACCTCATAACATTTTCCATAACAGAACAAATAAAGAAAAACCAAAAATTTCTGTAGCCCAATGTTTATATACACTATATATATATATATATATATATATAACAAAGTCCTTTTCAAAGCCTTGTATAGCCGGGGTCGGTAGCTCAGTGGTAAGCATCCTGGCTACTGATCTAGGGGTGACGAGTTCGATTCCCGGTCCCGGTGAGGTTTTCAAAAATAAAAAAATTGCAGATGAAAGCCTTACTTATCTCCAAAAGAACATAAATCTTAAACCAGCAAAAAATATTCGTAACGACAAAAAAGAAATGGCCCATGGTTACACTTATAAATGCTAATTAAATCGTAAGCGGTATAAACCAATAATCCTTTATCTAATAGACTTGTCTGTCCGGGACGCTGGTCCGTCCGGGACGCGTAAAGCCAGAACACACCATTTTACAGCTCACTGTTTTAAAAGGCAGTGCTACATCGTGGTGTGTTTGCTGGATATTAATAACCCATTATAACTCGACAAACCACACCGTGCTGCAGGACGACACAACACCCACCCACTCTCCTATATCTATTGCAAATTATGCTGATGGAATAACTGCTGACCATTACGTTACATTTTTGTCAGTCCACTGTGGAAAGGAAGGAAATTATACACTTGAATTTGCTTCTGTTAGAGATATATTTCTTAAAAATAGATTATCACATGAAGATTTCCACGAGTATTTTTAACAGATGATAGCCAAGTTGAAAGAAGTGCACTTAGGTCAGTGTTTCCATCATCTGTTCTTCTGCGTTGCACTTTTCACATGTGTCAAGTATTTTGGCGGTGGTTGTGGGATTCCATTCATAATATTCACAAAAATAGTAGAAAAGCAATAATGCTTTAATTTCAAGAATTAATTTAAGCTGAAACTATAGAAGATTGCGAAGAGCTATTTTTTCAAATTCCATTTAAATAAGTAGGCGTTTTTAAATTAATTTCAGGGTGTGAAGTGCCGACTTTTTTTCATTTATTAAAAAAAAGTGACACTGCTTTTAATTTAGGAATGAGAGATTTTAGTAGAAAATTATTTATTAATTTTTAGTTTTATTTTGACATGAACAAATTACAGAATAAAGACGTTTCCCAAATTACCAGAACTGACCAACGCACTTGACTAAAATGAAGGCCAATAAAATTCTATACAAAATAGGCTTGGATTTGAATATTTTATGAAATTTAAAAAAATCTTATAGACAACTGGTGTTAGCGTGCTTATTTTCCACGCGTGTTGATTATTAAACTCGGCTGTGCCTAGTTTAATAACCCTCCACACTTGTGAAAAAAGTTGCACTTCTAACACTTTGCCTAAATAACTATTTAAGTTTGATAAAATATTTAGAGAAAGCGCAATATAGAAATTTAAAACACCATCTAGTAAATGTATGGAGCCGACGTAAAGAATGGTGTTTATGTTACCGTACGAAAATAATAACCCATGGAAATAATACTAACAACTATGCAGAGGCATCTATAAGGATTTTCAAAGATATAGTTTTGCAACGTTGTCGTGTTTTTAATAATGCATGTGCTTTAATTGAGTATTTGAGTTTATAACTGACACTTTTGAAAATTATCACAAGCGCCGTTTACTTGAAGTTCCCGCTGTAGTGAACAGGAATTAGTATACATGGAATTTGTACGTAAGGCAAAAGATGTGTTTGTATCTCACATAGGCGAATCATGCTATCATGTAACCAAAACTAGACAGTAAAATGTAGTATAGCGTGTTTACTGACATTGAAATGTGCGATTGCTCCTTTGGACAAGTGGGCGATTTTGTAAACATATGTGCAGTACAAGAAAAGTTCAAAGTTACGTTAAAACTGCACTTCGTCGTACCACTGATTATAAAGCTGATTTTGCAAGAATTGCTTTAGGCCGAAGTGCGCCAGCGAATTTTTATAAGAACATTGATGATACACAAACACCTAAGAAATCTTAGACTGTAAGCACCGAAATATATGTAAAAAAGGTCTTTTCAGTTGGTGGATGTGCACGACCTAATACAAGATTCTAATCAGGAGAACAAGAAAAACGATGGAGACCACGAGGTAGCTGTTGCCAACCTTTCAAAAAATGTTTCAAATATAATTGATATAATAGCAGCCTAGTAGCTCTCAAATCAGCTACGATGACTGACATTGTTATAATTTTAAGAAATATTTAGAGAATATTACGACACCTGCTCAAGTTAAGCACTTTTTTGCAAAAGCTAAATCAAAACTTTCTAGAAAAATAGGAGTGCAGCCAACTTCTGTTCGCAGAAAGCCAAGACCAGGTTTAACTGATGGTCAGCAACGCATACAAGCAGGTAGACCAACCAAATGAAATTAGGACAATCAAGAAATCGTAAAAGAAAAAGATGTTTCTCAGAAAATGTGATGCTCAATCGTCCCAATGCAAAATCCATGGGACAAGTCACTGACTTATTATTGTGCTATCTTTTTAATAATGTATGTACGTATATTTTCATTATTATTGTTTATAGTTTAGTAGTTTCTTAAATTTCTATAGAAAATGTGCAAATTTATTTTTAATCCTTATACTAAACGTCACAGCTATTAATAAAACGTTCTAGCTATACTTTGGTTTAATTTGAATATAAATACGGCAATATTTAAAAAACGTGGAAAATAGTGAATGAAATAGCTAATATGGAAACTAGGATATCCGAAATTGATTTCCTTGTTGAAGAGAGTAATGTAATTAGGGTAAATGTTATTAAAGCTAATTATATAAATAACATTTTCCAGAATGTGGGCATTGACACGGCAAAACAAATTAACGTTAGTAACGTTTGTGCTAATAAATTTCGTGACACTTTCAATCCAACACATTAAAATTTAAAAAAAATTGTTATTCAGCTGAAATTGATGGTATAACCAAGGATTGTATAGAAACCTTATCTTTATTATTTTAAAATCCATTACTCATATCACTAATTTATGTTTGACGAATGAGAATTACCCGAATGTATTCAAAAGTAGTATAATTATACTGTCGCAAATTCGTCTAAAGTCGGGGTAACTGGCAATCCTTCTAGTTAAAATATACTTGTACACGAAGATTAAAGCTACTGTTGCGAGATATATAAGACACTTGAGTTCAAATACTTGCATTTATTTTCTGCCGTTTACAGACAACTTAAGTTTAACACCGTTACTTATTAACTAACTAAATTCTAAGTCCAGTTTGACCAAGAAAACTCGGTAGGCGTTCTCAAATTTTCAAATAAGCTTATCAGAGCAGTTCTAAATTTTGGACTTCTGTCACATAATAGCTCTATGAATTCGACCATTTGAGGGTTTCACACGCTAAAATTAGTCAAGCGGTCGACACCTCGCAAATTATCGCTAATAAAGTTTTACAACTCTACTAAAATAAATAGTCGGCACGTAGTTCTGCCTAATTTTCGGCTTACGAGGTAAAGTTTCATAAATTTGCTCTTAATCATTCCGTGGGCTTGGAATATTTCCATCTTCCCAAAGAAAGGCACGTTTATAAAGACCGGCTAAATACTCGCCTGTTGTAACTTTAATAAGACCATTTTGCCTATGAAATTCTACCTAAAAATATTTACGATACAAATTTCTTATGGCTAACTAAAGTACAGTCTATTCTTACAACCGCGTATAGTTCATTTTCATTCAAGAATGCAAAACGTAACAATACTAATACATAAATCAGGAGACAAAACAAGTGTAAATAATTATAGACGAGGACAGATTTTCCCTAGAAACGTTGGTTATTAATATTTTCGTTATTTAATATTTTTAATTTGCAGAGTGTCGAAATACCCCAAATAAGAATATGAATTAATTATAGACTTATTTCATTAAAAGTATAAGCGAAATATTATCTTTTAATGTTTTAATCATTATGGATTTCCATTTTAGAAACTTATAGATAATTTATACAATAAGTTAGGGACCACTAAAAATACTTTAACTGTGGTCTTTGATCTAGCAAAGGCTTTTGACACGATTTGCCACAGTACCAAAGTACACAGTATCGAAAAATCACCGAATTGTATGTTAAACTAGGAGTACTTCAAGGTACAGATCTGGGCTAAATTTTGTTTCTCTAAAATGTCTCGCTGTAATTAAATATCGAAGCTCAAATCACCTCATTTGCAGATGATACAGCCATTATATTTGAAGCAGATAACTGTCGAACTTATACTAAAGGTGGAAAATTAAATGGCTGTGATAATCCATAAATTAAATAGGTATGTATTATTACCAAATTTGCTCAAAACTAAATTTACATATTTTTCCTACAAACAATTACCTATTCAACCCATTATTTTTATTCATACCTTAAATTACATAAGTAATAATATAAAACATTGTAAATGTATAGGTGTTTACATATACGTAAATCAAAAACGGAATAAACATATCGAAGATTAAGTAATAAGTCTAAGAAAAACTTTATACAAATTCAAATTACTCAAAAATATAACCAAAATAGCAACTATAAATAGTAATTTATTATACAAAACGATAAAGTTAAATTTTATCCACGAGTGAATCGTTAATGATTCACGAGTGGATAGAAATAACTTTATCGTCGTGTATAATACAATATTTTTTTCTATAGCAAGAACTTTAACAATTTCAAAGAAAATAATGACAGTCAATCACATTTCAAAATGTCAGTAGCTAGATTGGGTTGCTACGATAATACGAAGCTGTCATATTTAATTTAAACAAAAGTTAGAAAATTAAATTACTTTATTTATCCTTGATGTTAAAGTGCTACTTTAGCTACCCTTGCTGTTAAAGTAAAACTTGACCTTTTGTTTTGAGTTGATAAAAGCACACTTTAACATGTGCTATAGAAAAAATATATTTATTTTTATTTGGTACAATCCATAATCATGTGAGTTGATATTTGTTGCTTTTGAAAATCTACAAACAGTAGTTTTAAAAATTATATTTATAAAAGATTATGGATTCACCACAATATAGTAATTTACGATACAAGATGCTTTACGCATGTGTATTGTACAATATTTTATCTACGATAGAATATAGAAACCACGGTAAATATGAAAAAGAATAAATGTAAATTAGGATTACCAGCAACCGGTCGTAATTTTGCGTGTTTTAAAAATTTTAAAACACGTTGCTACTCACAACGTGTCTAATGAAATCTTTTAAATACGTTACTACTGACGTAAACTAATGAAAACATGATATTAAACAGTCATTTTACAAACTTAAAACTGCCAACTAAAAGGCAATTTTACACACTGTCGTAGATAAACGTTATTTTTGGAGCCTGGAGTATTATCTGTGAGGCAAGTATATGTATTTTCATTAGCTATTTGTTCTTATAAATACCAATATTCATTTACGAGATTTGCTCACAGATATAATTAGAAGTAAGGAAACACTTTTGCGTGTTATGCCAAAAAAAAAATCAAAGTCTACTTATTTATTCTCAAAATTATTTAATAACATTCGAAACCAAATTAAATGCTGGGCAACTTTTGCACATTTAAACTTAAAAGTAAACAATCGATAAAAAGTAAGCCTATGGATTGCTATAGTAGGTATACACTTATTGGATGCGACTTCTTATTAGTACGAGTACTGTAAAAGTACCTTATTTTTTCTATAATACATATAATAAATAGATATTTGATTTTCTGGTTAGTTAATTTGGAAATGTCTAATTAATTTGCTTATGACTTGGCCACACACAAGACTACTTCTTGGTCAGTTTATCATTATTAGTTTTTCTACAAATAAAACAAATAAAAATAAATAAATAAATTTATGGAAAAAATCCTATCTCCAAAGTTTCAATAAAATAATTCCTTATTAAACATTTGAATTTCTATAGTTGAGTTTGTGAAGGATAAGAGATTTATGAAGAGAAAGGTAAAAATAACCCATACATGAGTAATATGAGTATATCTAAAAGCTAAAATGGACATAAATTTTTTTCGAGAATTTGGCGACAAACGGAATTTAAAAAATTAAAAGAAACTAAGAAACCACAAAAGATATTATTTAAAGATGCACTTTATATCACTAAACTATTGGAGGTATTTTTACTACATTCACATTTTCTTCAATCAGGTAAAAGGCATTGCAGCGCTACAACGAGGTGTGAATTGTCCTACAAAATCGCCTTCAAAATTGAAGTCAAAACACACCACGACTGAACGCATTAGAGCGCTGTAAAATGGTGTGTTCTGGCTTTACGCGTCCGGGACGCTGGTCCGTCCGGGACGCTGTTTCAGCAGCCAAACTGTAAGAGAGGGATAGAAAAAAAAGTTATTAAAGTTATATGTTTGGAATGGTCATGTCAGGTCAGGAACCGAATTTCAGTCACGTGACACTTCTGGTTTTCGAGAAATCACGTGATTTCCGTTCGTCCGGGACGCTGGTCCGTCCGGGACACTGTTTCAGCAGCCAAACCGTAAGAGATAGAGAAAAAAGTTATTAAAGTTATATGTTTGGAATGGTCATGTCAGGTCAGGAACCGAATTTCAGTCATGTGACAGTTCCGGTTTTCGAGAAATTATGTGATTTCCGTCCGTCCGGGACGCTGGTCCGTCCGGGACGCTGTTTCAGCAGCCAAACCGTAAGAGATAGGGAAAAAAGTTATAAAGGTATATGTTTGGAATGGTCATGTCAGGTCAGGAACCGATTTTCAATCACGTGATTTTAAAAATATTATTGTTTTTATTTAATACGCGTTCTATTTGAAAAACGGTCTTTTTTGTTTTATTAAATAAGACATTTGTCTCACTGGTTGCTAGTTTCATATATTTTAATGTAGCTGTAGTGATGTCATTTTAACCTAGGGTTTTATTATGTTATAGTTGTAGCGAATGTGACGTTGATTTATATTATTCAAAATTTTATTTTAATATTACTAATTGTGAATGTAAAATGGTTTATACATATGCACAGCTCTATTGGCAAAAGCGAATTTAAATAAACTTAATAAACAGCAAATTTTTTCACACTTTTCCTCACAATGCTTTACACGAACATAGGTTTCCTTAGCACAAATGAAAATCTGGTGAAAATGTAGTACGGGGGCTAAAATTCGAGTATTAGGTTCAATTACCTTCAAAACCAAAATTGGCGCAAAAGGCTTTATGTTTCAGAGTGATTATATATAATAACACTATTGCGACCAAAGACCGTTAAACGTGTCCAACGCTAGTTTATTGTGACCAAAATAATCGAATTTTACAGAAACTACAAAAATACAATAAAGGTTTAGCATGTAAAACTAAGTCGATACGTCAAGCTGCAGCCGTAAATAAACAGCTACGATAAAAAATCGGCATATACACGAGAGAGATTTCTCTACTTCTCCATCTTCGAGTACTAAAAATGGTTCGACCACGATGAGCACCGTAAATAAGATACTTGGGAATGCTCAATCCTATATAGTGGCCCTCATAAAGAAATCTCGGAAAGTTTTGGTCCTGATTGCGGTAGTGAAGCGAATGCTTACAGTACAGGGCCAAAATCTTAATATCGGTATCCCGTAATTTTTAATATCAGGATACCGGTATTAACACTGGTATTACTAATAGAAAATTTACTTGTTAGATTTTTTTAGTTATTATGACATATTTAGAAATAGAAAAAAAAATCAAATAAAAATTTAGTTTTACAATTAACGTTGTCTACAAAATCAATTACATTAACTTAACTTTTTTTTATACGTAAATAAATAGAGTAGATAAAAAATCTAACACATAATAAATTCTATAAATATAACAAAATTAAGTCCGTTTTATGTGCAACTAATAAACTAACTAACAGATAAATTAAAATCGTTCTTAAAAATATAATTTTCTTTATTAAAATGGGTTCTCAAAATGCACAAACAATTGATGGGTTTATCATTAAAGGAGGACCCATTTTTTGCAGATTTGACCGCTCGTAAAAAATGCCTTTCGTGACTTTACACTTGTCGGTGCAATGGCCAATAAGTAATCGCATGCCTTATTTAAATACGTTTTTTTGTTATAGTTTTTTTAAAAAACGTAGCCTCATCTTTTATTTTTTGCTAAAATCCCGTTAGTTTTTAATCGTAGGCACAATTGTAAGTGTTTCCTTTATTGGCATCTGCAGTTTTTTCTTTAATACGGTACGGACAGATATAGATATAGATTCTAAGATAATTTTATTCTTAGATGCCGAGCAGAATTTTTATTGTATATCTGTAAGTGACGTTTCTTCTTCTAAATATTCATACGAAAGCTGTTTATAGTCAAACATATAATATTTTTCGCTAGTGCTTTCTTGTGAGCCTCTATCATAAATTTTAAAGATACATCAGCCATCAAGAAACTGTAATTTAAAATACCAGTATTTTTTAATACCGGGATCTCAGAATTCCGTTATTGTAAGCACTAGATGAAGCTGCCTCAAAAGCTACAAGGCCGAATACTGCAGACTTTCTCCCAGTTGACGGTGTGACATTGTAGGAGCGAAAGGTTTCGAAACACTTCGAAGAGTGGCATTCTGTAGCGTAGCTGACAGCATACCCAAAGTGCTTACAAATCTTTTTTCCAGCTGATATTCATGATGGCATCAGATCCCCAGAAGGGAAAAACACTAAGCGTACCTAAATAAATTTCAGGGATTACACATTAATGCCGATCGTAACTTTCCAAGATATCGGACGATTTCAAATCCACATGAAATTCATCTCCGAAATATCAACTACACAGAACCAAAAATAATCTATCACTCAACCTGTCCAATATGGCTACAAGAAATCGCTGTATCTATACCGGCAATCGCTAGAATTTCCCTACTATTTTTAAAATTCGCACAGAAATGAACCACGGTCAACCAAATTCACACCAACGAAAAATGACAACACTCACAGCATACTGATTAAATAATTTAACTCCAGCAGTAGCGTTCCAGTTTTGTTAGTGTATGTTTTATATGTTAACGTTTTTTTACTGTGCTGTTCTTTAAGCTTATTTAATTTTCCTACAAGGTTAATAAGATGTCCCTGCAAGTTTAGTTTAAGCTCAAAACTGTTTGGTCAATGGGACATTAAAAAGAATTTTGTAATAGTTTATAAAATATCATTGACAAGGATTAGATATCGTTTTCTGCTGTTATAATACACGACTTCAAAATACCAAAGATATCTTTGATTAAATAACTTTTTAAGCATTCTGTATTTAACACTTATCTGTTTGAAAAATACAACAAATTTGCTTTATCTAATTTTAATTAAAGTGAACAGGTATTTTTATCATTCACAGTGCTATGTAGATACATCCCTGAAGACGAAAGTTCATAGGAACTTTTATGCTTATTTTGTAGTACACTGTATATGAGGAGTAAGCGTGGAGTGGTTTGCCAATAGACAAAGCTTCATTGAGTTGGATCAAAATAGCGAGAACTTCTTGGTGAATGCTTGTTGTGTGGCCACCTTAGAAATGCTGCCACGTCCTCCGCGAGCGTGGCCATAAAAACCGAAGTAAACAAGTGTATTAGGTATAAAAAGCGGAAATCGATGTCGGCCTTTTCAGCTTTGTGTTCGTCTGCCGGTAGTTGCAGCCGGTTCCTCTTGACCCTGGGTGTCTATAATAGACACCTCTAATCAATGCCTCAAGCGCTGGCCAAAGGCCGACCATGCGAGAAGTGCTCCACAAAGTATGTAATCAACTTATAGGCGCTATAGTTCCTGAGGACGCGGCCATGCGGAAGGAGGCGTTAGAGTGGAAATTCCCCATTGATCACAGGTTTATTTCCTGACATCAGATCCTCTTTGTGGCCAAGATGTGCTCAGGAGCTTCCACCAAACAGCGGTCGCAAGAAGTCGATATGAAACGGCCTCGTGATGCCGTCCTAACCCCGAAACAGATAGCTTATCTGCAGCCGTATTGGCGTTAGAAGGCTCCAAATTTTATCTGGAGCGCTCTGTATAGCCCTCGTGATAGCGGTACGAACATTATCAGATACACTAGGGGTGAAAATCGCTCGCTCAAACCAAGAGTGTAATGAGGCGAAGGGGTTAGAATTAAGCAGCACGGGTGGTGAGAAGGGTGCAAGACGAAACGATCAATACTGGCATAAAGCCTCAAGGATCTGCTTGCTCCTTTCCAAGGATGCGTCCTGAAGGATGCCTCCTCCTGCTCGCAAGTTTATCTCGAAATCGCAACAACGGGAATAAGGTAATCGGCAACCGCCCTCTTCTGCTGCTGGTTTCCTTTCCTAATTAAAAGCAAACAAAACCAGCAGAAATCAATGGGCATACATGTAGATCTTAAACACATTGAAATTATATACTGCAATTCTAATTACTTAATGATAACGACGATCTTATATTAGTTACATAGACTACTCATTAGGCATTTTCATATATTAATATTAAATAAAAAAATAAAATATTGGTGTCACTTGAGTTATGTCCATTAACGTAATAAATACTTCAGTTGTTCCCAAATTGTTGATTTCATTCCGTATTCTTTAAAATTACTTTATTTAGATTTCGATATAAAATTACAGTTCAGGGTAAAATAGAATTTTTGCAATTTTTATAATCTAAAACATTTAAATAGACTGAAATGAAACTATAATTCAACATTCAACGCCAAGATTTTGTAGAAGAGATTTGAATATGATTAAACTTCTCTCACCGGAAATATGTTTAAATGTACTTTCAATTTCGAATAAGTTAGTGTATGTTTCAGCAGAAATAGTAATCCAATAATCCGTTAAACAGATTTCATTCCAATAAAGCTCTTAGACAAGCATAAGCACCAACCTTGAATTCTAGATACCTACACTATAATCAAAATTCGAGTATTATTCCAACAAAGAATAATGTAATAGCTACTTACATAACAAGAGGTGAAAGTGATACTCTGATTTGCCTCGATAGTGATAAAAAGACACTTTACCTCTTGTTTCTATATAAACTGCTCAACAATTGAAGTGGCCCAGCAACCAAAATTATGCTACCATGTTTATTTTAAATCAAAACAATATCGCATGTAGCTGTCAAGTATAGTATTTCTTGATACTAGCTTCTGTAAGCAATAAAATTGCTACATTATTAGGCTATAAAACTTAATCTTTATTACTTTAATCGTAAAAATATTTTGTACTTATGATTTATTTACATTGTTTTAATGCGGTTTGTGTTCTTATAATATGTCATGAAGTATATCGACTAAGAAGAGGTCCCACCGATGCTAAAACTGCGTTTAAAAAATATTTAATTTTTTTTCTGTTTTTTTATTGTTTTATAATTAATTATGTTAAAGACTCCAAATTACTGTTAATTACAATGAAATTATATTAAAACATATTAACATATACTATTTTCGTTCTTACATTTCTGTATGCTAATTTTTTCATGGGCCACTTCAATTGTTGAGCAGTTTAGATTTGTCTTTATACAATTGCAAATTGCACCAAAAAATTACATTTTGCGTTAGCTTGATTAATTAATTGTCAAAACTTACAAAATGGTAGTTTATACTATATTGAGAGAATCTAGTTTGTAAAATCTGCAATACAAGTAACAAATATAAGAATCAAGTTGATTACTAATATGATTTAATTAAACTGTAGATCATATGACGTATAATCCATTCACGACTTTTTGGGACAGAGTTGGCTATGATTCTTTCTTTTCATGTTGGACTAACTGATTCGGTGATGTAGCGGATGCAACTTTTTTTTCTGTCAGTGTCAGTTCGACATTTTCTTGGCACCGCATTGTCAGATTTATTATTTTATTATTCGTAAGAAAATAAGTGATTTATCAAGTGTGTAAAAATAATTTTAATTTCCGTCAAAGGAAAAGTCAAAATGCCCAAAATAATTTACAACAAAAGAATTAAACGATGCTACTTCCAATTTAAAAAGGACAGACCAGATTTAAAACAACACGAGTTGATGTGGAGACTAGAGTAGATATTTTCTGTACGTTAAAAAATTAAATGTTGGAAAGGAAAAACAATCCAGCGTAATGTATAATAATTTACTACCTATCTATTTATTACTATTTTAGTATTGTTATGTGGCAGATGTGAAAATTAAGATGTAATAAAATCAGCAAGCCATCCATTTGATAAGATATTTACATTTTTCACATGTTAATTTTTATAAGAGCAATATTGCTCAATTGCTCTACTAAATTTATTTGGCATCAGTTTGTGAAGTTTTATCCTTCCACACCAGCTAGCAATCAAGCATGCAGCAAGCATGTAAAATAAAGTGGCATATTCATAGCATGTACACAATTCTTATCCAAATTGCAATAAACATTAATATTGAAAGCTTTTCTTATACAGTATTTCTCATTTTCGTTTCTGCCGTCAATTGTCAAATCATTTCAATTTTTCATCCATAATTTAAACAGAGATCCGGCAACAATGTACCTATTCAGAAAATAATAACCTTAAACTGAAAACAACCTAACCTAACACAAAAAGTGTCAATTTACATTAGGGAGCTTAGTTGCCACAGAGGTACTGCCAACAAAATTACTAGATGGTCATAGCCTCACCTGACCCAAAAAGATCGTGAACGGCATATACGTACGTATCCTTTATCTAATAGACTTGTCTGTCCGTCCGTCCGGGACGCTGTTTCAGCAGCCAAACCGTAAGAGATAGAGAAAAAAGTTATGAAAGTTATATGTTTTTCAAATAGAAGGCGTATTAAATAAAAATGTTTCAGCAGCCAAACGGAGCTGCGACCCTCTGCGCCTTAAAACGTCGATCGGTTAGGCAACCACTTTGACACCTTCCAGGTCTGGGTACAGTTTTTATTTAATACGCGTTCTATTTGAAAAACGGTCTTTTTTGTTTTTTTAAATGAGACATTTGTCTCACTGGATTGCTTGTAATATAAAATATGCGATAACTAGCTCAACGAACTCTGCATCTGAGAATAAGTTCGCGCCCTAAAAACTTATATAGTAAGTTTTTGTATCGTGGTTGCCATGGACTTTATAAGTCATATGTTAAATTATTATCAAGGTATATAATCCTTTAATCTTCTCCACAATTTTTGCTTATAGGTACTAAAGGGTTTTTTAATTCATATTAAGACAACTCCGCTATGAGCATGACGAATCTTTCTCCTTTTTATTGAATTATTTATATTATTGATATTTACTTGATTTCTTCCATAAGTGAACAGATTGCAATTAAAAATTTGTAAAAAAAAACATACAATAATTGTTTTTTGTACGATTAACTTGATAAGAGGCGTCCACGAATGGGGCCCCCAATTAATCCACTGCGAATTCCGGTTCAATGGGATTGCCGGGAACTGCCACTTAATAACCCTAACTTGGGTTCAGTTAGTTGTTGGAGTGAAACAAGACTTAACAAACACGAGTATATTGATTAACAACGATTACAAACGTCACTGATGGACCGATGGTATTTTACAAAAGCTTCAACTGTTGTGACACGCTTGGATTGGCCACGCGAAAATAGCGAATTGCGCGTAACCGTAACACAAAACAACCTGGAAACGTCTTTACCAGGGAGTTAGACCGAAACGCAAACTAGCACAAAGCATAGCTGAACTTGCTTCCTCGAGGTTCTGAATCTAACTAACTCTCAATTTACAACGAGCCGAACTCGCCAATTCAAGGAGGGGCAAGCTCAAACACTATTGGCTGAGGCGATCCTGCGTAGCCAATCGGAGCGTCGCACGTTATTTAGGAAAAATGCTTATTCTAAGAAACCTTAATGCTAAGCTCTCTCAATGAGGCAATTGAACGAAATCCATAAAACCATGATTCCCAAATATGCTAAGTCGGCTTAAGTTCTAGTAGAAAATGTATCCATCCGCTTAAAAGCCATTAAGGGAAGCTTACAAATTCCTTTCCAACATTAACAGAGGCAAACAAATACGGCAAGATGCAAATTTGGCTTTACCACGACCTTTGAATGAGATAGAACAGTTATGACTTGACTTACATGATTAATTATAATCAAAAAGGTTTTGATGCACGCATCTGTGTGAATCAAACATGCCGCCCCCGAAGTGCCGACTATGGCACGACGTGATTAAATCCCAAAATTAAACTGAAATCTGACACTACCAAATAATCAAATGCATAACAAGAACTAATGATAGATGATAATCCAAGAGCCTTACAGATAACCTACAACTAGCATGAATACAAGCAAAGAAACAACTAAACCTAGCAAAATGTTCAATTAGCGAAAACTACCAACTAAGAGCAAAGTCAATGTTTATTGCCCTTGATCGCAATGATCGTCTTTGGGTAGGATGTACACTTTACGCACCGAGCGTTTCAGGAGATTCCCTCGGGAATCGCGCACTTGCACCACACGCACAACACCATCCGCTCCTGGATATGCGGCCGAGATGATTGCAAGGGGCCAACGGTAGCTTGGAGATGCCTCGTCGTGGACGAGTACCACGTCGCCCACCTGGGGGGCTAGAGACGTGCTGGAGGACTTCCACTTAGGCCGGCGCTGCAGGAGGTGGAGGTAGTCCCGGGACCAACGATCCCAAAGACAGCCGCTGGACCAGCCCATAGCGGCTGAGACGATTTTCCGGTATGCCCTGGAGTTGGGCTTCCGGAAATGAAGTCAGCTTCCGACCGATCAAGAAGTGGGCAGGAGTAAGGACTTCGGGGAATGAGGCGTCGGTAGGGAGAACACAGAGTGGGCGGGAATTTAGTATCGCCTCCACTTGAGTCAGCATGGTGTAATACTCAACGAAAGTTAACTTTGCATTGCAAGATATTCGCCTTAAATAATATTTCAATGACTTTACCCCCGCTTCCCAAATGCCGCCAAAGTGCGGAGAGCGTGCCGGAATAAAATTCCACTTAATGTTATGTTTCGACAATTCTTCCCTTATGCATTGCTCACTAGAGCCTGACAGGATATTTTTTAATTCCGATAGCTGATTTCTGGCACCGGTGAAACAGGTAGCATTGTCAGAAAATATGTTGGAGGGTAAACCGCGTCTGGAGATGAATCTCCTCAACGATGCGATGAAAGCCTCCGTCGTGAGGTCTTCCACGAGTTCAAGATGAATAGCCTTCGTGGCTAAACACACAAATAGGGCTACGTAAGCCTTTACTTCTTTCGCGCCTCGCCCGGATTTGTTTTTTATAAACACGGGACCCGCGTAATCTATCCCGCAATTGCTGAAAGGGGGAGAGGGTGTGACACGAGCTTCGGGTAGTGATCCCATCAAGTGTTCATTCATCTTAGGCTTGGCCCGGAAGCATATCACGCAATTGTGTATTACTTTACGTATTAGGTCTTTGGCCCTCACGATCCAAAACTTATCCCGCAATGAGGCTAGTAACACCGAGTGTCCACAATGCAAGAGCCGCAAATGCTCTTGCTTCACGATTAGCAACGACAAAGGGTGACTAGCTGGTAACAAAAGGGGATGTTTCTGATCAAAGCTTAGATTGGAGTTTTCTAGACGGCCGCCCACGCGCAGTAGGCCCTGATCGTCCAGAAATGGGTTTAGAGAAAGCAGCGCACTATTTTTCGGCAATGGCGCCTTTTTAGACAAAACTGCTATTTCTCCGGAAAAGACTTCCGCCTGGGCAATTTTGATCAGGCGGCGAGTCGCGTCCTCCAATTCGTCAATGGCTGGAGGTCCCGACCAGCGCGTTTCGGTGTTTCTGTTTCTCGCGAGACGCAGGCAGTACGCGACTACGCGCTGTAATTTTGTAAAACTGGAATAGCGCCTGAAAAGTTCAAATTCTGGGACGCGATGGTGAAGAGTGGCCACTACTGGGCGCGACTCTTGGGCTGCTAGCTCACCCGAATCAATTTTAACGGGCTGGGGTTTTAAGTCCGCCTGTGACAAAAATTCTGGCCCGTGCCACCACAAGCGTGAGTTGAGTAACTCCTGGGGTAACATTCCCCTGCTAATTATATCGGACGGGTTGCAATTTGTACGCACGTGAAACCATTCTTCCCTATTGCTTAGTTCGTGAATCTCGGACACCCGGTTCGCGACGAACGTCTTCCAATTACTCGCATCCTTATTTATCCAGGGCAGAGTTATGGTGGAGTCCGACCAATAGTACACGCGGTCAAATTTAAATGCGGAGGAATCGAGTATAGTTTTAATCAAACGAGCCAACAGTAAGGCTGCGCAAAGCTCCAAACGAGGCAAGGATATTGTTTTTAATGGAGCGACCCTTGACTTAGCACAAAGCAAATTGGTGGTGACATTACCGCGCGCGTCAACGCAACGTTTATACACGGCGCACCCATAGGCTACAGAACTCGCGTCCGCAAATCCGTGGAGATCTATCGAATTTATGTCATCGCAAATTACCCGTCTCGGAATTGCCAACGAGCCCAAAGAGCGTAATGAAGAATGGAGTTCGTCGTATCTGGAGCGCATCTCCATGGGCACCGTTTCGTCCCATGACAACTTCAACTGCCAAAGCCGTTGCACGAGAAGTTTCAAAGTTAGAACGCTTGGACCAAGTAGTCCCAAGGGATCGAATACTTGAGCCATACTAGAGAGTATAGCCCGCTTGGTAACTGATTTGCAACAGCTAGGGTTCACTCTGTAACTTAGCACGTCCCGCCGAGTATCCCAAAAAATGCCGAGAGTTTTCTCCGTGGCGTCTTCTGTCAAAGAAATGGGCTCCACGCTGCCGCGATCCACACCAATGGCGCTAGCTACTTCACTGTCGTTGGATGCCCACTTTCGCAATTCAAACCCGTACCCCGACAAAGCGCTACTAATTTCGAATTGCGTTTTTATGGCTTCCGCCCTATTTTCAAAACCAGTCAGTAGGTCATCTACATAAAAATCCCGGCTAATTCTTAATGAGGCCTCTGGAAGCGATGCTTCGATTTCCTGGGCGATTTGTATCAAGCACCTAGTTGCTAGGTACGAGGCTGATTTCGTACCGTAGGTGACCGTTAATAATTTGAAGCATTTTACCGCTGAGGTTTTGTCGTCACGCCATAAAATTAATTGGTATTGCGTCTGCGAGGGGTCCACGAGAATTTGCCTATACATTTTGGCGCAATCTGCTTTCAGCACGTACTTGAATTGCCTAAAGCGACAAAGAATTGCAAACAACGACTGCTGGACCACTGGGCCCTTATGTTGAAGGTCGTTAAGCGATACTCCGGAGGAGGACGCACAACTGCCGTCAAAAACAACGCGATGTTTGGTCGTTGAACTGTCCTCCTTTATGACTGGCAAATGTGGTAAATAAAACCGAGGATGAGGAAGGCTCGCTTCGTCGTCCACCTTGCTCAAGTGACCAAGCGACTCGTATTCTTTGAGAAATGCGGAATACGCGGTTTTCAACTCGGGATCTTTTGACAATTTGTTTTCTAATGAATAGAAACGCTTTAACGCTATACCGCGCGAGTCTCCCAGCGATGGAGCATCTTTCCTGAAAGGTATGCTCACGATGAACCTACGCGGCTCCGACGACGCCCGTTTCGTAGTCGATTGAAAATGGTCTTCGCAAAATTTGTCATCAGCAGAGAGTCGGCCTGATGAACCGTACGCCCCCTCGATTTCCCAAAATCTCTGAATGCCGTGCTCGATGCCGGTTACACTTAGATGAACTCTATTTGAACGAATGAGCGCTCGATTTTCGACATTCATGTTTCCGCCTAAAACCCAACCAAAAAGAGTTTTTGTTAAGAATGGCTTCTCTGGGCCCAATTTCACCTGTCCCTGACAGAGCACTTGCCAAAAGACATTCGCGCCTAATAAAAGATCAATCTTTCCCGGTGTATTACAATCTGAATCGGCTAGCACAATGTTTGGTGGGATCTTCAAATCCCTCAACGAGAAAGCAAGGGCCGGCAGAGGGTCCGTAATTTTGTCTAACACAACACAGCTCAAAATGTCCTCGTACTTCCCGTTGCGGGAGCGGATTCGAACGTTTGCCCTGAATTCAGCGTTCAGAGCCCTGGCACCAACACCCGACAGTGAGGTGATATTACCTCGTTTCTCAATTTTCAAATTTTGACACAAGTCGGCGCTAACTAAGTTAAGTTGGGATCCGGGGTCCAAAAGAGCTTTTGCCCGGGAAAATGACCCGGAGGATCCTTCTACGAATACGCTAACCGTGGACAATAAAACTTGCGCTGGCGCCGCGATTGCAGGACGGCTACAGGCTGCTGAAACGGATGCGACGGGTGCCTCGCTCGGGGCGACGGCCCCGACCTCCCGTGCGTAGCTGCTGGTTTCTGGCGGTCCAGGACGCGGCGACGGAATATTTTCGTGCGCGTCGCGCTTTGGACGCAAACACAGTAAAGTATGGTGCTTTTTTCTGCATACGCGACATCTCGACGATGTGCATTTTACCACGAAATGTCCGGGCTTGAGACAATTGTTGCATAGTTTCAAACGACGCGCCTCTTCGATACGAGCGTTAACCGACAATTTTGAAAAAGATTCGCAAGCGCTAATCGAATGATTACTATTTTTGCAAAAATCACAAGAGTGATTACCCTGCTCTCTGGCTACGTGAGCGCGTGCATGACTTTTTTGCTCGGATCCCTGATTTCCCAAACTCGAACCTATTTTCGCAGCTTCCAGCGAACCTAATAAGTGACTTTTGCTTTCTAAAAAATCTAACAATTCTCGCAAAGTAGGAAATTGTCCGGTATGTTTGTATAATTCCCAGTCAGTCTGCATTGCTGAGCTGAGCTTCGAAACTATGATATGTATTAGTATGGTGTCGACTGTGGGTTCCCCGTACGCCTTTAAAATTTCCAAAATTCTAACTACACTATCGAGCAGCCTTTGAACAGACGAATGTGAATCCTTTTTTACGCTCTCTAAACTGAATAACGCATTTATGTTTGATTTTACTATCAGTTTCTTATTTTCAAATCGCTTGACTAGGATGTCCCAAGCAATGGTATAGTTATCGTTGGTAACTTTTAACGACGAGATTGAACTAGCAGCTTCTCCCTTAAGGGAAGAAATCAAATAGTAAAATTTCTGAACGTTGGTCAAATTAGCGTTGTTATGAATAAGCGACGTAAAGGAGTCATGAAATTGAACCCAATTCTCGAATTTCCCCGAAAAGGAAGGCAAATCTAAGGGTGGTAATCTTAATCCAGCGAGCTCTCCTGAAGGGCCACTTTGCATAGAATTTTGACCTAGATTCGGTTTTATACCCGGACTGATCTTATTTTTTGATAAGAATTCCTCGACTGTGCTACTAATCTCGCTAAAATGAGTCATAAAAGAGTCGAACTCATTGAAAAGTTCATCAAAGTGTTCAGCGTCGGCCTCCATTAGGCCCTCCATTGACTTATTATACTCATCCAACAAATTTTGGAAACAACTAAACTCTTTTGACAAGTTGCCGACATCGTGAGCCTTCACGGGGCTGGACGAAGAAATTCTATGAAACAGAGTTTCGAAACGATCTACTTTGGCTTTTATGAATTTGCAACGAGTGGTTAAAGCGTGAGTTTCCGACATGACCGCTGATGTCGAACGAGTTTCCACCATGACTGACACAAGCAAAAAACAACACTAAACGAAGGTGTAATGGAAAAGGACTTACTTTTGATTTGAGAACGCAGTAACTTCTTGACGAACAGAAAACCAACCCGCTGCCGATCGCTGCCGCTTGACGTGGGACCTGGACTCGGTGTAAGCTCTCGATGGTTGAATTTCCTGGTGTTGGCGAAGCTTCTTGACGCTCTCCGACGAAATGATGTTGGAGCGATTGCATCCACCAGCTACTGGAAACTTGTACACTCGCGTTTTTTAGCTTCTTCCATATCCGGCTCGAAGGACCAGTGTTTTTTGTACGATTAACTTGATAAGAGGCGTCCACGAATGGGGCCCCCAATTAATCCACTGCGAATTCCGGTTCAATGGGATTGCCGGGAACTGCCACTTAATAACCCTAACTTGGGTTCAGTTAGTTGTTGGAGTGAAACAAGACTTAACAAACACGAGTATATTGATTAACAACGATTACAAACGTCACTGATGGACCGATGGTATTTTACAAAAGCTTCAACTGTTGTGACACGCTTGGATTGGCCACGCGAAAATAGCGAATTGCGCGTAACCGTAACACAAAACAACCTGGAAACGTCTTTACCAGGGAGTTAGACCGAAACGCAAACTAGCACAAAGCATAGCTGAACTTGCTTCCTCGAGGTTCTGAATCTAACTAACTCTCAATTTACAACGAGCCGAACTCGCCAATTCAAGGAGGGGCAAGCTCAAACACTATTGGCTGAGGCGATCCTGCGTAGCCAATCGGAGCGTCGCACGTTATTTAGGAAAAATGCTTATTCTAAGAAACCTTAATGCTAAGCTCTCTCAATGAGGCAATTGAACGAAATCCATAAACCCATGATTCCCAAATATGCTAAGTCGGCTTAAGTTCTAGTAGAAAATGTATCCATCCGCTTAAAAGCCATTAAGGGAAGCTTACAAATTCCTTTCCAACATTAACAGAGGCAAACAAATACGGCAAGATGCAAATTTGGCTTTACCACGACCTTTGAATGAGATAGAACAGTTATGACTTGAATTACATGATTAATTATAATCAAAAAGGTTTTGATGCACGCATCTGTGTGAATCAAACAATAATTGTTATTATCAAATCATACCACTAAAGTGGAAATCATGGTGAAAACGCTTTTTTATCTTTGAAAATGTTCTGTTATTTGAATTTTGACAGATTTCAATGACATACAAATAATATCAGTAAATAATTTAATAGATCACTTTTAAATTCGACAGAAGCCTTCATCAAAATATGTGTTGATTAATAATGCAGTAGTTCTGGTTTGCAAACACTTCCAATAATGTGAGTTATTTATACTTTTATTATATTTTTATTACCAGTCGTATATCTGTTTATAAAAATATCTAGACATTATAAAAATTTTCATTTGGAGCACAATTAATAATATTCTATTTTTCTATCTTAGAATTAGGCATATATTACAGTTTTTTTTTTCATTTTATATTGGCCTTATCTGAATCTCGCCTTGTGGTTGAATACTATATACAAATGTTGATATTTATTGTTACTGCTGTTACCAATGTGCTCAATAAAGGTTATTATTATTATTTTATTCTGCAGTGGTTCTGTGCTGCAGCATATAATATTAAATAAACAAATATTTTAAAAGCTAGGGATAAATGCGTTATTTACATTTGGTAGCTCTTTAATAATACAATTTTATTAACATGTTATTATTTGGATTATGATTGATAACTAAAACTAACAATGGAAATCCCAATTAACAAGATACGAAAATTACACAGTTTCTTTTCATTATAAGGTATAGGAAGAAAAGTGAACCATTTTACTGTCTCTTCATTCTAATAACGGTAGATAGAACAGTGAAGCAATAAAAACATGTTTAAACAGCTAGGTGACCTGTAATAAAATAACCCGTATAAAGAATGGGAAAATTAAAAAAGAAAATGATAAAATGGAAGTTATTTAGTTGGATAAGAGTGCAGCAGAAATGATAAAAGATGCAGTTTTGACAGACGGACTTTTAAATCTTAAGAGAAGGGCGATAATGTTGTATTTGTGGGGTTTGCTTAAATGTGTGAAGTGTTTCTGGAGAAAATATGTGGTTTGATGTTTAAAGAATTTTTTTTATAAATTTAATAACCTCAAATTAATATAGGTAAAAATTTTAACAATCACTATGCACATTATATAACTAGGCTAGGCGCTACCACAGTTTTGGAATTACAAATAATAAACAGAGTGGAATAAAAGGAATTACACAGATATTTGAAATATAAAAATTCAATCGAATAAGATTGAATAATTTCCTAATTAAAGTGCTATTTGAAATTTAAAAAAATGTTTTTAATTGACACACTACAGGAGCCGTCTGGCATTCCTCGTTTGTAAAGTTTGTTTTGAAATTCTTTTAA
This sequence comes from Agriotes lineatus, assembly GCA_940337035.1. Taxonomy (NCBI): domain Eukaryota; kingdom Metazoa; phylum Arthropoda; class Insecta; order Coleoptera; family Elateridae; genus Agriotes; species Agriotes lineatus. Next base: position 39,247,994 of record OW679195.1, on the reverse strand, counting down.
AGATATAAGGCGAGTTGGTTTTTTTCCTGTTGTTTTATTATGATCTTAGATTTAGCGTTGTATTTAACATAATCAAAAAGTACGCGGAGCCGTCCCTGCGCTGGAAGAGTGTTAAGAAGTGGAATTCGCTTGTACAGCAAGAACGCACATCCACACCTGTCCGCGGGACGAAGGGGTATTTCAAATTTTAGACATCTTTCTTTGAAGTTTTCTAGTTCAGCATTAACAGCATCCAGCGTAGTTTGCAGTTTGTTCCAGTCGACGCCATCAAATGCGTTTTGATAATTTAGGAAACAGAGATAGTCGGGTAATCTAAGACATGCTCGATTTAAAGATAGTTAGTAAGTCTGAAAGCGAATTTCAGGTAAAATATTTGCGCTCAGCTGCAAAAAGCTTTTCGACTGTGCAAGAATGTGATTAAAAGTGTAATTCGCGCTCGATTTGAATATAATCAAAGGTCATCAGGGTCGGCGTTAAGCCAGGACCGTCTTTGCCGGTTTTGACTTTTGTGCCATTAAGGAGAGTTATGTCGCCGGTATTTCAATAATGATATATTGATATTTTGTGTAGGTTTGATACGTGTTAAAAAGTACATGCGTGAAGATTTAGGTCTCGCGCGCGCAGATTTTATTGTGGATGGCATTATTTTTTACTGTTATTGTTACCTGTATTTGTTTTGATTAGTGTTCTGAAGTCGATAGATTTCTGTATACGATTGGGGTTTTCTTATGAGTGGTTTAAAGTTAGTTTCAGTCCGACAACACTACAGGGGAAATCAGATTCAGGTTTCTCCAAATAGTGATCTTCATAAGCCGCAAACGGATACATTAAGAGGGCTTCATGTATACACTGAGCTAGCTAAGGGACAAGAAGGGCAAATAATCATTTAAATGTCAAGGTGTACGAGACCTCTTGTTTAAATTTAAAGTACCACGGGTAGGACTAAACCTCTTGTACTCTTACAATATGGTTTCCAACTAAGGAATTGAACAGAAGTACTATTACAATATATCAAATAATAGAGTGCAGCATAGAATATGAAATAAATGGAGGAAGCTACTGTGAAGTGGTTGGGGCTCATCAATTGGTTGCAGCAGAGAACTACCTAATTTATGTGTGCTGAAAATAAACAATTCTAAATAAATGTTTATGAATGAAAATATTTATGATAAATTAAAATATGTAATGCCTAATTAGTAATTCTATAGATCGTCATTCTCAATATACAGGTATTCAAAAACTTTTCTTATCTTTTTCTAATTGATTGGAATATCTGGGTTTTGATAACCATGGACAATCTGGACCCTGGACCCAAAAAACATGTTTTTGTTTATTGGTCTGTCTGTCTGCCTATCTTTTGTGTACTATCTAGATGCGATAGCAAGCTTTTGAAGAAAATCGCATAACCGGAAGTATGGTGTTTACTCTTGTGATTTTTCAGCTTTTTTCGATTTTTTCAAAAACGGCTCTAACGATTTTTTCAAACTTTACATTTTTACTAGATTTTTAATGTGTATTGATGTGAGATAGGTGATTTTCCAGTTGAATACCTCTAAAATGGGTTTCTTTTCTTTTTTCTTATTTTTTTATTAACACCTTAAACCCGGTATATTATTGCATTTTTTAATTCAGCTTAACGTTTTACAGAAAATTGGTCTCTTGAACTAACGCTCTATTTTGTAAAGTTTCTGTAGAATTTGTAATTTTGAAAATTTTTGACAAATGCTCAAAATAAAAAATCAAATTTTGGGCTACTTATAAGATCACTGTAAAAGGAAGTTGTGTGCGTGTATCACACCAGATTTTTTAAAGAAAAATAGTAATTAAAGTGCTACTTTTCTTAAAGAAAAGTCATGAAGAAAATAATAGTTTTTAGCTATTTTATTAAAATTGTGAATTGTTTATTTGACAGTTATAAATTCTAAAGTCCTTTACCAAATTTTGATTTACTTACAAGATATCACTATGCAAAGTATCCAATTCATCATTAGTTGTAGAAATAACAATTAATACATGAGCAAGGAGATCTAAAGGAAAGCGTAAAAATTATGTTAGGATCATGTCATTATTATTATTATTGCGGTATTATTATTGATGTATGCTAAAAACTAGCTTTCTCTGTTCATTTTTTATATAAAGTTGTTTGCAGATTTTTAATATCCAGACTGTTCAGAAGCTTAGGTGTACATAATACATAACACACACGTTTTTAGCTTACTCAATGCACTAAAACTTCTTTCTGCTTCACAGCTTGAAGAAAGACAAATAAGGAGCAGGCGAACAACTCCATCAGCATTCTTGAAGAGCTCTTTCACTTCTTCGGGCATGGAACATAGAGCATCCCTCATATTTTTCAAACAAGAAACTGGTAAATAGAAGAACAGGACTATAATAATCGGAATGGGACGTTTCGGCGCAGCCGATTCGGCGCGACCGATTCGGCGCAGCCCTTTCGGCGCGAAGACGCTTCGGCGCAGAGACGTTTCGGCACGAGACGTTTCGGCGTGAGACGTTTCGGCGCAAAGACGTTTCGGCGCAAAGACATTTCGGCCCGAAATCGTATCCACTCCCACCAATTTATGTGTGCGAAGCATTTCACATACAAATTAATAAAAGCACGCCAGGTAGCAAATTAGCAAGAGAAGTTTCAAATGAAGCACGCACTTGCTTGTACTACGAGTTTTAGAAGTTCGACCAATAGAAAAATGTTGCTAGGTAGTGGCTTACCCATTTTTGTTCGGTGAAAAAGGTATAGTTATGGGCCAGTTAGGTTAATCCTAATTTTAAACAAGGTTACTTACATCTAATAACCTTTGACATTTTTTACATTATCTGATGGCTGTTTGAATTTCTGATTGAACTGTTGATAAACATACATCTCCTGGCATGTCATTGCAATTAGCATAAGTGAACCACGAACCTAATTGTGATTTAAAGATTCACAGCTACATATTCATTAAATGACTGAAGCAACGAATTGTGTTTTTGTTTTCAATGTCGACAGAGTCTATATTTACAAGATTCAACTGCATGATTAGTCTTAAAGCAATTAATGCCGAGCTTCAATATATCTGGTTAAAATGGGGAAACCAGAAGTGGTACTTTTATAATCTTCGATAAATATTAAGTTTTATAGAACAGCAGTGTTGTTTTTGGAAAAATCACAAAATTAGGTGATTACAAAATGTCCCCAAGGTACAAACATTAATAAAGCGAATAGTTTTTAAAAGCCCTATTACATATTGCAGTAAATGGGGTATATGTAAATTCGTTTCAATGAAAACGCGTCCATTGCTCGTCATGTATTTTTCATGACATACTAACTAAGTAACGTAGAAGACATTAAAAAATACAATTGTAAATTTAATTTACTAATTATATTATGTTTTAGTAAAGTTATTTCAAATTCTATTGGTGGTTTCCTAATTTAGTTCAAAAGGAACTTGCATATTACACATTTAAACGATCAGCAAAATATTTTATTTTTGGTAGATTTAAAAAAATATATTATTTTCAAGACCACAAAACCAAAAAACTTAAGAGTTTGTATACACATTTGGGAATTTTAGGTCCACATTAATTTATTCTTACTTTTATTTGGATATGTTAACTATGGAAAGTACCTACATATTGAACAAACGCTTTTTAAGTATTATTTAACCTGATATTATTAGAAGATTGCTTTCAAAACTTTTCTTTTCATACAACATAAAAATATACTAAATTGTAGCGTTGTATTCTGACGCAAAAGCTAATATTTTCTAGTAATTTTTATTTATATAGAATTTTAATTATCCTCTAACTAAAATATATTCGAGAGAGCCTCATACGGAAATTTACAAAATATAACATTTTATTAGCTTGTGATTTAAATGTAAAACTGAACCCACAAAATGGGTATACTCGCGTCGAAACGGCCTCGCGCCGAATCGGCTCTCGCCAAAACGTCTTTGGGCCGACAAGTCTCCGCGTCGAAACGTCTCTGCGTCGAACTGTCTCCGCGCCGAAACGTCTTCGCGGCGAAAGGGCTGCGCCGAATCGGTCGCGCCGAATCGGCTGCGCCGAAACGTCGTAGACCGTATAATAATGATGGTAAAAAATTATAGTCATAAATTTCATTCTTCTTTCTTTAACTACAATCATTACCAGTTCATGGTCTCTAATGTCCCCCATAGGGAAAATATTGAAGGCAGCGTCCTCCCTGTCCCCCACTTGTGACGTAAATGCTTTTCTAGAATGGCAGTTAAATATATGACATTTCGTAATGACATCAGAAAAACATGTTTTTGAAAAGGACATTATTCCAGATTTTGTGGGGAAGAAGGGCTATTCCACCAACCCTAAAAATTCAGTTTTATGAAACGTAACAAAATTTCCTTGTGAACATATCTTTTGTTTGAAAAACTTTTCTTTTCTAGATCTAGGCTTGTTTTCTTATGTTTCCAATTAGATGGCACCTATAACAGTGAAAAAAGAAAAATTATAGTAGAATTGAGGCCTAAAAACTGCAGCGAAAAACAGTTGCATAATAAGTGGGAGTAAAATTGAAATAATTTTTGTACTGTCAAACGACTACCCTTCCGTAGCAGACGAACACCTGGGGATAAGCACGAACTGAAACTGATTTGATCATGTTGGCTTTAAGGCGGAAATTTTCGGTCAGCAATGTCCAATACGTACCTAGGTGCGAGTTGCGATAATGACCACCGGTTTTAGCAATACATTTCAGCACTCGTTTTAAAAACATTCGTAAACATGCACCACGGTCGACTCTGCTAGCACAAGCTTCTATACAAACGTTTGAAGAGAATATCGAAAGCGCTCTTACATCTTGTGGGTAAAATCTCGAAAAAAGTCACATTAAACAACTCTTAAATGCGATTTCAACCCAAAATTAAATGGGAAGAGAGTAAAAGATAAAAAAAAATATATAAAGAAGAAGAAATTGGATAAAACATAATTGAAGATCAACTAAGTACCACAGGAAAGAGAAACAAATGACATAAAAGGTTTGAAACATGAAGTTGTAGGATGCGTAATACTAACCCCAGAAATATTGAAATGCTTGAGTAACAACGTGGTTACAGACCAGGGTTGGCATCTAAAGCCCAGGCTAAGAAAAACCAACTGGGTTTTTATCCTGGGATTTTGTGGGTTTTTGCTGAGAAGAAAAACCCACCTGGGTTTGGTTTTTCTCATCTGGGTGTTTCTCATATTTTTGAAACCTACTTATTTTTATTCAATATTCATAAACACATATCTGCCCTATAACTTCTTACTGAAGGGACTTTGTACTAAGGTATATTAGGTTTAATCGATTTGCTATAACGTAAGAAATCTATGACTAATCGGTGTCCCATTCTTTACCGAACACCCTGTATAAGGAGTTTACTCTTAGTTGCTAAGGGTGATTTTCGACCTATTAGCCAGTACATTTTTTTTACTTTCAGATCAATGGCTTTGCGCTCCTTTTTTATGTGTAATTTCAAAGTTACACTTTTGTCCCAGTGTAAACCCAGATACGTCACTTCTTCAGATTGTAGTATAGCAATGTTATTTATGGCAACATGAGAGAATACTCCCCTTCGCATTGTAAATGTTATATGTACTGACGTATTTTCATTCAAGTTAATTCGCCATTTGTCGAGCCAGTCTTCGTGAGTGTAGTGTTCGATATGAATCCTTCAGCGGGGTTTTAACTTAAGCCTTATTAACCAGCGGGCCTTGCCTCAAGCTACACACGAGTACGCTACTCCTAGTGCAAAATCGCCTACGGCAAGCAAAACAGAAGCGGTTTAAAAACGCTTGCAGTGTTGAGTGTGCTGCATAAGTTTAAGTGCAGCAAACAACGTTTGCGTGACTAGCAGATGCCATTGCGTTACTATCGTAGCAGCCAGGGATTCTTCTGCATCGTGTGTAGTAAATTTCCACGCGCCACACTTTTCAAAGTTGGGTGACAAAGCTCGATAGCGAGCTGATCTGCGATGTTCTCATTTGCAGGCCTCTAAGAATCCAAAGTAAATTGATACCGAAAATGTGTGCAGCTATTTCAAAAATTGTGTACTCGCCTTTGTACAAGATTTACATGGCGTGCTAACGCTGTCCGCTGTACTGAAACCTAGGCAGAAAACTTAACACTGCAAGGATTGCTTAAGCCGCTTCTATTAAACTGCCACTGGCGATTTCGCACAATGTACTTAGGAGTAGCGTACCGGCGTGTAGCTTGGGCAACGCATGCTGGCTAATGAGGCTTAAGTTGAAAATCTAGGCGCATCCACATCGAGCCCTACATTCACGAAATTGTTCGATGAACGTACTACAGGACTGGATCCGCGCACATTCAACTATGCGACATTGCAATATTTAATCTTTATTAAGAATAAAACAGTATGCAACTACAAACTGGCTAAAAATTTTAGCATGAAATTAAACATTACAGAAAGGGAGTCAGGTTTCCATTTCATACCATTCTTCTCACTCTTTTCTCTTTGGCCCCTCTATAGTTACTGCACACCCCTTCTTATGTATCGGTAGTACTATATCATTAATTCATCAGTTTAAAGTTTCTTAGTTCATTTTACTCTTTTCTTTGTTAGTTGATCCTCAGTTCTGTTTTATCCAATTTATCTTTCTGTATGTGTCTTTTTATCTTCCTCTTTCCTACCTCCTTTGTTTTATGTTAAATGTGCATTTAAAAGTTGTTTGGGGTAACTTGTTTTTGAGATCTGGGTCATAAGATGTAAGAGCGCTTTCGATATAATCGTCAATGGTTTGGGGAGGGAGGCTTCTGCTAACTTACTCAATCCTGGTGCATATTTGCGATTTTTTTAAAGTAAGTGCTGGAATGTATTACTAAAAATAGTAGTCACTTTCACAATCTGTACCTGGGTATGTCTTGACATTGCTGAGTGACTGAGGTAAAAGAAACTGAAACAAACCTGAAAGAACGGCATACACTATTTATTAAAACTAGTGTAGTTTAGTACGATGAAAGACACAGTACAGTGAATATAATCTTCTCATTCTCGACATTTACGGGCAAAGAGATGTTCCACTATGTATGTATTTGGATGTGATTCCATTGATTTCCATAAAATATTCAGCTTTGGCTTGCTAAATTACTGTACTTGTCTTATTTCTTGCTCGTTTCATCTAGTTCTAAGCAATCGTTGTTTAAAGTATGCTTTTATTTCCCTTTTGTACTTTCTGCGCAAAACCATGTTTACTTACTGTCTTTAGCTTTACTCGCCTTTCTTGTACTTAATACGTCGACTGCGGCAGTTATATTTATTTTAAATAAGGCTAGAAAATCATATACTGCGTTTTCAGACATACAGGCATTTTTATATTTGATGGCGAAAATAAAGCACTGGTGAATGTCACAAACCCAACTTGTCGGTGCGTGGCCAGGCAAAATATTAATTTCTCGGCTATGCGCTCTAGGCAAGTGTATTTCACATTTGTATTTAGACACACCCAATGGTAAATGTTTTCATCGAATCTCTTCTGCTAATATACAAGTGTGCCTTCACTTACTAAGGTCTACAAACATGAATATTTTTCATATATTCTATATTTTCTATTGATAGAATAAGTTATAATGTAGAACCCTTCATTTTAATGTCACCTTAAAACGATTGCAAAATTGCAAAAAGTAAAGTAGATACGTGGTGAACACGCGGATACGATCGGGTGGTCAAATAAATTTCCAAAATATAATGCCGTTGATCCTGCAGTTCGGAATATACACTGGCATCTGAATTTTTCAAGCATTTTTTCTGCAAGAACTGTCACTGCCTTCAACAACTTGCGCCATTAAAAAGTATAGATTACTATGTATATATGATTAAAAAACAAGGTGATAATACGCCATATATGAAAATATTACGTATAACCAATCTATTAAAACTCACCTAGTAATGATCTTGGTATGAAACACTGACACATGATTTTTTTGAATCTCAAAGAAACGATCACTCGAATGCCAAAATATCAAAAAGCTTGAGTAGACCTATCGGACAGGACATTTAAGTGTAATGTTTTGAATAGTTTTGCTGATATCTGATAACCTTTTGTCACTTTTAATGTTTATTGCTTGCTAAATAGCATCATTGTGTTCCAAAGTCAAACGATAAACAGAATCATAGATGAAAAGTGTTTTTTAATGCAAATACATTTAAAACAGCTCTTCTTCAGCAATTTTTGTAGGTATACAAAGAAGATACGAACTAGTTACATTGCAACCGCTTATAAGTTGAAAAAGTTGATATTAATTATTACGGAGCAACTATTAACAGTAATGAGAAAATATCAACTACCACAACCGGGAATACGCAACGTAATCGAGAACGATATTTGAATTCAGGATTTCTTGGGAATGTCGCATCACTCATTTTATATTATTTGCTGAGTGCTATGTAATACAATCTAGTACAACAATTACTTGGAAACAAAAAAATAAATTGGAAGGGGGTATATATTATTAATAAAGGATTTTTTTATTAAGCATAATTTAGCATCATTCCTTATTCTTACAATACATTATAATCAGCAATTATAACACACACTACTATACAAATAGGCTCCATCATCACTTTATGCATAGCCCTGTACATTAGTTTCCAGTGCACCAATCCAGAGATGGTTCCAAAACAGCAGCTATGTAATCAGGAAAAGTCTCTTCAGTGCACACTTTCCTCAGCCCTTCCACGATACATTCCTCTACATCTTCTAGTTTGCTAAAATATACATTGAAGTTAGTAAAAAATTACTCTAAGGTGCATCGCTACTGTAAAATGTACGAAAATATAATTTCTTCTTCTTGGAAAAACTTATCAGAAACGTTAAGAGGAAAACATTCTCAAAGTATAAACCAATTCCGACGTGAGAAGTATAGTCGGCCAAGAAATGAACAGTACCAGAAAAGATTTCTGAATTTGTCTTATAGGAACGAGAAAGTATAACTGGACATTTAAAAAATGCAATCTTAAAAATAAATAATTTGTAGTATGATACATGGATAGGTAGAACACTTGTTGAAATTATATTGAGGACTAGTAGATCACACACATGAACAAAAAAAATAGAAAGCAAACACAATGTCGGAATATAGGCAAAGTACTGTGCATTTTATGTTTTTGTAATCAGATAAGCGATGAAATCATTGAAGATAATAACACTGCATGTTTTCCCTAAATAGAAAAGTTTTTTAAGAAAATGAAGAAAAGCCACTTTATTTGAATACTGGAAACTTAACAAAGTTCAAGAAAACGTACTCATAAAACTACACCAAAGTTTAAGCTTTTAATCCTATCTCAGGTTTTATCTTTTCAGCATTGTGATAAACTGAATGTTATAAGCCATAAGAAATAAAGAAATAGCGAGGAAACCGTCGCAATTATTTGAGAGAACCAACTTAGGGTACTTCGCAATTGGCATTCGTCAGCCATTACTGCAAGCGGGTGACTCCATACCATAGTTGGTCTCTTAAAAGCCTTTATAGAAGTATAAGCCGAGTAAGTCATTGCGCTCCAACGTGCATAGTCGCACCCTTTCTAGTGAATATGCGTAGTAGAAACAGCTGTCGGAGGTGTGCGTCAATTATGTTTGATATAATTGCGTAGTAGAAACAGTTTTTTGGTAATTTAATATTATTGGGCGTACAAATGAGTAGAATGGACCGCCCAGCTCATGGTCTAGTATTTAATTACGTGCCATAAAAGACATTGTCAATAGACTTGTGTCAAACAGTAGTTTTGAAAGCCGTGTCCTAACTTATTTTATAGATTGCGTATACACACAACCTAATTTTTGACGTTTTGGAAAAACCTGTTTTACAAAGAATAATGTACACACGAACAACATAGTTAACGATGCTAAAAGATAAATGCTATTTGACAGTTGGCAACTGACAACTCAAGTGACTGAGCGCGTTGAATTCTTGGTAGAGCGATGTTATAATCACCGACATGGAGTCGTAAGACCAAATCTATTTCAAAGCTCTCCCGATAACATTTTTATTTAACTCACTTTAATAGTTTATTATCTAGCAGTGTTTCTTTAACTGATTTTTTATTTGAGTAGAATTCTGGAGCTATTCAGATATAATTTTTTGCACATTATTTTTTAATTAATTAATATTACCTAGCAACTGACATTTCATTTACTTTTATATACACTTACTACTAGATTTGATTTTAACAGTTGTTCACTTAAACACATTTTACTGATTCTCTTCAGTTCACACTTTTATTCTCTTCCAATGTACCTTTTGTCTTAATTCGTCTTTCAATTACACATTATTTATGTCATGCATATGCAAATTTCCTTGTAATTTTCGACATGCTCTATGCGACCACCCTTACCTTAATTTAAACAACTGGAAATTCAAAATGCATTTTAATATGTTTTAACATAGTTTAGCATTACATAGGCGTTAACTTCTATATAATTAGATTGCATTGGCATATTAAATGTGACATCGTTAATATTGATCTAAAGGCAATATGTTAGTATCCCTGTTCAGTTACTAGTCTTTCAAATACTAGCTGCTCCGAAGTGAAGTCAATCATGTTTACCAAAATCTCATTTACACCTTATCTATCTTGACATATCATCCATCGTTTTTTTAACTTTTTATTTTATCCAATATTAACATTTTTAACGAGCAAAGCTTATTCTGTTATTATTTCTATTTAATTATTTTTTTCTACGATCGTGTCAAAATTACAACTTTTTGCACTGTTTCTAGTGTCAAAAGCGGCGTTTGTAGCACTCTTAATATTAGCGCCTGAAATACGTCTTATTCGCACGTTGCCATTGGAGGCGTGTTTCGCCGAGATTGTCAAAGCTGTGGATCGCAAAATTGGATTTTTGATGATCAGTCAAGATTCACCATTCTAGCGAGCACGTAACTTCGTCGACTCCCCAAGCTACCGCTGGCGATTTATAGAAATTTAGGCGGTGGTTGTTTGTGTCGAAATTAAAATTAACGCAAGTGATAAAGCTGTTGTCATTCGTTACTGTGGTATATTGCAAGCATAACATTACCAGTCGCATTTCCGCCTAGTTTTATCTTTTAGTCACTTGTGATCATCTTCCACTAACACGTCAATAACACCTTTCTTCTCGATTGTCCTATATATATCATACATCTGGTAAGCAAACTGCTGGACACGGCCTTTTCTTTCCAGGGCTCGAGGTATCGTAATGTAGGCTGAATTTATATTATATTAAAATATATTTGAGTAACGTTTGCATGCTGGTTTGTTTTGTGTCGCCAATTTACCGTTCTTTTTGAAGTACCTGCATGATTAGATTTAGGTTTATGTTTGAAGTGTTATTGTCTAAAATTGTATATTACTGACTTTGCTATTTAGTTACCCCAACAGGACAGATTGATTTGATACCATACCTCAAGGTAATTATGTACCTCTTCCTCATTATCTCATCAATATCTAAATGCCGTAGTTCCATATTGTTTACAGCTTACGTTTAATAGTAGTTTTGAGCCCCAAATTGTTTGTAGTAGCCCGTTGTCGTTTCATAACGCTATTTTAAGGGGTCGGAGTATTGTGTGTTTTATTAACAATTGTGGTTAATAGATTCAAGATTGTGCTTCTATTTTCCATTTACTGCTTTATCGTCTTCTCTCATTCATTCTGCTGTATCGTCTACGTGGTTTGGTCTTTCGAATTGTTGTATTTGAGTGGTAATTTTATTTTTAATTTGTTGGGAGCTTCAGGCCATTACTTGAGCATAGGTGAGACCCGACAGGTGCGATCGTGTAATTGAGAATTAATTCTTTGTAAGCTAAGTAATTGCCAATGCACTTAATGCATCTAAGTATTATCGTACAGACATTTTCTATATGGCCAAATTTCTGGCAACGGGTACATTGTTGTAGTCATGTTTGATGCGTGGGGGTTTAAATTTCACTGTTGCCTGCATCAGTTTGTTGATACTATACATGTTTTTGTAGTTGTTAAATGGCTTTATTTCCACAAATAACAGAGAAAATTCATTTTTTAGTTATCTTTGCTTGACATTCCATATGGGTTTTTAGTTATTTTATTTCATTCACTTTAGCGGACGGCTGTAAGTTGATAAGAAACTTTTTAATACTACGCTTTATATTGAAAACGATCATATTTCTCAGGAATCAACAGAGAAACACCCAATTACTACAATATGCAGAATCTCAAAAGCATGCCACAGCAAGAAAGACGGAACTGAACGATTTTGTAACTCATTCAAACAGGAAAAGATGGAAATGGAAAGATAGGAAATTGAATTTGAAGCACAGTTAAAAAGCAGGAAAATTAACATGTCCAGAATTCAAGACACTGACTGCTTAGCTAACCTTTTGAAGCTAGAGGTTACATGATATCTAAAGAGTGCATGGTATGTTACCTTTCTAGGTAGATATTGTAATTAAATTCGCGATTTACATTTGAAAAAAAAAACAAATATATTAGACAATAAGACCGGTTCGGAGCAAGCACATCTAAATTGTTTGGTATTTGATTTGAAAATGTTTTTGTCTAAAGCACGCGTGGAGTAGTATGTAACATTTTCTGCGCTCTCTAAAATGAGCTTATTATACCATGTTTCAGTATTTCATGGACCGTTCAATAATTTCATTCAATTAGCACGACTAGAAAACTTACCTACAAAAATAGGATTGAGTTAGAGCAAAACCGGAATCGGTGTCGAACTCCGAAACAATTAGATCCCTAATACAGGCATTTTCTGGTATACCGATGAACTCCTTGGCGCCGACACAATTTGCGTCTGCATTTCTCAGGTTTGCCATTCTGCCTAAACCAATACAAATGTAGTTACGAAAGCACCATTCTGTAGTTTTTACTTTCAAAGGCTTCAGCGCCTCCTCTGCACTGCTGCACGAAGGTGCTATTGTATGCATGGAGAATAAAGTCCACCAAGTAGCTTTGTTGGGCATCCAGACAAGACTCTAATTTCTCCAACACGTCGACTAGGCACTCGTAGCCTTTCGGGAGGGCTTTCGCACACATGTAGGTGAACTGCTCCTTGTTGCTGCTCTCGCGCAATATGTCTGGCAAACATTTGGACATGAACTTTTTTAAAGCATCCTGCAAAAAAACATTGAAACACAATAATTATTTAAACAAATATACATTTCTTACAATTAAAGTCTGATCCCAGCAAGTAGGAAAATGAATAGCAAAGTACAGTACATTAGTATAATTGTATAATGTAATTATAATAATATGTAAACAATTGCTCGAATTGTACTATGATGATTTATAAGACTTTGCAGCATAGCAGATCTTAGCAAGCAAAGGGGTCCACTACAATATCCAAAATGAAGAACTACATCGTCTTGCTCAACTATGCTACGATAGCCGACAAAGCTTCAGTGGGGGCAAAGATTCCTTACGATATTATTAATTAAGGCAACGAGCTGTTAAAAAAAATAAAGATGCTAAATGCCACTTTTTAAAAATCGGGAAAATGCAGGAATGTTCATTTGAAAGAGGAAATGGTGAACGCACTTTTCAAATTCGATTTCGAGAGTGCTCGGGGCCACGCAGTGAGCATACAGCTAGGTGAACCTACCTTTACTTAGTTTCTTCAGCTCCCTAACCCTTGTACATAGGAACAACCGGAAATACAAATCGCATGCAACAGCCTAACCGAAATGAACTAATTTATAATTTGTATTGATTTGAAAAGCAAAGACAAAAACAGGTAAAATAGTTTCACAGATATTACATCAACCAAAAAGGGTTAGTTGTTCTAAAACTACTCATTTCACATCGAAACAGTCAGACATAAAGAAGGTCCACCTACTGTAATATAATCAGTAATGTGAACCGGCAATAAAAGCTATATAATTTAACTCGACAGTTTTAGTTGCGAACTGGCCACACAAATCTAAACAACTTTTGGCTCTGAACGTACTTGTGGTGTTACAAGGTATTATTAATTAAAGCAAAATTAATCAGTTCCGAGTAGCGGCTACACAACAAGAATCAACAAACGTCAGAAAACTCAGCGATGGTGAAGCGCCAGGAGAAGATGACATCAATGCGGAAATGTTAAAAATACTTGGGGAGAATGGCATCGTTCCCTTAATCAAACTTTAAAATGTTTTTTTGCAAAATTGACCATTGGGCCACCGACTAGAAAAACTCTAATCTGGAAACTTTTCGTAAGCATACAAGAAAATCGCCACACAATAGTTCTGATTCTACACACAAGCAATATGATGCTACACATAATTCATAAGACAAAGTAATTTCCTAGACAGACAAATGGTGCTGCAACAGGCGGGTTTTATTAGATGCAGGGGCACCAGGGATCAGATATTAAATCTTTAGAGACAAAGGTAAGGAATAGGACACCACAACCTCCTACGCTCTATTGATTACAGTAAAATATTTGACTATGTACACTGGCCCAAAATATGAGAAATCTTGCTTAAATTGTGTATTCCGAAACAACTTGTTTTTTTTTTCAATGAAACAACTATATGGAAATGGAACAGCAACGGTAAGGATAAATAACAAAATGAAACAAATTCCTGCTGACGAAAGGCATACGTTGAGGTTGTGTACTGTCTCCTCTACTGTTTAACGTTTATGGAGAAGCCATAATGACCTAAACTGAAAGGGTGGCAATAATAACATTGGGGACACGAAACTATAAGGACGTTACGCGAACAACGCTAAGCTAATAGTAAAAGAACTACTGTAACGCCCCATTTCATTTTTGCGTTGTTTGCGATACGCTCCTCGATGCTAGCTCGCATCTCTAGTATAAATATCACGCGCGCTCCTTCTTTCGTCGAGCGCCGCGCGATGAAACTTTGGTTTTACCCAAAAGCCCCCAACCTTCGATAATAGACCGTACCTGGATTCAAATTTTTCGAGTTACCGATCTTGTGATATTAGCTCTTCGCGAAAGCAGTTGCTCCCCAGAATTATTAAAAAGTTATTTACACTCGAAGAAGCGTCGCTTGCAAATTTACGTGAGGCCGATTTCCATCTTTAGTGAAATCTTTCCTTTCTTTGTTTTGGTACTAATTATGTGGTAATTAGGCCTTTATTATCTGACGAAATTTCTTTTGTCATCTGGCTTTATCATCTGCCTTTACCCTCCGGCGTAATGCCGCTGCATCTGGCGTTTTGTTCTAGCTGAAGCCGTTGTTGGAATTCAAGATAAATTCCACCTGAAATGCGGCCTCCTGCAGAAGTCTTCACCCTCGCGATTGCTTCTGAGGGCGTTTGAAGGAACCATAGTAAGTACATACAATTTCCATTTCAGCGATAAAGGCGATTTGCCTGCTAGTGTATTACGTATGTGTTATTCTAAATTTAGTTATTGTTTTTTATCGCTGTAGAGCGTCAGATTTTACATGAGTTGTGTTTTAAAATTGCTAAATAATTGCGATGACTATTTGTGATATTGTTGATAAATATAAAATTTCTATTGACTGTTACTGGTTTATATTTTTTTTGGTTCTCTATACTACGGCCCCTCATAAACCTGCTTGTTTTTTCTGAGATTTAGGTTGAAATAAGAGGTATACAAGGTAGGTGGTGATTTGGTCTGGTAGCTAGATTTGTTTTTATGTTGCGTATAACGCTAGCGCCCATTTTGTTTTAACTAATGAAGTTTTTTTAAGTAACGCTGCCTAGTCCTTATTCACTCCATATTCTAGCGAGTGTTAGAGCTAGCCAGGGTTGTACTCACCCCTTGTTTAAGGATGGTACACTACTACAAGGAACAGAAATAAAAAACGAAAATTTCGCACTTAAACTTAACAAAGGCAAATAATCATGCTGAATAGAACCGCGTCAAAGGGATCACTCATCAGCAACTTGGGTACCTGCACTGAAAAGATTAATAGAAGATTAAACCTAGGTAAATCATCAACATCAAAATTAAAATATGGAAGGATATAAACATCTCTCCTCCTCCTCCTCTGTCCATCATCCTTCTTAAGGACGTGGTGGCATCATGATGTTTGCGCTATCTTTTCGGACCATGTTGTTCTGTCTTGCGCTTGGTGGGTTGCTTTTTCAAATGTGTATCCCGTGACTGATTTGATCTGGTCCGTCCATCGCGTGGGAGACCGTCCTCTCGCTCTTTTGCCTTCGACATTGCCTTCCACAATTAGTCGTTCCAAATTATCGAAGAATGTTTCTGCTTATTGTTGTTATGAGTCTTTTTGTCGTATTTAGTTCCTCTAGGACTGAGGCATTCGTACGGTATGCAGTCCAAGGTATTCGTAAAATTCTTCGATATACCCACATTTCGAAAGCACTTATTCTCTTGGCATCTGTTTTCTTGACGGTCCAAGTCTCTGACGCATAAGTGGCAATGGGGAATATGAGGGATTTAACGAGTCGCAGTTTGGTGTTTCTTGTGATACTGGTATTTTTCCATATTTTGGTCAATTTGACTGTTGCTGTTCTACCCATCGCAAGGCGTCTGCGGATTTCCTCTTCGCAACTCCCGTTGTTGGTTATTATTGAGCCTAGATAATTGAATTGGCTAACTGTTTTGTATCCTGCGATCATTCCAATTTCGGGTTGGTTGTTTCACGCCCTGTCGATGACCATGACTTTTGTTTTATCTGGATTCAGCTTAAGGCCGTATATTTCACTTGTTTCTTTGAGCCTGCTCATAATGTGTTGTAGTTTTTCTTTTGAGGTCGCTAGTACTACTGTGTCGTCTGCGTAGCGCAGGTGGTTGATTCTGTAGCCCCCTATCGTTACTCCGCCTTGCCATTCGTCAAAGGTTTCACGCATTATATGTTCACTGTATATGTTAAAAAGTAGTGGGGAAATGATGCACCCTTGGCGTACCCCGGCCCTAAGGTTAAAGTCTTTTGAGTATTTGTTACCGACTCGTACTGTGGTTGTGTTATTCTTATACAAGTTGCAGAGTACCCAGACCAGGTGTTCTGGGACTGCCATCTTCAGTAGTATATCTTTCAAGGCGGTCCATTGTACTGTGTCGAACGCCTTAGAATAGTCCACAAAGCATAAGTATGTTTCCATGTAGTATTTATATATGAACACCCAGCATTTTCTGGCTTAATATGCCTTGCACCTTGTGAAGTCGAGCAAAAACCAGCGCGATGGTCATGCTCTTTGGTGGTTCGTGTTGTTTGAGTATCTTGAGAACGAGGATACTTAGGCAGATTTGGCCGTTTTGCTGTTTGTGCATCCATTTCGCAAGACTTTGCAGCTTGCATCATCAGAGTGAAAGTCGTGCGACTTAAGAAGAATAATACGTTGAAATATGAAACTTGAATTTAATTGAATTAGATTGTAGCTAATATTCGATTTATCAAAGGTGGGGAAATTAAATACGTAAATACTTATAAATGACCTTTGACACGAAACAATTAATAAGAAAACACAATAATATGCTAGAAACGAATGGACTAGAAGTAAAGCAAAGGTTATCGACGTAGTACAACAAGCAACCAATTTCAAATGGAAATGGGCAGGTGGAATAACGAAATCCAAAGATGGAGCAATACTACGTACACAGAAACAGGGAAGGCCACCAATGGGTTGGGAAGATGGCTTGAAGAGTCATGACGGCTTGATGTGGAGGAGAACGGCCCTGAACATAGAAAAATGGAAGGAATTAGAGCAGACCTATATCCAGATCTGGACTGGATGAGAAAGGGTTCATGATGATGACGACATATAAACATCAGAGAAGCAATACTTCTTATTTGCTATTCAGGAAGGTACCTAACTAAATATTTGATCCACAGCAATTGTCACAAAAACATCTGTCAGATATTCGTCTTTGGAGTGTCGAAGCTATAATGACTCAACCAAAATTATATTACAGTTACATAAATCCAAGAAATTGTAGATGAATACACAGTGTGTCCAAGATAAGGAGGGCCAGGATGGGGATCTCGTTAATACTAAGAGATACAAATTTGGTAATAACGCATATAAATCCGTCACATAATTTTTCGTTTTTGAGTTGCTTTAAAAACCAAATTTATGAATTTTTAATTTTCTGGCGTTAATACTTGTATTAAAGTTAGAGCGACACTGACACAACTTTTGTACAACAATTTTTAATGGACTCAAAGACTAAGTTATCAGTTTTTATCTGACGTTTCATCTCCATTAAAAGTTGATATGACGAAGTTTTGTCAGTTTCGCTCTAACTTTAATATTAAAGCCAGAAAAAATAGGTTTATAAATATAAAACTTCGGCTTTTTAGAATAATTCAAAATCGAAAAACCATACTTAAGATTTCTAGGCGTCATTTTGTTATTTCTTATATTACGAAACTTGTTTCCCATTTATCCAATACTATATCTCTTACTATTAACGAGATCCCCTTCCTTCCTTGAACACACTGTACAAAAATAGCTTTTTCAACCAAGCCTGTTCTTCGGTTGAAGTAGTCATTTGTGGATTGTCTACGTATAAA
This sequence comes from Agriotes lineatus, assembly GCA_940337035.1. Classification (NCBI taxonomy): domain Eukaryota; kingdom Metazoa; phylum Arthropoda; class Insecta; order Coleoptera; family Elateridae; genus Agriotes; species Agriotes lineatus. The sequence continues at coordinate 39,229,531 of OW679195.1, read as the reverse complement.
AAAATACAAACCTCAAACTCTGCAAATGCATTGGGGTTAGCATTCTTTATACATTTTCTTTGCACGTAAGACTTTAGCATTTCATTTACATCTTTCTCATGTGCGATTGCAGTTTCGCTGTACTGCACCCCTAAAACTGAAAAATTATTTTTAGAAACGATCACTGTTAGATTGTATTATAGTTGAACTAAATCCAACTGAAGAAACAGTTTACTAATAAATCTGATAAAACTTAAATGAAAAACAGGCAGAAAATTAATTACAGAGAAACTAACACTTACCTATTAACAAACTTAGGACCACGCTTTTCGCTTTCATATTTACCCACAAATATTGGGAAAATTGATTCTACACTTTTATTAACACTACGTTCCTGCAACCATAACAATAACACTTTTCTAAAAAAGAATGAATGCTGAATTTCAACTCACTGAGTTTGAGCGCCAGCAAAAACTGGGAGTGAAAAATAAAATTAAGGTCGTCGCTCAAGGATGCTCACAAAGCTCCGTATAACAAAGGTGAATTGGTAGAAAACATTATAGAACCTTTAATATGATTAAGCTTTTAGTTTAATGTGCTCGTCAACGTGTCAACGCTCTATTTATAATCCAAATTAATTTGAACTATGAAACCATCCTTGTTGCAGCGTAACAATAGTAAGCATTAGTTGACGCTTCTACCTACCGAATTATATTTGAGTAATTTTATTTCAACTAGGATTGACGTCGTTCTAAATATGGCAATATAGCCATTGTAGGTCTTTTGTTGTTGAGGGCACTAATAATGCTGCTATATAAATAAAGTTAGTCACAAGACACATCCGATTGTGTCATAGGTACCTGTTCGCAAATATTTTTATTATTAGTGTCACAAAACAGAAAAGTTATTGCATGCTCTCACACTTGTACTAAATATCTCGCATGATTTTTTTTTATTACATATTCGTAATCTTGTTTATCAAATTGTTATAATAAATATATTATTACTGTACAGCCAAATGATTGCAAACCTTTAAATACATTAGAAAATAACAAAACTAAGTAAATTTAAAAACATGTACACCGTGATTTGAGATTGCCGTAGTGTGCAGCAAGGTTGTTCAGCGAGTTCTTGAGCAAAAAGCGAGTGTTTGAAAGCGCTACTGGATCGAGGCAGTCCAAACTAGAAGACCTGCGGATAGGGTAATAAAAACCTTAATCCCAAAAAGCAAACAGAAGTTGCTTAAACCGACAGTTTTATTGGCCAATCGTAAATCTAAGAATATATAATACAAAACTGTTGTATGAAGAATACAAAATTAAAATCAATTAATAACGCCTTGCTTTCATCATTCGTGTGTGCAAACAAATTAGTGTAAATAATCTCTGACTTTGTACCAGGAAGCTGCAGTACGATTCAACCCAGGGGGCTGTAGATCAGCAAGACGTGTTCGGATCAACGCAGCGAATGCTTTTCTCTATAAGTCAAATGTAGTCGAATGAGGGAAAGGTGTAACGAAGAGCTCCAGTACTTTGAATTAGGACGGCTGAACTGTTACTAGCATGTGCAGATTTCCCTTGAAAATGACTTAAACAAGTAACCGAGAATTCGACTTGACAGTGACTTAAAAATTGAATAAGAAAAGTAGAGAATCTCGCAAAAATAACTAAGATGGAGGACGGCCACAGGTGAGTTGCTTCTTAAATACTGATCGATCCTTGTGCAACCAGTCAGATTTCAGAAATAACGAAACTGAAACGTAAATGCTGAATCCGATTATGGACAATTTTGAAGAATAAAATCCACTATTATGGACTCAAAATCTTAAAACTAATTGCTAAAATATCGTAATACAAGATAAAACAATAAGGAATATTCGGATCACCACCAGGACACTAACCTCAAAAAACTACCCAAAGTCAAAATTCAAAACATCCAACGCCGATATACAAGATATGAGCACTAGAAAGCCAAAGTCATCAGAATACAAGAAGTAAAAACTAACCCAACCAACAGAATAAAAACAAATTGCACCACGAATATAGGAAACCCTTGAAATCGAAAGACGAATAGACAAGAATTTAATCAACAACAGAAAAATGTGATCAGATGTTCTTCCTGCAAGGAAAAGTTACCACCACCCTGCAGTTCCAACCAAAATCACCCTGGTACCTATCTGAAATTCGCAGAAACTAACAACCTAGCAGCAATTTAGAAAGTTCATCTCTAGTAAATATCTCTTTTAAATGTTCTCTTAAAGAGATTCAGAAAGGCTAAGCCAGGCGATTTTGTTGAGTTCTTCTTCTCTAGTACTCCGGAATTTGTTCTAAAGATTTTGTTTCACAAGCATTTAAAGGTATATCTTTCATGTAATCGTTTCATAAAAAGAATAATTCTGACATCTAAGCACACATACATTCACCCATTTAATACTAAACCAAGTGTAATAATTGTCGATGTCAGTTAAATATGCTCTACCAGCTACTATCCACAATATTGCGGTGTTGATTGTAAATACTTTGTTACTTTATGTTATTTGCATGCAACATTTAATAATAATTACGTACTTAGAATTTATTAATAAAAGCGTGGCTTACACAGTTTATTTTTTTTAAATTTTCTATACCCTGCCTCTTCACAGCCAGAAGCCCCTAAAGGAAATATGGTAACCATTATGACTTCTCTGAAAATGTTTCTCCACATTTCTCGGTTTTGGTGATTTGATCGATCCAGCGCATTGGCGATCTCCCTCGTGATCTCTATCCTAGGACTTTGCCGTGGATGACTAAACGTTCCATGTATTGTTATAAGAATTGAAAACGCTAGGCAGTTGGCCAGCTTTATTTTGCTTGTTTTAAATACTCTGCCTTTTTAGATACGGTTGAGGACCTGACACTGTTGCGCCATCTCACACTTTCTGAGTACTGATAATTCCAAGCTACAATATTTAGTGACCACGGAACTTAAGTAGGGTTGACGATCTGCTACCATTATTTTAGTTTAGACGTATTGGATTTCAACCCGAATTATTTAGTTCTTTCATCTGATTTAGATGTGAATCTACTCCTCTTCGCTAATAAGGTGGTATTGTCAGTCTCCCATTCTTAGAGTACTTTTTTTTGATGCGCTATAGGCGTATAGAGTATATAGCCTTGTGGAAGAAATGGCATAGACTAACGTTTGAGCAGTTTTTGCTGTTTCAAAGCTTCAGTTGTACATATTACGGATCAGGAACAGTATATGTATTAACTTTATCGAATGCTTTACGATTTGTATATATGAATACCGATCTCAGTTCCGTTCTCTATAAGCTCTCGTATGGGCAGTACTTGTGAGAAGGTTTATTCTCTTCCTAAAACCGACTTAGTATCGTATAATCGGTGTTGTTGACTTTCAGTGATGGCTTTATGTTCTGAAGTTATTACCTGCACAAAATTCAATTTACGCGTAACTAAGACGCTTTTAATTTATACCAAGTTAATACGGTTCAGCAATGCATATCGCCGCTTGCAACATAGTCTCGCGCAACCCTTTTCAAATCCTTCAGAAAAATCATCCAGGCGGGGGGGGGGGGGGTACAAAAAGATATAAAACCAGGATGATTGGCCTGCTAAAGGCACTTGAACCAGCGACCCGCCAAGCTCGGCTCCAAACTTCAAACGTCATAGCGTATTTATGTGGCTTGTTGGATCCAGCACTTCTAAATATCTCCTTAAAGCCCCTTTTCACATAGTATTTGTAGCTTGATGATTTCAGCACAAAAATACGACCTCAAAAACAAACCATCAGCGATGCCTTGCAGCGAAATCAGAATTTTCAAAGTAGCCCCAAACTCGCTACTAGCCCATTTCAAACGGCTTGCAGTAAGTAAGTCGAAAGCAAGGTGAGCCCTTGCATGACACAATTCACGCGGGGAGCCCGAGGTAGTCGAAATATAGTAATATCAGTTCGATATAGGACGTAAATAGTGCAGCAATATTTAACCCTTTAGTTCCAGAAACGCCCATTACGACGAAATACAGCGTGCAGCGTCAAGCAAATCTTCTGCGGCTTTGTACCCAGGGCTACCAAAAATACATCAAGCAGCCCTGTTTAGCATCTCTCCGAATGCATTTTATTTTCTTGTTTACCATTGGACATACATTTTACAGTATAGAAATCCACGTAATCATTTTAACCAGCGATAGAGGTGACCAAACTGAAGAACTTTTCTATTTGCCGTTTTTTCTTTAATCGTATACTTTACCAATGATTTACACCCACTAAATTTTACAAGCCGTTTATTAAGGAAATGTACGTTAAAGGTGAACGACACAATTACACTAAAACTGCACAGCTCGTATCGCACAAAAGCATGCAGTCAATAACTTACCTATCTCAAGTAATAAGGTACGTTAGTGACCGGAGGTTAAATAACAGTTTTATCTGTGTCTATGCAGTTTCTTTCGTTTTTCTGTTTAGTGACATTAAAAAATATTATTCCATGGGCGGAAATACATTTTTAGAGTTAAACTATTTTGAATTTTAACTAGATTTTAGGGTGCTTTCGTAAAAATAATTTAGTAAAAAGTTAAATTTATTACGTGGACTTTCATAACACCCGTATAAGTAATTCTAATTTCAGAGAAAGTGACGTGTAATATACAAAGCGATCGATACTTTATATTTAATGTGGACCTGAGTATGACTCGACTCCTGGCGTTCTGAACTACCATTAGGGCTTAATTAAATAAATGAACAAATGTAAATAAGCAAAAGTTATTAAGTCTAAAGTGTTCATTACAATGTATCCATGTTTTTGTCTCGTACCACATTTCTTTTACTAATGTTTCAGTTACGTTAATATAGGGTGGTGTTGACGTTACAAATCATTCCTGCAATGTGGTTTCGTGTTCTATAGGATGTTTACAGTGGCTACAAGGAGTTGGTGACCTGGTCCACAAGTCGCTCCCGAATACGTTTTTACTGAAGCGATTGAAGATCTCCATTTGGCTCTACAAAGAATGAAACCAGAACCTTATCCAGCACTCTCCTGGACCTTTTCATGTGCATAGTTTGCTGGAATGATGATGGAATGTGGTATTCATGATGGCACCAGGGCTACAACGTTACGGCTAGTGTATATATTTTCGGCATAGTATTTACGTTATCTTTAATATTGAAGTGGACGCTGCTCTACCAATGAGGTTGAGCTAATCCATCTATTTCTATATTGTACCTTGCCAGTTGTCATTCTATGATACTAAGTTTATCAGTCTTGTACGTTCCACGCGGCATTGTAACTTAGTAAATTGCTCTCTGCTCGATCGGAAGTCGAAGCAGTGCCTATTGTCAGCTGGATCGTGAAACAGTGTCCGAAACTGAATCATTGACGTCATAGTCATAGTGGATCTTGTCGGAATTTGTATTACAAAAGACCGAAATACACATGGAACTCATTTTTTTTTAGATAATGAAAGTTTTTGTTAAATTATAATAGACCAACGTCGAAAAAACCTAAGGTTCTGTCAGTTATAGAAGTTATTGACAATAAAGAAGATATTATACCTGGGCTATAAATCTAGGGAACCTCTACGACCAATCACAATATGTAATATAAGCAGTGGATATATTTAAACTAAGAGTAAACCGTCCGTCGTTAGGCGTAACAAGGTCATGCCGTCGGGTGTATAGGTGTTTTAAACATTTGCATGTTATTTTGTTAAATGTGTGTACTGCTGCGTTTTCTTTTGCCTGCGCCTCTCGAACCGACGACACAAACTATTTTGTTGTTGATCTTTGCTCTAGTTATAGTGACTTTTGAGGCAAAACGTTGTCCTTTAGCTCACTCGTGTTATCGCGGATCTTTCTGAGTTAATTTAACGGAAATTATTGGGTCCTGTCTATCTATCGCTCTTGATTGAGGATTATTATCGGCGTGATGATCGATGTTGTAAGCTACGAACTTAAGTTATGTCTTGGCTGATTACTTTTCGTTTATTATTGTAATTAGAAGATCGCGTTACAAATTTATAGAGCCGACTTTGGAATCATTAAAGGTGGAGCTAATAGTTTGAAATATTAGTTAGGGTCCGATTCGTTAAGCCACTGCTGAGGCGCAGTTGTTAAGTCAAAGCGTTTGTTGCTGTTTTCCATTTATTCGAAATTATCGAGCTTCATATCTTTTGTAGCTGATTTCTGGAAGCAGTCGCCGAGGCTCGATTGTATTTTCCAGGCCTTTTTTTGGTAGCTGAATGTTGATGTTTATTACTGTTTGTTTTCCAATGCAATTTTGCATTTTCCTGGGAGTATTAAATCATAAAACCATGTTGTAAAATACGACCATGTTTATATTGCTCTTTTCGTAAGTCTGGTTTCACCAGCTAAATCTGGATCATCCCTAAGTCTGTTCAAGTCTTGCTTATGCGTATTATCATAAGAAGTCTCCGTTGACTATTCTCTCAAGACAAATACACAAACATGTGACTACTTGGATACAATTGCTGGCCAACTAGAACGGGAGGACGGCGGGTCCAGTTTTTTAAATATACTCAAAAAGGGCGCCAACGGACAAATAATGATAAGTGTATCCAAATATTCAAAATGAATATTCGTAAACTCAAGTAGAACAAAATAATCTGAAAGAGAAGCTTAACTCAAGTACAGGTAGCAGTAACAAGTAAAGCCAGAATACAAATATCACAGTATAATCATATATAATCGCAGTATATAAACACAGTATAATCGCAATTTGAATTCACAGGATAACATAGGTTAACAACTATGATTAATAGATTATCGTTACTAGGTACCTCAATCAAAAGCTTACAAACTGGTACATACTTACAGGTTCACAAATTAGAAATAAACTGTTATTGCACACATTAAAATTAGACGGAGGTTATGACAACAAAGTTGCAGTGATGGCTATTTCGTAGCTTGAAAGGAAACTCTGTGTGCTCCAGGTGCGGTCGACTCTCAAGGTCACGTCGGTGATCCGGACTTCCAAATGCCTGAACAAGCTCGAGCGCCAGAACACTGGACACCAGGGGAAGATAAACGCAAGCAGCAGGCGTTAAACGGACCACGACGATAGCACCGCCTGAATACAAAATCGAAACGGCATTCCGCATCCCACACGTGGTAGAACGACCACCTCTCCAATTACCGCCCTAACGGCCCTCCGGTGACTGCTATAAGGGGGAAAAGAGTTCACGATAGAATATAGAAAAAATTACATACAGCTCGAAGCTTCCTACTCACCCCATAATGTTCTGGGCAAAGAATGCAAAGAAGAAAACCAGTAGCGTAGAATAAGCAAAACCGTCGAAAGGCACAGGCACGCGAAATATGAAATAAGTACCAATGACATCAGAATCCAAAATATGCGTAACAATATGAATAAGTACTACATACTTCGAAATCAAATGGAGGCGCAATTGAATCGTAACAGCGTTTACTGAACATACTAAAGGTCTATGTGTAAATAACCTATCTACTTAATAACAAAAGAGTTGGCCGCTTAAATGTTTACCTCTGTTATGTATTACGCTAAAGAAATTGTTTGAAAAACTTATGTTTCTTGCTATTATTTGCAACCTATCCATATCGCTTTAAAACTTCTGTAATTTAGCTTATAACAATAAAATTGGCTGTATTTAGCTTCCGCCTGTAGCGGGCGAGTGCTTGTAATTAATTTGTTGTACTAGAATTATCGTTCTGTGTTCATATTAACTTTAGTTTTGTGTATGGCTTGTGCAAGTAATATATGTGACAAGTCTTTCTGGAGTCTGTTTTAAGTTGTATCAAATTTGGCTACGCAAATTTAAATGAGTTTAGGAATCCCCATAAGCTAATGGACTTACTGGTTGTATTGAACGACTCTCTGTCGCCCCCTGGTAATTTGAACGCCTTTGCTAGTTTTATTTAAAAACCGCACGCCTTCTTCACTGTAGCTGGCAGGCCCTCCAATTTGTCCATATAGCCTAAACGTTTGTTTGGTACTATTTGAAGCTGGTTAAAGGAATTGAATCTGCTTAGTTTGAGGCTTGAGTCTCAAAAGTATTTATCGTTTGTAGAACGCTATCTTGGAATTTTAAAACTAGAATTTAAGTATACTAGTGATTTTAGACCAGTAAAGTTTTGAAACTAAATAAATTGACGTTTCCCCACACTTAAAATAACCCCAAAAAGTTTCTTAACTGCAATTTTTAATCACATGATAATATGTAGTTATACCTTTAAACCTCTAATATTTATAAAGGAAGAGTAATTATTTACAACTAATACAGAGTTGCGTATATGAGTAGATAAGAAAATAATACATAACGTTTTTACTGTTTGATTACGAAACATATCGTACACTGCGTGCTATCTATAAAATTGCAATAACAATTACGATTAAATAAGTTTATAGATAGTAGCACATCATCCATTCTCAAAAAATATATAATTATCTTGATCTAACACTGTCCGTTTAGTTAATATTGTTCAACCAGTCTAAAAATGGTTGGAACACCCTTGCCATAAAGTCAGAAAGGACGTCATTAGTACACATACGCTTCATACCATCGACGAAGCAATCCTTAGCTTGTTCGATTGAACTGAAAATAACCAATGCAATTTTATAAATAGCTAATAGCAATTTACTATGTTGCCACAGTAATTATTGAATGATAACGCACTTACCCACATACAAAGTCCTTGGTTAAAGATTAGGAAAATAGCCAAAAAACGTATTAAGAACTTCACCGGAACAAATTCTTGTAATCATCATCTTTTTCTGTAGAACTTCTTCTTCACACTGAGCATGAGAATTTTTAAGGATAGCTACCATAAGCGAATTCGTACACATTTCAGTCTCTTTGCTTAAGTGAATTATGTATACTTCTGTATCCAAACAGGGTTCCAACAATGTCATCGATGAATTCACAAACTGATATTCATCTGAATACTCACAAAGGGCGTTATAACGGTTTTGATCTGTTCTTTCCTCTTTTTTACTCCGATAGGTACGCAGAAGAATATTCAAGTTTAGCTAAAGCGGATTATCTACATGTTTATAAATACAAAAAGCGGAATAATAAAGTGTACTTACTACTAGTTCCATATATGCGACATCGCCGGCATTTTTTGTGCATTTTCTCATAAGATATTCGTCTAAAATTTCGTAACCATTACCAGCTCGTCTATTTGAAGGTCCAGCTTCAATAGGCCCCAACAGGTAACCTGATTTTTTTATATTACTTTACATTGCGATGATTGTCGCGCTAATTAATTAATCATTTAATTTACTTCCCTGAGAGAAAAATCAGTGCTATTCTCAACATAACTACCAAATCAGGAGGAAGCTAGAGAAAGCTGTAATATTTACTGACAGTGCTCACTGTTCAAATGCATTCTTATAATATATGGTGATGTAGCTATTGCCTGGCTTTTATTCCAACTATTAGTGTTGGGGGGACTAAGAATGCTACTATAAATAAATTCGCTCGTAAACAACACGTACGATCCATTACAACCGTTTTAAACTTTTCTCAGTATTAATTTCACAGTAACTGTTTCCCAGAAAAGTCAGTGCATGCTTTCAAACCTATGTTAAATATTTGGCATTCTTAGAAATGAGGGTAATGGGTAGGTAGTAAATTTGGTTTTTTTATAATTGATTAATTATTATTTCAATGATTCTTGTTTATACCATTTTTAAAACAACTATATTGTATTTACCCAAACAAAATAAATGTAAAAATAGCAATACGTTAAGGAACAACTAAAATCAAATACTTATATATTCTTTTCAAGTATTCTCTTAAAGATATTTAAATGCACACCATATGTTGACGATAGAACTAAGAAATAAAGGAAGTGAATACAGCAGAATTATTGAGAGGCTAGAAAAGTCTTGACGAAGGAAAAATTGTAGGAGCCGTTAACAAATATACTAAAGAGCAGACTAGATGAGAAATATTTGACTTCTACCAGCTGATAGCGCAGGCAGGCTTCCGAAAGGCTCACAGTACGATCGGTCATATACAAGCAGTCCGGACACCGATCAAGAAGTGCTCGGGATACAGTATCTCCCTGAATTTGGAATTTTTTGATTACCACAAACCTTTCGACTTTGAAGTTATGAAGAGTGCGAGGATTGATTCAAAATAACCCGATCGAGAGACTACATATACGAAAATGCCACAATGGATACGTACATATTGACGAAGAATTGACCACGAAGAAAATTACAATAAGAAGAAACGTCAGTCCGCGAAGATACAATCCCCCTGAAATATTTACCTTGGCTCTAAAAGACGCATTTAAAAAGCTAGTATGGAAAGACAAAAACATCAAAATAGATATGTAATGGGTCCTATAAAACACTAGTACCTTATGAGTCCTATAACACATGTGAAATCAGTATAATTATGCTTTCATAATGTATAAGCTATGGATAAATAATATTTATGTATTCAACATTTGTGTTAGGGTTCGTTATAGATAAATAAGACACTAGGGAATATAGACCCCCAATGCATTTTCTTCGACAAAATTGGGTGTTCCGTCGAAATTTGGTAAGCTTTTAACTGCTTAGTTTCCCGGACTTCTCAATGAAAAGTCACGAATGTTGACATTCTTTGTGATATTATGAATTCCGTGAGTTGTTTTAAAGCCTGCTACAATTTGCTGCAGGATGGTGTGCCGTGGTGTAAAAATGCTGCGACCTGATAAAGTTCGCGAGTTCTTTGTTGAGTTATTCGCAGGGGCACAACGAATTTAGTAATCCAGTTGGAGTAGAATTTTCTGGTGACCATTTCATATCTGCGATGAAGGTGGCTTCGGACCACTTGGTGAAAAAGTCAATGCAGGTCAGGCAGTAGCTATTGACTAACGTTAAGGCAAGAGCGCCAAACAGGTCCAATTAAACGCGCTCGAAAAGAGATGTGGTGGCGAAACCGTCATCCTCTTTGGATGCTGGATGTAGCGCGGCGAACCAGTTGGCCTGAACATGTTCTAGCATTAATTCTAATTCCCTTTTGCTGCCTACCTGGCGGCATTCTGCTAGAACGGTAAGTGAGAGGAGGGCCTAAGGAAGTGATAATTCGGCAAGTGGTAGAGTGCTTTACTTGGGTGTGTAAAGCAGACTTGGACCCCACAACTTCCCATTGCGATGTCTTTACAGTTGCGTCACCTAATGAAGTAAACGCTTCACCACGACAATGTCGGCAGGACTTTAGACCCTCTGTCAAGCCCAACGGATACTATTTCAAAGCATGTCCTAGCCCGTAATTCTTCAGTAAACGTAGAGATTTCATCTCGAAATGGAGCGGGTCGTACTGCTACAAACTAACAACCCCAGCAACACTTCTGGGCCCGCGAATGCAGCCACTTAACAACGTCGGCGCCAGCGAGATTTTCTGCTGAGCTTCTACCACAGACTAAAGTTTTCCCCAAAAACTAGAGCGTTTTCGTAGGAGCGCGGGATGTATTTATATCAACACTGGACGTGGAAACACATGGGGGCGATTTAAAAACTACTAACTAAATCTAATTATAAGTACATATACCAAATAACAGCAGGAAACGCAGTTGTACAAACCGACTGTATGTTGAGATGCTTCTCTATACATACTCAACCGAGCCAGTTCAGGTCCGTTAAAACAATTGCTAATACACCCCAAAGAACTTTTGCCAATGATCTTTATGAATGTTCCCTTCTGATACGTTTTTGTACAGTCTTTACATTTCTTATGCTTTTGGCACACACAAACTTTATGTGTTTTCTTGTATTCTTAGTTAGTTGTAGCTACTTCAGCTTCGCCCTGCACTATATTTTATAAATTTCAAACTAAACCTGATGTAAATGGTGTGCATTTGTTTCTGTGACAGCTAGAACCTTGTAGTCATCAACGAAAACGGGAATTCCAACTGAAGCCAACACTTTATTCTCGCTTAGCTTTGTAGATGACCAGGTCGATCTTGTTCAGTATTCATGTCACTTACAGCTTAAAATATTAAATATCTGGTGGTTAATTCTGGTGCTAAGTTTGCTTTTGTCATATTTGAAAAAAGATGAAATTACTTTATATATATATTATTATGATACACGACGTGGTATGATCAATCATAACAAAGAAATATTTAAAACTAATACATTTGGAAGTTTACTATAATTAAATCTTGATGGGTGTTAATTTTTAAATATTAATAATGAAATTAATTGAGACAATGAGAGAGGTAATTTGATAGTAAGATATTAATTGAATATATGCTGCTTTTCCCGTGTCTTATTCTTTACTTTACTGTGAATTTCGATTGCCCTTTGTTTGGCAGTTAACTCAGTCTAGAAGCACAAGACCCGCTCTTACCTTATTGCAGCTAAGGGAAATGTCAATATTACTTTTTCCGGCCTGCTCGTTATTACCTATAATGATACAATTGTACATGCAAGTGGCAAATTCATTTTATAAACACAAGATGATTCATACATACACCAGACAGGCCCCAAATAATGTAGATCTATAATGGATTACATATTGGTAGAGAACGACAGCAGAAAACTGATTGAAGATGTAAGAGTGTATAGAGGGCCAGAAATTTATAGCGATCACTACCAACTAGTAGCAAAAATTAAAAATACGCTAATGGATTATAAGTCAGTACATAAAGAAAAAATAACAAAGAAAGAAGTAACAATAAGAAGATATAAATTACAAGATATAGAGACAGCAAGTAAATACAAAGAAAAAATTGAGGAAACAATACAGATAGAGAAAGAAGACATACACAAAATGGGTATAGAGCAAGCATGGAACAGATGGAAAGAACTACTCTTAGACTCAGCAAGGAGCACATGTGGAATATGTAGAACAAGCAACCAAAGGAAAAGAAATGGAAGGAGTACCTGGGACAAAAAAGACGGAAGAAATATAAATAACAGCGAGAAAGAGTTAAAAATATAATTAAAGAAGCAAAAGAAAAGTCGTGGAGAGAATTTGGTGAAAAAATGCAAATAAATAGTAAAGAAAATCAAAAACTGTTCTACATAATACTGAAAAGCCTAAGGAAAGGAGTAACAATAAAAACCAATACAATAAAAAATAAAGAAGGAATAATAATAATAACGGAAACAAAGGGGGTGATGGAAAGATGGAAAGAATATTTTCAAGAGCTACTGGGTACTCAAGAAAGGCAGGCAGAGGAAGAAGAATTTGATGAACAGGAAGAAGAGGCAAGCCAAGGTGAAACAGAAGAACAGATAACCGAGGAGGAACTAAAAGATGCATTGGAGAAAACAAAAAACGGGAAATCGCCCAGGCATGACATGATTACATCAGAAATGGTAAAAAAAATAGGCAAAAAGGTATGGCAATGATGTTAAAACTTTATAATAATGGACAGAAGCTAAAATCCCTAAAGATTGGGAAAAAGGGAAGATAGTGCCAGTGTACAAAAAGGGAGATAAGGGGGATTGTGGAAATTATAGGGGTATTACGTTATTAAGCACACCGTTGAAAGTATATGAACACATACTAGAAGAGAGACTACGTCAAGTAATTGAACCAACACTACTGGAAGTACAAAGCGGATTCCGGAGAGGACGTAGTGTGGAGGATAATATATTGACAGTTAAGGAAATAATACAAAAATTGCACCAATACTTAGCCTTAATAGACCTAGAAAAGGCCTTTGATAGAGTGTCAAGTTAATTAAAGCAATTAAACGTTTATACTGCAGTAGTATAAACTATGTGATTCGAAATAACAACACATCAGAAATGTTTAGAACGGAAGATGGATTGCGACAGGAAGGGGTGATGAGCCCAGTATTGTTTATATTATTTATGGATGGTATAATAAGAGAGTGCCAAGCTAAAGTGAAAAAGTTAAACATGGGCGTAAGAAATCTGCAAAATGTACAGATATCTGAATGTCCATTTGCAGACGATATAATCATAATGGCAAATAATGAACAAGACCTACAACATAATATAAAGATATGGAATGAGGTGTTAAATAAGAATGGTATGAAAATGAATATTAACAAAATGCAAGTGATGGCAATGAAAAAAGAATCGCAATACATAAATATAGAGATAGAAGGAAAACTTATAGAACAAGTGAGACAGTTTAATTACTTAGGGGTAATAGTTGAAGATACTGGAAAGCAAGAGGTAGATTTAAACGAAAGAATAAGAAAAGCCAACTAATTATATTATGCAATGAGTAACACCTTTACAAACAAAAACGAAGTAAGCCGTAAAACAAAATTAAATGTTTACAAAAGTATCTTCAGACCCATATTAACCTATGGATGTGAGACGTGGATAGCATCGCAACGAATGATAAAAAAATAGAGGCGGTTGAAATGAGATACTTAATAAGAGTCAAGGGCATCACAAGAAGAGATAGAATACGGAATACCCAAAGCAGAGAAGAACTAGAGATGAAACCTGTAACGGAATTTATTGAGACGAGACAGCTGAGTTGGTGGGGACATTTGAAAAGAATGGAGAAAAACAGACCAGTTAGACAAATATGTGGAACAAGAATACCAGCAAAAAGAAGCAAAGGAAAACCTAAGGACACATGGAATGGCGTAGTAGCAAAAATATTAACCAAAAATGAAATGAAGTGGAATGAAGCAAAGGTGATGGCGCAGGATAAAAAACAGTGGAACGGATTTTGCATAGAAATTATTAGAATTTAATTAAGTCGATATAAGTATTTTTTTAACATATAGGAATGAAATTAAGTTTTAGATTATGTTGAAATGTAAAACAGATGAGTATGATGTATTTATTGATTACTTTATTTGCAACCAAATTTTCTGAGAGGCAGTGAACATTAAATTTTATCGTTTTATTAAAGTATATTTCGCAATGTTGTCGCTTAACTGATATAAATAAGCCTTTGAGCAGTAGCATCTTGCGACTGTGCTTCATGACTGTTGTAGTTATCAAAAATCTGTAAAGGGGTTAACATGGAATTTAAGCCCTTTAGAGAATCGAATTTTGTCATAATTAAGAAAAGATTAAAGTGCTTCAAAATTTAGGAAATCCTTGAATTTCACTTTAATGATCTTGTAGGAGTTCCTTTAATTTACCTTCAGAAGCATCATAGGAATATTCAATTGTATCTAATACTGTCTTTATGGCAATGTTTGTCGCTTCAACTTCTTCGATGCAGGGGTGCCCTGATATGGAATACTTTAAGGTAATCGGTTGCAGATGATGTTTGTTTTTCCACAAAAATGTTATGATAGTAAAAGATAACAGTAAGTTGCATTTTGAGCTACACATCTCTTCTGAATCTAATCTCAACTAAATCGGCGTGATCTTCCAGAACTTACCTCATTTCGTTTGTGATAATTAAAGATTCGCTCCAAACTGAAGTGAATACGTTTTGAAGATTAAAAAGAAACGCCCTTATTAATTTTTAATCACTTCCTCTTTTTGCAGGACCGGAATGCTTCTCTGTTAAGTGTTTTTTGTAATCATGTTACGTTTGTTGTTCTATCTCTCTTTTGTGCTCTTTATGCAGCATCACTAATTCGCACACATCGCAGGGGCCCTTCTCAGCAAATCGAAAAAAATTAAATTCTGTACAGAAAATATGCCTATATTGAGATTGTTTGACTGGAACTTGTCGTGGACACTGTATACAGGTCATACAGGTGAGTCACATCAATACTTGAGTACAGGTACTGTCGTTCTGTAGTAACCCGGCAATGATGGCGACTAATATTTGGGGTTAATATGATTCCTTACAGAGTAGTTAATACTCTCCGGTAACTTCAACTTAGCATGCTTTCTCTATTCATCTCCCACTTAGCTTTTGGATACATGTACACTATAAAAAGTTTTTGGGTCACATTTAATATGTGAAGGAAGTACTTTTGATGACCGTCATTGCTACTTCAATTTACTTGAAAGTAACATTTAACATAGAACCCTTTTTTTCGGAGATTAATCGCTGTTCATGTTCTGATTGACTTAAATTTCTCTGTATTCTATAGCAAAAATATATTACCTGTTTATTTTGATAGTGTACCGAGGCGTCTTCTATACCGCTACATTTTTATCAATTACTTCTGCCCTTTCTTTGTTCCCAGGTAGCTTAATAGCCATGAGAAATTTTTAACCATATTTACCTTAATCGTGGTTAAGAAAAGTCCCTCTTAAAATAACTCCATTTATTGACCTCGACTCTTGCTAAGCTGAAAAGTTTGGCAATGAGTAACGTATGCCGATTGCGCAAAATATGGACTTTCCTTTACCACCAGAATGCCGGCGGGAGTCTCTATAAACCCAGCCACCACTTTAACTCCTTTCCTGGCCAGGTGGCACCCGCAAAAGCTAACTCTCCCGGCAGCACTCTTAGGCCCGAGAACAAAAACACTTCATACCGCCAGCGCCTCTAGGTTATTATCCTGATAGCTGTAAATATTATATGTACACCAATTAAGTATGTTTGAAAAGCTCTATTCAGATCCGTAAGAATGGAATAAAAAAACGCTCTTGTTAATGGTTTTTGAGAATCTAAAGTACTCTGAATCCAAAGAGACTAGGCCACAATATTATACATATAAAGTCCCCTAAGAAACTGTTTATAACATCTTACAATTTCTACTAATATGGAGGCTAAGTCCGATAAAAGAATATTTTAAGTTTAAGTTGCCTAGATCATATTTTCTTTTTAGCTATTACTTAGTCTTGAATTATGCAACTTTTTGGCGTGTCTAAGAATCTGGAGGCGAACCTCGAAAGTGCAGTGCCCTATATACAATAAAGAATAGGCCCTTATCTAAAATGTACGCTTACAATTAAAGACAAGCAAGGACAATGTTTTTGTCTAAGTTCAATTAACATATAGTAATTGCCAAAGTGTTTTTATAAATATTGTGGAAAAATACGATATATATTTATCTTTAGAAAGATACGGAAATACGACCTTAACCCTAACAGCAAAAACAAACAAAATATTACAAATGGGTTCTGTGAATTGATGAACCGAATTATTACTGAACTGATTAACGTGCTATTACGACCTTAACTGCAATATTTTGAAACCAGCTGATAGATCATCCTAACTTTCTTTACGAACGTATTGCAGTCCCAGAAGGCTTTACCGCTTGTGTATTTATTATTTTACCTTCAACCAAAGTTTCTGGGAAGCAGTGCACAGTAAAACTTATCGTTTCATTAAATTTCATATCGCAATGTCGACTTTGGTATTAATAATATATTATGCAGCATCACTTTGGGACTGTGCTACATGAATGTTGTAGAAATACCGATTATTCGCAACTTATTGTAGTTATGTTGAAGTTGGTGTTGACCTTTCTCTTGAGTAAGTAAATTAAATACCTATTAAAGAACCTTTACTTGATATAACAATTAAGACAATGTGATATAATACTTAAAAATAAATCAGTTTCCCTGTTGCGGTCGATTGAAGCTTCATCTCTACTTAGCGGAGGTTTCCTACCATTGGACAAATATCTTGAAAGAAGATGTACAAAGAATGCAGATCATGCAGCATATATGCGACTGAGAGTAAGTATACATTTTAATTTTCGCTTTTAAATTCACAAATGCTGTTATTGTGTAGCTTGAGATACATGGTTTCCTGGAACCTTTTCTATGGACACGTCAAATAACAACAGATGGTGATCTTTATAATTCAGTTTGTAATCCTACGTTAGATTATGAGCAAGTAGATTCAATTATGGTACTGTTACAACATTGTTTAGATGTAGAAGAGAAATATTTACCCGATTTTCTACTTACCACTTACAACGCCAGTAGAGAAGACCTATGTCAAGGTGGTCAAGACGATTTTATTGGTGTGTGTACATATAACTAATGTAAATCAAGAGATTGAAATGTGTATGAATTCAGCTATGCTATCTGACCTCAAAAATGGTCATTGTGAAGATCTGAAACTGAATTTGCCGATGTTTGGTCGGAGTTGTTTTGCTGATATGGTTGGTACGAATGTTGGTATTAACTATGACACTCCTTTAACAAAGGACCTTGTGTGCGGGTAAGTGAATTCCAACTCAAGTTTCATTTAGGTCATGTTTTACATTGCTTATAATTGTTTAAAAACTATTTGTTGGTTATTCTCAGTCAACTAGAGGCCGGACGGGATTGCTTCATTGATGGCTTGAAGTGTGCTTGTACTAATGACGTCTTTCCTGACTTTTTGGCGAGGGTTTTCCGGCCATATTTGGAATGGTGTGAAAAACATTAATCGATCAGAATATACTAAATTTGTATATACAGAGTGTCTATAAAAGATTGTCTGGTCAAGAGGGCCTTGAAAGTACATGCAATTTGAAATTTATACGCCTATTATGTTCAAGGCACTTTTCCATTTTCTGACGTTTATTCTCGACAATGTATTGTAACATTTTCTGATCAATTTGATTGTAACAATTCCTTATTTCCTCCGTAAGTTCTTCCAGTGTGAGTTGGTAAACTGTGTGTTTTTAAATATCCAAAAATAATAATACTCTATAATAATACACGTATTCTGTTTCTGCGAATATATCATTGCAGTTGAAACTAATCCAATCAAAATAATTATGGCAATCGGAACAAATTTGTGTAGAGATTTTAAATTAAATGTAGCCAATCTACAAAAACTGTCAGAAACAAGTTGGCCGGTAATACAGATGCCGAAAAAAGCCATAACACACTCCACAATGCTTAAAGGGCAGCATCATTTATAGCCCTTTTGACCACCCACTGTTTTATAGATACTATAATCCACTCACAATATTTTCTCCTCCCAGCAGGCTATCTTAGAGCGACGTTTTTGTTTGTAGGCATGTAGAATAACTAGACATGACAAAATTGGGTTATTTTGTTTTCAATTTGTGGTTATGATGTTTGAAGGCTTGCACTGTTTCCCGTTAAATTTGTTTATCTTTCTCTAAAATTTTTGGTATTAAAATGTCAATAAAGCAGGTGTAAAAATGTTATAGTTTCTTCACGTCACAGTGTGATTTCTATCACAATTCATGCATGCAAGCTAATAAAAACATATAACAGCCTACTCGGGGAAGGAAACATTGTGAATGGATTATACCTTTATTGCTTTGAAATACCACGATGTGCTAATAATGTATGTGAATTTATTTAATTGTAATTGTTATGACTATACTTACATATTATAAACAGCAAGATCAGTAATCTGTTACTTCTTTAATAAATTAAAGCTTATACTGACGTTTTGTTACTTATTTTATGTTATAAATTTAAAAAAATACTGGCACGTTTCATTTGGTTCAAAAATAAAAAATTGCGTTATTGCGTTTTTCTGGATTGATCCTAATGTGGCCATTATTGGTTTCGTACTGGAAAATTGTTAATATCTTTCAGCAATCAATTTTATGATAGTACACTCAGTCTTACATTTAAATCCAGGTTTTCTTTATCAAACTAAATTGGTGACGTTTTCGTTATGATAGTTTATCCATTATTACATTTGGAAAAGTAGGTTTTCATTTTAGCTTTGTTTTTACACTGTCGCTCAAATATTATTACATTAAATTCTAAACGAATAATAATAATAATAAATGTCTTTTATTAATGAAAATACAAAATTAATGAAATTAAACATTAATATATTCTTTGGGCGAAGTTCAGCAAACGGGCTACGTTTGCTGCTCTTCCACTTAACCCTAGATTCGGCATTAATAAAAAACGAAGGAATAGCCAAATTAAATAAACCACTGCCCTGCTGTTAGGAGTATTGCTCTGACTGTTCTAATATTAGTTTATTGGTTAAAACTAGTTTCAACTTAGGTAAATCGTATGTTTTAATAGTACTTGGTAAAGAATTGTAGCATTTTGTTATGTCATATGAAAATGATCGTTTGAAGAATCCAGTACAGCGTTGAGGTGGAGTAAGAGTTCCTTTAAATCGTATATTTATATTATGTACATCCGTACGAAATCTAATTTTGTTATTTAAGTAAACTGGTGTTTTGTTCAATATAATTTTGTGATATAAGCATACAGAATGTAAATATCGCCTTTTTTTCATGTTTACCCATCGCACGGTATGCAACTTGTGACTGATACGGTCATATTTTCTCATGCCAAATATTAGCCGTAAGCATGAATTTTGTAATTTTTGTATTCTATTTTTATCTACAGTATCCAGAAATTGGCCATAAACTGTGTCTGGATAATAAAAATTAGAAAGAACTAGCGAATTACATAGCATCAATTTAACTTTCTGTGTTAATATATGCCTATTCTGATAAATTAACTTTAAGTTACAATATGCTTTTTGTAAACATTTAGTGATATGCTGAGTGAACTTTAATTCTGAATCTATATACACACCTAAATTTTTAACAGCATCTAAAACTAGCACCGCTACTTGGTTGACAGTTACGGTTACAGCAGCTGCATTGATGACAGCTTGTCTATCGTTTCTTTTCCCAAATAGTACCAGTGCAGATTTTTTTGGATTAATGTTAAGACAATGTCGTTTTGAAAAGTTTACTATATTATTTAAATCGTAATTAATTGCTACTACTGCTTGCTGTACCTCATCGGTTGTGAAACTAAAATATATTTGTGTGTCATCAGCTTGTAAATGTGAATGACAAGATAATAAAGTAGCTGATAAATTAAAAGTGTATATAACAAATAACAATGGACCTAAAATTGAGCCTTGAGGAACGCCAGTTATAGGTGGAGCGTATACTGAAATATTATTTAAATATTTAACAGCTTGTGATCTATTAGATAGATAATCTGATATTAATTCAATAACAGATGGAGCTAAGCCAATATAATGCATAATGGCAAGCAAAGTTTTATGATTCAACGTATCAAACGCTTTTGAATAATCAAGTAATGTTAAACAAGTTATATTACCTTTATCACATGCTGCTACAATATCATCGACTATGTTCATCAAGGCAGTGCTGCAACTGTGGCCAGCTCTAAATCCTGATTGTGTGGGAGGTATGATATTATATACATTTAAGTGGTGACGTAATTACATTTCAATAACTTTTTCAAGAATTTTAGAAAATGTAGGCAAGATACTTATTGGCCTAATATCACTAAAAGCTTTTGGATTAGAGACTTTTGGCAACGGTGTAACTATACCTCGTTTCCAAGCACTGGGGAATTTTTAGTTTTCTAAACAAAAATTAATAATATGTGTAATATATGGTAGCAAGTACGGTATGCAGAGACTAATTGTTAATATATTAATGCCATCTGATCCAACGGCTTTGCTTTTAAGACTTCTAATAATTTTGAAAATAACTTGTTCTTCAACACGTTCAAATGTAAGTTGTAATTTAATCGAATCTCTAATATTGTAATTATAAAATAAGATAAGTTCGTTGTCTTCATTTAATTTTGGTATTGAATTACTTAAATAATTGTTAATTTCATCAGAATCTGATAAATAATCTGGCAATTCAAGGGATTTAGATTTTTCCCCAAATGCTTTTTTCTCTCTTTTAATCGCTGCCTGCACTAAATTTCGCAACTGCTTATAATACTGCCAGTGCCTGTCATTTTTGCTATTTTTAAAGCGTTTTAAAGCGTTATTTCTAATCTTAATAATGTTTCTTATATTATCGGTTAACCATGGTGCATATGCTTTAGTTATTCTATGTGTAACAAAAGGTCCATGATTGTTAAGCAGTAATGTAATATTTTCGTTTAAAAAATTGACCTTACTGTCAACATCAGTCAATTCATAAACTATATGCCATGGTATTAAGTGGAAATCATATTTAAAATTGTCATAATTGAAATGTTTAAAGTCTCTAACATTTCTAATACACATTTTAGTTTGTACGGACATGTAATTAATTTGACAAAAAATTAATTCATGATCACTTACTTCCGGAACAGACGTGACACCTAAATTAGTAATCAGATTAGTTTTTGATGTTACTATATAATCAATAAGAGATGATGTGGTTCTCGTAATTCTAGTAGGCTCATTTATAATTTGTTTTAACCCCATACTAACAAAAACATTAGATATATATTTAGATTCTATTGTATTATATTCAAGCAGATCAATATTAAAATCATCTACACATAAAACCGTATCAATTTCTGCAAATAATTCAGAAAAGGTGCTTTCAAGTGCATCTACGAAAGATTTATACAATGACTTTGACGGGTTATATACCACCGAAAATACAATATTTTCATTGTGCATGCGTACCTTTACACAAAGTTGTTCAATTACGTCTGTTGTACTTACGATTGTGTAACTAATTGTAGATTTCAAGTAAATTCCTACTCCACCACCTGCAGTCGGTCTATCACGACGAATAAAGGTGTACCCATCAATTTTTACATTGTCAGAGGAAATTGTATTGCTTAATCAAGTTCCTGTAACTGCAAAAATATCAAAATTATTTATTAGAACAATATTCCTAACCTCAGCAAAATGAGCACTAAGAGATCTAACATTTAAATGAGCAATCTTAAAAGCATTCATAAATAATAATAAAACACAAAGATATTATTTTATTGTGTATAATAATAATAGAAAAAATGCAAATTTATTTTCACAAACGCAAATTCCGTTTAATGTTTGTCTAGCTTATTGAGCAGGTGTTGGTAGACGTACGGTATCACGCAGCCCTGCCTACAGTCCATTTCCGCCAGCATTTTTATCGCCTCGGACAACGCTTTGGATATCTTCAACACTGAATACGCCTGTTTTACTAGATCTTGGCGATAGCGAGTCAGATCCTCTTGAATCCTGATTTTGGTCCCTTTTAATAATTTTTTGTTCTTAAAAACAGCGTAGCGTTGTTTGTAAGAAACGAATTTGACAATAACCGGTCGAATTTTCCCAGCTTTGTAAAACCCCAATCGATGGCATCTATTGATATTTTCTGACCTTATTGCTAGTCCTAACTTCTGGTTAAAAATGTTTAGGAGTATGCCCTCAAGATCTTCACCATCGTTTTCTTCAACGCCAAAGACATTTAAATTATTCCGCCTGGAGTATTGTTCACTTTTTTCACAATATTGCCCTAACTTGATATTTACTTGTTTTAACACATTGTTGTCCTTCTCCAGAGTTATAATCGTCTGTTCCAACTCCTCCAGCTTTTTGTTGATTGCACTAGTAACAGCACTAGTTATGACCTCGGTCGACTTTTTCATCCAGTTATCATTGGAGATTTCGTTAACTGTCTCCTTTATCGAGTCTTTAGAAGCACGAGTATTACTCATTTTTAAATATTTCTTCACCAAAACCAGGCCAATTCACTATGCAAGGATGCAGGCACAAGCTCCCGTTCACACGTCTATTCCAGCCAAGCGCACATCACCGAATCCACTACTACAACTTAAAAAGGTAAATCTTAATGCCTAAATCTTCTCAAAGGGCGACCCCGTCGAACCCCACGTTGCTCTTCCAGTAATTATTTTTTATTTTATTCTTAATTTTTATATGGCAGAGTCTACTAAGAAAATCGGTTACGCTTATACCGCTGTAATTTTCGAATTTTATGGGATATTATTTCTTGTGCAGGTTGTTATCGCATGCTGTTTGCCATTACTTTGACAATTCACTTCCTTCCATGTTAGGACTTGCTACGTGGCATTTTTGTCTTCTTCTTCCTTTTATTATAGGCCAGTGGCCTGTTTTTAACCACAGTGGTTCTATGAGCCCTCTTTACCCTTAGGCCGGGTAAGTGGCTAGCCTTGCCTGTCGAAAGTGAGGAAGATTTCCCTTATTTAGGGGTTAACGACTGGTGATTTTAGTGGCTGAGAATGTGCAATTGTGTGTCTTTTGATGTTGTGCATGCTTTTGCTCTTCTAGAGTTTTCGTTATATGCAGATAAGAATTCCCGAAATATTATGAAGATTTTCGCAAGGGTGTGAATTGCTGAAATCAATCCATTCATGCTAGGGCATTATATCCATGCAATTACTCACTTTTGGCCATATTTCAACTTCGGCCTCAAGTACCTTGCCCTGCAAATCTCCCCTTCTGGACTCTGTTGTCATCTCGTGGAACACCTGGAGGCCAACTTGTAGGCAGTTCAGTGCCTTTCGATTATCTTACCTGTTTCCGAAGCTGGCTTATGTGGCTTCTCCCTCATACTACAAGATCGGAACTCTTCGTAGCTTCTTCAGGGTTGCTGGCTCTGCAATTTGCCTCAGGTACATCCTTGGTGTTATACTTGCGTGTTCGGGTTATCTTCAACCACAACTAAACTCAACTGTAAAATACTATTAGGGTAGATGCTATATATTGTAAAGCGTTTTTACCTATGCTTTGCGCTGTTGAATTTCCGGAATCTGCCGCCGCAATGTGGCACGGCGGCACTGCGAGCTATAGGAATTACTTTACTTTTTTATTATGCTTTAAAGTGGCAGCACTTTCCACGGTTTTTGGATGCAATCAAGTAACGGAAGACACGCTCCACCACGTTTTATTTTACGACAAATGTTTAAGAGAATACTGAAGCGAATTGAAAACCTCTTGTAATCGGCTAAGGACACCTTAGCAAACATCAAAGCGTATAGGCATATTCGCGATGGTTTTCGCGTTTTAGCGTATTTAAATTTATATGCAAACTGTAGCTCCCGGTATCCGTTTTCACTGGTTTTTAATACTCATGACAGTTACAAGCTTAGAATTAAGAATACCTTACTGCGAACAAATTATTATATACAGAATCGTGGGCTTATCACTTCACATAATTTGTATTCTAATATAATTCTTTTGCCCTCTCGAACATCATGTAGAGTTATATATAAACTAAGAAATTGGGTTATATCAATTTCTGGCATTTCTTTTATTTATTATTTTATGAAGCAGCTATGTGGTTTAGAGCTTTACACCAACACCTGTAGGTTTTCTGGTTTGAACTGTCTCGAACTAGTGACGCTTCCGGACAACCCACCCCATCCTGCTCGGGAACTAGCTGGTAAACTTTGCTACACCATGAGACAATTCATGGACCGTCGTGTTGAGACTTAGTAAATCAATAATGATTTTTTGTGTGTATATTTAAAATTTCAAAAACAAAACGTACCATACCTTCGCTACTGTCGTTCATTACATATTTTTTTAAGAAGTAGTAACCTTTTAAACGACGTAATTCCTCGTCAAGAAATCCAACAAAAATGTATTGTGTATTTTAAAAACTGACGAGTTGACGTTTTTATGTACGTTTTGCTAACTGATTTCTTAACTTCTTCTGAAATACGATTTTATAATAATTTATTTATATTTGAAAGGTTTTGTTGAATTTTTCTTTGTTACTTTCCTCGTCTAAAAGACGAAGGAAGTATTGTAATCGCGAAAAAATCACCTTCCGAGATTTCTTCAGATCTTTACGTTTCTCAATTCCGTCCGTCTGTCTGTCTGTTGGCGGTATAACTCAAAAACTATTTGACTGAGGATGCCGATAGTTTGAATGCAGATTATATGTTTACATGGCATAAAACTGAGAAAATTTCAGACAAATATATACAGGGCAAGTACCTTAAAAAATAAGTTTTGTTTATTTTTGCGTTAATTTTGAAATAGAAGGAAGTACTAATTTTCACATAGGTCAGGCTCATACTTGCCGAAAATAGGACTCAACAGATACAGGATAATGTCAGAAAGGAGTCGAAATGTTTCAACAATAAGACCGTTCCCTTAAATAGAGGCACACGCCGCACTCATTTCAATAAGGCTGGATGGCGCAGTTCGACTTATCGGTGCGGTTACAAGAGCTACGCAGATGCGGTGGAGTGCAAACCCCAGCGGTAAACATTTTTTTTAAATTTGCAAATTGATCTAATTTGCGCGAAGGAAGTTCCGTGTAAACCCCTTTACAGATTTTTTTAAATTTTGTGGTTGGCTCATAAAGTCTCAAAAAATTGATAGTGGTAGATTTATGAATATGTTATTTTGGGAATAAAAACGACTATATTCTTCGTGAAGAAATGCAGCTAAAATCTATTGTGATACCTAGGTAAAAATGTAAAAAAAAATTAATTGCATTTTACCTATGTTTCGCTAGCTTATTTTTTAGCTTTCAGAAAAACATTTTCATAGTAATTATTTTATGTTTGATTAACATTTTTGTTCATTTTGAGATTGGCTTTTAAAGTCTGGAAAGTAAATTCAAAATTCGAAATTGTAATAGAATTAATCTAACACTCAACTACCCCACCTTTAAATCTCTTGTTATATCTGTGACCTGGCTGTTCCGTTTAATATATCTTCCCTCATATGAACACCACCCTTATGGACTTATGTGAATTTATCAACTGCTTTAGAATCTTTCTAAAACAGTAGTTCGGTATTTCCATTGTATTATTTTTTACTTGTGCCTTGATAATGTAACAAGTAATGATCGTATGGTTTTAAGAGAAAATTAAGTAAATTTTTCAACGTCAATTTAATATTTAAGTTAATCTTTTCCGCAGTTATTGCATGGCGCATATTACCGCAAATTAGTTTTTTATAAATTTACTAATAGTTTTTATCTTCATCGGTGTCGTTATAGAGTATTAACCAAATTAATTTTAGTACTGTTAAAAGCACTGAGTGCGGTAATGGATAGATATTACCGCACTCAGTACGGTAATGGGGATTAACGCACTCTTCTTATATAAAAAAATACTTTGAACCAGAATTTATTGATGAAGATAAAATATTGAACAATACACGTTTGCTTATGGCACTTAAAGAGACTCGTTTGTTTGCCGCAATACTCGGCTCACCGCCTTGTTTTGGCAATCAAACTCGTTTCGATAAAATGCTCATAATCAAACTTGTACCGTTAATATCTATAACGCCTATTAAAATTAATATTTGTGTTTTTAATGCTCTTAAAAGTTAGGTGCTAAGAGGCAAAGGTAAAGAAAAGTGACGTTCTTATGTTTTAATTTCGAAATTCCAGGTGTTATCTACCAAATTGACGTACTGGCTCATCAATTTTTCAGCTTCATAACCTCCTCTTTATAGAAGTTCGCACATTGACCCTCCAACCATGAAATTACCTCACTTTTCCAGCTGTTATTGTCCCTGAAATGAACAGATTTTCCGAAAAATCCGACGAATAGGCTGGATATGGAAGGCAATCGAAGACCAGTTCTGTCTCTTTTGATGTTACTGCAATACATTTATGCAACGATACATTGTCTTGCTGTAGGAGCACTTCTACCCATCCGATCTTGATTTGGTCAGAAGGAGCAGTAATACGCGCCATTGATGCTACGACCATTGTCAAGAACAACACTAGACAAGAAAATACTAGAAAACCGAGAGCTTCACAAATTTTTTTGAGGCGGGCAACTGGAATGCTGCCACACCATGCTGGCTCATTTGATGACAGGGTCATAGTGATGAGCCCAACTTTGGTCCATAGTGGCGATTCTGTCAAAATCTGACGACAAATAATGTTCATTAGATCCTGTTTGTGCAAGGGTGTCAAAGCTAAAACCACTAGTTTTCCTAATCACTAACTTCCAGGTTTTTTTATTTTCTCGGTTCTTTCTTAAATTTCTTCTCAGGATATACTTTAATCTTCATACCAAACTACTGTTGTAGAATTTTTTATCTTCTTCCCCTGCTACACGTTATTACGCTAATAGCTATATTTATTGTTTTTTGTATTTATGAAATTTTATTCTGTACTTTGAATAGGATCCGTTAATTGCACATATACAAATAAACATGTTCCCTCTAGCAGATGCATTAACAGTGGGTAACGATATAACTTTTAAAATAAACGAATTTTATTTTAGAACTTCCACAATAACATAAGCTACATAACATTCCCGAATGCTCCGTCAACGCTGCTAGACGCATTCTTGCTAGTTCCGCTGCATCGTCTTTATTTAAAGTTGTGTGGGTTTTTAATAATTGTTCAACATACCGTCGGGTTTGCGAAGTGGTAAACGTGACAACAGCGATGACGATATGGTACAATGGATTTAATAACGAGAGCCATTACTGAAAGTGTAAAGGAACAATTCAGTGAGTCAATAAAAAACTTGCAAACGAAGGTGTCCTGCCTGGAAAAGCAAGTAGACACACTCTACGACAAACTTCGAGACAGATGTGAAGAACTTGAACTACGGCTTTTTGGCGTAAACGAAACCCCTGGCAAAAATACCGACATTGTCATTATTCAGATATGTCAGAACAAACTAAATATTGATATATCCGAAAACGACATCGACTGTAGCCACCGTTTAAAGGGTCATGAGGATGGAATACTTCCCATAATCGTAAAATTCAAGAGCCGCAATACTCGCAGTTTAATTTTCAACTGCAGAAAGCAATTAAAGGGGTCGAAAATTGTTGTACGGGAGGACCTTACTTCGAGGAGGGCGTCACTTCTTAAAGAAGCCGCGAAAAGATTTGGTGCATCCAAAGTTTGGACTTATCAAGGTAAAGTTTTCATAAAATACGGCAAAAAACTTTCTAAAATGTGTACTTTTGAAGACCTAAATAAAATGCAATCATAATCTTTCGCAGCTGTCCTGGCCAGTCCTGACTCTGATTGTATTATCATTGGCCTAAATAGCAATAATTATATTTACGGAATTTCTTGTATTTATTAGCGTAAGTTGTTTATAAACATTATTTGTTTTGCGTATTTAGTTGTGGCTAGCACACTTAAGGCAGCACATCTCAACATCCGATCGTTAGTTCCAAATATTTCTAATTTAAAAGATGTTATATTTGAACAAAATTTAGATATCATTGCAATTAGTGAAACTTGGTTGTCATCTATTGTACCTATCGACTTGATCTCGACTAATGGTTACAAAATTATACGTAACGATAGGCCCTTGAGAGGAGGTGGTTTATGTATTTACTTTCGTGATACATTTAAGTATAACATTTTCCCTACGAATGATTTAATTGAGCTGTTATGGGTGAGTTTAATATTTAACAATAATAAAGTAGTATGTGGAGTAGCTTACAAACCACCATGTACTGTTTATAAATCATTCTGTGATTCTATTGCAATTTCTATTTCACAAGCTGCAATGGTAGCAGATAATTTAACTTGTATGGGTGACATTAACATTGATTTGCTCAAAATTTACAATACTTCCAGTATATATTTCAATGACATGTTGGAATCCACTGGAATGGCTCAGATAATAGATGAACCTACACGAGTAACTTTCAATTCTTCTTCGTTGATAGATATTATCGTAGTTTCTAATGAAACTTGTATTGATAAGAAGGGCGTTTGTGAATTAGATTTGTCTGACCACGGGCTTGTGTTTTGTCATATTAATATTTATAAACCAATAGCAGGGTCCGTTCTCAAGACAGTACGTAGTTTTGGACAAATTGATTATGATGCATTTTATAATGATATGGCTATAATTCCATTTCAACAAATTTTCTACTTCAACAATATAGATGAAAAGCTGCTATTTTTGAATAAGAACTTAATTCAACTATTTAATAAACATGCACCGTACCGAACCGTTAAAATTTCAAAAAAGAAGGCACCATGGATTACAGATAATATCAAATTGTTAATTTCTTTGAGGAACAAAGCCAAGCAACGCTTCAGAAAAACTAAACTGCCACCTCATTGGGATTATTATAAATCCCTGAGAAATTTTACTACTTTCGCAAGCAGAAATGAGAAAAAAGCTCATTTCAACTACAACATTAGAAAATGTTCATCCAAAGTTATGTGGAATGAAATTAAAGCTCTTAATGTAAAAACGGCAAGACGCACTCTCTATCAGCCTCTCTATTAAATGCTGACGCAATTAATGATTTCTTCTTGGATAGTATCCCTACTTTAGTTGAAGATGCAAATTTAATAAATTTTTATTCAAGTTCAAAAACTTCCAGTTTAAAATCAGACTTGTCTTTCCAAACGGTTGATATGGATGTAGTTTATTCTTATCTAAGAAAAATTAAATCAAATTCTACTGGTTCAGTTAAATATCAATATGCTAAATCTTTGTTGCCCATTAATTTTGCCCTATACGTACCGCAATAGTTGAACATACCTTTCCAAGTACTACTACAAAAAAGACATCGTTGTTCCTATTCCCAAAAAATGTGATCCTAGTGAATATAGTAACTTGCGGCCTATCAGCAGTCTGCCCACATTATCAAAAATCTTAGAAAAAATTATCAATTCTCAACTAATTACTCATTTAATTAAAAACAATATACTACCCGACACTCAGTCAGGTTTTAGGCAGGGACACAGCTGTGCAACCGCACTACTTAATGTCACGGATGATATCATTGCAGCTACCGATCGTGGATAGATTAGTGTATTAGTCTTGCTAGATTACAGTAAGGCTTTTGACGCCATCTCTCATTCTGTGTTACTTGCAATTTTGCATTATATTGGCCTGAGTGACAACTCTGTTAATTTTCTGTCAACTTATTTTAGAAACAGATCACAAACCGTACAGTTATGTAATTCATCGTCTCATATTAAGCCCGTAATCAGTTGGCGTACCACAGGGTTCGATATTAGGACCATAATTATTTACAATTTATACGTCTAATTTACACCAACGGCTCGAAACATGTAAAACTAATGTATGCAGACGATACACAATTGTACCATTCATTTCCTCCAAATAATTCTATTCAAACTGTCAGTGATATCAAGATAGACTTACAAACGCTTTTTGAATATTCCTATAAACACTGTCTTACTCTTAATCCAATAAAAACTAGGATCTTATTGTTTGGGAACAGGAACGAAATCGTTGCTCTAAAGGGTTTTGCGAAATTTACTATAAATGATGTTGACGTACCTGTAACTGAAAGTGCCAAAAACCTTGGTGTTATACTAGATGAAAGCTTTAGATTTCGTCAGCATATATCTAATAATATCCGTCGAGCTTATATGAATCTAAAGCTTCTTTGCCCCCACAGAGGCTATTTAAGTGGGTCTAGGACATTTCGCCGTCGCCATTTCGCCGTCGCCGTTTCGCCGTCGCCGTTTCGCCGTCGCCATTTCGCCGTCTGCCATTTCGACGTCGCCGTTTCGCCGTCGCCGTTTCGCCGTCGCCATTTCGCCGTCAACTTGAAAGCGGACCGTGCTGCCAAATAATTATACTTTAATTTATTTTTATACTTTAATGTAATGCAACCTTCACTTTATTTATTTGGACATTAATTTGTTTGCTTATAAACTATCATCTTTGTTAACTTAATAGTATAACTTAATAATATAATTGTACTCCGTTGCCTGAAGAAAATGCATAATAAGTTTAATAATTTCTATTGTTCTTAAACAGCAAGTATACAGTAATATATAAATTGTAAAGTCACATATATACAGGGTGGTTCAAATTTATTTCGGGAAACTTTAGGAATACACAGAACACTTCAAAATAAAGCGGAAAACGTTAATCAACAAAAATCGGAAACGTATAATAAGCGAGATGTAAGATGTTGAAATTGAGTTAAAAAATCTGGTGTGATACACTCACGCAACTACATTTTACAGTGATCTTATAATTAGCCAAAAATTTGATTTTTAATTTTTAAGCATTTGTCAAAAATTTTCAAAAATCGGAAATGTAAGATAGTCTACGGCGAAATGGCGACGGCGAAATGGCGACGGCGAAAAGGCGACGGCGAAACGGCGACGGCGAAATGGCAACGGCGAAACGGCGACGTCGAAACGGCGACGGCGAAATGGCGACGGCGAAAAGGCGACGGCAAAACGTCCCATTCCGTATTTAAGTAGCAGCACTAAAGCTATGTTATGCGAATTGCTAGTTCTACCCCACTTCTCCTATTGCTCTTTTGTGTACGGACCATGCCTTGATCAAGATAATTTAAATCGTATTCAGCGTGTCCAAAACTCCTGCCTGCGTTACATCTTTGGTATAAGGAAATACCAACGTATATCTCATAAGTTACCTGAGCTAAAGTGGCTTAATATGAATAATATGCTTGAGTACTATAGAGACTTTCAAAGCGCTAAGACGTGCCTCATCGCTGTCGCAAGTGTGTGAAAGAATAAACTGCTCAAGTACAGGTCTAAAGAGTAGCTTCAGCACTGCGAAAACATTAAGTATTATAGTGCACCCAGAATGTGTAGTTCAAAATGTGACCACCGAACTTCTGTAGATGGCGCCAAGTGGACAAGCCGCCACTGTGCTACAATGCTTGGAAATTTTGCAAAGTGGAAAATCGCCACCTTTCGCCAAAACCAAATAGCGCATGAAGGTGCTCGGGACCTTAGCAACAACTTTGCCCCCTCTCAAAATTTCGATATCTGTAGCCGTTCGAAAGTTACAGGCGATCCAGACAGACAGACAGACGGACGGACGGACGGACGGACAAAACGTTCGCATAAGTACGCTGAAGCTACTAATAAGTGCAATTATTAACGAAACAGCTGCCGAGAATCAACAAGTTTAAAAACATCATAAGCTGTAAGTTATTCCTATCATAATATCCGAAAATCAAAGCAATGCAAGTCCAATGGAAATTCAAACGCAAAATAAGCGTAGATAAATTTGATTCAATAACTCCTGCTTTAAACGAAGTTCAAAAACGCTACTCGTGGACGCCAAATATTTTAACGCCAAACAAATACGACGTGCACTCTAACCTCGAGGACAACCCTAGCGATAATTACAATCAATCCGAAAATGCAGGCGATAAAACAAAAACTCCGACAACAAAACCAAAAATACCACCCATTTATCTCCATAGGCCAGTCAAATTAGATATTTACTTGACAAAAATACTACCTGAAAAGTGAGCATGTAGTTTTATAGAACAAATCACGTAGAATTAAATGAACTAAAAAGTAACAGCTGAATCAGTGGAGAAGTGATTCAATTGCGGTCAAAGTAATGATAAAACGGTTTTTGGCATATAAAAGAGCAAAAGAGCGATGAATTTTTTCCAAAAAAAATAGGCTTATGTAGTTTAAAAAAACAAATAAATAAGCTGTCGACGGTCAAAATCTATTCATTAGAAAAAAAATTATCGCTAAAAAACCGCTAAAAATGACCGACTTTTCTATTGTTCTTAACTTTTAAACAAAAATATATATAACGTTGACATTTTCAGAACGCATAGTACTCGATGAGCAGAAAACGCGCGATTTTAAAATTTGCAAAAATGTTGATTACGGTTTGCATAAATCATAAAAATACGTTTTCGCAGAAATTTATTTACTCAGCTTGCAGAAGTCGTACAGTAATCAGCAAGGCTTATTTTGTTCCTTCAGAGTTATACATTGGCGTAACTAGGATTTTTGGCTGGGGAGGGCCAGGCCCCCCAACAAACCATCGTCAATACCTATGTATACCTATGGAGACATGAATTTACTTACATACATAACTTTTTCGCATAAATTTATTTGCTTTTTCTTTGATGCCGTTATACGAGGGCAGTCCCGTAAATTTCTGCAGCCTAATAAAACAAAGTTTAGTAACCAAAATTTGTTTTTATTATTTTCTCAAAATATTCCCCCTTAAACTCAACATTTACGCATTCGGTAAAACCAATTTTCAAAACATAAATTCTACAATTTTTGAGTCACTTTAGAAACAAGGTTTTTCAAGCTTTCCACATCATCTTCGGGAGTTCCAAATCACACACCACGCATTTTATCGTTTAATGGAGGAACTAGAAAGTAATCGGAAGGTGCTAGGTCTGAACTGAATGGGGGGTAACTTAGTAATTTTAACTGGAAGGTTTCTGAAAATTATTTTATTTGATGTTCGGTATGACTAGTTACAAGCATTGTCATGGTGCAGAACGATTTCACCCCTTGGGCGCCATAAGCCAAGCTTTTTGAATAACGTCTGGTAGGCATACAGTTGTGTACCATTCTGCAGTAACGCTACGTTTATTTTTAAGCACAACAGTTGTGATAAGTCCTGATTTTGAAAAAAAAACAAGCAATTGTTATCAAGATCGCTTCACTTTAACTGGATTAGGATTTGTTGGAAACATCCTGACTACAGCTTAGATTCGGGTTCAAATGCATATATCCAGCTTTCGTCACCAGTTATGATGTAAACTGCTTTAGATTTACCTTTATCATATTTCTTATACCGTTCCACATGCTGTTGTTGTGTTTCTGTGTGTCTGTTAAACTGTGTGGTATCCACCCAAGACATACCTTTCTTACACCCAAATGAGTATGTAAAATCTTGTGTATTGCAGTCATGCCAATGTCCAAGATGCTTTAATATTTCTATAAGTGACTCGATTGTCCTACTGAAGCATTCTTCGCACAGCGTCAGCGTTCGTATCAGTAACTGCTGAAATTTGTTCTTCGCAAAAATCGTCGCTAACTGAAAGTCGTTCAAATTTTAATTTTTTAAACCAGAAATATACGCTTGGCCACCAAAAGCAGCACGAAGTCATCTTTCTTTGAGAGATAAGGAACTTTTAAAGTCATAGTAAGTCATGGCTCTAAAATTTTCTCCTGTTATGTTCATTTTTGATGCACAACACTTATTTCAAAACTAACTGTATAGTAACTAAATTTGAACTGTTAAATTAGGAAACAACAAACATTTGTTTATGGCAAGTTACATTTCCATGGTGCACTTGATCTATTGGTTTGCGGAAATTATGGGTGCTACCTACTCTCGTAATACTACATGTCTAAGGAGCATATCAATAAATTATTTCTGGGTTCATAAACAACATAAAAATGTATAGATTACCTCTTGCAACTCAATGAGGTTGACGGTAAAAAATATTATTTCAGGAGAAACATCACTTAGTTTACATTTGTACGTTTTTGAGACACAATTTTTATTTTTTTCTCCGTATCCTGGAAACAAATGCTTTCTTGAAAACATCAATATCCTCTTAATTGTTATTGTGGTATGTTTTTACTTCTATCTTGGGCTAGCAACTGTGGAAATTCCAGCACCACAAAATGTTCTTTGCGGTACATAAAACACTATTAAACATAAAATTCTGGATCGTACTCTTTACAGCTATAAACTCAACTCTTTAGGCAAGGCAAACATCTAAATAGCAAGTCACCTTAAGTCTGAACTGGACGAGCCTAAAATAGGCAGCTAGCTGTATGTGCCCAGGGAGTAGTTACCGATACACTCAAGTTTTCAACTATTTTACTTACCCGCATATGAAATAATTGCAATTGTATTTTTCTGTGTACATAAATTGATCCTTTATTTGTAGAAAACTTGAGAGAAACTAACAAAAATGGTGTAAATTTAACTAAAAAAAATATTCAGAAGAAAGCAGTGTCTTCATAATAACGTTTTCCCTTGTATATTATTATTCATTAGAGTCATCCGTCCAACATATGGTATTTATACTATAAAGTTTTTAAGCCAAAAAAAGGTAATAAAACCAGAAAATGTAAGAACGCGTGAGGGTCAATAACCAACCCCTTAGTTTAAATGGGTTAATAGAAAAAGCAGATTTTTAAATTTATTTAACTTCTATTTTTCTGGGGTGGGCCAGACGGCATTCTGGGGAGGGCCTGGCCCCCTGGCCCCCCCGCTAGTTACCCCAATGGAGTTATACTACCACACACAATATGAGCGCATTTTTTTTGCACTTCCAAATATGTGCAAATTTAATTTGAAAAGTTTTTTAGGCGCACAAAATGTTGAATATTTTTGTCAATTTTAATGGTACCAAAATTACATAAGCACCATTCGATAGCTGCCAATTTTCTTCGAAATTAAAAAAAGATTACATTACGACCCATAGAAGCCGAAGAATTTTTCTTTTTTAAATTGCTGCACATTCAGTTATTAATATTAGCGGCTGAAATTTGCACACACTTTAGCTGAAGACTTCTAGTGTAATATAAAAATTATTTCGCAATTATTGACCGTGTATTATTCATTGCGAACCGGTTTACATTAGGCGTCGCAACATGCATTTTGCATTCAGGGTTTTTGCGCTTATATGCAAAAACCCGTTTTTTCATGACTTTGACCGCAATTTTGAATCACTTCTCCACTGATTCAGCTGTTACTTTTTAGTTCATTCAATTCTACGTGATTTGCTCTATAAAACTACATGCTCACTTTTCAGGTAGTATTTTTGTCAAAAAAACGAGGTATTTTCGACAATTTGACTGGCCTAATAATGCCATAAATCACACAGCACTGACTGCTGACATCAAGAATTTAGCAACCGGCGAATTCTAAACATTTTGTAATACAAATACACTGCGAACAAACTTAGCTAACGAGAATGATTACAGAACCCTAACAAAACACTTTAACGACAATAGCTTTAAATATCATACTCTTCAAAACCCAAATGGTAAACCGCTCAATGTTGTGATTAAAAACGTACCGATATCGCTAACAGAGCAGGAAATCTTCGACGAGCTTAGCAAATCAATACCAGTTAAGAAAGTAACACGTCTTCTAACTAAAAGCAAGCAACCGCTACCAGTTTGTGCAGCGGATTTAATAGATAATTAAAATGCCAAAAAGATATTCTCCCTGAAAAGCCTTTACCACTCGATTGTCACAGTAGAGCTGAGAAGAAAGTCAACAAACACTCCTCAGTGCTACCGATGCCAAGGATACGGTCACACGAAAAACTACTGCACACTAGACCCACGATGTGTGAAGTGTACAGAAAACCATCAACATCAACAATGTACAAAAAAACCAGAAGCATTTAAATGTGCCAATTGCAGAGGACCACACCCCGCAAGCTATCGCGGCTGTAGCCATCACATCGAGCTAATGCAAAAGCGAACGATAAATAACAACACCGGACAAGGAAGAAATTATTTTGTCAACCAAAATCAAACATTTGCAGACAAAACACGTAATCTTTCAGCAGCCAATCCCAACCCTCATCACACAAACCAACCAACCAACCCTATTCCCTCACCCAATACAAACCATATAGTGAGAGCGCTCATTCATCTGCTAACTCCTTCATCATCATCATCATCATCAGCCTTGGTCTATCCACTGTTGGATAAAGGCCTCTTCAAGTTTTCTCCATGTGTCTCTATTTTGGGCAGTTGAAATCCAGTTTTTTCCTGCTATTTGTTTAATGTCGTCTGTCCATCTTTTTTGTGGTCTTCGTCTACTCCGCTTTGTAAGTCTTGGTCCCCATCCAATGATTTTGGTGTCCCATCGGTTTGGTTCCTGTCGAGCTACGTGGCCAGCCCACCGCCATTACATTTTTAATATTCCTTGGTTTATGTCCGTCACCTTTGTTCTTCGTCTAATTTGTTAATGATTTATTTTTTCGCGGAGACTAACGCCGATCATGGCTCTTTCCATAGCCCTTTGTGTAGTTCTAAGTTTTATCATACTCTTTTTTGTCAGTGTCATTGTCTCTAAGCCAGATGTTGCAACTGGAAGAATTCATGTCTCGTAAACTTTTCTCTTTAAGCTAACGGGTATGTTGGAGTTTTTCATTATATGGTTAAGATTCCCAAAGGCAGCCCAGCTCAGACTTATTCGCCGCGAGATCTCTACGGTTTGATTTTCTTTCCCAATCTTAAGTTTATGTCCTAAGTATATGTATTCTTCCACTACCTGAATGTTGTTGTTGCCTATGGTGACACTCTCTTCGGATGGACCCATAACTTTCGTTTTTTTGACATTCATTTTCAGACCCACGCGCTCTGATGTTCTGAGAATCTCTGTTAACATGTCTTTGAGTTCTTCTAGGTCGTCACTAATTAAGACAATATCGTCTGCAAATCGAAGATTGCTTAAGTACATTCCATCGATATTCAAACCTTTTCGTTCCCATTGGAGAGTTCTTCACCTTTTTTAAAGCGCAGGATGACCTCCACGCATTGCCAAGAGTTTGGGATCTTCGCTTCATCAAGACATTTGTTTAGCAGAATGCGGACTGATTCTAACAGGAGCTCTCCGCCCATTTTCAGCATTTCGGTAGTAATGCGGTCTTCTCCTGGTGACTTCCTATTTTTCATTTGACGCAAGGCTGATTTAAGTTCTTCTATGTTAATTTCGGGCATTTCCTCCGATCCTACATTCATGATATGTCGTTATTGGTAGTTTTCTTGTGAATAAGTGTTGTATAAAGATTTATAGAAATTTTCGACATATTTTACTATTTCTTGTGTATTTCTCACCACTGTTCCTTCAGCATTTTTTATTTTGTAAATGTTCGCTCTTCCTTTAGCCAATTTTGATCTTAAAACCTTCATGTTTGTATTGTCTTCAATCACTGACTGAATCACTGTTGTATTATATGCTCTTAGGTCTTTGCGTATACGTTTGTTTATAGCCTTATTTAGTTGTTTATATTCTTCTGTTTGTCGGTTTAATTCCTTTCTGTGGCTCATCATTTGTAATGTTTCTTCGGTAACTTTATTGGTTTGCTAACTCCTTACCTTCCCCTAATTAAAAATTTCATCACACGTACAATCCTGCCCTTATTCCTTAATGGACCCTAACCCACAGAAAGCTCTAGCAAAACTAACGATCCTTAATTGGAATGCAAATGGCATATTAACCCAAAGATCAATTTTCATTGCATTTCTTGCCAGGCATAACATAGATGTCGCATGTATAACCGAATCCCATCTATCGGTAGTAGATACATTCAAAATACCAGGATATCAAGTGCATAGGAAAGACAGAAACGCACGAATAGCAGCCGGTGGAGTAGCCATACTTGTCAAAAAGAAAATCACTCATAATCCCATTTCCAACATTGGTAACCTAACCCTAGAAGCAACCGGAATTAAAATAAAACTAAACGAACAATACCACACCATAATCAGTGCCTACAGGCAACCTAACAAGAAGTTGGTAGAGGAAGACTTGAAAGTAATACTCAACACAACTGAACTGCTCTTGATGATTGGAGTTTTAATCTATAAAAACCAATTATGGGGATGTAGAGCAAAAAATCCTGAGGGAATCAAAATGGAAAACTTTGCAACAAAATATTCTTTCCAAATAGTAACTTTTGAAAAATATACCTACCATCCATATCGCAGCGACCATCTACCTGACATACTAGACATCATATTACAAAAGAACTTAATAAACCAACATATCAGAATGTAGTAGAAGAACTTGACTCAGACCACCTGCCAGTAGTAATATCGTTTATCAGCACTCCTCAAGTGGTACAACCAATACCTAGACTCGTAAATGGGAAGATAAACTGGGAAAAATTCCGAACCTACGAACAACTGAAGTGCCCAACCAACTTAAATAATAACGAAGACATCGATAACGCAACATCCAAGCTCACAACCACAATAATAAATAGCGTGCATAAGGCAACACTAACTACAAAAACTAGTCAAAAACCAAAACGCCATTACCTACCAGTTTCAATAACGGGGCTAATCAAAAGGAAAAGCCAAGCTAGACGAGAATGGCAGAGAAACCGAAACCCAGAAGCTAAACGTCTACTAAATAGGCTAACACATCGCCTGAAACGAGAATTAGATGAGCTAAGAATCAACGCATATAAAAAATATATTGAAGACCTTGAACCAGGCGACTGGGGAATGTGGAGAGCTACCAAGCGTATATTAAAACAACGTGAGGAAATCCCAACACTAAGAGCAAACAAAGCAATACTTGCTACAGACGAAGAGAAATCAACAGCCTTCGCAACTCACTTGGAAATAGAATTCACCCCAAAAACCACTTGTACTCCAAGCCATACTGTACTCATAACCAATCATATCGAATCTAATCTACCGGTGATAACCGAACCGATCGTTCCCACTACGCCCGGCGAACTTAAAGACGCACTGACAACCTCCCAAAGAGAAAATCCCCCAGATATGATCTTATCACCAATTTAGTGTTAACGCAGCTCACCAAAAAATCTTTAACGTACCTCACGATCACATTCAATGCATGCCTCCGGCAAGGTTACTTAGCTCAAGCATGGAAACATGCTCACATATTGATTTTCCCAAAGTCGGGCAAAGACAAAAAGAAAATCGACAACTACAGGCCGATAAGCTTGTTGACGTCGCTTTCAAAACTCTTAGAAAAAATCATCTACTCTCGCCTGATGAACGAAATAACTCCACTCAACATATTACCTGCGTTCCAGTTCGGCTTTAGCAAAAAACACTCAACCCTACACCAACTACAGCGCATATCAGAGAAAATAGAAGAGGGATTTGAAACCAAAAGCTATACGGTAGCTGTCTTCCTTGACGTTGCCCAGGCCTTTGATAAGGTCTGGCTTGAAGGCTTAAAAAGTAAAATAATTAAACTCAGAATACCCAACTATCTAAAAGCAAAAGTTTTTTCTTTTTTTGAAAACCGAACATTTGCAGTACGTATCAACTCTACAATATCCGAAACAAAAACCATTAAAGCAGGCGTCCCGCAAGGAAGTGTGCTAGGACCGCTGTTGTACAACATATTCACATCGGACATTCCAACCAGAAAGGAAATCTTAGCAACTTTTTCAGATGCCACGGCAGTCTTAGCGCAACACACCGACCCCAATCAAGCCATAGAGAAACTTCAGACCGCAGCGCAGTCCGCAGTGCACCAAATATGCTCATGGTACAACAAATGGAATATAAAAATAAACCCTGCGAAATGTCAAGCCAAAATATTCTCCCTCAGGAGAATCAGAAATCCACCTAGCATAGTAATAAGCAATAACACCATTTACTGGAATCCCACTGATGCCGCAGTAAAATACCTGGGAGTGCTACTAGACACACGACTTATCTGGGAGTGCTACTGGACACATGACTTACCTGGAAATTACACGTAAACCAAAAACTATATCGAAGCTATGCGAGACTAGCCCAACTGTATCCCCTTATAAACAGGAAATCCTCCCTAAAACCTAAATGTGCAATCCTGATGTACAAATCACTAATAAGACAACTAGCGTTTCATGCGTCACCAATATGGAGTAACACAGCCAAATCCAATCTAGAAAAGTTGCAAAGACTCCAAAACAACATACTCCAAATGGCGGTGAATGCCCCCTGGTACATTCGCAACGCGCAGCTACACTACGAACTAGACATACCAACAGTCCAAAACTATATCAGTGCGAGTGCTAGCAAATTCTTCAAAACCATACTTGAGTGCGATAGTGCGGTTCATTATAACATAGGTAAACAAAATATTCACAATAGACTAAAACAAAAACTACCACAAGACTTGCATCTACTCTAAATATTGACAGTGATAAACCATTTAAGCAAAGATCACACTAACATGTAGGGGAACTATTAACCCCCATAAGTCATTAGTTATACTACTGTTACTAACAATGCAATGAATAACATTATAATTATTGTTGAACTGGCCAATAAATAATTATAAAAAAAGAATAATAGGCTTAAACTGCAAATACAGTATGGCTATTAATTTATAGTACTGAAACGGTAGGCGTACTTTTGCTTAAACCTCTAACAATTGGCACTGTTATTTGACATAAACATTGGCGTTTGGTTTTGGATAGATGTACTAATATGTTTGCAAGTTCGTAAATAATATTATCTACTGAAGAAAAAGTCTATTTAGTTGAGCAATATTTTCGCTCATACGGTTTAGGTAAACAAAATGGTCCAAGCCTTAAATTCGTCCGCGAACAATTTTCGGAGCATTTCAATAAACAGGCACTACGTAATGCTATTGTACTGAACATTATAACTAAATTTAGAAGAAATGGAAGTGTACTACACCAAGGAAAAGGTAAAGTAGGTTAAAAGTTAAAAGAGAAAATTACAGAAGCGATACGATAGATGCAACAGCCTCTATTTTCAAATATGGCCCCAAATATGCAAAAATGATACAAACTGTGCGTCCAACGTAATGGAGGGTACTTAGAACATGTTATTCGTAAAGCTAGTACTTAAGTGCTAATTTATTATTATATATTATTTTAAGTGAAAAAAGTTTGAAATTTTCAGTACTATAAATTAATAGCCATACTGTAGTATGTCATTATCATAAAATCATAATCAATAAAAATCCAACATATTTATTTAAGAAAGTAGTTTTCCGCACTGATATTCACAACTTAAACCTACGTAATCTAGATACCATAACACCACCTCTTCATAGGACAGCCTTTTTTCAGAGATCATTTCGATACAATATTTCAAAAACTTACAACGCATTGTCTAATAATATAAAACATCTAAACATAAGGTCATTTAAGCGACATATATTTTTGGCGCTTCTGAAGGAACAGGGATAGAAACGGTTATAATTTAGATTTGCTTCTCTTAACTATATATAGTTATATCTGTTTTTTTCGTCGTAGTGAAGGTTTATTCGGGGCATCATATTTTAGTTTTAATAATGTTTAATACATATAGGCATTCAGTTAAAAAGAATAATATGTTCTCTTGTTTTAATTTTAGAGTTTAAGTGGAAGAGCAGGACCTATCTTAAATACGGCATCTGAACTCCACCCTAAGATTTCTTGGCAACTAATTTCGGTTGTATGTATTTATATGATTATTCAACACTATAATGAACGAACCAATGAAAATTGTTCAATTTGTCAGAAACGGCCAATAAAAATTGACTGTCATTGAAAACACCTAATGTCACAGTGTTTTCACGCGATTCAGATTTGTTTCAATGATTTCAATTTAGTGAGTAGCCTTTGACTGACATTTTACCAAAACGTCAAAGTGAAGTTTACAAATCAGCGTCGTTCTAAAAACTCATAATAATCGTGTTGGAAGCTCCAGTATTGAATTAATAGTGGAAAACGTTAAAAATGTGTGCTGTCGAACACGGTAAAAGTCATCTACCCATATTGTTGAATAATCTTTCCAAATACCACTCAAGACAAAATTTTTTTAAGAGAATTTTTTTCGTAAACATGCAAATTATTGCAAATTTCTCTCAACAAAAACTGCTCAAATTCCACTCGACCTGCGGTCTCGCGGAATTTTAACGCAGTTTTGGTTTCGAGAAATTTAAAGGCAATAATTTGCATGTCAACGGAAAAAATTCTCAAAAAATTTTCATCTTTTGTGGTATTACATTTGATTATTCAACACTATAATGAACGAACCAATGAAAATTGTTCAATTTGTCAGAAACGGCCAATCAAAATTGACTGTCATTGAAAACACCCTAATGTCACAGTGTTTTCACGCGAGCCCGATTGGTTTTAATGATTTCAATTTAGTGAGTAGCCTTTGACTGACATTTTGCCAAACCGTCAAAGTCAAAGTTTGCAAATCAGCGTCGTTCTAAGAACTCACAATAATCGTGTTGGAAGCTCCAGTATTGAATTAATAGTGAAAAACGTTAAAAATGTGTGCTGTCGAACACGGTAAAAGTCATCTACCCATATTGTTGAATAATCTTTCCAAATACCACTCAAGGCAAAATTTTTTAAGAGAATTTTTTTCGTCAACATGCAGATTATTGCAAATTTCTCTC
This sequence comes from Agriotes lineatus, assembly GCA_940337035.1. Taxonomy (NCBI): domain Eukaryota; kingdom Metazoa; phylum Arthropoda; class Insecta; order Coleoptera; family Elateridae; genus Agriotes; species Agriotes lineatus. The sequence goes on along the minus strand of OW679195.1, from coordinate 39,186,216 downwards.
AACTAAAACTCGACCTGCGGTCTCGCGGAATTTTTAACGCAGTTTTGGTTTCGATAAATTGAAACGCAATAATTTGCATGTGGACATAAAAAATTCTCAAAAAATTTTCACTTTTTGTGGTATTACCCTTGATAATTTTTACGTTTACAAGTGGCAGAAATAAAGACAATATTATTATTAGTATTATTATTATTTTAGAAGTGAAACACAGCTGTATGTTCATTTGAGTACAATAAGTAGTTATATAATGATCAAACTACTATCGAATTTCACACATTCCTAGTGCACCAATCTAAGACTATTTCAAAATCTGAAGCCACAAGCTCAGGGAAGCTCTTGTCTTTACAACTTTTTCCTAGATTTTCGATGACGCAATTCTTTACAGTCTTTAATTTACTACAAATAAACACATGTTCTGCACATTTAATTGCTGTTGATATAAAGCACTTACCAGCAGAAATAAGATTTTTCTATTACAAAGTCCATATCTGAATGATAGTCAGTTAATAACTGACGAATACAGTTGTCAGCAATTCCCAGCACCATATAAAACGAATCCGATTCGACACACTCAACGTTTTTCAGGTTTTCCAACTTGGCTGCTTAAAATTAGAAGTTTTATGCCATTGAATAAATAATGACATTAAAAACGCACCTTTAAACGCTTCTTCGTCCCCTTCACATCGCTTTTCTATACTACCATTGAAGGCACTCAGCAAGAAATCAGGCAAATATGTTTCTTCTTCGTCCAGGCAAGGTTGCAATTTCTCCAGTAACTCTTCCGAACACTCGTAACTTTTCTGAGGAATCACTGCGCACATGAATTGGTATAGATCTTCTGGAGATTGTGGAATGGGGGTGTTTGACAAACAGGCGTGGAAGTTCTTTTCCGACTCCTAGAAATCGCCGGGAAAAGCTACTGACATTTCTTTAAAATGCTTAGACATTAAGAGACGATCTGTGTACCTGTAATTCTTTAAATGCATCGGCATCAGCATTTTTCATACATTTTCTCTCAAGAAACGGTTTCAGTAATTGTGATATATCTGGAGCACTGTCTTTTACGATTGCTCCTTCAGCGCAGATTACTGCTGATACTACTTAGAAAACAACCGGTAGCGATTTGATCGAAATATACGAATTACTGGTAACTAACACTTACTTACCCAGTACAGTTAAAATATTCCCTCTCATTGTAGTGCCACTTACATTCGATAAAATATTCCTTGAATGCCTGTTACTATTGGAAAAGCTGCATACATTTATATATAACGACTCATGTGTGACTGTACATAATGCTATTTACAAGCTGAATGGCCAATTGGTGTACTGCTAATGTTGCCGAACAAATAGCGAGAAATCCTAGTAGTGCAGTACAGATTCATAAATTGGCTTAAACGGTACTTAACAATAAACTCTGACATAATGCATATCCGTTCATAGAATAATTTAAACTTCCAATGACCTTATGCTTGTCTTACAACATTGCTTTACTGCGACAGTCTGTTTTGTTTTGTAAGCACCCATTAAAAAGGGGTTTTTCGAAATTCGATCTCTAAGAAGATGAATAGGGGTAACATGTGTTTCACGAATTCCTCAATATCTCCTAGGTCCAATAAGATATCGATTTGGTTTTTCATTGCGTAGGTTGTTGGATTTGCAATTTTGCACTTTTGCCTAACATTATAGTTTTCTATTCATGCAGTTGTGTTTGTAAGGTTACATACACTATTTTTGGGAACCTCCAGAAATTTTTGATTAGGCTAAAGAGACATCTGGAAACACATCTTTGGCAAATGGCATCTCCTGAGAGCCATCAAAGAGAAAGCATGTGGTTTGTACCTTGGACATCGTATATTATATGTGGATTATTAAGCTCTTTGAAGCTTTAGTTTGTGCTGTACTTGTTTGCGAAAAATTTTGGTTGCGTTATTTATGAAGTTTTCCAAGAGAAAGCATTTAATTTGGCAATGTTTGGGAAGTCACTTGTTGTCGTGTGGAAAGAACTTCTTCAACGTGGAAGCTAGAGTAAATTAAGACCCTCCTTAAACCTACGAGATCACTGAAAAAGAGACTAGCGTTTCATCGTGAAGATAATACATAATCCATATACAAACGTGAAGTGCGAAGGCCACCTGCAACAACGTTCAAAATAATATGTTTCCTGGGCGAATGCAAATGTACATGCAACGTATTTACATTCAGCGACATCATTGACCGTATGAGACTTGCTAGTGCGATGTTTAAATTTCCGTTTGAAGCCCTTCATCGACGAACATCTGCATTTAAAACTATTGTCTTGGAGGATTGTCGCATTTACCCTTTTCCGGAAGCTTCGGGGCCTTACTTCCAGTTGGGGTCAGATGTATTTGGAGACGTACTAAAGTGAGAACAATTTATTCTGCTGTTTAACTGTCGCATGCACTTTCTGTTTAACTGCACTACACGATGTAATTGTGTGTGCTAACCTAAAACTTGCTACAATCAGCGATCTTTGGTTATGTCAATTTGTAGATCATAAATCGATTTTAGGTATCGATTTGTTGTGCAACCTAAATAAATTGCTTCTTATTGAAGATGGATTAGCTCAATGTTGTACTCACCAAAATTTCAGTTGGCTGTATTTGTTACCCGAATTTTGTATAAATTGCTTCAACTCTTCCTATTTGCCATGAAAATAAACTTAGTAACATTTCCAATTCTTGTTGTGCCACTATATTTTAAAGCAACCCTTTGTGACGTCGAGTTTGAATCACTTCGAATTTTGAAAGATTTCGATTATTCATCGATTTTGTGAATGATTTGCAAGCATATGTTTACTGTAGCCTTATTATTATTATTATGTGTTTTTTGTGGCGCTCTGGTTATTGAAGGGCTTTAATTATCCGTCAGGCGTTAGTATACTCCACATTTTGATTAACTAATGTATGGTACCTGATAAATAATTGCTATTCCCGGTATACGTGCGTCTTACGTTTTCTTTTCAGATTGTAATGAGCAAACGACCTGATCAAATTTACCTCAATGTAATTGTTAATTTTGCTTTTTTCCTTACACTTGAATATCTCAATTGCGGGATTTGTAGTAAAATGAACATATTTGGATTTATTTATTTAATTTTTTATCTTCTCGGAGAGTACATTACTATAATGGTATAATGTTATTGACTTGGTAGTTCTTTCATCGACCATTTCGAGGTGATTCTTTTTTTGTACTATGGTGATAACAGATTATAGATTTTTTGAGACTATTATTTGTCTCTTGTGCCGCTTTGATTAGCGAAGTTAATAAACCAGGATCTACGTCGTATTTGGATGTCTTCTTAGGTTTGTTTTGTAGTCATTTTAGCTACCGGGTGATCCGACAAAAGGAATCCAACTTTTGTGTCAATCACTCGGGATCATTGGATCTGGCGCCCTTTGTAAGTACATCCGGTATTTTGACACACGACCACACGGGAACTAGTTTGGCACATTTATTACCAAGGTTGCAAAACCCGGGTCCAATTAAAAACCTTACACATTATTTAAGAATCATTGGCCTAATAAGGTTGCCCATACTAATCCATAGATACCTACCTCAAGATTTTGTTCTAATCCACCCCTAAAGCTGTATCTGCATGCAGGGCTAATTATAGAATTCTTTATGTCGTTAGAACATTCTTTTTTGTGATATAGGTGTCTTTTTTAAATTTTTACAAAGTGTTTCAAGGGATTTTTATAATTTCATCCCAATATGGGTAATATGAAAAAGGCAAAGGGTACAAAAACCACAAAAACAGGAAATTATGTGCTAGTATACGGTAAAATTTCTTCGGTTTTCTGTTTTATAAGGGGTATTTGTTTAAGTATGAGAAATTTAGAATAATTATAGAATGAATATCTAATCGTCGAGGCCACGAAATATAAATAAATAGAAGAAGCTTAAGATAAGAGATCTTGATTGAGCAAAATAAAAAACTTCAATTGCTTAATAGTTTTTTTCGTTGACCGCTTGTTAATTTCAATATTAATGAATTATTTTTCCTAAAAAAGGATGGATTAATAGACGTCATTAATACACTGTTTTTGATTAATTCATTCTTTTTCATTAATTAACTGTTTTTTTAAGAGGGATGGATTAATAGATCTATTAATACACTGTTTTTTGTACGATTAACTTGATAAGAGGCTTCCACGAATGGGGCCCCCAGTTAATCCACTGCGAATTCCGGTTCAATGGGATTGCCGGGAACTGCCACTTAATAACCCTTGACTTGGGTTCAGTTAGTTGTTGGAGTGAAACAAGACTTAACAAACACGAGTATATTGAGTAACAACGATTACAAACGTCACTGATGGACCGATGGTTTTTTACAAAAGCTTCAACTGTTGTGACACGCTTGGATTGGCCACGCGAAAATAGCGAATTGCGCGTAACCGTAACACAAAACAACCTGGAAACGTCTTTCCCAGGGAGTTAGAACGACCGCAACCCAGCACAAAGCATAGCTGAACTTGCTTACTCGAGGCTCTGAATCTAACTAACTCTGAATTTACAACGAGGCGAACTCGCCAATTCAAGGAGGGGCAAGCTCAAACACTATTGGCTGAGGCGATCCTGCGTAGCCAATCGGAGCGTCGCACGTAGGAATAAATACTTATTCTAAAAATCTTAATGCTAAGCTCTCTCAATGAGGCAATTGAAAGAAATCCATAAACCCATGATTCCCAAATATGCTAAGTCGGCTTAAGTTCTATTAGAAAATGTATCCATCCGCTTAAAAGCCATTAAGGGAAGCTTACAAATTCCTTTCCAACATTAACAGAGGCAAACAAATACGGCAAGATGCAAATTTGGCTTTACCACGACCTTTGAATGAAATAGAACAGTTATGACTTGAATTACGTGATTAATTATAATCAAAAAGGTTTTGATGCACGCATCTGTGTGAATCAAACATGCCGCCCCCGAAGTGCCGACTATGGCACGACGTGATTAAATCCCAAAATTAAACTGAAATCTGACACTACCAAATAATCAAATGCATAACAAGAATTAAGGACAGATGATAATCCAAGAGCCTTACAGATAACTTACAACTAGCATAAATACAAGCAAAGAAACAACTAAACCTAGCAAAATGTTCAATTAGCGAAAACTACCAACTAAGAGCAAAGTCAATGTTTATTGCCCTTGATCGCAATGATCGTCTTTGGGTAGGATGTACACTTTACGCACCGAGCGTTTCAGGAGATTCCCTCGGGAATAGCGCACCTGCACCACACGCACAACACCATCCGCTCCTGGATATGTGGCCGAGATGATTGCCAGTGGCCAACGGTAGCTTGGAGATGCCTCGTCGTGGACGAGTACAACGTCGCCCACCTGGGGGGCTAGAGAAGTGCTGGAGGACTTCCACTTAGGCCGGCGCTGCAGGAGGTGGAGGTAGTCCCGGGACCAACGATCCCAAAACTGCTGAGACAGCCGCTGGACCAGCCCATAGCGGCTGAGACGATTTTCCGGTATGCCCTGGAGTTGGGCTTCCGGAAACGAAGTCAGCTTCTGACCGATCAAGAAGTGGGCAGGAGTAAGGACTTCGGGGAATGAGGCGTCGGTAGGGAGAACACAGAGTGGGCGGGAATTTAGTATCGCCTCCACTTGAGTCAGCATGGTGTAATACTCGACGAAAGTTAACTTTGCATTGCAAGATATTCGCCTTAAATAATATTTCAATGACTTTACCCCCGCTTCCCAAATGCCGCCAAAGTGCAGAGAGCGTGCCGGAATAAAATTCCACGTAATGCTATGTTTCGACAATTCGTCCCTTATGCATTGCTCACTAGAGCCTGACAGGATATTTTTAAATTCCGATAGCTGATTTCTGGCACCGGTGAAACTGGAATAGCGCCAGAAAAGTTCAAATTCTGGGACGCGATGGTGAAGAGTGGCCACTATTGGGCGCGACTCTTGGGCTGCTAGCTCACCCGAATCAATTTCAACGGGCTGGGGTTTTAAGTCCGCCTGTGACAAAAACTCTGGCCCGTGCCACCACAAGCGCGAGTTGAGTAACTCCTGGGGTAACATTCCCCTGCTAATTATATCGGACGGGTTGCAATTTGTACGCACGTGAAACCATTCTTCCCTATTGCTTAGTTCGTGAATCTCGGACACCCGGTTCGCGACGAACGTCTTCCAATTACTCGCATCCTTATTTATCCAGTGCAGAGTTATGGTGGAGTCCGACCAATAGTACACGCGGTCAAATTTAAATGCGGAGGAATCGAGCATAGTTTTAATCAAACGAGCCAACAGTAAGGCTGCGCAAAGCTCCAGACGAGGCAAGGATATTGTTTTTAATGGAGCGACCCTTGACTTAGCACAAAGCAAATTGGTGGTGACATTACCGCGCGCGTCAACGCAACGTATATACACGGCGCACCCATAGGCTACACAACTCGCGTCCGCAAATCCGTGGAGATCTATCGAATTTATGTCATCGCAAATTACCCGTGTCGGAATTGCCAATGAGCCCAAAGCGCGTAATGAAGAATGGAGTTCGTCGTATCTGGAGCGCATCTCCATGGGCACCGTTTCGTCCCATGACAACTTCAACTGCCAAAGCCGTTGCACGAGAAGTTTCAAAGTTAGAACGCTTGGACCAAGTAGTCCCAAGGGATCGAATACTTGAGCCATACTAGAGAGTATAGTCCGCTTGGTAACTGATTTGCAACAGCTAGGGTTCACTCTGTTACTTAGCACGTCCCGCCGAGTATCCCAAAAAATGCCGAGAGTTTTCTCCGTGGCGTCTTCCGTCAAAGAAATGGGCTCTACGCTGCCGCGATCTACACCAATGGCGCTAGCTACTTCACTGTCGTTGGATGCCCACTTTCGCAATTCAAACCCGTACCCCGACAAAGCGCTACTAATTTCGAATTGCGTTTTTATGGCTTCCGCCCTATTTTCAAAACCAGTCAGTAGGTCATCTACATAAAAATCCCGGCTAATTCTTAATGAGGCCTCTGGAAGCGATGCTTCGATTTCCTGGGCGATTTGTATCAAGCACCTAGTTGCTAGGTACGAGGCTGATTTAGTACCGTAGGTGACCGTTAATAATTTGAAGCATTTTACCGCTGAGGTTTTGTCGTCACGCCATAAAATTAATTGGTATTGCGTCTGCGAGGGGTCCACGAGAATTTGCCTATACATTTTGGCGCAATCTGCTTTCAGCACGTACTTGAATTGCCTAAAGCGACAAAGAATTGCAAACAACGACTGCTGGACCACTGGGCCCTTATGTTGAAGGTCGTTAAGCGATACTCCGGAGGAGGACGCACAACTTCCGTCAAAAACAACGCGATGTTTGGTCGTTGAACTGTCCTCCTTTATGACTGGCAAATGTGGTAAATAAAACCGAGGATGAGGAAGGCTCGCTTCGTCGTCCACCTTGCTCAAGTGACCAAGCGACTCGTATTCTTTGAGAAATGCGGAATACGCGGTTTTCAACTCGGGATTTTTTGACAATTTGTTTTCTAATGAATAGAAACGCTTTAACGCTATACCGCGCGAGTCTCCCAACGATGGAGCATCTTTCCTGAAAGGTATGCTCACGATGAACCTACGCGGCTCCGACGACGCCCGTTTCGTAGTCGATTGAAAATGGTCTTCGCAAAATTTGTCATCAGCAGAGAGTCGGCCTGATGAACCGTACGCCCCCTCGATTTCCCAAAATCTCTGAATGCCGTGCTCGATGCCGGTTACACTTAAATGAACTCTATTTGAACGAATGAGCGCTCGATTTTCGACATTCATGTTTCCGCCTAAAACCCAACCAAAAAGAGTTTTTGTTAAGAATGGCTTCTCTGGGCCCAATTTCACCTGTCCCTGACAGAGCACTTGCCAAAAGACATTCGCGCCTAATAAAAGATCAATCTTTCCCGGTGTATTACAATCTGAATCGGCTAGCACAATGTTTGGTGGGATCTTCAAATCCCTCAACGAGAAAGCAAGGACCGGCAGAGGGTCCGTAATTTTGTCTAACACAACACAGCTCAAAATGTCCTCGTATTTCCCGTTGCGGGAGCGGATTCGAACGTTTGCTCTGAATTCAGCGTTCAGAGCCCTGGCACCAACACCCGACAGTGAGGTGATATTACCTCGTTTCGCAATCTTCAAATTTTGACACAAGTCGGCGCTAACTAAGTTAAGTTGGGATCCGGGGTCCAAAAGAGCTTTTGCCCGGGAAAATGACCCGGAGGATCCTTCTACGAATACGCTAACCGTGGACAATAAAACTTGCGCTGGCGCCGCGATTGCAGGACGGCTACAAGCTGCTGAAACGGATGCGACGGGTGTCTCGCTCGGGGCGACGGCCCCGACCTCCCGCGTGTCGCTGTTGGTTTCTGGCGGTCCAGGACGCGGCGTATTTTCGTGCGCGTCGCGCTTTGGACGCAAACACAGTAAAGTATGGTGCTTTTTTCTGCATACGCGACATCTCGACGATGTGCATTTTACCACGAAATGTCCGGGCTTGAGACAATTGTTGCATAGTTTCAAACGACGCGCCTCTTCGATACGAGCGTTAACCGACAATTTTGAAAAAGATTCGCAAGCGCTAATCGAATGATTACTATTTTTGCAAAAATCACAAGAGTGATTACCTTGCTCTCTGGCTACATGAGCGCGTGCATGACTTTTTTGCTCGGATCCCTGATTTCCCAAACTCGAACCTATTTTCGCAGCTTCCAGCGAACCTAATAAGTGACTTTTGCTTTCTAAAAAATCTAACAACTCTCGCAAAGTAGGAAATTGTCCGGCATGTTTGCATAATTCCCAGTCAGTCTGCATTGCTGAGCTGAGCTTCGAAACTATGATATGTATTAGTATGGTGTCGACTGTGGGTTCCCCGTACGCCTTTAAAATTTCCAAAATTCTAACTACACTATCGAGCAGCCTTTGAACAGACGAATGTGAATCCTCTTTTACGTTCTCTAAACTGAATAACGCATTTATGTTTGATTTTACTATCAGTTTCTTATTTTCAAATCGCTTGACTAGGATATCCCAAGCAATGGTATAGTTATCGCTGGTAACTTTTAACGACGAGATTGAACTAGCAGCTTCTCCCTTAAGGGAAGAAATCAAATAGTAAAATTTCTGAACGTTGGTCAAATTAGCGTTGTTATGAATAAGCGACGTAAAGGAGTCATGAAATTGAACCCAATTCTCGAATTTCCCCGAAAAGGAAGGCAAATCTAAGGGTGGTAATCTTAATCCAGCGAGCTCTCCTGAAGGGCCACTTTGCATAGAATTTTGACCTAGATTCGGTTTTATACCCGGACTGATCTTATTTTTTGATAAGAATTCCTCGACTGTGCTACTAATCTCGCTAAAATGAGTCATAAAAGAGTCGAATTCATTGAAAAGTTCATCAAAGTGTTCAGCGTCGGCCTCCATTAGGCCCTCCATTGACTTCTCATACTCATCCAACAAATTTTGGAAACAACTAAACTCTTTTGACAAGCTGCCGACCTCGTGAGCCTTCACGGGGCTGGACGAAGAAATTCTATGAAATAGAGTTTCGAAACGATCTACTTTGGCTTTTATGAATTTGCAACGAGTGGTTAAAGCACGAGTTTCCGACATGACCGCTGATGCCGAACGAGTTTCCACCATGACTGACACAAGCAAAAAACAACACTAAACGAAGGTGTAATGGAAAAGGACTTACTTTTGATTTAAGAACGCAGTAACTTCTTGACGAACAGAAAACCAACCCGCTGCCGATCGCTGCCGCTTGACGTGGGACCTGGACTCGGTGTAAGCTCTCGATGGTTGAATTTCCTGGTGTTGGCGAAGCTTCTTGACGCTCTCCGACGAAATGATGTTGGAGCGATTGCATCCACCAGCTACTGGAAACTTGTACACTCGCGTTTTTTAGCTTCTTCCATATCCGGCTCGAAGGACCAATGTTTTTTGTACGATTAACTTGATAAGAGGCTTCCACGAATGGGGCCCCCAGTTAATCCACTGCGAATTCCGGTTCAATGGGATTGCCGGGAACTGCCACTTAATAACCCTTGACTTGGGTTCAGTTAGTTGTTGGAGTGAAACAAGACTTAACAAACACGAGTATATTGAGTAACAACGATTACAAACGTCACTGATGGACCGATGGTTTTTTACAAAAGCTTCAACTGTTGTGACACGCTTGGATTGGCCACGCGAAAATAGCGAATTGCGCGTAACCGTAACACAAAACAACCTGGAAACGTCTTTCCCAGGGAGTTAGAACGACCGCAACCCAGCACAAAGCATAGCTGAACTTGCTTACTCGAGGCTCTGAATCTAACTAACTCTGAATTTACAACGAGGCGAACTCGCCAATTCAAGGAGGGGCAAGCTCAAACACTATTGGCTGAGGCGATCCTGCGTAGCCAATCGGAGCGTCGCACGTAGGAATAAATACTTATTCTAAAAATCTTAATGCTAAGCTCTCTCAATGAGGCAATTGAAAGAAATCCATAAACCCATGATTCCCAAATATGCTAAGTCGGCTTAAGTTCTATTAGAAAATGTATCCATCCGCTTAAAAGCCATTAAGGGAAGCTTACAAATTCCTTTCCAACATTAACAGAGGCAAACAAATACGGCAAGATGCAAATTTGGCTTTACCACGACCTTTGAATGAAATAGAACAGTTATGACTTGAATTACGTGATTAATTATAATCAAAAAGGTTTTGATGCACGCATCTGTGTGAATCAAACATACACTGTTTTTGATTAATACACTCTTTTTCATTAATTAACTGTTTTTGTGATTTTGACGTTTTGATGATATTTTGCATGGAGGTTAGTTGTATTAATCAAATTTTTCGCCACAAAAAAAGATTTTGCGGTCAACGAAAAAATTTTGTAATCAACTCGTTTGTTAATGGGCGAGTAATAATCTCAACTATTAAAGGCACTCACTCGCTATCGCTCGTTCGTGCTTTAAACAGTTTCGATTATTAATCGCCTTCATTAACACACTTGTTGGTTAAATAACTATTATCTTCATCGGTGTTGTTATAGACTCTTAACCAAATTAATTTTAGTATCGTTAAGAACTTCATTACCGCACTCTTTTTCTATAAAGAAATACGTTGAACCAGAATTTATTGATGAAGATAAAATATTGAACAATACTAGTTTTGCTTATGGCAGTTAACGAGACTCGTTTAATTGCCGCAAAACTCTGCTCATCGCCTCGTTTTTGGCAATCAAACTCGTGTAGTTAAGATGCTCATAATCAAACTTGTATCGTTAATATATATTAATGAATTCTCATATTTCATAATAATGTATGTCAATTTTATTAACAATCAGAGTAGTTACAATAATTCTATGAGCTCTTGAAACATTAACATCTCAACTTCGTCTCGACGTTAAACGATTCACTCGGGAATAAAATTTAACTTTATCGTCTTGTATAATATGTATATATAAATATTAAGGATCTTCTACAGCTGACGCTGTCTTCCTTCTCTCAGCCTAAGATTCCATTCCTGCCTGTCTTCCCAGTCTCCCTCTTCTAATCCTCTACTCTCCATCGCCTCATCCACATCATCCCTCCAAGATCTCCTGGGCCTTCCTCTTTTCCTTCTTCCCAAGGGGCTCCATTCTGTTATTTTCTTTATCCACCTGTTGTCGTCGCTTCTTCTTACATGTCCATACCACTTTAACTTTTTTTCCTCTATGGTGTTTATTGCGTCTTTCTCTATTCCCATTCTATTCCTTATCTCCTCGTTAGATATTCTGTCCATGCGTACCACTGCAGCACCTTCTCCAACACTTCATTTCTACCGCTGTGATCTTTGATTTATTTCTTTTATTTATTGTCCAGGTTTCCGCACCGTAGGTCATAATACTTTCTATCATTGATTTGTATATTCTCACTTTATTGTTTTTAGTGATATGTTTGTCCCATAGTATTGAGTTCAGCTGTCTTATACAATTTCTCGTTTGTCCTAGTCTGGCTTTTATTTCTTCCTCTGGTGTTCCCTTGTTTGTTATTATACTCCCCAAGTATTTGAATTTGTTTCAAACAAATTCAACAAATTCTTGTATAATAAATTGCTATAAATAATTGTAATAATGTTAACAACCCAAATATGGTTGACCAAAGTACATCATTGTTTCCCCCACATTTTAGTGTAGCATTATTAAATGAGATACCCACGTACGATGGAAATCAAGCCACTATATAAGAATCCATTAGATCCGCAGAAATCATAGCAAATTAATTTTGTACAGAAAATTCAAACGATTATATCAATCAAGTTATTTTATTTTCAATAAGAAATAAATTAAAAGACCAAGCTTTGGAAGTTATTGCAGCTTACCAATTTGATAAATGGGCCGATTTAAAAACCGTATTAATAGAACATTTTTATGATCAAAGGTCAGAATTAGATATTTTTTTACTTGACGAAATTAAAACAAAACAGAGCCAATCCGCTAGAATTTTACAATAAAATCAGAACACATTTAGCATTCTATAATTCTAAAGTTTCTTTTAGTAAAGACCTCAACCTATTATGAATCACAAATTAAAAGCTAACAAAGATTTAGCATTAAGAACTTTTACGAGTGGACTAAACGAGAATTTAGGAAGCTTTGTAAAAAACAGAAATACAAATTTTGTTCTAATGAATTTGGATTTCTGCATTAAGTATTGTAAAAGAAGAACTAGATATACTCTCAAAATCAAAATAATTTTCAAAGTCAGAAATTTAACTTCCAATATACAGCAATCCAATTCACATAACGAATTTAATTGTAGTCTTGATTCACAAAATCAAAATAATTTTATACAAAATCAAAGTAATTTTAATCAAAATCCTCAAAGTCGTGTTAATCGAAATTCTAACTATTTTAAAAGACCTAGGAATTTAAATAATCAAAATCATTCTAGATTTACCCAAAATTCAGATTACAACGCATTTGCACCCAAGTCAAATTATAAGTCAACAAATAGTCCGGAACCTATAGACTATGAACTATAAAAAGACCAGTTACTTAACAATTAAATGCTCCTAATATATATGGAGCTAATTCTCAAAACGCTAATAGAAATTATAACAAAGTATATTATCACAGCAATGATCAACCAGAAAATTTTCCCGATGAGTATAAAAACCTAACAGCATTTTTTTTTCGAAAATTCTCACATATAATCTCACAAGAGCATTAATTCTTTCCGGAAATTTTTTTGAGTGCACTCCAACAATGTCGTAGTAATTTGCCCGAGCGGGACGCAAGGGCAAATTGGGACGTTGTTGGAATGCACGAAAAATAATTTCCGGATATGAATTAACGACACGAACCCTAAAAAAGAAGTAATGCCTACAAACAATTTCCAAGACATTTTTTTTGGTGTCTTGGTTACGGCTCGTGAAATAATTTTTCTATTGGTCATTAATGAGTGTCGTACGATTTTCAAGAAAATAATTACGAAAAGGAAGATTTATATTTTCAAAATGAACCCCAAAACTTTCAATATTCTGAAAACGAACCCCAAGACTTAGGCGTGTACTGCCAGATTATTATGAATTTCCTGATCCAAACGATACCGTAAATTTTCATTAAGAGCCTCGAAAAAACATTTTAACTTTTAATGTAGATCCAAAATCAAATCTTCCGTATATTATCATTCCTGCCACCGGCAATAAACTATTAATTGACCGGTATCACAAACAATAATTTCTCCAGAATTTGTACAATAACATTTCCCAAATTGTATTTATGAAACAGAATTCGAGATAGTTACATCTCATGGAATTTCTCAACATAATTTTTCTGCAGATTTTCCCTATCCCAATCTTTTTTATGAAAACGGAACGCATACATGATATTTATTCAATTTTCATCAAGATTTCGTCGGACTTATTGGATCGGACTTACTTTCAAATTTATGCGCACGAATAGATTATAAATGGATGTATATTCAAACAACGAACTACAACACCATTTAATTACAACCCATCAAAAACTAAATAAGAAATTGAAAAACGGAATCAATGCAATTTTTCCAAACTTAAAAACCAAGATTTTGCCAAAAACTTATAGTACCTTCGCGTATAGAATTATTTGTAAATTTACCAGTAGTAGGAAAGAATGGAACTAAAATAGCTCCAAAACTAAAATTTAATGACAAATTAATTATGCCTTCAGCATTAGTGAAACTGCACAAGCTCAAGAAATTAATATTTACAATCCTTTATTTTAGAAGATTACGAAACTGACAATAAAAATCAACCTATAAGACTTAACAATTTTAATATAAACAAATCAACAACTCCAAATGTCAAAAATATTCTAAACAACAATTAAAGAAAAAAATTAAGACTAGATCATTTAAACGAAGAGGAAACAGCTCGTTTAACCGACTTATGTTTTCAATATAGAGATATTTTTTATTCCCCTGAGATACCTTTATCTGTAACAAATTTAACAAAACACCACATTAGGACCAAAACCAATGCACCTATATTCACTAAAACGTACCGTTATCCCCATGTTGATCGTGAAGAAGTCAAAAGACAAATAAATAAAATGTTAAACGAAGATATTATAGAGCCGTATAATTTTCCTATTTGGGTCGTCCCCAAAAATGGCGCATAGTAATTGATTATCGAAAATTATATGAACAAACAATCGTAGACAAATATCCATTGCTCCGCCCCGTATTGAAACCGTTTTAGATAATCTTGGCAGAGCCAAATATTTCACAACATTGGATCTTGCCTCTGGTTTTCACCAAATTGAAATTTTAAAAAAATGATCGCGGAAAAACAGCCTTTTCGACCGAAGTTCCAACTTCCGCTTAATATTTTGCGATATGTTACGTACTGCACGAACACCAAAATTGCATATTTGTTTAGTTTTCTGCAAGTTTTGGGCCTCTGACTGAGTATTTTCAAGGTCTCCTAAATATAGCAAGCGCTGTAATGTAGGTCATCCCATGTATTTTCACTATATGCACTGGGCTGGACAAGATGATTTAGGCTTATCAAAAAAACCGTTAAAACAAAAACACCATGAGATTAGTTTATGGTAAGTCACAAGAAAATTATGACAATATAATAGATTTTAGGTGTTCATATCCTGATTTTATAAATGTATTTCTGAACTCTTGTATAACATTATGATAGCTGGGATATCTTGATATTTTTAACAAGCTTTTGACAAACTTTATTAGTTTCTTCAGAGTCTACAACTTCTCCTTTATTCGCATAACTCAAATATAATCAATGTCATTACACATTAGGTGTAATTGCATCAAAATTAATACTAAATAGCTAAAATGAGACTCGTGTGAAGATAGCTATAAAACAAGAATAGTCTAAATTATTATCTTCAAAATTAGTTTATTTGTATGGATCCTCAAGACCATGAAATGTGTAGCAAGCTAGTATTCCCTTTATTTGCCCCAAAAGGCAAAATCTTAGTAATGTAGCTTTACATAATTTAATTCTTCCAATAGTTTCAAAATTAGAAGAACTAAAAACTCAATTTGATATTGTGAAACCTTAAATATTTATTTTTAAATTTTAAATGTTACAGAAGCCGTAAAACGAAGTTTTCCTCATGGTTGCTGCAATGAAGCTGACATTTCTGAGGGAACGAAGGATTGGTTCAAACACGCTAAAGCTAAAATGACAAAAAATAAGTAATTTTTTCATTATAATCATTATAGGTTTAAAATTGTAATGCGTTTTTTAAAGGGTGTTTTTTTAGGGGGATACAACTTTAAATTGAAATAAAACACAGAAAGATGTTTTTAATATCCATGAAATTGGCTTTATCTGAAAGATAATTTTATGACAATTATGTTTGAATATGATTTCTGACATGTGACGGCCGCGGCTGGCGTGTACATGACGTAATCTGTAGGTCCAATTTTCACACACTCTTCGCAGTAAATCAGGCTGTATTTCGGCAATAACGCGTCGAATGTTGGCTTCCAAGTGCTCAATTGTTTCCGGTTTATCGACGTAGACATGCGACTTTACATATCCTCAAAGAAAATAATCTAATGGTGTCAAATCGCACGAAAGAGGTGGCCAGTTAAAAATCCATTTCGTGGATCTGTTAACTGGCCACCTCGTTTGTGCGATTTGACGCCATTAGATTATTTTCTTGGAGGATATGTAAAGTCGCATGTCTATGCCGATAAACCGGAAACAATTGAGCACTTGAAAGCCAAAATTCGACGCGTTATTGCTGAAATGAAATACAGCCTGATTTACTGCGAAAAGAGTGTGTGAAAATTGGACCTTCAGATTACGTCATGTATACGCCAATCGCGGCGGTCACATGTCCGAAATCATATTCAAACATAAATGCCATAAAATTATCTTTCAAATAAAGCCAATTTCATTGATATTAAAAACATCTTTCTGTGTTTTATTTCAATTTAAAGTTGTATCCCTCTAAAAAAACACCCTTTATTTACAATTTTTCTTACTTTTATTTTCATAATATTATGTGATATAATATTACGTTTTAGTATCCATAAATGTAAGCTAAATATATTAGAAACATTAATAAATTATCATATAGGTGGATACTTATTCTTTGGATACGTTTTATTTTTCATGCTCGTTTCCACATACAGATAATCAGCATATATTGTTAATTATACCTTTAATTAGTTCAGTTCTTAGATTTACAAACTGCTGTGCAAGTGTATTACATATTAATTTGCTTGTTAATTAAAAATTCAATATAAAAACTCGAGCATTGTGAGATGCATTATCACAGGTTAGTATAAATATTGCTAATATCTATTCGACATGTAATTTGTATTTCTTAGACTCCGATGATTTAGAAAATTTTGCAATAGGCTGCCTGGTCTATTTCCTTCAAAGTCACATTTTCTGGTAAAAAGTTCTTGAAAATTTGTGTTATAACTTTGCATTTACCAAAAAGGTAACGCTGTAAAGTATTTAGTCTAAAATAAAACATAATTTTAACGTAAAAAATACGTGGATGTTTGGATTAAAAAGTAACGTCTCTTTGTCGTAATAATCTACGTAAATAAAACGTCAATTTTGTTTCAAATAAAACGTCGTTTTGGCGTCAAAAAGACAAAAACAAGTTAAAGTTGTGGTTAAAATGTAACGTGTTTATAACGTTAGCATTTAACTAAAAATGGCGTTAAAAAACGTAGTTTTGACATATAAAACACGTACATTTTCGGTTAAAAAGGCAACGACATTACAACGTTAACATATACTTTAATATTGTGCAATAAAATAACGCTCAATAGACGTCGGCTTGGCAACCAAACGTAGAAAACACGTCAAGTAGTCGGAAATAGCGTTGAAAACTAACGTGTTTTGGATCTTAAATACGACGACCCTATATAACGTTCTTTTTTGGTTACGAGTTCAACGTTAAAAGGTCGTTATAGACTGACGTTGAATCAACC
Organism: Agriotes lineatus; assembly: GCA_940337035.1. Classification (NCBI taxonomy): domain Eukaryota; kingdom Metazoa; phylum Arthropoda; class Insecta; order Coleoptera; family Elateridae; genus Agriotes; species Agriotes lineatus. The sequence goes on along the minus strand of OW679195.1, from coordinate 39,168,759 downwards.
ACATAACGTTGAAAAACTGGTTGATTTTTGCGACACTTCGACGTTAATATAACGCTTGGTCCAAGGTTATCTTTCAACGTTATTTCAACGTGTCTGTGCACATTGGATTACGCTTTTTATAACATCTACTGGGGTGGTATGATGTAGCTGTTTCAAAATTACTCTCTATGGGCGAAAACAGAAGACGATGGAAGCAGATAGAGCAGCTATCAAGCTTTTACTTGATAATAAAGGTTTTCCAAATGGTATCCAAAAGAACAAATGTATTATCTCTATGGTAGAGCAAAGTCATAACTATTTTACATCATCGAAATCTGTTTAAAAAAGCTCCATTTATATCAGTAAAAGTTTCGTATGGCGCCCACAAGGCCAAATAAATTTGATGATGGTTCCGAAAATCTAAAATATCTATCTAAAGTAACCACAATATTAAAGTTGCCCTAAGAAAGTGTTTATAGATGTTGAATTTTGCTACAAATATCGAAGCTAAGTGAGAAAAGTGAATTTATCATTTTTTGAGATAAATCAAAAACTAATTAGGGTAGAGTGTATGTGTTTTTAACTGTTACATTTTGCCCTATGTCACCGCCCCCCCCCCCCACCTTTCCATTTAACCGATTGTATCTCTTAGCGTTTCTAAGTTCCCACTATTAAGCCTCGAAAGTGAATTGCCCTGTATATACTTGATAGAGAAATTATTCCTATTTGAAATGTTCGCTCACCACCTAGCGACATTAGGCAAACAAAAATATTTAAGTATCAAGATGAAGAGGTACACATAGTAAACAGCTTCAAACATTTAGGAGTAACATTCCTGACAACACTGACGTTAACAGAGCATAAAATACATGAAAATACAGGCAGTTAGAGCAATAAACAATCTAAAAAATATGCACAGACTCTCAGCTGAAAGAGCCAAATTGCTGTTCAATCAGAAGATTCAACCCATAGCAACATATGCAATGAAATAAATGGCACATCTTCTAAAGGTGAATTACGTCCTAGAAATAGACAATACTACGAGATGACTATAACTCCAATGAACAAGAATATGAAAAATACAAGGCAATCAGCAGAAAAGAATTAGGTTTTCGTTGAAGATAACTACACAGAGGGACCAGCTTTTACGTACAACACATGGAGGAATGACCGTACATGGTTTTCATCACATCAGCTGCAGTTCGCCACACTACCATCAATGTTCAGATACGTGTATATGTAAATATTGTTCAAGATCCTGCAATGAAAGGTATCACATTTTCAACTGTATAAATGCTAAACAATACCCTAACTTAATTAAACAACTAAATTCATAGCTTATAAGATACTTTTTGTAATTATGAGTACGTAAATAAATTATTATTATAAAATTTCACTGAACATAATAAATAGCAAAAAAAAACTACTGTGTTCTGTGAATTGATGGAACTAAGTCCCTATCGAACTGTCGTGCTAGCTACGCTGTTAACTCAAATATTTTCGTTTCAGCAGACAGATTATGGTTTTGTATTACCAGCAGACTTTACTATTAATCAATTATTTTATTTTCAACCAGATATGCTGCGATGCAGTGAAGATTAAAGGTTATCATTTAATTAAAGTTGATTTTGCAATGTCATCGCTTGACTTTGATATAAATACGCTTGGGAGCAGCAGTATTTGGGCACTGTACTACCTGAACGTTGTAGTTTTCTCGATTATTCGGAAGTTGTTATATAAAGTAATGTTGAGATTAGTGTTGACCTTTCTCTTAAGTAAGTAAATTAAATAATTATTTAAGAGCATTTACTTAATATAACAACCAAAACAATATGAAATAATATTTTTAAAAACAGTTTTCGCATTGAGGTCGATTGAAGCTGCATCCCTACATAAAAGAAGAGTCGATGATTTACGTCTAATAGAAGAATATATTGAGAGAAAATGTACAAAGAATGCAGATTCTGCTGCATTTATGCAACTGATGGTAAGTACCTATATATTTTAGTTTCCGCTATTAAAATCACACATGCTGTTTTTCGGTAGCTAACCGTACATAATATGCAAATAGCGGTTCGAAGAAGACAATTGGCAGGGATAGGTGTAGACCATTGTAATTCTGCGTTCAGTTATAAGCATTTAGATTCAATCCTGACAGCGTTGAAACCTTGCTTAGAAGCAGAAGAAAAATACCTACCTGATTTTGCACTTACCACGTACAACAACAGTAGAGATGACATATGCACGAGTGACGATTTTAATGGTACGTATACATAACTAATGTAAATCAAGAGATTAAAATGTGTATAAATTCAGCTATGTTAGATGACTTCAAAAATAGCCAGTGTGAAGATATGAAACAGAATATGGCGATGGTTGGTTACAATTGTCTTGAAATAATTAATACGAATTTTGATTTAAACTCTGATACTTCTTTAACAAAGAACCTTGTGTGTGGGTAAGTGCATTCTCATTGAAGTGTAATTTTGGGCCAGTTGATACATTGCTTATAATTGTTTAAAAACATTAATTGGTTATTTTCAGTCAAATAGAGGCAGGAAGAGATTGCTTGATTGATGGTATTAAGCGTGTGTGTTCTGATGACGTTATTCCTAACTTTTTCACGAGGGGGTTCAAGCCTTATTTAGACTGGTGTGAAAATCATTAACTGAACATAATATACTGAATTAATGTATATAATTATTTTAAATAGAATGATATGCTAATAGTGCATTTATTTAATTGTAATTAGCATTCTAGCAGTGTTTGTTTGTTATCCTTTGAAATAAAGCATCTTAAGGGACAAAATTGATGTTTATATGCAAACACGCATATCTAAAAAACAGTTACAATAATAATAATCTTTATTTCACTAACAGGCAGTTGCCCAATTACAAGTGAAAAACCAATATAATTAATGATAATAAACAGATATATCCAAAACGGCAAAATGTGGTAACATATCTAAAACGATACACGAAAAATATACCTAAAATAATAACACATTTTCTAAACTGACAAACAGTAGAAAATAATTAAACTTCTAAATTATTGAAGAATTGCCGATCGAAATTGCTCTGGATTCATAGAAAATAAATCAATATCGCTAAGAATTTTATTAAATGCTCAAAATATTGCTAACATTGGAGAGTGCAGATGACTGACCGTATTGGGACATGTGTACGTTAGAAACATACCACATGTGCTTTAGGGGTAAGAAGTAACACATCAAAAGAAAGCTCTATAAAAGAGTTTTTTTAATATACAGGGCGTTTTCCATTTGCAAAATCCGAAATTATTAAATTTGACTGTTGAGCACCCTGTATAGAATAAATACCCAAATCTACCATTTTACACTCGAAAGGTAATTCAAGAAACTCATAATTTTTTCTTCATTCAATCGTTTTCTGTGAAAACTAGACCTACTTGTTGATTTTTTTGTAATCTGTTTTATACTTCAACATATCTTAATTCTCATAACATTTATTTGCTAACGATCGCCTTCGTATGTTTAGAATCTAAGACTTCATTACTCCAAGATACGCGTTTGGGATCTGTCTCTGCCTGCTAATTTTACAGATGAGTTGCAGACTAGCCCATAGAAGATACAGTGTGGAAATTGAATAGCACATAAATTCCGTCAATACTCGTTTTCAGAAAAAATCTCATGTTAGTCATTTTCAGATTTTTATATCATTTGTTTTAAATGTGATGATGTCATCAAAATTTTCTTTAAACGACAAACTTTTTCTCATTTATTCCGGTTTTAAGGTACAAAATTTTAAATAGGATAAATTAGAAAAAAATGAAGAAAATGACCTTAAAGTTCAAATAGTAAGAATAGTTGCCTGGGCATAAAACAAGAATCAATAATTTTACATTCATTTCTAACGTTGACATTATTATTGTCAAAGTCAAAAGTTTTTTATTTTATACCCAGAAAACTAAAATTACTTTGTTAATTTAATTCATTTTTACTACACGAACCATAAGGCCGTTTTTCTGAAAAAAAAATCCGATGTAAAATATTTAAAATTTTATACAGTTGAGAACAGATTAAAACTTACTACCGGAATAAATGAAAAAAAAACTATTGTTGTCGATTAAAGAAAAATATCGATGACATCATAACATTTCAAACAAATGATATAAAAGTCTGAAAATGACTTTAACATACACGCTTCAATTTGAATCGCTACACCTCTTTGAGATATTTTTCCCGAAAAACCAAGATTAACGGAGTTACTGAATTTATGCCCTACTTACTTTCCACACTGTATAAGCCAAAATAGAGCTGATGTATGCTCTATGAAGAATTAATCACATACCAATACTACAACCTCAATATATTTTTGTAATTATTTGTTGTAAATTAAGTCCTGCTTCGCAGAAACAATGGAATTTAAATTAGACGAAATCCATCCAAGTCTTTAAAGTAAACCTGTTTCATACCAGACTTATTTAATTTGTTTTCAAATAGTTAATTAAATAATATCGTATGCCTATATATAGTATACCTAGTATTTCCACTAATGTACGCCACCACCGTTGCTGGTGTACACTCGCCTGTTGTAACTACTAGATATGTCCCAAGGGAACACTTGTGTTAAGGTGGTATGAACCGTACAAATGGTCTTACCGAAAATCTCGTTTTTACACACACTAACATAATTGAGGATCTTCTACATATGTGACTGCATTCAGATATAGGTATAAACATTAACATTTAGTATTAAAAAAATATATTGGGTGCATCAGATAGAGAAAACAGGTCCATGTGATCACATATGATCATGTATATAAGGACTCTTTTTTGTTTGCTAGTAATTAAATTGTTTAAAGCACATAAACAGTATTTTCAAATAGAAAGTGTGGTAACATTCGTATTTTGCTTTCTACGATTTTCAAATTTTGCCATGTCCTGGGGTTGACCAGTACAATTATAAAGAAATTTTAAATATGCAATAATTTAAATCACAACAGAACACTAAAACATTCAATTATTAATCAGTTTCTAACTAAATGCTATAAAGGATGCCTGTCATTACTGCTTTCAGAATAAGAACCCGGTTTGCACCTGTGGTCTTACTCAGGTATAGATAATTTACTTGTACAGTTGCTTTCCAGTGTTGGTCATAGATCTAGTCATTTTACAATTTTCTGTAGCTGTCTGATTTTATTTTGCTACATTATATTACATTGTAATTTATAATTATAATACTAATATTACAACGGTTATTAGTTAATGTCAAATTATACTTCTGAGCAGTAATTAGTTAGTGCTTTGTGAAAATGGGCAGAACTTACGCTCGAACAAAAAAGCATGGACGACGTAGTACCTTTAAACGATTACGTGACAAACTCGAAAATGCTCTTATTGCATCCTTATCCGATGAAGACGTGGAAGAAAATTGTCATCTCAGATACTAAAATGGGTAGGTATTAAATTTATAAATTAATATTGTACATCCAATTGTTTAATTGATGTAGTCTACAACCATTAAAGAGAAATTCCACTTAGCTCGCTTCGGTACACAATCGTACTTTTTCGCTTTCGACGGTGTTCGTGATTGGCTTTGTGAAGTTCTTTATATTTAGGTACAAAATGTTAACCATGTAACGCGTCCACGCATACTGTTCGACGAAGTTAACTACATTAAAAAATACCAATATTTTTAGTAAAAATTACACAGGATTTGTTAATAATTTTATTCGGTTTAATAGAAAAAATAAATACCGTTAGTACTTAAAAGCTTGTGAGGTCGAATTAATGTAATAGTAAATATGCAAAAAATCTTTTGCATTTATTAAAAAAATATGCTTTTAATATTTTATTTGCAACCAAGACAATCTTTCCGAGAAGTAGTATAGTACTTACAGTGTGTTGTCCCCCAAAGGACGCTGATTGCGTCGGAATGTCTTTGGTCGTTTTCACATTTTCTTAATTTTTGAAACACACGTAGATCAAATCTCAAATGTCTCTATTGCAATGGCGTTTGTTTGACAAGCAAATTTTTGTATCGAGAGTAAGTTTTCTTCGAAGCATGTAAAATAAAAAAATGTTTCCTCTCCGACACTTAACCCGGGACACACTGGATTGCATGTAGAATAAGAAAAGAAGTGTAAGAATTTTAGTGTTTACACACATTAATCTGTATTTATGACTTATAATGATTTGGAAAGACTTCATAGTGTACGTTGCATAAAAATAATCGATGCAGATCCGAAGACGAGCACATGTAAAAATTAGCGTTGGGTTTTCTATAACAATGTTTAGCAATTCGATTTAGTTAATGCATAACATGAGTTTTGACACTATAATTTTGGGTCAGTGTTTTAGTAAATGCTTTTTTTAGTTTTCCCGATCAGCAGGAAATAGAGCGGGAAGCTTCTTTAGTTACAGACACGAAACCATATGGTGATCTTATTGTAAATATTGTATATTTTACAGAGCAAAAAAATAGCTCTGCATGATAAACAATGTTATTAGTGCAAACTGGAGTGCAAATCTGAACGTTGAACCGGTATAGTTTTATGTTTCAATTGCTTCTGTGGAACATATGAAAAAAATGTGAATAATTGTTCTCATCCTCCAGAAGAAACAAGGAACGCCAATAAAATGTTTGTTTGAGGAGCAAATTCTATTGCAATTGGCCATTCCCAAAATGAAATATTTTTATTAGCATAAACGCTCCCGTTATAAGTATTAAATATTTCAGAAAACTAGAAATAGTAGGTGGTAAAAATTGGGAAGAGGTTCTTCTAAAGCAGATGTCAGAAGCGAAAAAAGAACAACGTCGACAAGCTTCCGAAGGTGGTGACGTTGAGGATGGATTTCTACTTATAAAATTGTAATTATCGACGGTGGTTGGGCTAAACGGTCATATAGACATAGATTTTCTTAATTATCAGAGTTTGGTGCTATAATAAGGGAAAGAATGGAAAAACGAAAAAAACAAACAAAGTGTGACAGCTGACACTTGTTTAAATTATAGCGGCATTTCTACTGGTATAGAACAAGAAGTAATAATTATTGAAGGATTCAACAAGAGTATTGCTGATCTTGGTGTAAGTATGTAATTGGAGACTGTGACTCGAGCGTGTATGCTCGTGTTATAGAGCTGGTGGCGTATGGGCGTTCTGCTCTAAAACTTGAGTGCGCAAATCATATGACCAGGTGTTATACGTCGCAATTACATAAAATTTCATTAAATATTGCGCATGAAACCGAAACAGGAGAAATTCTGAAAAACTAAATTCCTCGGTTATATATGGCAGCACGGTCTGCTATCACCCACAATTCAACATCAAGTGCAAATGTGGAGCAGCATCTTGAAGATCTGAAGAATGGACCGTATCATGTTTTTGGAGACCATTTTCACTGCCGAACGGAGTATTGCAGACGAAAAGAAACCAATGAAAGAAATTATGTTGCATTACTAAACCAAAATCAATATTTTCTGAATTTGGTCACCAATGCTACATACAACTAATTATGCAGAACACTCTGTCGTTTGTATCAAAGTTTTGAGGAGGAAAACGAATACATTTTTTTAAAAGGGGTTCATATCTTAAACGCCGTATGGGTGCCAGTTTTTCTTACAATAATGGATCCTCTTGGCACTACTGTGGTATTACAAAAAAAAACTTACATATTGCGACAAACAACAAAAATAATGTAAAATCAGGCAAACTCATTAAAAAAAAAATAAAGCCATCAACGCCACAACCATTAATGGACGGATGCCGCAAAACCTGATGTGGAAGAACACATTTTTGAAAAGAAAAAAAAGGGAGAATTTTACTACATTTGCAAAACGACGCAGCTAAAAGACTTTCAATAGAGAGAAAAATAAGGGTATGTACAGCAAGAAAGATTAACGTGGAAAACTGCATGACGCACCCGACTAACAGCATCCGATTTTAGAAAGGTTTTTAAACGCTTGGAAACTACCTCAGGCCACTCTGCAGTAATGGATATGTTCTACAAAAGCAACAAAGAGATACACACTCCAGTAATTGTTTATGGCTGAATGAACGAGAAAGAGGAGATTTTTGAAGATGATGGTTTTCTGAGGTCGGACTTCTTGAAGATAAAGGTAGCATTGAGTTCAAGTGTCTGTATTCCATCCGGAATCAAACCATCGAGAGTGCAATTGGAGAAGGTTCTAAACACAACCTATGTTTCTTACGTGGACGGCAACCGTACTTTGAAGAAAAGACATAATTTTTTTATCAGGTCCAGAGGACAGCTGCGTGTTAGCAATAGATCTTATTGTGATTTTATTCTTTATACAAATATAGTGTAATGGTTCACTGCCAATAGAAATTCTGATTGCCTAATTAACTAAATAAATAAGTTCAACATGAGCACAGAATTAAATATTTTATCTATTGCAAGATAATCAATACTTTACATTAATAAGTGCGCTTGATGTGAGCAGCAATATCTAATAATTTGAGGGATATAAGTTAGCGTGAAACAAAGCAGGTTACAGAAGGGTTACAGAGTTTCAGGTATGATAAATGTTCGGGGGCTAATGCAATTTAATTTGTAACTGACGGAATTGAGCTCATTAATATCAGACATAATGTAAATAGAATAACACAAAATAATTTGTTAAATACAGAAAGCATATGAGCGTCATTTAGTAAAAGTGTATAAGCTAGAAAAAGGTAAATTAGCTGAAAGGTAAACGAAACCATGCTAGCAAAATAATAATTGCAAAGAGCAATGAATATGGAAGGCAACCGATTGAAAGACAAGTAGTGTGAAGTTAATGAACTCCAAGTGTAACAGTGCATTATAAACAAAAGTGATTTAAAAGCAGAAGAAGTGTAGTAACAATTATTCCAGGAAAAAGACAATATTAGTAGTTAGGCAAAGACATCACATCAAAACTGTAGTCCATAAGGTTAAACATGTTATCAATCCTAATTTCCTTTATAAACATTTGAAAATCTAGTTGCTAAGAGACCTGACTGTCATTTTTTATGAATAACTAAACAAGCTTAAAAATTGTGCATTGGGGCCACATTGAGTTCCTCATTTTTCATGTAAAACTATAAATAAAAAAGTTATTAGTTGTACCAATTGGATGTAAAGTTATTCGCGAGTATCCAGGGCATCTGTGGATGTAGTTCACCAGGTGTTAAGAGGTCCAGGTGAAGCAGATAAGCCAACAGAGAAATTCGTCCAAGTGCGAGTGTATTTTTGAACTTCTGCAAGATCAGATTGTCTACGAGGTGGAGATCCACATTCCATTGGTCCAGAGCCGTCCAGTTCTCAGAAATTTAGATAGCGTCCCTTGGAAATGGATAATGACGTGGCATTTTTCAGTTTTGGGCGGATATGAAACAAAAAACTGTCACACGTCGGTTTGACGTCACACTAAAAACAAAACGACCTTAGCAGTTGCTACGTCACAGTAATAAATATTTACCTGACGCGTCTTTGACGTTTTCGTGTTTTTAAAAATTCAATTTAAGCTGTTACCACTGATCACAAATCATTTTGTTGCTGAATCAAATTTATAGGTTAGCTAAATGTCAGATGAAATTGTGCATTTGCCCGAAATATTTGAGAGTATTTGTCATACAACAAGTTATTTGTCATACCAAGTTTTCCTAAATGTTATGAACCTACGACCCTGAACCAAGATTGTCTCATATCCACGGAGCTAGGCCCAAATTTATTGCGGATAGATAGAATAAGAAAAGGGCAATAAACCATTTATTTGTCGTAATTTTTGTTAAACTTTTTTAATTTGCCCTGAGTATAACAAGTGAATTTTAATTGAAAGTTAATAATTAGAAAGTGTAGTTCTCCCTTGTCAATTAATTATTTGATTCTAAACCCTTATTTTCATTATAGGAGGATGGTTATTACAATAGATCTTCAAGTCATAAGAATAGAAAGTGATATATCATTTTGAACAAAATGGTTCCGAAATTTATTTTTTATTGTATGTTACGAGAATTAGCAGATCCACGCGTCCGTGAGGTATAATCTTTCGTAAACCTCTAAAAACATTATTGAGGTGTGAGAAAAAAAATCAAACTCAAACAAAGAGCTGTAGTGTATGACATGTTTTTCTTTTGAGTAATTTATTTACGTGTACCTTGCTTTTATTAGATATTAAATGATTTAATTTTGTCTTTCTTAATCTTTGTTTTATAGTTCAATTATTATATGTAATGTGTGTTCAATATTTTTTTCAGTCCTACGTGGCAATGAATGCGAAAAGATACGCATTTGCTTACTTCTTACAAACTTGACCTAAATAAAAATTGCACGTCTAATTTAATTATTGCAAACTTTTATGATTTAAAATACACTATTAACATCAAAATCCCGTTAAATTTAAAATCATAACGGTGACAATAATTAAATTTGACGTTCAATTTTTATCTAGGTCAATTGTGAGAAGTAAGAAAATACGTACCTTTTCGTGTACATAGCCACCTAGGACTGAAATCATTATTGAACGCACGATAGATCAAGTTCCTGATTTGTAGTAGTATATAGTACAAACATTTGGGGACCTGGACATATCGCCGAATGGACAAAACGCCGAATCGTATTTTAATGCCCAAAACGCCGAATGGTGCCCAAAACGCCTTATTCGTTTGAGTCGACAAGTCGCCGAAAATGCCCAAAACGCCGAATGCTGTCGGTAGACATATCGCCGAAAATGGACAAATCGCCGAATTAGTTGGTGTGGACAAAACGCCGAAAATGCCCAAAACGCCGAATTCTCTCGGTGGACATATCGCCGAAAATGGACAAATCGCCGAATTCGTTATCGTGGACAAAACGCCGAAAATGCCCAAAACGCCGAATTCTGTCCGTGGACATATCGCCGAAAATGGACAAATCGCCGAATTAGTTAGCCTGGACAAAACGCCGAATCCTGTGAGTGGACATATCGCCGAAAATGTCCAAAACGTCGAATTAGTGGGCGTGTACCAAACGTTAAATATGTCGAAATCACCAATTCCTGTTAGTGGGTGTGGTACAAATTAAGGATGCAGAATATTTTACGGCCAAACAAATAGCGAGAATTGTTTTCAAGTTGTTATTTCTAAGTTACAACAATAATAAATTCAACTAGTAATTGCTGCCAGCATAAACAACACCTGTAAACTAATAGTTGATATTCTAACTACAATTTTTGATATCCCGTGTGCATTTTTGTGATTGAGTATTGAGGGTGGTGTCATTTTGTTCCTTATGCTGGGACCCGCGACTGGGATGAGCGAGGGGGCTATTTGGGAATAAGTTATTATTTTAAAATATAAATAAAGTAAATATGTTTTAAAAACCAGAATATCTATTTCATATTCTATATCGCGCATATACTGCAACTTATAATCTAATAAAATAAAGTGATAATTGACCGTCATTGAATCCAAAATGGCGAACTTTAATTTTTTTATAACTCTTTGAATATAAAACAACAGGAAGGAGCATTTACCAGATGAGGTTGCGTCGAGAATGGAGGTTGCATATGCCGGATAGTTGTTTCCGTTTGACACTGGCGTACTGTCTGTAAAGGATATATTAGGGGTTTATTATATATCAAGGATCAACATTTTATGTATTTCTACACATTTATATCTGGTGATTATAAATGTTTTTCCATCAAGCTACTTATGAAATATTTGTTATATGAATAATATGTACGTGGCACTGTAAGTCTATGTCAAATTCGAAGTTAGCAGGTTAGGTTTTGCGTCAGTCTTGATTATAAAATCACCCGGTATATTAATGGCTAGACAAGCTATTAGGTTAGCTTATTGGAATGTATATATATGAATTAAATAAATTATTATTATATTATAATTGTTTTACTGAGTTTAAAAATTGTCGTTATTTGTATTAAACAAATTTTAATAAAAAAACATTATGTACATTAATTCACATTAACATTAATTTAACGAGTTTCTGCTACAATCGCAAAATTTATATGGTGATAAATATAGAATAAGTTGGAGTTTTAACAAATTTATTTATTTTAATTTTTCTTAAATTTATTTATTTCCAACAGACAAATATAAATATTTCTAATATATGTATTTTTAAAAATAAATTATAAATTGACTTAGGTATACATTTTTAATAAAAGTAGTAAATAGACCACATAAGGAAACATTCTTGTGCTTGGCCTTTTTCTACAGTACCTTAAATTTTACTAGAATTGTTCTAAGCTTTTCTATATCGACTGCACTTTTTTATTTGTATGTGTTGTTTCACAAAATTGTCTGTGAATTGGCGTTTTTTATCGCGTATTGAATAAATATGTCATTTTTTGTATAATTTCAAGTGACATGATGTCTAATTGCCTGATTTTTATTCAAATTTATGTTAATTTGTGGTCAGCACATACGTATTTTGATAAGTTGTGCAAGAACTTTGTAATAAAAATGAACTGCCAGTCTAGGTTACTGAAATTTTGCTTCTAGTTTCAATGAAGTTGCTTGTTTTTCTATTAAAATTTAATCGGATGTTTCATAGAAATATCGTTTTTGTATAATTTTATGTGACATGATGGCGATTTTTGTAAAATTTCAAGTGAGGTGATGTGTAATTGCGTAATTTTTATTCAAATTTATGATATTTTGTCGTCAACACATACATATTTTGATCAATTGTACAAGAACTTTTGTAATAAAAATGCGAAATTGTAACATATCGATCAATCTACCGTGAATCTAAAATTTTTAAATAGTTTCGATAATATTTATGATAAAACGTTGTAATAAAAATGCACACCATCTACTTAACTGAAATTTTGCTTCTCGAAATACTGTTAGATTTGGATGCACATGTTTAGCGTCGGTTTTTAATAATACTTACGATATTTTTCTTTTCGTAATTAAAAAAAACATGTAGGTTAAACATAAAATTACAGCAGTAGAGCTGCCGTGAATAAACTAACTTAAAAATGAGTGTTGTATGTTTTAAGATAGAAGGTTTTGCACCAAGAGACCTATAATAATTTTATAGAAATAACTACATAAATACAATTTATCCAAATATCTCGGCCACCAATTATAAAATGGGTGTTCATAAAAACCGACCTACCATATAGGTCTAAAAATTTGCAAATTTTTAAGCAGTCATACATTTTAATCGGTAGAGTATCATCGGAGGAGATAGCGAACAAAGATACATACATATATGCAAATAAAGAAAGAGACCACCGATTTTATTGATATAACAGGGACCCGTTTATTTCAACATAGTAGTTTTTATTTCAGCTTTGTTGGAAAACAAAACGCAGCTTTCTTGTAAATATCCAGTTTTGTGCGGTGTCATGTTTTTTCGAACGGGGTTGAATACACCCATACAAACAAAACTGTCATGTCGTCAAAATTACAGGGCTTTGTTTGAGAAAACGCTATGACTTTTCTTGTAAATTGACAGGCGTTTGTTCACTTTAAGCACCTCAGACCCTCGCGGTCAATCTGTCTTATTTTAAATTGCCAGGATTTGTTGATTTTCAAAATAATTATTATGCTCAAAATAATTAAGACAGTTAAAATAAATTTTATTGTAATGAAATAGCGGATCGAGGGCCGAGCGCCGCGCCGGGAGGAAGACAGCCTCCTTTACAAGAAATTTAATTTTTATTATTCCTAAATAAAGTTTGATGAACGTCTTGTGCTTGTGATAAAACCAGGGCTGTAGAGTCGGAGTCGGAGTCGGGAGTCGGAATCGAGGAGTCGGAACTTTTTGGTGGAGTCGGAGTCGGAGTCGGAGTCCGTATAAATTACCCGACTCCGACTCCCACTTTACACATTTTTTTAAAATAAAAACACCAAAAGCTAACAAACTATTTGAACGACTGTAGTACTGACTATTTGAAGACAACCTCAGGGTTAACAAAAATCGATTTTTCTTTATTTATGTTAGTTTATGAAAATGCACGTGCACTATAATATGTTAATTCGTAGATCCACGAGTGTGCTGAGTGTGTTCTAGAATTAGTGTGATCACCGCTTGTAAATTTAAATTCCTACCAAACTATTTTTAAAATGCCGACTTTGTCCTTGTACAGCGTAGTAGACGGTTTTTATATATCTTACCAATAACTGTTTTATGTGATTAACAATAACACAAGCATAGTACGTATTATTACTATTATTCGTATTACGTCTAATTTCTAACTTTTATAGTGCCCCATATTTATATTTTAACTGTTTCAACATGTATTTTAAAAGTTAAAACAGTTTCAGCATTTTGTTATATTGTTACTGTTCATGGTGGTTTTGTTTAATTGGCAATATGTGAAGGGCACTTCTTTTGTGTACTTGTTTTGTTGATTTGGCAAACTATAAAAAATATTATTTAAATCAATGATTTTGATAATTAAATTACTCCATTAAATTCATGATTTTAATCAAAAAATTTAAATCTGCTCAACCCTGCTCAGACCTCAGACTATTTGAATTTCCTGTGACTCAGTAAACTTGTATTATGTAGGCAGGTAGTAAATGACCCCTTAAGAAAATAATCTACTACGGAATGTAGTTAGTACTGTTAGTTTAGTAGGCAGGTGAGAAAATTTCTTGTTATAACAATGGCATTTGCACGTTTATGAAATTTTGTCATGAAATGTATTCTTCTTAAAGTAAATTTTATCTATTTTCTCATTACGTTTTGTAAACCTTTATTTGTATTTGTACATGAAATCAGTACGTTGCTGGAATTCATGAATGCGATATTTGTAAATATGAAATTTATTATAATCAACCACAGTCCGCAAAACTTGTGAAATTCGTCATGAGACGGTAAAGTTTATCAGGTAGATGAAAAGGAATGAGGGGGGAGGGTATCAATATTCTAGTACTGTTGGAGTCGGAGTCGGGAATCGGAGTCGGATTCAAACTACTAAAATATCAGGAGTCGGAGTCGGAGCCGGAGTCGGATTTTTTGTTACCGACTCCAAAGCCCTGGATAAAACATAGCTTATTTATGTAATATCAACTAAAATTAATATGATGTGTATAGAGGATCGAACAGCTGCAGAGGTTATAAACGGCAGCTTAACCTACATTTTGCTATAAATAAATAAATACAGTTATCATTTCTGATTTATGTATAATGTTTTGGTGTACATTTATAAGCGACAAGAGTCAAATTCAGATCGTAAATATAGAACGAGTTACAAATTTGAGTTTATTATTTTCAGGCAAAGTATAAAATTAATTTTTATAAAAATGACAAACAGTGAATTCAGATCGTAAATATAAAACGAATAAGCGACAAGCGGCAAATTCAGATCGTAAATATAAAAGGAATTACAAATTTGAGTTTAATATTTTCAGGCAAAGCATAAAATTTATATTTATAAAAATTACAAAAGGCGAACTCAGATCGTAAATATAAAACGAATAAGCGACAAGCGGCAAATTTAGATGGTAAATATAAAAGGAATTACAAATTTGAGTTTAATATTTTCAGGCAAAGTATAGAATTAATATTTATAAAAAAATTACAAACGGCGAATTCAAATCGTAAATATAAAACGAATTACGTTTGAATTTTTATAAAGGATCGAACAGTTGCAGGCCAAATATCCTGGGCCTCGCTACGACAAGTCACAGTATGTCTGCTGTGCCATAGCAACGACGAAACGGGGGGCGAATGATAAAAATAAATAGTTAGATCAAGCAAGAGCACTTACAAAGCCAGTTTTTTTAAATTATTATCAAGCTTTTAAAATTATAGACGCTGCAATGCCGCTGTTATAAATTATAATTTTCAAGAAATATTTAATTTAAAATATGGAGACGTGACGACACAAATAAATTTGCGGCATAGCCTCGTTCCAAGACTCCATGAGCCGTAAGGCTCAACAGCCGAGACGTAGAGACGCTGCATACCAATGTAAACGTCGTTGGTTCGAATCCGACTTGGAGCCGGCGCAAAAATCTTTTTTAAATTAAATAAAATGCGAGCGAGAGAGAACAGCTGCGAGGAGTGAGACGGAAGACTTCGGCGTGACGTAATCAGATCCAAAATGGCCGCCGCGGAATTCCGGGAATTGCGTAATCAAATTTAATTCGCGGATCATATGTGGAACGCGCATCATTAGTGTAATTTAATTCGCGGGTTAATTCGCGGAATTTAATTGGGTCAATTGATTAGGTCAATTTAATTCGCGGTTTAATTAGGTTAATTTAATCCGTGGTTTATTTCGCAGAATTCGATTTAATTGGGTCATTTAATGGGGTCAATCAATTTAATTCGCGGTTGACCTTTGACATAATCCAATTAGTGGTGCCTCCACTTCTACTCCCAGGCATAATAGATATCGACCTCAAATAAAAAATGTAGTACTGATTTTTGACACAAATTTTTCTTAGTACTCTAGGGGTGACCCAGTCCCAGTCCAAGCCTCTGGGGTGCAGGCGTCGTATGAAGGAGGCAATAGTTAAAAAACATCTTCTGTTCAGGTAAACTATCTTTTCTGTTCTAAACACGGCAAAACATGATTAAGAAAAGTTATTCATAATCTACGATTATGGTCCCGTGCAAAATTTCGAAAATATAGAATGACTTTTATACCTTGTTTCTTAAAAGGGTTTGCAAGTGACGCGGACCCCCCGGCTTTTAAAGAGTCGCTCCTCCGGCACTAAGTAACACTTCTGCCAAAAAGCAGGACTACATAATTTTTTCTGAGGTTTCCCTTAAAATTTGTCTAATATGCCTGAAAAGACTAGAAAGGAATCTAACTTATTTCTGTTTTTTGTTGGGGGATAAATCAATACTAAGTTGGCTAGAGTGTATTTTCTTTTAACTGTTACTTATAATTTAATTTTCCAATTGTATCCCTTAGTGACACTGATATCCCACTGTTAAGCCTCGAAACTGAATTATCAATAGTAATATCTCTAGTGCATGCCAAATTGTCGATAATTTGGTGGAGTGCACGAAACAAAATTAGAATCAATTTGGTATGCAACAGGGGTATTTTGCAGATTATTACACAAAACCCGCATACGAATTATGATTTAAAATCGATTTAATAATGCCAAAAAACTCAAATTGCTTGTTTCTTGCATTTCTATTTCTACTTATGACACCATCCATGGGGTCGATAATTAGCACTAGGGAGCTTATCGGTTGATAAGTTTCCCTAAGGAGCTTATCAGGTAATCAGTTCTCATTGGAAGATATCAGTTATGTTATGTATATTCGTAATAAAGAAATTATTTTTGTTTAAAACGTACGCTCACCACCTACCAACGCAACAGAAATGTTGTATTCATAGAAATTCCACTTAACATAATAAATAGTAATTTCCAAAATGTTTTAATAATTATTGCAAACTTTTATCTCTATCAAAATATGATCATAACACTAACAACAAAAAAGAAATCTTATAATGGATTCTGTGAACTGATGGAACTATTGAACTGATTAACGCGCTATTACGCCGTTAACTGAAATATTTTCATTTTAGCTGATAGTATTAATTAATTAGGTTATCTTCAACCAGATATCCTGCAATGCAGTGAAGATTAAAGGCTATCGTTTCATTAAAGTTCATTTCACGGTGTCATCCCTTGACTTTGATATAAATATGTTTTTCAGCAGCAGCATTTTGGAACTGTGCTACGTGAACGTTGTAGTTTTCTCAATTATTCGCAAGCTGTTGTAGTTATGTTGAGATTAGCGTTGACCTTTCTCTTAAGTAAGTATTTCAAATAATTATTTACGAGCACTGATTTGACAGAGCAACCAAAACAATGTAAAATAATACCGAAAAAAACAGTTTTCCTATTGGGATCGATTGAAGCAGCACCCCCAAACCCACAGAGAGGTTTCCAAGTATTAGAAGAATATTTTGATAGAAAATGTACAAAGAATGCAGATTCTGTCGCATTTATGCGGCTGGTAGTAAGTATCTATATATTATCATTTTCGCTTTTAAAATCACAAATACCGTTTTTCGGTAGCTAAACGCACACAGTTTAATAGATTCTCGAAGAAGACATGAACCAAGAACAGAGGAAGAAATTTATAATGCCGTTTGTAATCCTACGGTCGGATATGAGCATATCGATTCACTCATGACGGCGTTGGAACCTTGCTTAGATACAGAAGAAAAATACTTACCTGACTTTGCACGTACCACTTACAACGACAGTAAAGAAGACCTATGCAAGGGTGACAAAGACGATTTTATTGGTATGTATACATAACTAATGTAAACCAAGAGATTGAAATATGTATAAATTCAGCTATGGTAGATGACCTGAAGAATAATAATTGTGTAAATCTACAAGTGAATTTGACAATGGTTGGCGACAGTTGTCTTGTTGATATGATTAAAACGAATTTGGATTTTAACTCTGATACTTCTTTAACAAAGGACCTTGTGTGCGGGTAAGTTATGCATTCTCATTGAAGTGTGATTTAGTATTTAGTCCATCAGCTACATTGCGTATAATTGTTTAAAAATTTGTGTTGCTTATTTTCAGTCAAATAAAGACCGTAAGGCATTGCTTGATTGATGGTGTTAAGCGCGTGTGTACTGATGACGTCTTTTCTAACTTTCTGATGAGGGGTTTCAAGCCATATGTAGACTGGTGTGAAAATCATTAACTTAACAAAAATGCTGAACTAGTATATGTAATTCTTTTTAACAAAACGATGTGGTAATAATGTAAGTAAACGTATTTTTTGCACGATAGAACGATTTTACTTAGCTACCGCGTTTGTTGACAAATCAGTATGTTATGCTTACCTTTCTAGAATGGTAAGTAAAAATTCGAGGGTAGCAGGTTAGGTTTTGCGTCAGCTTTGACACAGACTTACGCAAAACCTAACCTGCTAACCTCGAATTTGACATAGACTTACAGTGCCACCAACATAAAATTCTGTGGTATATGGTTACATTTTACTGACGTTTGAAGAAAAATACATTTCTATCCTGCAAAAAACGTCATAAGCATCACGAACGTTAAGGAATTACCGATCTCAGACAATAATCAACAATTATCTTCAATCGGTAAAATGTCCTTACCGTTCTTAATACTTAATATACTATAATTGTAAATGTTATCACGATACTTACATGTTATAAACAACACTAGTCATCTGTTGCTTCTGTAATAAATTAAAGCGTATACTGTCGTTTTGTTATTTATTTCTTGTTAAAAATATTAACAATAGTGGCTGAAAGGCATTTATAACGCTTCTTTTTATCTTATTCTTAACTATTGGTCTTTAGTATCTACCAAGAGAATTCAAGCTTAACTCTCTTTAATTTTCGCATCTTGTGCGATCTCCTTTCTAATACAGGTTGTTAATGTATGCTATTTGTCATTCTTTTTCAAGTCACTTTCATATGAACACGTATTGAAGATGTATATGTCGATTTCAAAAAATGTTTTAGTTCCATTCAATTGGTACATCTGCTTATCCAATTACTCCGTCATTTTTTTCAAGGTGAATTTGAATTATTCCCATGTTATTTCCTCTTTGTCTTCTAACTCAGTAAAGTCTCGTATGTTTAGTGTTACTAGTCATAAACTGAGGTTCGTCTAATAGCTTTTAGTAGTAAAGTACCAATTTCTGTAAGTTGATAATCTCTAATCTGGATTGCTCTTTCCTGTCAGTGCAACAGTCTGTTGTGGATCTCGAAATTATAGTGCGTTGATATGTCAAAAAGTAGAGGAGAGTGTAGACTCGATTGTTAAATTAACAAAGACATATGTATGGTATTGCTTTGCTAGCATTGCAAGGAAAATAGACAATAAATTGTCAAAGGTGTAGGTCTGTCACTATCTGAAGGACACTGGCGTTACATAAAAGGTGGTTCAGAAATTTATTTATTTATTTTATATTGCATAAATGGATCGGTGAGTGTAAAAACAAAATAAGTCCAAATCTTGCATTCTGACTAATCAATAAAAGCTGTATATTTCAGCAATGGCATTTTTTACAGGAAAGATACAGTAAATCTCATTAGTAGTTGTTCAAAAAGCAGTACTAAATCTTTTATAAAGAAAAAACTGCGCTTGACTTGTTCTAATGTTGCACTCAAAATCATGCTTGTCACACAGTTTGAAGACAAATGTATGTTAATAACAAACTTTGTAAATAAAAATGTGTATTAAAAGAACAAGAAATATGGTTATATTTAGAACAAAATTTAATTATTAAAATACTGTACACAGTCATAAAGTAAGTATGTATTCATGAACTTTAGCTGTCATCTTTATATGTATTTGTAGTCTCTCAGAAATTAATGTGGCAGTACAACTCCAATTCGTCTTTTTCTATGTATTGCACTACTTTTAAATACTACCAGATTGATACTGAATAAGTCCTGGACCTGTTCTGCTCTTCAATTCATTGCCTGTCTTTGCAATAGTACCTAATGGTAATAGATAAACTTTAGTGTTTAGGATCATCGGATAGATTGTGAAATTTGATATAAAATGGCTATCTCAGTTTAAGGAGTCAAAATTTGAACTTACTCTGTTTTGTAGTCATAGATTCAAATACAGCAAAACACTAACTTATTTTTAATAATTTTTCAAGTCTTGCAATTTAAAACGTTTTCTCTTATACGTACCTATGTTTTTACTGCTATTTGATGATGATATACGGTTTTCATGCATTTCCTTCTTAGCTTTTCCTTTTATCCTGGCGAGATAGATCCGAACGCGGTATAATGAATTTTTTTTAAATTGGATGACACTCCAGTAAGTCAGAATTTAAACATGTTTCATTCTACTATAATATGTTAAAGTAGGCATTTATAATGTGTGAATTGTCAGAAACCCAGGTATTTTTGTTAGGAACATGAATGTATTTAGTTTTTTATCTCAAGTGACTTCGACTGACTTTGTTGCTATGGCAATTAATAATTTGACTATTGACTGTCAACGAATTTTACTAAAATAATATCAACATTCTTAATTTCTAAATTCATTTTACCGTTACACATGGACAACTCTACGAACTCCGAGAAGGTTGACATGCTCCTGGTATACGGGTTTTGTGAAGGAAATGGGCGTCAAAGTGTTGATGTTTACATGGAGAGATAGGAGAGATTTCCTAACCGCCAAACACCAAACCACCAAACATTTGCCAATATTGAGCGTCATCTGCGGGAAACGGGAAGCTTTAAGAAAAACTTTAAAGGTAGGGGTCGTATGCGAACAACTCAAACTGTTGAAAGAGAAGAGGAAACTTTGAAAGAGTTGAAGAAGAACCAAGTATCAGTACCCGCCGCTTAGAACACGAGTCGATTGTTCCTAAAATTATTGTAAATGATATTAATAAGTAACATATCACGTGTAAAAAGTTCAGGAAATGTTACCAATTGATCCTCCCATTTTGTCAATTTATTCTAAACGGAAGAATCCGTGATTTAAATTTTTGTAGAAACCTGAAGAAGCGTGCTTTACAAGATCTGGAGTCACCAACCTGCACAACGAAAATGTTTATGCGGATGAAAATCCATATGCCATTAAAGTTGCACACCATCAGTATCAATTTAAAATAAATATTTGGGCAGGTATTATTGATCGCTATCTTATTGGTCCTATTGTGATTCCAGACAGGTTGAATGGAAATATCTATCTAAATTTTTTGCAAAACACGTTACGAATTCTTCTGGAAAATGTGCCTCTTTTACTTCGGCGAGAACTATGGTATATGCATGATGGTGCCCCACCACATTTTTCGGTTGCTGTTCGGGAATATTTACACGACCAATCCCCAACCGATGGATTGAAAGAGGCAACGATGCACCAGTAAGATGGCCGACACGTTCTCCAGATTTAAATATGCGTGACTTCTTTTTGTGGGGCGCTCTTAAAAAAGAAGTTTATAAGATTCCGTTAAATACTCGCGATGAACTATTGGCGCGAATTTTGAATGCAAGAAACCTTTTGAATAATCCAAAGACATTAAATAGAGTCCTATTTAATTTTTTAAAATGTGTTAATAAATGTATTCAGCAAACAGTTGCTAAATTAGTATTAGTGATTTATTTAGTTTTTTAAATTTTTACTTCCTTTTACAACAAAGGAAGTATTGGATTCACCCTAAAAATTCGAAATTGAGTTTTCAACAGATCTTCACGGTTTAGAGTACCCTGAACCCAAAAAACATGTTTTTGTTCATTGGTCTGTCTGTCAGTGTGTCTGTCTGTCTGTCAGTCTGTGTATCTGTGAACAGAATATCTCAAAAACGAAAAGAGGTATGGCGTTGAAACTTCATATTAAGTTTTATGTACTATCTTGATGCGACAACAAGCTTTTGAAGAAAATCGCATAACCGGCAGTATGGTGATTTTTCAGTTTTTTAAATTTTTTTCAAAAACGGCTACAAAGTCTTTTTTCAAACTTTACATTTTTATTACACTTTTAATGTGCATTGATTTGAGATAGATGATTTTCAGGTTGAATACCTTTAAAATAGTTTTGTTTTGTATTTTTTCTTTTTTTTTTATTAACTCTTGGTTTAAATAGAACACCCGGTATATTATTACATTTTTGAATTCAACTTAAAATTTTAGAGAAAAAGGTTCGTTTCAACTAAAGCTCTATTTTGTACGGTTTCTGTAGGATTTGTCATTTTGGAAAAATTTTACAAATGCTTAAAAATTAAAATTAAAATTTTTGACTCATTATAAGATCACTGTAAAATGAAGTTGTGTGCGTGTATCACACCAGCTTTTTTTGTAAATACATGCACTATTTCCAACATTTACTCATTGTCCTTTTATTACAGTTAATTCAGGTAATTGAAAATATTTTTTCGGGCAAAACCCGTCATCCAACAAAAATTTTTCAAGAGATAAGAAAGCTTCTAAATACATTCATTTCTCTAACAAAAATACCTGAGTTATCATAACTTTGATGACAGAAAAAATCAAAAGGAACGCTTACATGAGACGTCACAGTTATATCACTTCAGTAGAATAGGGATACCTTGTTTTTGATAGCTGTCAATCAAATTTTGATTCGCGGTGTAATTCGCGGTTTTATTCGCGGATTTCGCGGTTTTAATTTCGCGGTTTGATCTAATTAATCACATATGAAGTTTGATATGTAATTTACATATGTGCTACTGATTAAATTACGCATTAGCTTCCGATTAAAATTACGCGTCGGACTTAGGCGGCCATCTTGGATTTCTGGCGCGAATATTTGAATTTAAAATTTTTTTTTCAGATTTTTTTTCTAAGTCCCAGTTTTTGAATTTAAATCTCCCGGGGTGTCGGCCATCTTGGTTTTCTGCGCGTGCACTTCTCACGGCTGTCGTTTTTAATTTTGAATTTTCGCGGAAATATTTGATTTTCAAACTGGTAGATCTACCGTCTCCCTCATCGAAGTATAGGTACCTCACCAAGGTATATAGGTTATTTCAATAACCGGATAACCGGTTATTTTTTATACGAATAAGCCCATCACTAAATCAAACTAATTTATTATACACATCTTATCTCATTCCAATATACACTTACATCTACTTTCTGTAGTGGGTAGTATATTTTATACATAATATAGGATCTATTGCATATTCCATGATATTGACATGTTTTATAACAAAAATTATATCCATATGGTAAGCACAATAATGGTTGTGTATATTATACTATTTCATTTGTAGTCAAACGATTTGCACACCACCACAAAGCTGGTTCCAAGAACACGGACATGTACTCAGGGGTATCTTTGCTACAGCCTTGAGACAGTAGATCATAAATACAGCTTTGTACAGTAGCCACGTCACTAAAATCAAATTCGAGGAGATAAGAGAACTCTAAAAGTAACTAATCTTACATGCACGCATCCGCTTCTGAGAGAATAAAGTCCGAGTCAGATGTGTGTTGCATAATCGTCAGTTTCGATAGGCAAAGTGTTTCAATCCCATATCCCCATATAATTGCAAAGGGCGATTCACAAGTAATACTATGGATTCCTTGTAATTTCGCTAAAACACAAGTGCATTTAGTTACAATGCTCTGAACTTTACAACTATGTAAGCTAATACCTTTAAATGTCGCCCCATCGTTCTCGCACTGTTTCTTGAAGGTGCCGAGATAGAGGTCTGGTAGGTATGTTTCTTCTTCGTCCAAACAAGGTTCGAGAGCTGCCATCAAATTCTGAACGCAAGGAGGAAGTTCTGTACAAACCATTTTGTAAATGCCTTCCTCAGTTTTCGGTAACCCGATTGACTTGTATAAACACGTGTTAAATATGCGCACTGCTTCCTAAACAAACCAATTGAACTAATTAATAAAAGATTTGCATTTAATAGAAATGATCCTTTTACTGTTAATTGTTCAAACGTGTTGTTATCTGCATTTTTCAAACACTTTCGTCTCAAAGTGTTTCGTAGCACTTTGTCCAAGTTTCTCTCATCTTCTTCATGGGCTATCGTTCCTGAAAGTTAGTGGTTTAATAATAATAACAATAATTTACTGCTTTAACTTATTTTTAGGTTTGCGTTTACTTGTTGTAAATTGTATATTTTCGCATTACTCAAAGTTATGCTACCATAAGACTCTAGCATAATTTATAATTCATTACAGTTTCTAATGCTATAAAGTTAAAATGGTAAATTCTTCTAAATCTATGAATTTTTTAATCAAGGATTTGAGGAAACTGTGCTGCGTTGGTGCAATGACATAGAGAGTAATGATAGAGATATCAAACTCGATGCAACTGTTAATATAGAAAGTGATCACGAAACATCAAGTGAACAAGAACTAAGTAACAAAATCAAAATGCTAACATTGTAAATGTTTGCAATGACGGCTCTTTTTCGAATAACGAGTAGAAGATGCAAATACTAATATAAGAAAAAAGAGAAGTACGTTTTTTCTAAGGAAAGACTAGTATGGAAGTGGCAAAACGTGAAAGGAAATACTACAAATATAAGCAATACATTGTGGATGAATCACTTTAAGGAAATACTCACAGACAGCAAGACGGTGATTGAAGAGAAAAAATACGAAAACTTGGAAAACAACATAGAAAAAGAAGGAGCGGATACACCCACAAAAGAAGAATTCAATGACGTAATAGCACATCTTAAGAGTAACAAAGCAGGTGGAAAGGATAACATCGTAAATGAGCTAATAAGATATGGAAAAGAAGCCTTAAGTCAAAGAATATTCAAACTACTAACCCATATCTGGAAAGAAGAAAAGATGCCTAGTGAGTGGAAAAAAGAAATAATTGTGCCATTTTACAAGAAAGGCGATCCAAAAC
This sequence comes from Agriotes lineatus, assembly GCA_940337035.1. Taxonomy (NCBI): domain Eukaryota; kingdom Metazoa; phylum Arthropoda; class Insecta; order Coleoptera; family Elateridae; genus Agriotes; species Agriotes lineatus. The sequence goes on along the minus strand of OW679195.1, from coordinate 39,143,526 downwards.
CTTGTGCAAACTACAGGGGAATCACCCTACTCAGTGCTGTATATAATATAATGACTACGATAATAAATAAAGGTTTAATGGTGTACACGGAGACACAAATAGGAGAAGAGGAGGGTCTACCGTAGACGCTGTGCATATAGTAAAGCGAACAACTGAAAATTTTTATGAGTATGCAGCTGAACTGCAAATGGTGTACTTTGACTTCGAACAAGCTTTTGATAGCCTGAACAGGGCACAGATAAGAAAACCCATAAAGGGCACGATGATACCGGGAAAGTTAATAAGATTGACAGAAATGACTATGCCAAATTCACAAGCCGCAGTCAGGACAGAAGACGGAGAAACCGAAGACTTTGAAATTAATCTTGGGGTGAGACATGGAGATGGGCTTTCAACAATACTGTTTATACTAACACTAAATGCAGTAATTAAAGAGTGTAATTTTAAGGGAACAATCATCAACAAAGCGACACAAGTAGTAGCGTATGCATATGACCTCACTGTGTTAGCTAGAGACAGAAGAAGCTTGAAAGAAGCAATTAAAAATATTGAACAAAAGGCAAAAAAAGGTCTCAATATAAACCAAGATAAAAGCAAATACATGGAAATTAGCAGAGGAAATAGAAGAACCACAACCAAAGCAGTTAAAATAGAAAATTTTGAATTTGCAGTAGTAGAAAACTTTGAATACTTAGGAATAATAATAAACAGCAAAAGAGGTAGAAATATTGATTGACCACAGTACAGGCGGGGCACAAAGCATAATGAAAAGCCAACATATAAGCATAAACACAAAAATTAAGGTCTATAAAGCAGCCATTAAACCGTTAGTTACCTATGGTGAGAAGACAGCGAATTTCACAAACCTTGGACAAGAAAAGTTACGGATATTCGAAAGGAAGAACAGCTGATGTGGTGGGGGTGATGACGTAACGTGGAAATGCTCTATTAAAGTGTGTAATATACCTTGAGCATATGGTACGATTCGCGGGGTATTTCGCGTTCTAATAATTTAGACCTTGAGGCGACTTTATGTGCCTCCCGTTATCCGCTGATTTATTTTATATGTCACTCATGAAAACTGGGTTGCGTGTGCTTGTTACAAAATTGCGGTTGCGGGGAAAAATCATACAGCTTGTGTTTTCATTCCATTTAACAACAACCATGTTAATTTTCACAATATTTAAAACTAAGTTGAACTCAAAATTCTAGTTCAAATGAGTGTAACATATCGTAGATTCGTTTTTTATTACACCATTAACCATTATGCAGAGATGCACATAGTGTAAATAAACAATTACGTTACATCAATTTCTGGCGTTTTCCTTTATTTATTGTTTTGATGAAACAGCTATATGATTCAGGGATTTACACTGATACCTGTAGGTTTTCTGGTTTAATCCGTCTCGAAACAGTGGCGCTTCCTAGAGATGGGCGCGTGAGTAAGCATTCACTCAAGCACGTTTCACGCTTGCTTTAAACACACGTTCACGCACACTCACGCTCACGTTCACTCACGTCCATGGCGTGACCCACCACTCACGACGTGGCCCGCAGCTTTTATTTCAAAATTCAAATTCAGATAGAACAGAATGTTCAATTTTAAAACCAATAAAAATCTGCAAAGGGTTTTACCCAGCACTTCCCTCGTAAGTGGACATTGTGACACAAAATAATTTTAAAAATCAAATTAAGCTAGGGGTAAAACTATCTTCACGTTTCTAATAAATTACATCAATTTTCAACTAAAAAAATATTACCGGTGATCGAATTCGACTTCTCTGGGGGCCATAACCCGTAATCCCTATATCCCTGACAATATTAAGCTCTATGCTATATCAAGAAACCTTAAACAGCTTCATACGAAGATGGGTTAACATGCAAAGCTGTCGTCAAGCACGGGCTGCTATTACAGCGCCCTCGCCAAAGACAACCAAATATTGCTTGCAGCTGTCCCGAAAGAACCTTCGACTAGTCGTGGGTATCCTATCTGGACACTGCACTCTAAACCAACATATGCACAGGATGAGACTGGTGGACAGCCCGAACTGTCGCGGATGCAACGAGGATGACGAGACAGCAGAACACGTTCTGTGCCACTGTCCAGCTCTCGCAAGAGTCAGAGGATCCATGTTGGGGGACTTCTGGCCCGATATGCTCAGAATTAGCAACACTCCAGTTGCGGTCGTCCGTAAGTACATTCAAAGGATTGGATGGCTTGAGTGATACCCAACTTGGAGAGCTGCTGGGAGGTAGCACAATGGGCCCACTTAATGCGGCCTAAGTGCGTGTGAGGTAACTCACCCTCCATTTTTAATCCAGAATCCAGAATTCGAAGAGCAGGCGGCTGCATATGCGATTCCAGCGTTTTGTGGGATATTGCAAGCGAATGCGCTATTTCTGCATGCGCTACAGAGCACTTCTTGTGTCCGTGCGTCCCGGCTGCTTTAAATAGAACCTTAGAATAGAAATCATTATTAATTCCCAGGCAGGACGTTATTGACTGTATACAGTACACATAACACTCACACCACAACACAGATGCGCATGCGCAGTTCCATCTCTAGATCTTCCACATTGGAGGGCAGCGGGTGGGCGAAAAACCCTGCAATCTTTTATTCATTAAAATATTTAAGGTAAATAAAATTAACGTGAAACGTGAATCACGCCTTGGAATTTTTCACTCACGTTTACGTCCCGATTTTCAAATATTAGTCACGTTCACGACGGGACCCGCAGTGACACGACTGTTTTCACGTCACGCGCCCATCCCTAGCGCTTCCGGATAGCCCACCAAAATCCTGCTTAGGAGTTAGTTGGAAAAATTTGCTACAACACGAGACAATTCCTGGACTACCGTATTGTAAGATAATAAAGCAATACCAATGAAATATATATATATATATATATATATATATATATATATATATATAGAAATTTCGCGTATAGCAAATTGTATTCCGCTTATATTGCAATAATCGTTTAAAGATTCTTTAATAGCATAGAACAATGAAAATCTATGAGACTCCATATCACAATCAGTGCATTAAAATTGTATCGTGGATAAGTATTAGATACTATAAAGATTCTAGTGACGACAGTTATTTATTTTACAAGTTACATTTTTGGGGACTAACGCAAAAATTGTTACAATACGAAGTCGCTCGAATTGCATTTTTTGCGGCATTCGCTACGGCCCCGGAGATTCCGAACGCTCGTGCGCGTTTCGAATCGCATATTCGATATAGTAGGCTTTAAATAAAAACTCGATGTGCTTTTGGCATCAAAAATTCCCGAATCGCAAAGTTTGGAAGTGAAAATTATCTCCTTGGATGGTTGCGCCTTTTTCTTACAGCGTTGGACGTTCTTCTAATTTTTGCTTCAAAAGTCGCGTGACTTCCAGCGCCATGTAGACACATCTTTCGTCGTACTTGACGCCCCAAGCGAGTGTTTCATGAATGGCCTACAGCCAAGTGATTGCTTTAGGTCTCCTTCGTTTTTCCCGATTTTATTCAGTTCTCTTCCACTTTCTTCTATTTTCTTCATTTGTTACGTAAAATTCTTAATTCTTATCCACGGTTTCGAAATAGTTACACCGTCCGGCAAGTGAGAAAATTGGTCACCACCTATAAGGTAAATCTTCTTTCATAATCTTGGCTGATATTCCAGAGCTGGCCGAATTATGCCGCTAACAAAAACAGCCCGGGCGCTCTTCAAACAGTTCCTTTGCGTTCAAATTACTTTCTTTTTGCTAACAAGCGATTGTTAGTTAGTTGCCTACTGCGAATAATTACTTTAATGAGCGCCACACATATTTTTCAGTTCTATGTAATATTATTATTGTAATCAGAATAGCTTTTAGTTACCCAAACTAATCGGCGATTCTAGCGAAGGTTTAGGTTGGAATTAAAGCGATAAGTAATAAATTTTTCCTGGAATTATTCCTTCTAACCATGATATTGCTTGTCTTCTTCCTCGTCTTCTTTTATTCTGTAGTGTCTAGTTGTGTTAATCTCGAGTATATCCTTTGTAAATCTATTGTAGACACCGACAATAGCAGTTGCACCGTCGAGAACTAATTTATATGTATCAATTCCTAATAGCGAGTTAATTACTGGCTTACGAACTTTGGCATATGTATTTGGTATGCAATCATTCACATAATTTCCATTAAATTCAAGTTATTTTTCTGAAATTTAACAACAGTGTGAGCTATAAGCAACATTAAAACAAGTTGAAAATCACATACCTCTTATTGTTGAATTTTATTGATTGTAGTTCAGCCCTGTATAAAATGAGATCTGGATCTACAACGACGGTAAAATTAAGGTCAGCCCTCTACCTTCTATGCCTCCAGATGGTTCAGCCGTCAGCCTGTTTTATTCACTGTAACCATGAAATTGATTGTCTTCTTCCTCGCCTTCTTTTATTCTGTAGTGTATAGTTGTGTTAATCTCGAGTATCTCCTTTGCAAATCTATTGTAGACACCGACAATAGCAGTTGCACTGTCGAGAATTAATTCATATGTATCAATTCCTAATAGCGAGTTAATTACTGGCTTAAGAACTTTGGCATATGTATTTAATATGCAATCAGGCACATAATTTCCATTAAATTCAAGTTATTTTTCTGAAATTTAACAACAGTATGAGCTATAAGCAACAGCAAAACGAGTTGAAAATCACATACCCCTTGGTAAAGTTTACTGATTGTAGTTCAGCTCTGTATAAAATGAGATCTGGATCTACAACGACGGTAAAATTAAGATCAGCTCTCTACTTTCGATATCTCCAGATGGTCAATCCATCTGCCTGTTTTATTCCTCCTTATTTTATTTTTAAATATGTCAGAGAAAAACTAAAATTCCCCAGCTTCCTCCGGGACTCTTTATTTGCACAAGGTTCGGTGGTAAAGCCTAGGCACATACAATATTAAATATCTCTGACAGTGTTGATTTTTGTTAAGACGCTGTGACTGTAAGGCGTAAGCATCCCGAGTGTTTTGCGCACGAGGCTTTAAGCGAGCGCCATCGTAACATGACTTGCGAGCTGTGCGCTTGGCGCCCTCTCTTGGCGAGGGCTGGAATCGTGGAGCGGTGTAGATCCGTGCTGTCGAAACCTGCGCGCGCTAGGTGTTACAAAGAGGGATTTCAGAAAAAATGTAATACATTACACAGCATTAAAGTGTCTATGCTTGACTCGGAGGCTTTGAAGAAGTACTCGGACGCTTCGCGTCCTCGTATTCTTCAACAAGCCTCCTCATCTGCAAAGTATCACTTTCATACCTTGTAATGTAATATACTATTTATGTGAAATCATTTTTTTCGACCAGGCCATATCAACAGCATTATTTTCGAAGCAAATTAATTCGTAGTTTTGTTAAAACGCTTAAAGCAATCCTTCGTTTAGAACTTCGAATGCTTTCGCAGGATCGCTTCTGTAACAGGATCCTGTGTGCTGTTTGTGCATTTAAATGGTTGCGCAAACTTACACGTCAATAGTTAATATTATTGCTTGTACTAATTTGTATAGTATTCCAACCAGAAGTTGGAAAGCTATTTAAAATCAAGCCAGCATTGAAAAAAGTAAGTCATTTCGTAATTTAATTCATAAAATGACTGATTTTCATTCAGTGACACTTCGATAATAACCTTCAAATTTGACATATGCATTGGCAATTTTGGAAGACATACGTTTTTCAACATTTTCTATGCTAGTATACGGTTTTAACAACACAGTTACATGTACAATTTTCAGATGAACTGGCATTGCTTGAAAGCTGCTTGGCATTAGAGAATTAGTTATTGATTGTATGAAACCAACTTAGACATGACCTACACTTTCCATGATGCACTTAATTTTGAATATTTTAAACTAATTTATGTAGCTTTTGTAGCTCACGACCCTTAGCCGACATTTAGTTTGAGCTGAACGGCGGAATAATAAAAATAATCATGTTATCAATGGAAATTTTTGTTAAAGTTGCGTTTTACTTCATATTGGTACAGTTGCGGCCAAAAAAATGGGACAGTTACGTCTATTTTCACGATTATTCCACATTTTGTCACTGCATTTATATGCGGCTAAATTACTTTGTCGTATTATTTTTAATTTGGAATTGTTTGGCAGGTGTCAAATATTAATGGTGCAATATGACATATTAATAGAACAAATTCAAGCAGCTAGAATTAGACAAAAATCTGTTATAAGAGTTCTCCCATTTTTTATCGGCGGCAACTATACAACCGAACCTGCACCGTACATATAAATGTTCGTAAAAAAACGTTACAAAAGTAATTTTGTGTTACACCAAGCTATAGATCTATAGCGGCAACGTCTTTGCATCTTTTTAAAACTCTAGGCAAGTAAAATTATTTTCTTATGAAAGGTCACCCTTTCGTAAAAAAAACTGGAAGAGCTTCCAACATTCGCTAATTGAATGATCCGACAGTTTTAGATATAACTACTTAAAAAACGCATAGCAGCAAATTTTAATTAGCTTTTAATAGAAAAAATCCAAATGAACGAGTTTTGATTACTGATAAGTTGAGAACCTACACATAAGCAATTTTATTTTGTTGCTATTACTTTTAACTTTGTTGCTGTGGCAATAAACTTTAACTTTATCATGAAACTCCTACTTTCTAGTTATATTAAAAACAGGGTACATATATTGTGTTTTATCGGTTTTATTTTACAAATCTGCTGACCTTTTATTTTCAAAATATAAAATTGAATTAAACGTAAGCAAAGCGTTCAACGCACATCAAACCGAAAATCCACAGCCGAGTCGAATTTTTAAACTATTTTCATTTACTGCAAAATATGTCTCAGTATGTATTCAAAAGTAATAGTACTATCTCGATTATATCACTCCCTCTAACACCAACCAATGAAAAACGGCAAAATGCATAGTTACGCATGTACTAACTTTTGATAGTTTACATAGCAACTGTGATAATCACATACCTTCCTGACTAATAAGTGTAGTCACATTCCTTCACAAATATCACTTATCTGCTGTCAGTACAATTGTCATAACAACCACATTAACTGTACTTTTAATATTTATAAACTGTTCAAACGTTGTTTATTGACTTTGATAAATCTAGCCGAATGCAACTCGTGTGTTCTTGATTATCAAATCATTTCTGTTTCCACTCGATGTATTCGATATATCTCTTGTAAACAGAAATGATTACTTGATAATCAAGAACCCACTAGGTGCATTATACTCGTATATGATAGTAGACTATTAAAAATAAAAGTTAAAAACATTTTCTTGTTTCAAATATCATAGACTGAACTGAAGAGGTCGTTTTTACAAGTTAGTATAAACAACGATTATACTTCACATTATTTGTTATTGTGTGAGAGAGATATAATATTATATTGTTTTATGCCTCAAAAGTATTCTGTTTTTAAATGATGCTTTATGTTCAGCTTCTTTCAATTTATCTGCGAAAACAATATACTTCGAATTTCACCAATCCTTGTTCTGGAGTTGTTAGATATTTCTTTGCACCTTTTTCAAGTAAAAATTTTAGATAAAAAATGCCGAATATGTTGTTACCAATTTTGGCGATACTTTTCTGATCTCAGTTGGATTGGAAATGAAATTAGAAAAATCAACAGTAAGACTCTATCAGCCCTAAGTTTTATAATAACAATTTTTAAATTCGATAAAAAACAAAATGTTAAGCTGTATCCATTTTAAATATCGGACGCTGTATACATAGTCCTTCAAAATTACTGAATTAGCAAAGATTAAGCACCTTAAATAGTATTAATATCCAGAGCCACCATTTTACACATGAAAGGTAATTCACGACATTTTTTGGTATCGTTTCCTTTCATTCAATTGTTTTCTGTTACTTACAGGAGTCACCCGAAATTCATCATTTTTTTTGCATAGAATCGTTGATATCTCCAAGACAGTTGACGTTAGAACCATTTGATTTCATTTGTATTTCATTAGAAAACAAAACCTTGAAGCTATCTAAATATGGGGCATTCCATCAAAAAAGTAGTTTAACCTACCACACGCTTTAAGCCACCTGTATTTTAGCAAAGTATAACTTCTTGGTATCTATAACTTTGATATAAGCGGATTTTGTGTAACTTTCATAGTTTTAGAAATATCTTCCACCCCTCCTCTTTGCCGGATCCGGCAGAATGTGAGTTACGGCTACAGTTGGAAAATGGAAGGGAGAAAATAAAACACATAACAAGGATAACTACAGGACACTGTTGTATGAACAAACATATGCACACAATAGGAGTGGCAACAAACACAGACTGTAGATTCTGCGAAGAGGAGGACGAGACTCCAATCCACTGGATATGCGAGTGCGAGGAACTCATAACTCTGCGACATAAACACTTTGGGGAAACAACAATCGAACCCGAACTGCTGATAAGCACCTCACTAAACACACCAGTAAGCTTTTTTGAGGACATCGGAATACCTCTGTGAGGCAAGGTGAAGCACTGGGATGTGCACAATAGGTCTTTTAGGCCGCAGTGCAAAAGGGGGACCAACCCAACCAGAAGTTTATATAATAATACGGCTACAATTGATGGTATGATATAAAAATTCTGCAATTCTTGATTTTGAAAAGCACACACTTGTAATAATACATTGAACTACAAACATTTAAAAACTATTTAGCGAATATTACCTAGTGAGAGTTTTCCTGTACTTTGCTATGCGAGGAATTTTTGTAAGAAAAATATTCAATAATGTTGTGTATGTGTAAATCTCTAAACTACATAAAATTTTCTGTAAAAAAATTAATAAAAATCAGAAATTGCTGTACTTTAATGTTAATTTACACTATGTATATGTATTCAGCTTCAAAAATAACACAAATCTGGTATAAACAAAAATGTTCGAGAGGGAAAAGAGAAATGGCGAATGCTTACACTAATTTATATTTTAAATAAATAAAATTGCAAGAGGTGTAAAGCTATAATCATATATTTTATATTGTATTGTATAATTTTACTCTATGTTGTTATCTTGTGAATATGACGTTAATTTTGTTCTAAGTTTTATATTAATTTTATTGTTCGTACTGTAAACCTGTTTATATCTGTACATATATGTATTGGCAATAATGAATAAAATAAATTAAATAATGAGCGAACGTGCGACAGCGGGACACTGAAGCTTAAATTCGCATCTATGAGCTTCGCTACGCTGCTAAACCGAATACGCGCAATAGGCATATAGCGTCCGAATTGTTGTTAACTTTAATTATTAGTGGAATAAGGTCTTTGAATGTTGCAGTGCTCCCTCGCAGTTATTATTATCGAACGTGTCTTTATAAACAAAGAGTTGAATACGACCAAAATCAACAAAGCTATTAGCCACTATAAAAACACTAAAATAACCTAGCATGTCACAGCTAACTTAAAAAGCAGAGAGCTAAGATTTACAACAATATTCAGCATATTCACACGAGATATTTCATAGTTCTGCATTTTTGCGTGTCAAAAACAGTTTGAACGCGAGGGAAAACGCAAGTACCGATCCTAGATGGCCAGCGAATATGAACAAGTCTCAGGCGCTGTGGATAAGTTGCCCAATACTGCAAGGTCGTTTCAATAGAAAAGTACGAATCATACGAGGGAATGCTGCATCGAACGGCCTTGGAAGCAGGCTTGCCGCAGCTTGACACGGAACCGCTTACAGATCTGTACTCAGATGATTTGCATGGTGGGAACAGAACCAAAAAGGAAACATCCCAAGCAGAGTAGGTACAAAGAGTCTAAAATAATCACAAAATCGTCAAATGACATCCAAGGGCGCGACCAGCAACAGGTATATGTAGCGAAGGTAGGAGGCGACAGGTAAATATTGTTTCTGAAATACTTGATAATCCTGGCATAACCAAACTAATTTCAGCTATTACACACACAACACATAGATCTTGTGAAGACCATATATGAAGAAGTAAAAAAAAACAGGTAATTTATTTCTACCAATTTCATAGTTTGTATAAGATATCTGAAAATTGCGTAATAACATGTTCAGCTATTGAAAATATGACAAGGGCCATGTTATTTTAATGTTTAAGTTTGATCTTATCTATTGCACAATGGTTCCCGATAATATTCCATTTTCAAAGTTAATTTATACAATTTGTGTTCTCTGTAAAGTTTTCGCTCGCCATAGTAATTATAAAACTTATTTAATATTCAGATTCCATTTTGGATTAAACGCAACAGACGAATAACCAATGTACATTTTAAGAACGTAAAAGATTTACTGGAAATTTTAAATAATTCAGATCAAATCGATGCCAATGATGGTGACATAGGGAGAAGAATTGTCTCTAACCTTGAGGTTCAAATTCAAAGTATCCGAATGGAAATACAAATAACCCACGATGCCACTCGCCTACAGCTAAAATCCTTAACTAGGTCAAGTAAAGCTTAAATTGAACTGCTCATAATAATAATAAAAGAAATGGAAATATTCAACTCAAAAATACAAAAAAATCACAAGTTTCTTGTCAGAAAACTGATTATCGCTACTATGAGGATTTTCCTAAACCTTGTAATAAGAGAAACTATTTTTGATCTTGAAAAAGTGGGCACTACTTTAAATTGTCCAAAACCTGGATTAATTAAAATTAAATTCAACGAGGAAGTTTCGTGCACAAAACTATAGACATTTTGTCAAGAATATGCATTCTTCCAGTAACCAAAACATTAGAGAGATCAAGTCCGAGAAATTATTTGACTATGTTTATATGTATGCTAAAATCGTTTCTTAGCCTCACAAAAATTGTTATAGTTGGTTAAAAATATATTAAAACTTACGCAGCACTATTACAATTAACAGAACATAGACCTTCAGCATATTGTTATTTTAACAGCCACGTTAACACTCGCCGTTTTGCTCATTCACATAGAACAAATTAAACTGAATTTTGCATACAGCTGATTTAAGTGTAGCTGTTAATCGTAAATTTACAATATTTGAAGATAACCTCGCAGAGACAAACAAACATTATCAGGCACGTCTTGCAATTAATTTAATGCCTACATCGCACATTTAAGATTAAAATTAACGTAGCGACTGTAAATAGAATTAACGTTGTAGAAGTAACTTCCAGCTCATTCATTGGTCAAAGTGTTCATAACATGTATTGGTATGTTGAGCTTTCTATATATGAAAATAACTTGGAAACACCAATGTTTTTCATATAAACCTCAGTTTTGTATGGGACACCTACAGAGAGATCAAAATAGAACTAAATCGAGGGAGCCCTTGAAAATAATAAAACTTGCCTAATCTGTAGCATGGTTTTTGACCACATAGAATTCTAAAATTTAAAATGCATTTTAGCATTTTATTTAAGTTGCCCACATGTTATTTTAATGTTACCTATCAATTTAATCTATAAGTTTGGCTTAAATTGCATATTTTTGCATACGTGTGTCGCTTAGTAGGCTGTGTCACATGATCTAACAATACAGTTAATCTTATATTACAAGAGCCGATGCCGTCCAACCGTAAGCAGGCGCGCACACCTGCCGATCGCGCAGCAACACGCAGCAACCATTTGTATTGTTAACGCTAGCAGGGCCGGACGTAGGCTGGCTGCCGCCTTGAGCACACATTTTTATTGTTAACCGTTACTTTACGCTGGCAGGGCCAGACGTAGGCTGGCCACGAGTTCTAGTCTTATATATAAGAATAGAAGTCCTGACTTATTCACTCACTCATCAACGCCCAGCCCAAACCCTTGGACCTAGAAAGCTGAAATTTTGCACAGAGGTTCCCTTTATGATGTATACAAGGAATAAGGACGTTGACGTTGATTGCGAAAATGGCATTTGAAATTTGGCAGGCAGAATTCTCATACGGAGTACATATCCGCTATGAAAGGATTTTTGAAAATTCAACCCCTAAAGGGGTAAAAAAGGGGTTGGAATTTTGTAAGATCAAATTTTGAACTAAGTCCTTCAAATTTTTTAAAATATGTCTCCTGAAGGTGAAAATAGAAGATAACGGGACGGGACGGGACGGGACGGGACCGGACGGGAAGGAAAGGAAAGTGTTGGGAGGGAAGGGAAGGGAACTGGACTGGACGGGAAGTAAAGAGAAGGGATGGGATGGGTGGGGAGGGAAGGT